>PYXC01000407.1:1170000-1770000 GCA_015244755.2 Tenualosa ilisha
ACAAATCTAACACTGACTTTCATCAAACTGATAATACATTTTAGCTCTGAAATGAACACACAAATACCAAGCCATTTTAAATAGATTTTTGGCTAAAATGAAAACAGACACACACACACACGCACACACACACATCCATGGCAACAAAAAACAATCATTCTGGGCCACTGCATGTTAACACTAGTAGGATACGGTGAAGGATTTCTTCACCTCTCCTCCCTGCGCTTCTCTCTGGCTCTCGGGAGCTTAGGGGCCTGTGAGGGGGTGGTGCAACGGTGGCCCCACGGAAGGGAGAACCCTCCACCCTTGGGAGTGAAATGAGATTAAAAGACAAAGCTTTTCCCAGAAATGTATCCCAATGTGCTGTGTGGCGCACAGGTTGGCGAGGTGGTGGGGGACCACGTGTGAGAGAGAGAAAATGGGGAAGGCTTGTTTGTGCCCTCTCCCTCCCTCCATTGCTCACTCACTCTCTCCCTACCTCCCTCCTCTGCCTCTTCTTCGTTCCCTCCCTCGGTGTGTCTCGCCCCCCCCTCTGCCGAAAAAGCATTGCATCATGATCCTGAAATGGCTGGCGTTTTGACACAACACTTGACTAAACTGGTGCCTATCACATGACAGCTGGAGAGAGATGAGGAGCGCCGCGTTCACCCCGCTGCCCTTTCCAAGCTAAAAGGACACCACCGTTTGAGGCAGAAGAATTGTGGCAGGGTGTGTGTGTGCATGTCTGTGTGTGTGTGTGTGCAGAAGAATTGTGGCAGGGTGTGTGTGTGTGTGTGTGGGTGGGTGGGTGCAGAGGAACTGTGGTGTGTGTGAGGGTGTGTGTGTGTGTGTGTGTGGGTTGGGGGGGGGTGCTTCAGCGTTCCCTCCTGGGTTACACTTACACACGCCCCTCTCGGCCAGAGGAGGTTGGCCTCGGCGGAGGTGGAAGGCATAAATGAGTGCACGGGGGCTGAACGCCGCTGACTAACAATCAATGTGCGTCTCCCTCCCTCTTCGCCCAGCCCCTAACAAATGCTAATTCCACTTCTAATTGATTATTGATTTGCAACGGTGAATCATTCACAAGTACAGCTCCTCAACAACACCCCACACACCATCTAAACACACACACACACCCCCCTGGAGTGTAACATGGACAGAACGAAAAACCAGACCAGAAGCAGCAGCACACATGTGGACCTGTCAGAGGAGTAGCCGAGGAGCTAGCAGGAAGGGGTTTCATGGGAGATTTGTATTGGCGCAGACCCCTTGCATCTCTCTCTCTCTCTCTCTCTCTCTCTCTCTCTCTCTGCCAAAGCCGTCCACTTTCCCCCAGCTCAGTCGTGCAATTCTCTCTCTCTCTTTCTCTCTATTCTCTCTCTGTCTTTCTCTATTCTTCTTCTCGGTATTCTCTCTCTTTCTATTTTTCCCACTCTCTATTCCATCTCTACTGAGCTGCTGTGTGCTGGGCCTTCCCGCTAAGGAGCTTTGCATTCCAAATGGGCCCACACATGGCTGTCAAGTTTTTATGTCACTAAATGACAATAGAAAGGGGTCAACAGGGAGCACAGAGCGCCATGCTGCACCAAGCAGGGAGCGCTACTGCATCTGTGTAGAATCTAAACGCCTGAATTAACTACAGGCTCAAAACCTGACCGACTATGTCGAGATAAAAACTTATCTGCTTTCTGATGAAGTCCAGCCTTTGGTTTTATATCGGTCATGAAGAAACAGAAACCTAAAAAATTAGGAGCATGACATCACCCTTCGATCCTCACTGGAGCCCGTGAGGAGGGGAACTAAAGAATGGCTACTCACTTCTCTGGCAGTGATCCTGGTTCCAACAGCGATCGCCGAAGTGGCCGTTGATGGTGGTCTGCGGGCAGAGGCTCTTGCCGTTGACCTTGCCAGGGCAGACGTCGCCACACTCACGCCGATTCTTGTTGGCCACAATGTAGTTGTCCTCCACCGAGTCGAGCACCTTGGACCAGTCGAGCGTGGAGAGGTAGCACAGGTCGGGATTCTTCTCCAGGCGCACGGCGCCGCGCGTCACGTTCATTAGGCTGTACAGGCCAATCTCCTTCAGCTGCAGCATCTCAAACATGACCAGCGCGTAGTTGAAGAAGAGGTTGTTACCACGGATGACCGTCAGGTTGGGGAAGAGGTCGCTCAGGGTCTCCAAGCCATAGACACGGAAGAGGAGCAGGTAGTCGGTGATGACAGTCAGCCGGGGGTAACTCACACCACGGAAGTCATCCGCCTTGGTCTTGAACATGAGCAGAATCTTCAGGTGACCCTCGATCACCGTGCAGTTCTCCAGTACAGTCATGTTGGCTACATTATTTCGGATATCAATGCTGGGGCAGACTGAAAAACAAAGGAAACTTTCACTGTAAGCATCACTGCTCCTGGACAATTACAGCACCTTAACTAAATAAAGAAATCTAAAAACAATCAGATAACTGAATGACTGTTGAGTACAAGTGACTTTTCAGGGCCAACAGAAATATATAAGATATCAGTCCAAATCATTTGCACAGGTCTGAGTGAGAGAAAATTCTCATGTTGGATACAGTATAAGAGTAACATTAGTCGAGATAGCAGAATCCTATAGTATTGCTAGCATACATTTGCTATGGATTGTGTTGCTATGGAGAACACAACTGCATTCTGAGAGAGTGAAGAGATGACTGAATCCATGTTAAATACAGGCGAGATATTATAACACACGGCTGAAATAGTCTATGACTGAGTGTGAGCCGTGCGTAAGGAGCGCCTTTAAATAAAGCTCCTACTGCTTTCACTACATCAGGGGTTTGTTGATCTGAGCATACACACACACACACACCACACCCACCCACACCAGCACCAGCACCAGCACCCCCACCCCCACCCCGTGGCTGCGCTCGGGCAAGGCGCTTCAGATGCTCAGCACCCCACTGGAGTTCTTCCCTGGGCCTGGCACCCTGTGGTGCTAACTGACGTTGAGCCCTGTCTGCTCAACAACAGGCGAGGGGGAAAAAAAAAAGAGAGGGAAAAAACACACAGAGAGAGAGAGAGAGGCCTGGGAGGCAGCTTCCCCTCAATTCATTCATAATCTACAGAGCCTTTGTGTGAATGTGTATGGTGTGTATGTGTGTGTGTGCTGATAGACGAGACTGGGAGAATTCATTAGTGGTGAGGATTCGCTCGCTCTGGGCGTCTGCCCATGGAGCCGGCGGATAATGATGAGCCGTGCGGTGCGGTGCGGTGCGGTGCGGTGTTTTGTGGAGCACCCCCGCTCATTCCAAAAGAGATCACGGTGGAGCCGCCTGCTTTGTTTTCTGCAGTTCTGCATCTTTCCCCTTCCTCTCTCTCCTCACGGCCCCTGATGAGGGGGTTTGGCCTCCGTGCTCACCTGAATATGTTAAGCTGGCTTAAGCTGGGGAACTGTACTTAGGACTGTTTACTGCAGAAGGCTCATGCATTTTACAGTGTGAGCATTCATCACAGTCACTGCTACAGTTACTAGCCAAGGAAGAATTGCTCCTCTCCTCTGTATTTCATCATTTTAAAGGGTCCATGTCCTTGTTTCCGTTCTGATACATACTACTAATGCACTGCATCGTTGCCATTGTGCTGACTACCGTCTTTTAAAACATATCAAACTGCACTGCACTGCATAGACCTACATGTTCCAAAACCCCAAACAGACGGAAGCTGAGAAAGTTTCCAGTCCATCTGTGAGTGTAACTGATTCTAATTGTGAGTGCTGCAGCTGAGCGTGTGCAGCTGGGAGAAGTCAAAGGCGTGTGAAGAGGCAGGTGAGTGTTCTATGGCAGGCTTGTCACCAGCATCTCCTGCCCACATACTGCATGAGCCTTAATGGACGGAGCTTCTTTGTGTTCAGCACTCCACAAAGCACCGCCCTTTATCTATTAAGACACCTGCATGTAAACATCTTAGGAGAGTGCACCCACACAAAGGGAAGTCAAGAAATAACACAGCATAAACAAAACATGACACCTGTTATGCTGTATGTTTAAACTTATTATGTGGAATAGTCTATACAATACAATTCATCCATAACATTCACGTTACGTTTATGATTACAGCACCACATGCTAAAAGAGATTTGTATATTTACAGGAAAGAGGTACAATGCTGACAGGGCAAAAAAAATGTGTGTATGTGAGACCATGACCATGTACCAACATTAAATAGATTTCTCCCCAAAGGACATAATTCAAATGTTTTTTATTTTCCCTTAAGAGGTAGAT
Source organism: Tenualosa ilisha (assembly GCA_015244755.2). Lineage (NCBI taxonomy): Eukaryota > Metazoa > Chordata > Actinopteri > Clupeiformes > Clupeidae > Tenualosa > Tenualosa ilisha. The sequence continues at coordinate 1,174,239 of PYXC01000407.1, forward strand.
TCGCTTTCACAAATGTTTTCATAATGTCAGGGGAAAAAACAAATGGCGTGGTGGGAGGACAGATTTAAAAGTTCATCATTGCTCACACGTTACCACAAAAAGTCACAAGGGACTCAGCCTCGTCTCCGCGTTTCACATGGCCACATTTGGTCTATAATTTTTAGCAGTGATAACATGGTCTTCAAAGCGGCGTTGAAACAGATTCATACTACTGCCCACATTTCCATATAAGTACCAAAAACAGAGAATTGGCCTCATCAGGTTTGCTCTACTGGGTAAACAGTGGAGGCAACTCCTCACCATGGTAACACATTTCAGAGAACACCAAACAGACAAGAGAGCTGAACAGCATAAAACCCCGCTAAGGCAGGAAATATGTAACATATTTTGAGGGCAAGAGTTTTTTTTCTTTGCTACATAAAACCAAAATGCTATTAGCAGCAGTTTGAGTCTTAGATGGACTAGCCTAGAGAATGCACTAATAAACAAACAAGCCACCGTTTAAAGACTGTGCCTGCCATCTAGGCTAATTCTAAAAGCTGTTGACAGAATATGCATGTGTGATCCAGTTGGTTCACTATGATATTATTTTCCTGATTTTCCTGAGTCTGGTATTCTCTTTAAACTTCTTACAGCTGACAGCTACACTCACGCAGACACACACACACACACATATACAGTACTACACACACAGGGAAGGTTTTTTCTCAAATCAGCACTTTCTGAGAAGCTTGCTCGCCCTTAATGGCTTTGAAGTCAAAGCAAATTTCAATCAATAATTAACTTAACATTACTGGACATCACTGTCGCCACAGTTCACTGGGGCCAATGGAGGAAGCAGGCATAAAAATAAAGTGGGGGAGAAACCATGAGGGGTGCTGGTGGTGGTGAATTCTTCTGTGTGTGTGTGTGTGTGTGTGTACGTACAGCAGGGGAGGGGGGTGTTGTATGATGATGTGGGACCTCCAGTACTGAGCTGTTCTCACACATGCTTGGCATAACACACTTCCCCTTCTCCCAATGCCCCTGTCTATTAGGCTTTGGCGCTTGGGAAAGCAGACCTGCCCCCCCCCCCGTACAGGAAAGGTAACATCAGCACATCACTCAAGCCGCTGATTTAGTGCTGTCACCCGGGTGACGTCAAGTTCAAATACGACCGCTTGTTTACACCCATTCTGCTAATTGCAGCTCTTCCTTGTCTTGCTTTTTTATTAGCAAGCAGAGACAGAGGCAGTGAGAAACACAAAGACAGAGAGAGAGAAAGAGAGAGAGAGCCAGTCTGAGAAACACAAAGACAGAGAGAGAGAAAGAGAGAGAGAGCCAGTCTGAGAAAAAGGGAAAGAGGCAGAAAAAGGGGAGCTGGTGAATCTCCACCGTGGCGTTCTGGAATCTGTGCTGGTCAAAGGCCAAAGCGTCGACCATCACAAAGAGACAGCAAGCCACAGACCAAAAACGATGACCCGAAATAGTGAAAACATTATGAAACAAAACACAAACAAAAACAAGACAAACAAAAGCTAAGAACAAAAAGAGAGCAGACCACAAAAAGGATTCTGGGAAATCCAGCACGGCCAATCTCTTGTCCTTGCACCTGCTGCCCTGTGTTTCACCTCAACACTTAGGCCTAGATAGACAAGCAACAGCAAAACTTCTGTTCTGATTCACTTACATAAACCCAAGCCCACTCTTACATCATGGTCTCTGTTATAGATCTTTACTGCAATGGTTTACAACCGTCTCTAAGGGGACGGTAATGTGGCAGTAACCAAGGAGCTCAGAAGGGGGGGGGTTGGGGGGGGGACTAACTCTTACTAAGGCTTACTATTTGCCTTGGCTATTGGCCCATTCACTGAGCATGCACTGCCTCCCTGCTAAATAAACCCAATAAAACATCACAGGGAGAGACAATCATAACAATCACTTAACTAAATCCACCTCAGGTTGGAACGTTCCACGGGGCCTTTACTAGGGGCCCGGAAACAAAGAGGGGGGAAAAAGAAAGAGAGAAAGAGAGACAGAGAGAGAGAGAGAAGGAGAAAACAAATCCCTGATAAGGGCTCGGAAAAAGGTAACCCGACACCCAACGCTTTATCGTCGCAACCCATCAGCCTGCCGCTCGCTGACAGCCTTGTCTCCTGATGGATTGGGCCTCATTGTGCAACATGCAGTAACAAATGTCATACGAGTGCAACTGCAGTCACCCCGCCATCCACCCCACTCCCCCCCTAAACTCACACACAACATCCTTCTATATGGCCGCAGTCCCCAACAGGGACAGGCTTCCTACTCCAGCAAAAGCAAGTCCAGCACTCACTGCATGATTAAAAACATAACGCTATACTCACACATAAATAAAATCAGTGTATCGAGGACGCATAGGACAACCACTGAAGTCCCATTAGCCTGTCTTTAGAGGTTAGATTTGGAGCTTCTGGAATGGATTGGTCTATAGGAGAGCACAGAGTGTTGGTCAACTGAGCTGGCAAAGTGTGACGTGTCATGGTGAGAAGTTTCCTCAGCTGTGTATGCTCTGAAAATTAAAGCAGACACTTCACACGGAAACATGAGACCCCAGCCATGTATGACAAGAGGCTAGCAGATTGGCTCACAACACACAAGTGAATGGAGGGGGGAGCTGGACACAGGCTATTCAACTAGTGCAGACAGGCACACAATGCAGCACGCTGAATCTGATTTCCTTATCCGAGCAGGGGATAATATTAGATGCGATTGTAGCAGAGGACAGAGATCGGAGACTCATGAAATGCCACAGAAGGCTGAAGTGAACAGACAGTTCAGCTTCCTTTAGGTCTGACTGAATGTTTAAGGCAAGCATATGGCTGTACTCTAAAAAACTACTGACTTGCAAATACTTCTATCGCAAGTAAACTATTGCAGCATAAATGAGGGAAGGTTCTGCAAATCTCTAGCTCTCAGAAGACTTGTTTTGGGCTTAAGTGTAGTTTGGAAGTGGTCCCAAAGGTTGACACTGACTGGACAAAGAGAATCAGCGGAGGGTGATGGGGTCCATCCAGCTGCACCGCCCATCACAGTGTTCATATTCAGAGGGAATCTTTATTTTTAGCATGGCATTCCCACACCGGAGAATTTAATACGCTTCTACCAATAGGAACTGGTGCTTGGAAACTGGAACACGCTGCGAGCAGACCACATGGTCGGAATGCTGAGGCCGTAAGAGCTTTGGGCGATTCTGATAGCGGCTGCCAACAGAAGTATTAGTGCTACAAGGAACCAGCACTACCAATACACATCCACTGATGTAAACAGGACACTGCTGGTGCTAAAATGTATCCATAGTGAATGTCACTATGGCCAAAATGCCAAGCCAAAATGACCAAGCCAACTGATGTTACAAGCATGGCAGTTGAGTAAGTGAGAAGAAGAACGAGGCCAGCTTTGTAGTAGGTTTTTTTATGCGACGCCAAATGGAAAGTTCCAGACAGAAATATGAAAGCAGATCGGTGGACGGCTGCCTCTCCTCCACCCCCACCCCATCACCTTCAGCCTCCTTTTTAAAAAGCCCAGCAGCAGGTACAGGAGCACCTGCCAGGGTAACTGCCTTGGCCACCCCGCTCCAAAAACCCAGCCTATTTATAATTAGGATCCAGTTACAGGAGCCAAGCCAAAGCATGGCAGATTGCTCCACGCATAAAAGCGCAACATTCAAGGTCTGCCACGCCGTTAGATCTCCTGCCAGGAGACACCTGACAAAATCCCACCGCTAACATCAGATTCAGCTCATGTTCGTCACAAGCAACGCGCCGCGAGGAGCAATGATAGGCTGTTTTTTTTCCAGGGGAGAAACAAAAAAAGAGTCAAGGGAAGAAATCTGGAGGTTCCAAGCATAGCTGGGCAAAAGGTGGGAATAGCTTACTATATTAATGAATGGTGATAAAAAGTAAGGAAGGGTTGTGAATGAACAAGAGAAATCAGACCAGAGGCGTTTTTCTATTGAAAAGAACACTGAGAATGTTGTGGATAAACTTCTTCTATTCTTTGCATGTAAAGAAATTGGCTACTGATACTTGATACAGAATCATGGACCATGGAAAATATTAAACAAAGACAGAAAGAGAGTGAGAGAGAGAGAAAGCGGGAGAAAGAGGGAGAAAAAACAACACAAACCAGGTGCTGAGCCAAACAAATAAAAGAGAGAACTCCGGAAAAGAGCATTCCTCAAATAGCAGTCTAGTAGAGGAAAAAACACACACAGACGTGCACGCACGCGCGCACACACACACACACACACAGGCTAATGAAGAGCAGACTAACAGGGCCGTTTTACATGTCCCTCCGATAGCCTTGACACGCGGAGGCACACCAGGCAGCACCGGCGAACATGTGACGCTCCTTTTCATCTCGCATGACTTGTTTTTTTTTTTTTTTAACGGAGTACAAAGTCGCTCAAACGTGGAGGAATCCATCGAGGAACACAGATGATTTCCCCCTCTCCCTCCTTCCCTGCCCTCTAGCAGGCCACAGTGCAGCTGCAGCCTCCCTCAGAGTCGCCGCCGGACGCCGCCTCAGAAACCAGAGGTATTCTGCTCCCAAGTACATCAATTGAAAAACAGATGGGTACTGGCATCCAGACTATTTGGCAATTTCGCACAACATTTTTACAGACCAGATGGGTGGGGCTCGCTTGCGCTTCATCGTTGGAAGGAGAGCATTTTCATTTACAGGACTAACCACCATCACCCCCCACAAACACACACACAAACACACACACACACACACACCCCCAGGTGAAATCTTTATGTTTAAGCTTCAGGGAACGCTTGATCTCTGATCTGACTATTGGACATCTGCATGATGAAAGCGCCTGGCTCCCTTTCACCACTGAAAAAGTAAAGCGCTCTGCTTGAGGAACAAGCAACTCCTGAATGCATCCTTCCACTTAAAGCATTAAAGAGCTGAGCTCCAGGCTAACAGTCATTACACTTAACTATGGGACCACATAAAGCACACAGAGGAGCCTCCTCTGTCAGGTAGAACAAACTCAACACTTAGTGGCATTCAGCACTTCAGAGAACTGCTTTCGTTTTATCCAAGTAGGTCTATGAGATGTAAAGAACATACTGTTAATGGTGAATGACAGTATGTTCTCCCCACACTAACTTGGTAAATACCTATACCATGAGGTGGAGCATAAGTGGCAATGCAAAAACAACTTGAGAGGAGAGGAGACAAACTGCTCATCCTCCCTGCAAAGTCTTAAGGGCTGAGTATCCATCCCCTTTTTGGCATTGATGTCCAGCCAGTTGCCGCTGCCATTCTGCACCTTTCCTCTCTCTGTGTCCATCTTAGTCTCTATCAGGACCTGAGTGAGGCCGTGCCATTTAGAATAACAAGCGAAAGGGCCGACTATGGCTTATCGGCGTGTGAGAGAGCAACCTACATTCAGATTTCACAAGAGGTTTTCCGTGTGACAAATAGGGCCAAATTTCCCCCCTTCCCCCTAAGGCTGCCAAGAGAGCAAAGGGAGCCATTATTCCACTGACATTTCAATGTGATAAAAACAACTGATCAGTCTGCACAAATCCCATCAGCCAGGGGATGCAGGTAATGTCCACAGACATGGACAGCAATAGGGTTTGAATTTAAGGGCCAGCTTAGTTCAGCGATATTTTCAATATTTACTCTTCCATTGCAAACCCTGTTGCCAAGACGCATGTTGTGTTTTCCATTTCTAATTATGCCATGTTTGCACACTGAATCACAAAATATTTCCACAGGCCCTACATAAATCCCTATCTCCAGTAAGGGAGTGCGCTAACTTTCTCTCCTCTTTCTGCACTCAAGATCCACTCCAGCCAACTCTTCCTCTGCCAGACAGATCCAAATGAAAGGCAAATCTGGAAGCTCTATGTGCGCTGCACAGTAGCCGGCCCTCCCTCTCCTCTTCAGAGGCAGTAGCGGTCCAAGCGCTAGTGGCCTGTCAGTCCCAGAGCAGGAGAGGTAACCGTACGCCTCACCGCCGGCCCTCTCCTCATCTGCACCCCGTCAAATTCGTGCTGATTTTAAACAACAAGCTCTAACATGTCAAGCTTTATACAAGAACATGGAGATTCAGCACACAGTGTGTGGAGAGAATGCCTCTGGACAAGTCCAAATAAATAAATAAATAACTGGCTATGCAAAAGTGGACTTTCCTCTGTTAACAACAGCTTTAGTGTTTGGTGCGACAGCGCTGTAAACCGTGGATAAATCACTCCTGCTGGTCAGACGCCAAGCCCAACAGGGACCAATGGCTTGGGCTGGCCGGCTGGCTGGCACACTGGTGGTGTTTGGGCTCGTTTTCCTGAAGCCTGCCACTGAACACACTCCCCTGTGCCCAGGGAGACGGCCGCCCGGGCCGCTACTGCCGCTGGTGGGAGCCGGAGAGCACCACAAGCACAGGAAGGAGCTGAAGCCACACTGTCTGCAGTCCAGAGAGGACACAGAAGTGCTCCAAAGACCCTCTAAAGAGTGATCAGGATTTACTTTCTAAAAATGTGTACTAATAATAATTTTTAATGAATTTATTTAGTTTACATTTTAATAAATCCTGCCACAGTTAATTGAAGTTGAAAACGGATTAAAGGAGACATATGCAAAACTCATGACTAAATGTAGGCACAATCCTTTATAACTATTTGCCATTGCAGTTGGTGATATTTTCTGAACTCCAATAAGGTCTAACACTTTCCAGAAAGTCTTTTAAAGCCACAGATTCCTCACATCTTCAGGCAAATAAGCAGGTCCCTTTGAGTTTGGAGCAAGTCTAAAGGTTCTTCAGGCCAACACTAAACACTACCCAGCCACTCATTTCATTGTAGGTTTTTTTCAAAAATACAAAACCTCTTGGTATTCTTTCAGAAAGGCAAAGTACTGCTGGCAGCTTTATTAGCAACCATGCCTGAGTGAAGTGATCCAAGTATTGGCCTCTAATTTGCAGATCCACCGACTGAGGATCACAACTTGAGCTGAGATGGATGCAAAATGGGTGCTGAATGGCTGCTGCTCGCACCTTCGGAGCCGAGCTTATGAGCAAACGGGGGCTGGGGCTGTCTGGCATAGCAAGGGATTGGCCACCAAGAGTGGACACTGTGTGCCATCGCAAAGGAAGCGGGTTTTTTTACGCGTTCGCGCAAACATCTGCAGTTCAGCAAACAAAAAACACATGCCAAAAAAAAAAAAAAAAAAAGACATTGCTGAACTCCCTGACCTCGCACAGCTTCAGGCAGCACCAGCGCCAGGGCCGGTGGCCATGATGTTTTGGCGGCCAGGCAGGGCAGCAGGGGATGGCGGGTGGGGAGGGAGGATGTTAGGGTGGAGGAGGGAGATGGGTGCGTATGACACAGGAGGTGAGCGGGAGTCCGGGGTGGGGTTGCCTTTGTGTTTAGCTCCCCTCTGCTAGGAGTTAAAAATACACACACAGACCAGACAATCCTCACAGCCAAAATCCAAGCCAGTCATTGATGAATGGGAGCTCAACTGTGCCTCAGGGACAACTGATCAACCTCATGTCTCCTAGAGGATAAAACAAGAGCAACATCTTAACTGAAGTAAGCATGGGCCTCGACTGAAGCTCCAAAGAGAGCACAACACAGTTGTTGGGGAAATAGTTGGTAGTCCAAACACCCTGAAGAGGTGCTTAATAATGAAAAATTGGCAATGCTAGGACCAATTGTGTGATCTATAGGCAATTTCAATTAAAGCAATTTCCTTAGGCTTATATAGTACTTTTATTGCTTGTGTAGGAGAAAAATCACATAGTTCACTATCAAAGCTTCTTCCAGAGATAGTGCTGACCATCATAGGGCACAACCTGCACAACTTCACTTGGGAACAGGCCAGAGCTCTGCGGCTCTTCTTCTCGCCTTGCAGCATAACGACTGATAAATGGCTGAGAGAAATAAACTTCATCTTCACTCCTTACCACAAGATGAAACAAATTACAGCCAACCCTTTAACATTGCTGAAAGGTTTACAGCCAGAATAAGGCTGAGCTTTGCACAGATTTTATGAAGGCTCTTATAGGTCTGGTCGCGGCTTCTAAACCTGAACCTCCGACAGCATAAAAGGCTTGCTGTCCAATGAGCTAATGAGACCATATTCATTTTGGCCGCAATCAGCACCACCACACAGAGCCCCAGCCTGCTGGGAGGGCCTTCATGTCCCCTGTTGACTACCAAACCCACACAGAACTGTTTACTCTGCCCCACACGACTTCATTTGGCCCTTGGACATACTAAACTAAATGACATGCATTTTTATGACTGCTCTGTTCCAATTGTTTGTTTACTTGCTTGTTCAATCATTCATCCATTTCAGTGTTCAGGTTTCCCAAAATTTTACTGTGGCCATCAATCCTGCTGTACCTCTGCTGTGCACAGCTCAACCAGCAAGTGGTGATTAACAACTCTAAGTGGGCTATGAGTCAAAGGTCTGGTTTTCAGTCATATGACAGTCCTTAAAATACATTTAACCCATCAGCCACCAAAGCTTGGACCAGTGAGTCTCCATAGTGACACACACACACACACACACACACACACACACACACACACACACACCACACACACACACACACACACACCACACACACACACACACACACCACACACACACACACACACACACCTCACCCCTCACCATTATTACCACAGTTACGTTAGCCACAAGAGCTTCCAACACAGCCCCAACTGATCCCAGCATTACCAACATGGCTTAAGGTGGAATTTTTTGCATGAGGTCACCGACCGCTAAAATAGGACAGATGCAAACAACAATGAGCCCATCAAATCAAATAGTTAGACTGTGTTGCAAGTGCCCAGCAATAGCACTTTGCACATGATCTCATAAGAGGGAGACATGGGCCTACTTTGATAGTTTGAGGATCTAAGCTGGTGTCGGAATGAACAAAGACACACCTGTGCAAAGAAGTGTGAATCATTGAAATACTGCTTTTTTGAGGCATCCAGACACAAGACTGCCTAGAGACACAACACGGGATTGCCACCTTCCACATGATTACATTCTGTTAAGCAAAGGTTAGGTCTTGTATTATTGACTTTGCAAGGTTAAAGTGCTACAAGGACGATAGGCCCTTGTAAACAAACAAGATTGTGAAATGTGAAAAACATGATTCAGAGGTGGTTGAATTGCAAGACAAGAATGTTAAGATATGATTTAGAAACAATTTGATTTATGGCGGAAATAATGCCATAGAATGCTTAAAACCAAAACGTGGCATTAGCAGGTTTCTAAAGTGAAATGAAAGGGCTGTGACTAACATGGATTGGCAAGCCTCACAACAGAGAGACATCTTTAAGGATCTGTATCGCACTAACACCGAAAGCGACCAAACTTCCTTTGGCACTCAGTGGGCTGGGACCAAACATGGTCAGGCATCTCCAGTCATTTTTAAGAAGCCAGTAGATACTAGCATACTCTGGGCATCTCAGCACATGGTTTAACTGTTCACAAGCAACAGCTGTCCTAGGAGAATGACCTCAATGCATTCAACAGTTTTTCCACAACACTTCTTAACTTGGAGCCAGATTAAACAAAAATGGTTGGCTGACACATGCTGTGACTATCTGTCAGACAGCCAGCGCTACAGTTTTACACACATCACATTTGGGAGCTACTCGCATGTGAATCATTCAACTACTCGCTTGAGGCACAGCCATTTACTGCACATCAACACAACTTAAAGTGCTCTCGAGCTAGAGTTTGCTTATGCTATAGGTGTTCACATAGCCATCTCAGATTCACCTCACTCTACAAAGTGGCATAGGTGGAAAAAAGCTAAAAAAAAACAAACCAAATGCAGTGCAGAGTGAAAGGCCACCTCAGAGACTCTGTGAACTTGGTGTTCACATGCCAAATAGCAAATGAGGAGATGCATGACCTGAGAAATGGGGGGGGGGGGTTCACTCAAGAGCCATGCAGTAGATAGTGTGCTGCTGAGATCCCCCTCAAACTGACCCCCACCCTCTTCCAAATGCAAGAGCACCTACAGGGTGGGCCACTTCAAACACATTCCACACGCAAAGCCTGATGGGAAGCATGCCACTGTGATCTGCTAAGTGCCTGAGGATCCCAAACAGAGCCGCTCACAAACATAAGCAAGTGGCCCCATTCCAAAATAATTCCTAATATTCTGGGACAATGTGCAATCCCCATTACATCCTTTAATGGAATTGGCACTTTGTCCTGACAATGTTCACTAATACAGTGACTCTTTTGCTTTTTACCTGCTTTATTACATCAGGTGGGAAAAAAAAAAAAAGATTACTGCACATAACCAAAAAAAGATTTCACCAAATCTGGCTCCACTTTATTTTCATGAGCATGAATGCTTTCACACAGGTCCTCAAACATGTTTGTAAGTGTCTCGTTAAGCAGCCAGTGGTGGTTGTAGCACATCTGCTGAGAAAGACTTTAAACATCTCGTTGTGGCTCCAAACAGGCTATGACTCAAGTAAATGTCATACAAGGGGACCAATATCTGAATCTAGCTATGTTAAAGCAAACTTAACTGCGAGATACAAAAAAAAAATTGCAGGGTCGTATCTCTTGTCGGTTTGGAATGCCAAGTAAGGCATGTGACTGAAGGTAAACTTCTCCCAAAAGTGCATAAACATATTTAATACAAGAGCAACTTGTGTGCCATTTGCCAAGTATGTGGCAGTAAGTGGCATGGCCCCCTTACATGCAGCTCAATGGCAGTTGAAGAAGCAGGTTCAAGTTTGGCACAGGCACAGGAGAAAACTGCACAGGTACTAACAGTGCATCCTATTGTAATGTAAGAAAACACACTTATAAAAAGGGGTGAAACTGGTTCTATTATAGAACATAAAAATACTCACAAATGTGATCTCAATTTGTGTTCACAGGCTTAGGTTTATACAGTGACTGAATCTGGGTGAAGCTTTACCAATCTCTGTGTTCTCTGTTATTATGAAAGAATGATGAATCATACTAAAATACAGACTCTATAGCCTACTGTATCATTGTGACTCTCACTGGAAATAATTCCTGGCCAAAACACTAGCCTGCACTACATTCTACAACTCAATAACAAACATGTCAAATATTCATCAGCAATCCAGGAAGTGTGTGAGCTAAAGACTGTGCCATAATTAGATGAAAAACTTCCTCTTCCCACACTAGCGTTCTGGTTTCTCAAAAATGACACACCTTACAGTCTCCATGTGCCTTTATTAAAGGGCTCTGCTTACATTTACATTTATGCATTTAGCAGACGCTTTTATCCAAAGCGACTTACAACTTGTCAACTATCAATTGTTCAGGGCCAGTCTCCCCTAGAGCAACTTGGGGTTAAGCGCCTTGCTCAAGGGCACAACGGTGGCAGCTGGGATTCGAACCCACAACTTTTCAGGCTACTTGCACGCTAGCCAGGTTCCTTAACCGCTACACTACCACCTCCCTAATTGCTTAATCAACAACCTACTGGTGCTTTCTTCCAAAACAGACCCAGTAAGAATGCTGTGAACTGTGTTGCTTGAACTTTACATTGACAGAGTGCCAGGGAATATTGAAAATTACTACTGTCAATCAGCATCATTTATTTGTATTCTTCCTTCGGGAAACTAATGTACGATGTCTGTTATTAAAGCAGCAAAACTTAATGAAACTTCGACATTAAGATATCTGTAAAAACATTTGTAGCACATCATATTCAATTTAACTTATTTAAAATTAAAAGTAATTAAACGTCATGTTCAGTGTCTTGCCACACCTGGAATGAATTATCAGAATCCAGAGTAACCAGAAATGTAAACAGCCCACTCCATTGTTGTTAATTCTACAACTAAGCATAACCACAAGCATGGTTAAAAAAAAGGGCTTATACGCTCTCATTATAGCGTCGAAAGCAGGAAATATGACAGTGCTGCACATGTCTCGAGACTTTCATTAGGCCTACAAAATGTAAATAAATACATTCGTGTTTTATTTCCTAACTATAATAAAGAGGAGGTAAGAACTACACTGGTGAGTCTCAGGACACTGCATTTGTAATGATTGGGTAAGACAATAGGCTATGGGTGTGATGTCCTACAGCGTTTCTTAACGTTTAATTCTGCAACATAGTACTGACGTTTCATATTGTAATTTACTGTAAGAACTCCCAATATAAACCTACTATATCGGTTTTAAATGACGCTATTACTGCCCCATCATATCGTCTGCCACGCATGGTCATGACTTGGAATACAATCAGCGTGCAAATTCAAATAATTTCTCTGAACGCCACGCTGTGGTTTCAGATTAGGTTTATGGCCGACCACAAGAAAAGACAAGGCACCAGTACAGCATTGGTAGTATGTAGGCTAATCCACCACTTATGGGATCTCGAAATCTTCTTAACGTCGGCTAAATTTGTTTACGTTTCCAATACAACGTGAGGAGTGTTGCAAAAGTCGCCGCAGAGAGAGGCCTAGGCGTGCGAGCAAATCCTGCGACTTCCAGTTTAGATTCGCAGCCACAGACCACCCGGGTCCGGTGACGAGAGCTAATCTGGCTGCAGGCTCACATACCCGTACCAGGCCTCGGTAATGTTTTTAAGAGGGGGGCGGGGGACTTATCTGCCACTTCACATGAAAACATAACTGAAAAGTCGAGGGGTGGGGAGCAAGCAATCAATTAATTATTTCCTTTATTAAATGCACGCTTTTCGTATGTCGTGGGAAAAACTAAATAGGACAAGACCTAGAAAAAATAGAACCAAAACACAGCTCGATAATTTCAATGATATTTTCGTTACTATAAATAAGCAAAGAAATATATAGCCTTCAAATCTTTTGTAAACAAACTATCAGAGATAACTTAACTTAGCCTGTTACAGGCTGCATGTATAACCTGTGCATATGATTTGGAAAAAGCCTTTAGCAATACACTCAAGGGTAACGTTGGGATACAACCCACTTAAAGTTAGACAGTCATACTTACTCTCCCCATGTATTGACCCACAATGGCTCAAGACGTAGACAAAAGTTACCAAAATGACCGCTGACATTTCCAGGCGCATCGTGACTTTAAGTTGTTATTTTCTGATCTCTAAATCCGTGGAGGGTAGGCTACCAGTGAGCCTAATAAAACGATCATATATCCCTTGACTTAACAATGACAAAGAATGAAAAAATATCAAAGAGAAAAAAAAGCTATTAAAAACTTTGCAAAGTCCCCCGAAGGACCAGTGGTCCAACGTGGTTAAATGCAAATCCAAAACGTCAAGTTGGCGAACTTTGTTCAGCGCCCCCAAAATTAACTGAAAATTAAATGACGTGATCTTGGGTTCTGACCAAAAATATAGAAAAAAAAACCTTCATTGTAAATAATCATTGGGCATATTCCACATCGGGTTAAGTTTCACAAGTCTCTCGTTTTGAAAAGAAATCTCACACCACTAGTAAGGAGGTACCCGAAGGGGTAACGTTACTATTCGGGAGCTGCTCATAACATAGATGATGAGGTAACAGTTAGAATATTCCAGTTGATATAATATTTAAAAGCTTTAAATTAGCCTATAGTCTTCACGTCAAATGATGGCAATGTGACGACCTAATTGATCATCAACATAGTGTTATGTCCAGGTTCCACAACAACGCTGTCCTGGTGGACCCAGATATTGACCCAAGACTCAGAGAGGTTTGCCGAGCTGGCTTTAATCCACAGGTCGCTGTGTTTCATGCACAGCCAAGTCTTCTCCCTCTTCGTTCTATCATCAGAAGTTCGCCCTTGAAGAAGTGCGACTGGGAAAATGAATACATTCCAAGATTCCCTTTAGAGCACGCGTAACGTTACAGGAAAACCGCGCGTCGTGAGTTTCCTTTCAGTATGAATCGACGTTCATATAAATCCGCAGATAGCAGTCTGTTCCGGCGTAACAGGCAAAAATACAAATATCAGAACGTCATTTGGCCTTGGCTAGACAAACTGCACCCCACGAAAAAGGGTAGCCTCCACGGAGGAGCGGCAGCTTCCAGCACAATGCTTTCAAGTGTTGGAACTCCACGCTGGAGCCCCTGATTCCAAGGGATCAGCAAATGGCTCCAGCTAATCTCAAACAAACGAGGCGTCTGGTTAAACACACGTAAATGTCTTGTCTGCAGGATTCGGATGGCCAGGTAAACAGATTTATTGCCCCGAGGATAGGCGAAAAGAAGAGGAAAAACTTCACTCGAGCGGTCAGTGGTTCCTCTCTTTCTCTCACGTTCCCCCTCTCGTCTCTGTCTCACCCCTCAGTAAACAAGTAGCCTACTGCCAGTCAGCTGGACTAGATATGTGGGACGCTGGAAAATATGGAACGGAGTATTTTAAGAGATCGTTTAAAACACGGGTTGGAGTGGTTTGGATACAAAAGCCACGAGTCGCTTCTCGTGTTCGTGTTACTCTGTGTTCGACTTGGCAAAATGTTCATTGTTAGGTTTTATCAGGTCAAGCTATGGGATTATACATTTTACAAATCATATATTTCTAGATGAACCACTACAAAAGCTTTTTTTTGTTGTTTTTTTGTTTGTTTTCATTCATTCAATCACAAGCCAGTTTTCAATTGAACAGAGAAGGACAGGTGCCCAAGAGAATAACAACAGCAAATAAAACTGATATTTAGACTACAACAAGTAAATGCCAAATAACAAATTGTATTTTACAGAACAATGTGTGATTATATGTCAAGTTCAGGATTCACATACGGGCCTATATAACATATATTCTGAATTCTAGCTATATTCTGAATCATAGGGTATATAACTGCTTTCATGCAGCCCTGATTTTACTACTCCACTGTCAAATGTAATAAAATAGCCTTATTATATAACTTATTATATAACTTCTGGACTATTTAGACATTTATTTGCATATTTAATGATGGTAGAGAATGGTGTACCCAAAAACAAGTGAAAAAAAAAATAAATAAAAATGAGCTAAAAAACGAATAGTGGAATTTATCAGATTTCAAATAGATGTACTGCAGAGCTCCAGTTTATGCATAATTGGAACAGTATGGGCCTAAATTGAATCTTAAATCAGAATTTATCCCACTTCTGTACTGGCTGAAAGTGATCTACACAAAACAATTAAGCAATCAGTAAGGAGGTTCTGTAATTGAAAGGATTTGCGATGTCAGTCCCATCTGAATTAATCAAAGGTACACATTAAAATAGTCTTTCTTGCTGAAAAAAGGCATCTTCATGTTTTCACTCTTTGTCTTGGTTTGTTTGTTTGAACAGGGGTTCTAATGGACTCACTGTTGTTGAGGAACAGGATGCCAAGTCCCCTCTTTAGTGTCACAATTAATTGTGCCTCAGGGCTCAGGGTCTGTCACCAAGGAGGCCCATCAACTAAAATACACTTCCAGACAAAACGTTGTTGGATTATCCTCCTTAAACTGCTCCTGAGTTTGGGAACGTACCCTTAAGCACCTCATGTTCTAGTGTTGCAGCAGGCTTTGCCCTCGAGAGAGAGAAAGGGAGAGAGAGAGAATTGTCAGTGGAACAATAGGTCCACGTCTTAAACACAGTCCTTTTTTCTGATCATGCACTTGAACCATGAGGGACTATGTAGATTACATGTTTAATAAAAATTATAAATCCTGCTAACCGGGAAGGAGAAGTGGGAGGCTTTTTTCCAGACATGCTTGTCAGTATAGAGTACAGGCATTTGATGGCAAACACTCATGGTTAGATATAAAGCCAGCAGGCATGTTAGACATGACAGGCACAGTGCCCAGTGTGTTCACCTGCTAGGCTGCTGACTTGTTGTTGTGCTCCAGTACTCATCGCCATCCGTTATAGATGCTGGCATCAGGTGGGCAGCCTCCTGTATGTGAGAAAAATAGGAACAGTCAGGCATTCTCTGTGTTTAGCTTGGTGGAAATAAAGTAAAGCATTTCATTCTTATACAACTGTAAAATGAAATATTAAGAATGTTACTTCAAGACATGACAATTAATTGTATTCATACTATTGTCTTTAAAAAGGATGTTATAAAAATAGCGTAGAGACACTGGGAAAATTAGAGAATTCTTTAAAGTAATTCATTAAATAGCAACTAATCACTATTACTATCTATTAGTATCAATGAATTCTGACAGAGCAACCAAGAAATTCATGTCTCAAATGTAAGACTCAACAGTAACAGTTCTATAACATGTGTAGGCCTATATGAGGCCATAATTTGAGTATACAGGAATATCATTTGAGACTAGACATCAATAACTGCATCATAACTGGACTGCATAGTAGACTTACAATAATGACTGAATACTGTCAAATTTGAGAATACATGCATTAATTATCATGCATTAATATTGAATCTGCCACAGGACATTACAGTAGATACAGTGTGTCAACGCGATAAAAAATATCCCAGAGTTAAGCCAGTGGAAGAAAAACTGTCTACAATGCATATAGATTTCATAAGACCTGATTAGTAGGCCTATACTCTACTGCACCTGTTTGTTGGGCTGCAAATCCACATTTCCATTTAGCTGGTAGCTATGACTCAAAGTTACCAAGGAAAGGCTGTGGCCAAATACTGAAACATTAATCTGTGAGTGGTGTGATGACCAGTGTTATTAAGCCAATGAGAGGATCTCTTAGCATCCCAGAGAACATCTTGCCTGATACAAAGCCGTGATTATTTACTTTGTGAAGCAAATGGTTATTTTATAACATGCCCGGTAGCCAACAACACATCTCTAATCCATAACATATCTATCCAAATCAGTGGCACATATCCACCTGGGACCAAGTGACCCACTACTAGTTGCCAAACAGGTCCTCAAGCGCCCTCTTGTGGCACCAACAACAACAAAAAATGCTATTACAAAACATGCTTTTCATCACACGTTTATGCCGGGGCAAACTAAATTAATTGCCGCTATTTCTGTGTCTATGCGTGTTGTATTCAGTGTGATCTCCAAATTAATAGACTTCAGCAGTTCACCAAAACGGACTCCTGGCCATTAGCATTTTTGGGCCTATATTCTAGTTAATCTTTCGGTAGATGCTTTAATTTAAATACAATTTGAGGACGCCACTGGTACCGCCACAACACACATATTCTTTGCCTCTGCCTTTAAACCTGAGGTAAACAAACACCAGCAGTGTAAATGTGATACTGTTGTTAGCCCTCTATCAGAAGCAACAGCCCAACTTTGGCCGTGTCTAGGACACCGCCCTCTTCCATCGAACTCTGGCTAACTCTGGGGGATACTTGACCCCATACCTTATCTACTCAAGGGCTGTCGCTTTTTTCCCTTCTTGAGGTGAAAGTGGTGGGGATTAGCTTTTATCAACGATTGGAGTGTAGTGCTGATGGTCGTTCAATCCCTTTCACACAGTACGTGTCAGCATCATCCGGTGTTTGTTCAGAGGAGTCGAGGTCAGGTCAAAGTCATCTGCACGGGAACATGAGTTTGGAATCAGCACAAACGATTGTCAGACCTGGTGTGAGAATGTGGCGGTCTTACATAATTACTTATACATTACAGAGAGGAGCAGTTACATTTTGCATTCACAGCACACGAATGTAGCGCAGTAAACCCAACAGACACGTTCTCTCACAGAGGTCATTGTAACCAACAGTCTGGAGCAAATGAGAAAGCAGGGGAGTTGGCAGATTCCTGCCTGTGGCATGTGCTGTTGGTGGCTTCACCCTGTCACTGAGGCAACAACCGTACCAAAATTGCAATTTTGATGACAGTTCTTTTGCTGACCAAAGAATGTTCTGAGTTGTACTAGTGGCTGTGAATGGACTGACCTTTAAGCCAAGCAAGGCCAACAGATCAAAATCCCAGTTTCCGTGTTTCAGAGACAAAACAACTCCCCAGAGAAATCCTGCAAACAATATCAGGCAAATTTGGAAATAAATTTCTTTTCCCTCTTCCTGCTATGACCTTTTTATGCTGCTATTGTTAATGTACTTTATCTTCTTTAACAATGAACACGACCTTATCCTGAAATGCATTATTTTGTCATTTTTATCACTATTTTGTCAATAACAGCAATAAATAAACACAACATCTATGGACCCATATCCAGTGTACTATTCAGGGGGAAAAACATTGATAAATTGTTGATCATAAAATATCAATTAGGTTTCAGGTTTCACAGCACAGAAACAGTCTTGTTAAAGTCAATAATTATATACTGTAGGTCTTTCTGCTGATGCAGGACCTAATTTGTTGCCATGGGAAACTACTGTATCTTGATACAAATATCCTTCATATTTGGTGACCCCCCCCCCCCCCCCGGTCTTATCACAGCCTCAACTCTCCCTTAACCCTCGCATTGTGTTTGTTTCATGTTTCATGTCAAAAATTGTCATTACATATCATAGTGTTAAATTATGCTTGCAAACTAAAAATTGTAAACGTTAAAGTACTACTTATGGCCTGCAGCCCTCACTGAACAGCCTCTGTAATTCTGTGAGGGAAATATTCTATTGGAAATTGGTTCCTGTGGAGGCTGTCACTGGAAGCAAAGAGGGGGAGTTTTGAATTCAACTGCAGAATGTATAACCTTTGGAGTTTGGCATACATATTCCCTGCAGATGGAGTCCATCCTCAAACATCTATTCATTCTTTCCAAAAATATTCACTGAATTTCCATATTTTCTTTTCCTGTAAATAAGATTTCCCACTTTAGAGTTGTTCAGTTCCTCTAGGTTTGGACTCTTGCACTGGTTGATGGTGGCAAAAAGCGCTGTGTGGGAGGCAGAACTGAGTGGAATTGGTCTACATTCACAGAAGCTCACAATGATGAACGGAGAATGTAAATTTCTCTACAGACTACTAAACTTCAAAGATATTTTACTTGCAGATTTGTCAGCTAAGAATGAGTTCTCTCTCATGTTGGAAACCAAAAAACTCAAAGCAATCCATATACCAGCTATGAATCATTTAGTGACATCACTACAAAGCATTTTTGTGGAAGATATCTAAACATTACATGATGTAAGCTTGCCAAGTAACCACAATTATAAGTTATAACAAATGACATAACAGAATTGTAAAACTGGTTTAATTATAATTCACTGTTAATACTAAACTGGATGTGTTGCAAGGAAAACTAGACAAGAGTACACGAGACGGGTTAACAACTACCGAGGAAAACTCCTCCGCACATAACAGGTGTCCATTCATTGCTTTCTGTAAGTTGCAAAAGTAGAATCTGGAGGCATTATGCTGTGCTTGAGTCGCAGTTCTTCGCAGTGCAAGACTAAAGCTCTGAGCCCCTCGGCATACTAGCAGCAAGCCAAACATTTTGAACTGAGAACAGAGCAATGAGAAAGAGCCCTTTTCAGAGACTGTTTGCCAGGAAAAAAAATGTAATGACAGGCTCACAAAGCCTCTTTTCCTTTCCACCTTTAGTCCATTAACAACATTATGAACTCCTCCTTCACCTCACTAAAATCCAGGAACTCAGAATGCCTCCCAAGTCTTTGCTTTTCCCTGATCAGAAAGCTTGGCTAAAATCACAATCACAAATCAAATCACAATATCTCCCATAAACACATACATACAAAAGATACATTACACTCATGACCGATTCAAAGTTATTTTATTAAAATAAAACACTTCATATAATTATTCTACATCGATAGCATAAGTTCTGATCTTCAACAAAATTCCTCAGACAACTGTACTGGACATGGGCTATGATCAGAAAGAAAGTGAATGACAGTGGCGATAAGCAAGGAAGAAATGTAGGTAAAAGGTCTTGAAAGACATAACAAATCTCTGAATCAAAACAGGGAATTCAGCATGACAGACAATCCACCAGACACTCCCAACATGACAAAAAAGTTAGCAGATGGGTTAGTATTCATTTGATCTTGCCATGTCAAAGAAACAAGAGGGAAGGTTCAGGTAGGTTTGTTTTAGTCAGAGTGTGTCTATTCCCATAAACAACCCCACCCCCTGCCCGGCTGGAGGAAACACAACTCATGCCTCCAAACTAGAGCAGCTCATCCAACTAAACTTTGTTTTAGCAACAAGTCTGGACAGGCTGGACTGCTCCCAAAATAGACTGGTTGCAACAGTTTTGTTTGAGACCATTTAAAATAGGACAAGCACTTGGAGATAAGGAATCAAGTCTCTCTATCTCTCTCCCTGGAGTCATCAGGTCTAGCTACGGTAGGTCATCATTACAGTTGGGGATGACATCTGTCTATCATCTGCGCTCTAAGTTCCTTTCATTTACTACCACCTATCTTTTAACACTTCAGAGGCTCCAAATGAACATGCAGGAATGCTATTAATCCACCAGGGGGCACCATATACAAGACTCATTTGTAGTGGTCAAACATCGACTTCAACGCACAACCCACAATAGCAAATCAAACACGTCTTGGATACCAAGACAGGTAAAATCCCACATGTAAAATGTACTCTGATATACTGACAAACCCAAGCAATCATTCATGCATGATAAGGCTGTTAACAAATAGGAATAAAGTGGAATAACACACCCTATGACTGCATAAATACCAACAGGACAAGTAATGGATGTCAGTTTTCACACAGAACTGAGGAGACACAGAGAAAAAGATATGGAAACCAGATTGGAGTTGTCCCACGTGCTGTGCTCGGACGTCTGCACCACGGATGCATGTAATGAAGAGGAATGAGATTAGGCATTGTGATGAGAGTGTAGCTCAGTCCAGATGGTGCGCAAAGCTGTGCATTCCAGCAGCAGACATCTAGTGAACAGTCCCTGGGTGTAGATTAAGGCTCGCACCGATCATGTTCATCTCCTCCTCCCTGATCCACACTACAGCCTCGGCTTTGCTTCTCCACAGTTTCAATAAATACGGACAACAGACTTCACGTTTTTTTTTTCTCCTAGCTGTGCATGTGTGCACGTTCACACATGCTTCTTGTGTAAACGGGAAAATATTTTTTTTTCCCAAATATATCGCTAGCTAAGTGGCATCGGGACGGAGACGGGTCATCATCTGAGCTTGGGAAAGATTCGAATGAAGAGGATCATGCTGATGAAGGTAAAGGAAACAAGGATGAGCATAAGCCACAGGAACCAGTTGACCGACTTCTTGGCATGCTGCTCCAGGCGTTCCGACTCTGTCTTCAGTTTCTCGAAGTTGACGTCAGCCTGCCGCATTGACTGGCTCAGAGTCTGAAAGAGACACAGAGCCAACACTCACTGCTGTAGACCGCTAACTTTAGTCAGTTCTTAGGACAAAGGACTGAGCTTACAATACACCTTAGTAATGCTCAAAGTACATGTTGTAACATCTAACCATCATGCACTTAACACTCTAAAAATATTATAAAAGGTATGACTATATAAAAGATAAGAATAGCAATCAAATCAACAGATTGCTCATTTTGTCTGATTCGGTACAATGGGTGTTGTATTTCACTTGTTAGAATAACCGTAATTAAAAAAAATAATAACATTCACTGAAATTAAAATGTAATTCACCTGTGTTTACACATATTACTTATATGTAAGGGACAATCAATTTTCCCCGTCAACTGCAACATCCTGTGTCTGTGTAACCTTCAAAATGAGCGTCAGTTCAGAACTGCAGCACTACTGCCACCTTCTGACCCACTTTCATAGCCTCACTGCCTCACGAGCTCGTGTTTGTGAGTTTCTGACACCTCTGAGGGAATAATCTGTTTCACACATACATATTCTTCACACACACCAAGGAGACATAGGCCTTTTTTTTTTTTTTTAGGATTTTCCATGAGCACAGTCAACGAGCAGTAATCTTAAAGTCATATCTCTAACGTTATACAGGCTACCTCACCCTGCACATCATAATATCCTACATCACCTGGATCTACCCCTTCAATGACTTGATTTTGCATTCTGTAGCTAGACAGAGATACATTTGTGTTTAGAAGCACCCACCTGATTGTCTTGTTTAATTATGTTCTGCTGTGCTAAAGTGTTGTTCTTCAGGTTCCGCGCAAGATTTAGCATTTCTTCAGCTAGCTTCTCCTGCAGGTTGTGATGGTGTTGGAGGATGGCATCCAGCTCAGCGGCAGACTGCCTCTCATCCAAAGGCACAGCTCTGAGGACAGAAGAAGAGAGAACAGCTACCTCAGAGATCAGTCATGCAAACATCCCTACCACTGGTGCAGCACAGCAGAAAAACCCAGTCACACTCTATAGCATGCTACTCCATGTCAAGGCCAAGAAAAAGCCACTAGGAAATGATCAAGGTCATTCAGTTCAAAGGCAGTGCACACAGTCTGGGTTGTTATATAAATATACATTACATGGTAACTCCCTATAGAGTATATTTTGAAGCTGTAATAGGTTCTTGACAAAAAGTACATACTTGCAATGTCTGTGGAATGACAATGTTGTAAAGTATTCAATTGCCAATTCAATTCGATTATATTTATACAGCGCCTTTTACCATAGTATTGTCTCATGGTGCTTTACAGCAAGGAGCACCCAAGAGCAACAGGGGCAACAAACTACCTTAATATAGGACGAAACCTTGGGCAGATCTGCAGCAAATATCTATTTGATGTGTACACAGAGAGATACATGAAACCTGAAATGACTGGCCCTAAGATCTAGAACTAGGCACTAACTTACTGCTTTTATAATGCAACTAATTGCTGGTCCTTAAAATAATGCACCTCAGAAAATGCCACAAGCTTACCTTCTGTGCCGCAAGTCTGACTCGGAATCTGTGACGGAAATGATTTTGTTAAAATCAATCTTTTGCTCAATAGCCAACGCACTGGGATTAAAGCAGAGAAGGGAAAAAATGAAAGATGTTTACCATTAACTGATGATCCCTGTGGGTAAACAAAAGAAACAGAATGCAAAGTTTATATCAGGAAAGCAAGGATATCAATATTCTAGAATTACAGTCTAAAAATGGAAATCCACTTAATATGGGCTATGGTTTCTGAGCCAGACTGTTGAGACACTATGTTGAGATAAGAGGGTGGTTTCATAGGAAAGGAGGTAGAAGTTTGATGAGAGCAATGACAATGAGTTACTTCATCATAATAAACATAAATACACATTTCAGTATCATAACAGGCTCTACTACAAGAGCCTTCATGGGATATGTAGCTCACCAGCCCCATAAGTTCACTGCGCATTTCTCCTGTGCATCGGGCCTTAGACTGCATGTGAACTGTCTTACTGGCAGGCATTCTCTCATTAGCAATAGTTGGTGTCCTTCCTGGAGCCAGGAACTGGTTAGCCAAAGCCTTTTCAGCAGAGGAGGACTACAAAAGAAAGGAGAGAATAATCAGTTATGACATATACAATTCTTTAAGCATTTGGAACATAACTATTTAATTGTCACACACATCTTCTAGACTGATCATTAAAGGAGAAATCCGGTGTGATGCAACCCATAGCCCTGCTGTTTGAGGTCACCAAGTGCTGTATGCAGGAAAAAAGAATGAGAAAATTTGATGCAACATAGACCGAATAGCAAACCAGCAGCTAACATTAACTGAAAGGGGGATAGGAAAATAAGACTGAAAGGGAGTTTCTGTACCTTATTCACTCAGTGCTAGCTGCCTAGCACTACTTGGTCTATGTTCTTTCAAATGTTCTCATTCTTTTTTCTACCAACAGCACTTAGTGACATCAAGCAACAAGGCTAAGGATTGATTCACACCTGATTTCTCCTTTAACACAGCTTATTTGACTAACAATGCTTCTCAATAGAGCAGGTGCAGTTAGTGATGCTATGCAGTTTGTAAACACTTTCTATAACGTAAAAATAATATCTCTTCATGATCCACTAGTTCTTCCCCTCCGGGGTCACCATAGCAGTAAATCCACTCTTTTTACAATGCTCTGAAAACTGGAAACAAACAAATGGGGGCAGCCTGCCCCTCAAAACAATAACACAGAGTTTCTCCAGAGGGAAAGAAGGACAGGGTGAGTTACATATCTGGCATGTTTTGTTCGGTCCCAGGTCATACACATAAACAAACACGATTTCCACCAGCATGGCTGACTGCACTTTTAAGTCTAAATTACTCATACCGTCACGATATGGATGTTCTATAAAACGTGTATAAACTAACCTTTTTTTCAGCTTCCAAAAGACCCTTCAGGAATTCCACCTTACGGGTGTAATCTGTTAAAACTTCTGGAGATGGTTTGCTGAAAAGCATAAGAATTGCTTAACATTTTGGACATTTTATACTCCATTACATTAATACATTTACATTTATACTCCAACACATTAACATGATATTCACATATTTAGGCAAGACGACGAAATATGCACCTTGGACTTTTCCTCAGGGCCACCAACATTTCCTCCAGGGCACCAACATACTGAAAGAAAACAGGAAATATGACTGCTTGTCCCAGTTTACAGACATACAAGCCTCTTAACGGCATTGAGCGACTGTAAAACGCTTATGTGATTAAAAAGAAAAAAGTTTTACACAATTTAATGTGGAAACAATACCGCACGGGCCCTGGGAGCGTGACCTAACGCTAGCGTTACTGCTCAACATTTCCAAACCAATCATCTGCCAAAGCACTATTTATTAAATAAATGAAAAACGATTCAACGTCTTTAGTGACTTCTGGATAACTTACTCCTCGGTCACAGTAAAACCTTGGTGGTAAGGAAACGTAAACATTTTCTAGCTAACATCAGCGGTAACGTTAGATCAGTTCATCTTTGAACTGGGCATAAAACAAAACAATATAACCCATCGCTGGGATTGGGCAGCCTACTGCAGCCTAACCTCCAAGATGAAAAGAACACTGTATTAATCACCATGACATCGTTTCAGGAGCTCTGATACTCTCACAGATGGGAGAGAAGAATAAATGCTAAAGGCATCTCTAACAATGGCCCTATAAAATACACTTCTTATGTTCGCAGTGTCAATAGTATATTCCTAACAGCTACTTTGCGGCTTGAAGTGAGTTATAATACATTTGCTGCCACCAAGCAAGCATCGGGAACACCAGTTTCACCCGGCTGTCAGATTTTGATGCTGACGACGTGGCTCAAGCTGTTCAAGCGAAGATAGCATAGAGTAGCTAGCTATAACGCTAACGTTAGATGAGGTTAGCTCGGCTACTGCATTTTAAAACGCCATAATATGACAACAAATTTATCCACCGAGGAAAAGAAACACTGTAGACTATTACTTAAGGATTACCTTGTCGAGTCTCCATTCTGTTTCCCCACGTTTTTCTGAAGCGATTGATTCGCACCGCGACATTAACCTAATAAAATTTATTTGAAGCCTAGACATCGCCATGTTTGAACCTGCCGGATGTCGCAAGAATTTTACGCAATAACGTAGGACTGAAAAGGGGAGGTCTGAGAAGTGTCTAGGGACAGTGGTTCCTGAACTTTTAACTGCGGTGTGCCCCCTCAGAAATTCTGTCTTACCGAGTACCCACCTGCATCACGGACAGCTTGCTATTTCTGCGCAATTATTTATTGCTGCATAAAAATATGGACTCTTATAACCATGAAGTAGGTTGTATTAGGGATAGTTTCAGTGTTACATTTTTGTCCACGTGTAGTCTGTACCTGATCTTTATGCTGGAGAGAGCTGAAAAAAATAGCCTATTCTCAGATTTATTTTAAATACATCTTAGAATTTATCCAGGAACCCCAAGGGGTACTCGTGCCAGACAATCACTGGTCTAGGATATGAACTTATATGCATTTGCCCTTGTGTAGGTCTATGCAAGCAATAAATCACAACTAAAAAGAGAGAGTCAGACAGGAATGATCAAATATGAGTCTTTTTTTATTAATATAGGTAGCAGAGAATAATTCTCGCAAGGATAGCCTAGCCTAGGATAATGAGTTTCTGCATTAATTTCTTCTATGCATAGATTTCACAGACTGATTTTAAGGTAGTTCCTTTAAATCATTTGTGCTTTCTTTTCTGTCTTTTCTTTTGGAGCCTCCAAGACAAAGTGGTTTCCTTCCATACTTGTAGACATAGGCGCCTATTCCCAGAACAAAAAACAGCAGTGCTCCAGTGATACATATGGAGGTGGTGTGTCTGCGGACATTCTCCACTGAAACAAAACGTGAAAAATGTGAGAATGCGAATTAATTAATGTAGATCCTCCTCAGTGCTATAGTGATATTTACTAACTTGCCCTCATTACATATTTCAAAATGGTCTGTTTGTAGGCTGTTTGAAATTAAAATTAACCTGATTTAACTGTATGACTTTCTACAGCATTGGAGTCTTCTCTGTAGTCATACGTCTGTGTAGGTGAACCTGCCAAATATTCAACAGAAAGTAACTGCAATACCACAGCTATTTGCAGTTTTTTCTTTAATTTATTTGGTCATAAATTAAAACATACAGTAAGTACCAGAACAGTTTTAGCATTGGCTTTAGCATTAGCTTCCCTAAAGTCTATAAATGGGTCTATAGGCCCATTATGCTTAGTCCATATGCCCAATAAAAAGTGCACTAAACCTACCCACGACAGAAGTGGTGAATCTGCGTACAATCCCAACTGAAACAGAACAAAAAGACGAGAGAATTAAAAAATCAGTATATATCATTCAATCCCACAATGTTCACATTGCCACAAAACTTGACAGTCACTGACTGAAGCCTTTAATAATATTGCATGCCAAATTCTGTGGCAAGGTTAAAATAATGATGGACAAGGTGTATAATCACACTTTGAAATTTGAAGTTTAGCGGAACACATTTGTTTTCATTTTTTGGAACCTCCCTCCTTGAAATCTGAGAGTGGGGAAAGAACCCACCCAACATGGAATTGTTCTCTTTCCTCATTTATCAAAACAGGCTCTTTATGCAAAGCAAACAAACCCTCTCTGTGTTTAGTGAATACTTTGGTTGAAGAATGAAACAAGTAGGCCTATGCAATAGCTGAAAAAAAGGCTGTAAGCATATGTAATAATGGCAAATGCATGATCACATGAGAGGAGATATAGAAGATATTAATACCTTCCCTTGGGGATGACCTTATAAATTGAGATGAAGTGATCTGTCCATTGGAAGACACTGTGTCCAAAGTTGTATATGGATACATAGACTCTGTAGAAATGGCAGCTTGAAAAAGCATAAGGTGGATTTGATGTAGTTTAACATATAAAGTATAAAAGATGTTGATATTGATAAGACAAAATACAGATAAATAATATAGACTTACTTTCCATGTGTGGTGTGATAGTTGTTGTCTCCACCAGTGCAGCAGCACTGCTGGTCAAAGAGCTCATAGCAGGAGTGGTCTCTTGTTTAGAGTCCACTGCTACAGTGTCTAAGAGAGTATAGTCAGACATATCTACATACAGATATTTACAAGCTCACCTAAACAAACAATAGAAATACAAAAAATGTTTAGAGCAGTGTCTAACTAATCAAAATGAGTCAAGTCAATACCGCATTCCCAAAAACCTGAAACCAATAATAAACTAGAAATACACTCAGAGAGTGCAGACCTCCACCAGGGCAATATAGGGTCCCTGACGCAATACACATTTCAAATGGAGTTCTGGATCAACATCAAAATGTAATCATCTGTTCCTTGTTCTAATACCCACATTGTCTGAAAATTTCATCCAAATCC
Source organism: Tenualosa ilisha (assembly GCA_015244755.2). Taxonomy (NCBI): domain Eukaryota; kingdom Metazoa; phylum Chordata; class Actinopteri; order Clupeiformes; family Clupeidae; genus Tenualosa; species Tenualosa ilisha. The sequence continues at coordinate 1,201,844 of PYXC01000407.1, forward strand.
GTGCAGTACTTGTTTGGTGCACAGACTCAAAAATGGTTAAAATGTGAAACAACTGACAAGAACATCTGTTTACCTTGAAAACGTAATGTAGCATTTGCAGTCTTGCTAATATTGTGCTCGGACACTGTGAGGTCTGCCAAACATGTATAGTCAATTCTCTCTCCTCCTCTTTGGTCAGTAGCTGACAGTATGTAGTTGCAGAAACTGGATTCATTGCAAAATTCATCGGTTGATCCATTCAGTGGGTTCTTTCCAAATAGCTTTATGTCCAATCTGTATTGACTACTGGAGTAAACAGCACTAACTGTGCAAGTGACCTGCACTGGCTGTCCAGACACGGGATCCACAGGATCCACAGACAACACTGGATCAGGAAAGGCTTGAAGAAAATAGTACAAAATAAAAAATTACATCACCAAATATGTAATTCATACCTAAAACAATAATAACAACTTAAATAACTAATTATGCAAAACCTGTAAACATGGGACCTTGCAAAAAATAAATATAAAATATAAAACTCACAGAAAACATTTAGTCTGGCAGAAGCCCTCTTGTGTTGCTGTTTGCACTGTGATGTACAATCATAGCGTCCAGCATGATATTCATGCACAGACAGAATAGAGAGAATATTTCCTTGTTTCACCTCAGTTGTAGTAAAGTCACTGTCATCTTGAGTGACCCAGGAGGGCTGTCCTCCAGGGCAATCTGTGGAACAGCTGAGATGGACATCAGAGCCCAGCTCCACAAACGGCCATCTGGGATGAATACTCACACTGTATGCATGAACTGCAGAACCTTCAACAACAGGGGAAAAAAACATAGTAAAAAACATAGTAAAACTTATCCAGAATTTTAATGTATGAAATGAAGAAACAATGACTGTTTGTCATTCCTGGTTATTTTCCAGTGTAGGTCTAGATATATATTTGTAATTACCTAGCAACATCAGTGGAAAACACTGAAGCAGAATATAATGTTGCTGAAGTGCCATGTCTCTGCTGAGTGGTCTTTGCTGGAAAAAGACCACTCGGCGAGAAGAGGTCAGTTTGGTCAGCTCTGCTTGCTCCTAGAACAGCCCCCTACTGCTTGCTTGCCAAAAAACACTTGGAGTGGAATAAATCTAGATAGTAGACATATATAGTAGATAATGACAGGAAAAAATAAAACTGTGCGGAAAGAATTTTATCTTCCACAGAAACAAACAGTGAAAATCTCAAGTCTTTGCTCTATCATTGTTGCTGGCCATCTTTCTCTTTGGGCCTTCTCTCTCTCTTTCTATCTCTTTCTTTATTTTTCTTTCTTGGGCTTGTTTTATTTCTGTACATTCTTGTTTGTTCTTGTTGTTATCTTATTTGTGTATGTTTTATTTGAGTATGACTTGCATTCAGTTTGACTGCTGTTGATACATTTGAGTTTATGGCTTACTGTTAAATAAATCATCCATTTTTCCACCAGTTCATATACCTTTCTTCTCCTCTGCCATGCCATTCTTGTGCTTTTAGCTGGTAAACTACTTGGTAATATTTGAGTCAGATTAATTGTAGTTTCTCAGTATTTACCACTGATACATGCTTCTTTTCTATGTTCAAGAACACACTTGCTGCACGCAGTCTGGGAGTGTGGTAGTGCAGGAACTCAGACACTGAACAGACAGTGAGCAAAACATTTCCTGGGGACTTTTTTTTATCACAACTTTAGACTCCTCAGGGCGGATCCCCTGTTGTTTGTACTCTTACTCTGTTACACAGTTATGTCCAAATCAGTTACGTGGCATGAGACCATCTGAGACCAGCCCACTGTCAAAAGCAGAGTAATCCACTGGCTGACAAAAAAAAGTCAAAACAAAGTGTCATGACCTCAAACTTGTCATGACCAGTCCCTTCCTCATCCCATTTGCACCTATGTAGATATTCAGCTTCCAGATTCCTGTGGTTGATCCTTGTGGTGAGTTCTTCTTACCTCATTGGTTCTGGAGTCCATTGGCCTGGCATTTCAAAAGTGAGCAGGTTATGACTCAATTTACAGAAGAATATATGCACCACACTTACCTTGCTATAGAAACAGTGATGGAGATCTTGAAGGCATTATGTTGAAATGTGGGAACCCCACCTCTTGAGCCACTCAAGCTGAAGTTTCTACAATAACAATTTTGCCTGGTGGCTGCTTTCCACAGGACACTGCATTTCACATTTAGAATAGGAATCCAAACCATCTTTTGTTGGCCATTTGGCAGAAAGCTATGAGAAAGGCTTTGTGCCGAGTATAACACAGGGTGCATCAGTGGGTCAGGTGTATAAGGCCAGCCAGGGGCCCTACAGGACAGGCAACAGGCCCTTCTGCCCTCCCTGTCCAGAATAGAACGCACAGATAACACTGACTGCTGAAGCAGGTACACAAACCCTGTCATGCAAGCCTCTGATACCCTGGATGGAAACAAAAAGAGTCATGACCTCAGAATAATCCATATTTCACTCCGCCTTCCCAGAATCCATCCACCCATTTGATCCAAAAAGCATCTAATAGAGTACCTAACATGTGACTAATGCATCTAAAAATTATAAATACATAATCATACAGTTCTAAATAATTTCATTTCATAATGTTATAGAACTGGTCACGTTTTATCACTGAGGCAAACAGAATGAAACCATAAAACCATACTTTCCAAGCTGTTAGCTTATGATATGTATGCACCTGGCCTGGAAAATTTCTACAAAAGAAATTCACCTCAATGGTCCATTTTTTCACAACAGCGGCTCATGGAGCTTCCAAATAGTTTCAGGAAATACATTAATAGTGCTGGATTTCTTTCTTCACTTAAAAGAGAAATAAGGTGTGGATCATTAGGCGAATTCAACATTACCAAGCGATGCATTCTGGGTTGAAAATGCCAAAAATAGCCAATGGGATGGGGCTTTTAAATGGGGGATGGGGCTTTCAACCCAGAATGCATTGATAAAGTTTGATAAAGTCAGGTAATGTTGAATTCGCCTAATCCATAGTCCTGTTGTTCAAGGTCACCGAGTGCTGTCTGTAGGAACAAGAACCAGAACATTTGATACAGCATACACTAAATAACGAACCGGCAGCTATCAGTAACTGAATGGGGCATAGGAAAAAGAAACTGAAAGGAAGTTACTGTGCCCCATTCGGTTCGTGTTAACTGACGATTTGTTATTTAGTTTATGTTGTGTCAATTTTTTTTTCATTCTTTTTCCTACTGACAGCACTCAGTGACCTTGAACACCAGGACTATGGATTGATTCACACCAGATTCCTTCTTTACCATAATCCAATATAGCATCACATAGCCAGCCATAGCAATGACATAGTGCTAGGACAGATACTCACCACAGTGACTCATCAATCCTAACAATATTAAAAATAAATTGATATGGAAATCTTGTCAAAATGATTTATAGCAATGATGCAGATGCATGTAACAATGTGTTGCTTACCCCAGCTGGGTGAGTAGGTTACAGTTCGGAGGAGGGGAAAACAGGATTACAAACCTCAACATGTTCATTTAGTATAGCATTGGTCTAATAGCATATAGCCTATAAGTCCACAGCATACTTTGTATATGTATGGCCAGTACCAATAAGGGTATGAACAGGCTGTAAGAAACTAAAAGTAGACTCTCTTAGACAAGTGCTCGGATCTGGTCTGATCAAATCAAATACAGTCACCTGTAAAAATGTACAGTATGTGATGTGGATGTAACAATGACCAGTTCATGGACATAAGCCAATCAAATCCATAAAGGATAATTCAGCCAATTTCACAGTCAATTATCAACATATTGCAATTATAGTGATCTGTTATAGCCAAAAAAACAATCCAAAGTTTTGCCCTCTATTCCACTTAAAGGCATACTAGGCAAGCCTGCAACTTTTAAAGCTTATCTATGGAGCTCCCCTTACAGTTTTTTAAATAAATAACACTGTCATAAAGTTTCACCAATACATGTGCAATACAAGTGGATTTGTTTGCAAACCAAAGAATAGGAACCAGCGATGACTATTTTTGATTTGATTTTGGTGTCATTCAGTTTCAATTTCATTTGACATCAGGGTGTGACAAGAGCCTTTATTTACCACATAATGAGCCATTTAACCATCAAAGTGACTACGAAGCTGGTTAACCTAATTAATCAAATTAAGTTAATTAATTCATGAATTAATTACATTAAATTAACCTAAAACCAGCATAAAATGTTGACTGGTGTGCCATTAAGGACCACCCCCCTCTTGCAGCATCCTGGCACGTTGTCCACAGAGGAAAAACCAGATAACTTTCCACATACCCATCTGGTGTGTTAAATTTACATATTTTTACTCATAACATTCAATTTAATGTTAAGAAAAGCTATACTACAACAGATAAAAAGATAGATGTCAAGAAAAGCTATACTACAGCAGATGAGGGCAGTGTCTATTACAGACACTGCATTTGTCAACCCTTTGGCCTCAATGGTGGTTAGTAGCTGGTGAGATATCTTTAAAACCTTCCTGAATCAGAGAGCATCTTAGAGGGCAAACCCTTGAGCCAGGTGATTAAAAAAAGTGCAAACTTTCAAGATGGCTGGAAAATTCACAATTTATGGCACACCACAACAATCATCCTCATTGATGCTCAGTAACAATCCTGCTCATTGATTACTAAACCCACAGCACTGTTGGCCCCCAACATGCAGTTCACAGAGAAGACACTAGGTGGTGCAAATGTTCTCAAAATGTATTATGTATTGACACTAAGGTCCAAAGGGCGCATAAGCTTTATGCCTTTGCAGAGCAACTGGGAGATGTAGGACTACAATAAATATCTACATAACACTGGACATTCAAAAGCTGCAGCCAGTACAAACTGTATTGAAAGAAAATAAACAAGTTAATCATTCCTCCATAGTCTTGAGACACAAGAAAAGGCATCACTAATGACAAAACAAATGATCGCCACTGACACTTTCTGTATAATCCACGATTAACACACATCCACTCAAGACTAGACCAGCATTCATTCAGTACAGCACAGCCTCGGTCCATCAGCAGTTTTAATGACATTAGTATTTTAAAACACCATGGCTTTCAACTAGGTTTTAGTCCACTTTCAATAGAAAAGTCCTGTTTCACTCAAGAGTCTCCCATCAGTCTACTGAAGCCATGAAAATGGAGAAATGTTAACAACAAGAGAGACATGATGAAGGAACTAGAAGAGAGTTGATTCAAAAAAAGAGGAGAAGACCCTTGGTGGGGTAAGCTGTTCTGTTTATCATCTCAGAGAAAGTGGCTTGTGCTGCTCCCATTTTCCCTTTGTTAGCAGAAAGCGGCGTGTTGAACATCCCAACATCGCCAAGGAGATGGGAGAGGGGGTGACAAGAATAGGGCACTACAGGTCAATACTTCCCCAACCCATTCCAACCCTGTATCCTATGCCCCAACCCACCAGCATAGCAAGTGTTTGGTCCTGTTTTGGACAGGTCTAGAGTTTGTACCGCCCCCCACCCCACAAATAAAATCTAAATCACACAATATCCATCCACTATTAATCAGTGCTGGAGAGGAGAGAATCTATAAATTTGTTGTTAAAAGTTGCTGGTGAAGGCACAACTGATTTAAATGTCCAGGGCTGGTTTGTTTCTACCATGACAAGATCATACCAGGGAAAGGAAAGGTGCAATATCCTGATATTATCATACTACCTGTACTACTAGTAACAAATCAGGCCTCCAGAACAGTCTGTGTGCCTGAAGCACAGCATTAATGGTCTTTCTTAAAAACAAAAAAACCCAAAATATAACAATATATTAACAGCATTAAAAAGTGCTTGGTGAGAAAATAATCATAAAAATAAAAATACATAGGATGGTATAGCATTCCTCTGCTTCTCATTGAGTGAATGTAGCTGGTGGTGGCATGGGTAGCCAAGGCCCCATGGCAGGCTTGAGATGGCAGCAGGTAGAGCCAGTCTTAGAGCTTTCTACATGAGCTTGACCCCTGGGAGAGAACAGGTGGGTGCAGTCTGCAGTCCGCGAGCCTCTTAGCTGCCTCCTGGCTCAGCCTCGCCCGCTGGAGAATAGTCGTCTATGTAGGGGATGTCTGGGTCAGAGAATCGCCTCTTGACCTTGGTGGAGGTGGGGGAGGGGAGGGATGCTGATGACGGGGAGGGCGGCGTGGTGCTCAGGTCGTTGCCGGGGGCGATGTAGAGCGACTGAATGCTGTCCTTGCGGCGGCCGGGGTGCTCGCGGCGCTGCACCACGGTGAGGGATCGGCTGTGGCGCGAGAGCTGGGAGGAGGAGGAGGCGGCAGAGAGGGAGAGGCCTGGGGGCAGGCGCACGGTGCCGGGGATGATGGGATGGCGGCGCTGGATCTGCTGGCGCACGGCGCTCAGCCAGGAGGAGCCTTCGGCCACGGCCGCCACCGCCGTTGGGGCTTTGGGGCGCTGGGGCAGGTCTGTGGGTTTGGGGGGGAAAGAGGGACGCAGCCTGCGTGCTGTTACTGGTGTCCTGCCTGCAAGACAGTGGACTGGGTGAGAACATGGGACACACTGGAGCACACGGGAAGAGAAACAGTCAAAGAAAGAAGAAAAGTAAAGAAAAAGCTTTTTGTTTAATTGAAACAGAAGTGACCAACAAAAGAATAACAGAAAATGTGACAGCACATTCACCGTGAACTGAAAGGCAAAAATAATAAACTCATGCCAGTGTCATCCATTAGTATTCATCCCATCTGAGCCACAGAATTTCCTGACATTTTACTGATTGTTGTTACACCGATACCAGCTACACTAGCTCACCTAATTAGAGGTCAGGGAAGGTTAGTGTCTACACGTCAAACATTCTGTTAAATTATTGTAGTGCGAATAAATTAAATAAAAATTACAGATCATCCAAACACCGTGGTGTTGGCCAAAGATTTTACCATGAGCAGCATTCGTACGATAATAAGATCATTGGATCAGGCTACTCATCTAGTGTCAGGATCAAAAATGATGAAAAATAATGAATTATAAGAGATGGAACAAATTCTCCTTGGTTTGTGAAGATCAGGAATGTCTTTGAGTGTAAAAGAAACAAACATGCGTAACACAGAACTCATGCAGTTTGCACTGGCAAACAAAAAGAGATGGACAAGAGACTTGGTGGAGACGATAACAACCTGCTACAGAGCAGAGGGCACCGGCACCCGCTTTAAATGCACCACCACCAGCTTCTCCAGACCTGCACCACAAAAACGACAGGGAGAGGGGGAGGGCCACACAGTGGGTCACCGAAGCGCACGGCAGATAAGCCAGAATGGGGTGGACATTGGGGTGGGGGTCAAGGGGTTAAGGGGGTTCGGATGAAGAGGGTGAGCAGTAAGACTGTACCTTTAATACTGACCTTCCGTCTCGGTGTTGCTGGTGGTGGCTGGGGGGCTGGCGGTGAGAGAGGGGGTAGTGACGCGGTCGTCTAGCAGGCTCTCGGAGCTCAGAGACGCCTCTGAGTCCAGGTTCTCCTGGTCGGAGCCGGGCTGTTCCATCTCAGGCAGCCTGCAGGCCAGCTCCTCTCTGAGCACAACACGCACAAGGAGGAGCGCACATAGTCAGACTTAAGAACTATGAACATTTGTGCATACAATTCACTCTCTTACAATACAAAACAAAATACAAAGAAGATTAAAAACACTGAAGACTCATTCGTCACACATTTTCATCACCATCAGAGTAAAGGCGAAATCTGGTGTAAATCAACCCATAGCCCTGTTGTTGGAGGTCACCAAGTGCTCTCAGTAGGAAAAAGAAAGAAAACTTGATACAACATAGACCGAATAGTGAACCAACAACTAACACTAAGTGAATGGGGCACAGTAACTTGCTTTCAGTTTCATTCCACTATGCCCCTTTCAGTTTTCAGATTTTTTGCTTCTTTTTCCTAGAGACAGCACTTTCAGTGACCTCCAACAAGAGCTATTGATTCTCTATTGATTTTTAAGTGACTGATTCTTAAGTGCACTGAATTAAATAAACAACTTGAATTAACCAAGGAGCTCCTTGTCATAAGTGCACAAAGTGTCACAACAGATCAGAAGGATGGTGCTAAGTTCATTCAGGTGAATGAACATTCAAGCAAAGCTGGTTTATTCTGGTCTATCTTGGCTCCTTTCACAGTTAAGGCAAGAATATGGAAGACAAGGCTCAGTACTTCTCCTGTTTGATGGACTTGATCCGCTCCACCAGGCTTCTCTCTGCCTCCGTGTCCGAGTCGATGGGCTCGTTCTCAGGCACCACGCACAGGTCTGATGAAGTCGGCTTCTCCCTCATCTGGGAAGGAAGGGCCAAACATAAGAGACAGTTTAGCCAAGCAGTGTGAAGATGAGCTGTGATTGGATGGTGAACACACCGCAGTGCATTCTGGGTTAGTGAAATAGGAGGAAATGGGAGCCTCTGATAGGCCACATGCTCTCTCTGTCTTTTTACAGGGATCCTCCAAAACAATGATTCAGGTTAGGATATTAGGTAGGAAGGGATGGGATGGGGGGTGAGGGGGATGAGGGAAGTAATTCAATATGTCACCATGTCAATTGGATGTTAAAAGATTATGGAGCACAGATTCAAAAGACACCAATCACCCTACAGGACATAAAAGAAAACAACACTCCAGCCAACACAAACACACACACACACACACACACACAGAGCACACAAACACACACATACAGAGCACACAAAGACACACACACAGAGCACACAGGGCACCAGTCTCTATGGCAGGAATTTCAAAGCGTTGCGCTGCATGGCAAATCTGCATCACATTTGTGTTTTGGGCTCATTGATGAAATCCAAAAGCTATTAGAGCAACACATTTGAGCCCCAGGGGACACAGGGCCTATGAGAAGCAGCTGCTGAGATCTCTAGTAGGAAAAAAATAAACAAATAAACATGCCCCCATGTAAAGCACAACGGAACAGAGGAGATGCCCGCACAGCACAGCTTTGAAACTTATGCCATTGGCAAACTGAATTAAACCCCCACCCCCACTCCATGCCCCCCCCAAACCCCTTGCCAGAGATCTGTTTTCCCACAAAGGATGACAAACCAACCCCACACCTGCCCTCCACACGCACTCTCAAGTCACAGCAGTCCTGAAACAAACAGGGCTACATGCACTCAGCTACGGCACAGAATAGGAGAACGTCCCCAGCGCGGGCCGGATCTGGCTTTCAACAGGGCCAGCCCCGTTCCACAGCAGGGCGCCATATGAGAGTTAGTATGGGAGGATGGAGGGAGGAAGGGAAGGATGACTGGATGAATGAAACGATGGGCACGTCATGCACGTGCAAAGATGAGCACTCCAAAAACCAAACAGAACCATGTCAGAACCAGTCGGCTGATGCTCATACGTACCGAGCCTCTCACCACTGGAGAGGTGTACCTGAGTGGTAACCGCCACGTCTACAGAGATTCAAAACAAGAAAACAAGAAAAAAAAAAAAAAAAAAAGGGGGGAAAGGAACAAAAAAACCAGACAGCAGGACAACGGTTACACGTGCAAACAAGAAGGCCAACTGAAGACAAACATCAAACATGTCTGCTGAGCTCCACACCAGCTCAGCACTTCACTCATTTCTAATGACACACAAGCAGGGGACATTGGAAGCAGACATTGCTGTAGGCATCAGGCAACACGCTGACAGCTGGTATGCAACGTGGCCGACGATGCGTAGGGGGATTCTGCAGCAGGCCGAGGGGCTCGGCGGTGGGCACGTACCGTGTTGTTTCTCTTCAGTTTGAGCTGGTTGACGGCCAGGGTCTCAGCGTACTCCAGCTGCTCGATCTCCTCCATCTTCTCGTTGTAGCGCCTGATCTGCTCGTGGATGAGCATCTCCACGCACCTGACAGAAGAGGGACCATCACAGCCATTTAAAAAGGCATAACAAGCCAAGCCAAAGACATTTAGAGCCAGACATTATGTGCACTCATGGAAAATGTTAACAAGATGGACAAGCTTTATGAATGCACAACATACACAACAAAGGCCATGGCAAACAACTGTCACTCATCCAGACATTAATCCCTTTACAGCAATCAAATGTACCAAAGTACGGCTGGTTATGCAACTCTAAAGGTTAGATGGGCTACAGTAACACTGAAGTGAAAGGCTCACTGACAGGAACACTGCATAACATTGGGGGAAAGGGCAAAATGACTTAAAAGCACAAGCTGACTGTTATGTGAAGCATGCACACAATATGAACAGTCTCTATCCAGCTGCATTTTTTTAAGCCTTGAACCTACACAGATGTCGGCCCATCACTTCCTCGTGCAGGAGAGTTACTGCCACTTACATGGTTGTCTTGGCGACATCCTTCATGCTCATGAGCGGGTCAGCGCTGTCGGGACAGCGCAGGATGCACGGGGCGAAGACGATGGCCAGAGAGTTGGGGTTCATGCGGTTATGCAACTCCACTTTGGACACTCTGCAAGTCACAGAGCAGGGCACACATGAAACACGTCTCACACTCAGCAACACGTCTACCTTTTCCGGTCTTCAGCAAAGCCTGATGGTGTATCCACAATATTTGACCTGGCTGCTTTCAGGAACTGTTAAAAACACTTCAAAAGATGCCGTTAAAAGGTCATTGTTGGCAGCTCTGTTGGGACGGGACTTTCAGAGATGTGAGCTCACCTGACAAGGTGGAAGATGAGTCTCTCCAGCGTCATGAAGTGGGGTGATGGAAGCTGCTCCAAGACTCTATAAATGGCTTGAAGCTGTTCCTGCTTCTCAGGGAGTTCTACACAGACAGGGAGAAGGCAAGTCATTTGACTGAATGTTACAGCAACAACTTCAAGCATGTGGCAGGATGTATGCATGAGATCCAAAAGCAATGGCTGAAGCACTCGGCATGAAGGCACCTACCCACAGCTCGAAGGAAATCACTGTAATATGTGAAGGTCATGAGGGGGTCGGGGAGCTCTCTGAGCCACTGCTTGATCAGGCCTGTGACGATGTGGATGGAGTAGTCCTCAAGGCACACACTGCTAGTGTCTGGAGGAACACAGAAACAGAGAATGTCACCACTGGTTACATAGATAGATTTCACTATAAAAGAAGTTAATCAAGATTTCATTATTGAGGATATCAAAATTAATATAAACCATCAAGAAAAAAGGCTTCTCCTAAGGCAGGGATGTTGGCCTGTGCACGCGCGCACGCACGCACACACACACACACACACACACACACACACCTGTCTGATCTTGAACAAATCAAAGCAACCCTGAGCTGCACTTTATCTGCAGACTTGCCTGTTTCCAGTTTCTGGTAGAGTTCTTTCATGCGGTTGGCAGATCCAGACTTCCTGTAGATGCCCTCTGTGTACAGGCCATTCATCTCCACATGCTCCAGCATGATCTCCAGGACAACAGGGACAGGGATCCTGTCGTTGGTCAGGTGGCACACACGCACCCCAAAGTTACGCGACCCTGGGTCTTCGTCGTTCTGAAAGAGAGGTGTACGAGACACGATCACTAAACAGAGCTAGTGTGACATGAGGGAGGAGGAAAGAATGGAAGCCACACAAACCTTCTTGGCACAGAAGGAGGAGCAGTCCGTGGTGATTTTGTTTAGGCATTTCTTATGGCACACCATTTTGCAGACTAGAAACACAAAAGGATTTGGGAGATAGCAGGTAAGGCACAGGACCAATAGGGCATACACTGACATCTTAAGTACTGCAGATGGAATAAGGTTTTGACTCACAGCTACACATGCAGGCTTTCTCCATGCCCCAGATGTAGGAGGTGCACTGGTCACAAGACTGCACGATGTTCACCTGGTAGGTGGTGAACATGTGGTCCAATGGGCTCTCCATCTAAAACACAGCACAGCAAAGTCAGCACATTCAAGCATTCTTACAAGGACAAGTGAAATCCAACAAAAACGAAAATCAAAAGTCACACACAAAAACACAACAGCAGCATTGCTTTAAGGTCTCTACACAACTCTATGGGTTACCAAAAGAAATGTGAAGGATTCAATTAGAAATGTATTATGAAAGAAAGGGTGAATAAGTTCAACTTACACTTTTGTCTTTTTTACGTCTCTTTTTTCGGGTTTTAGCAGGCTGGAAAAAACAAGAAGGTCAGCAGGTGAACTCTTATGTCAACACTACACTACCTTCAGCATGTGCAATGCGTTTACCAAATAACCATTTGGTACACACCCATGAGCCATCAGACCACATAACAGACTTCCCAAGGCAACTAATATTCATTACTTTAAATCAGCTCCAGATGAATAGCATGTATGTGTGTGTGTGTGTGTGTGTGTGTGTGTGTGTGTATATACCTTGGCCGGCTCCGCTTCCTCCTTCTTAATCTCTCCTCGTATGAAGCCGTCCAGGACCGACTGGAAGAGGTTGACCACCAGCTGCACCTCGGCCTTCTGCTTCTCTCCTGCCAAAGCCACCACCTTCATGTGGTAGTTGTTCATCAGAGCTTTGTAGCCCACGTGAGGTTTCTGTGAAGACAGACAGGAGATGACAGGAGTGAAGGAATCCAGGCGCACAGGTAATAGAACCAAGAGAGAGCATGCTGTAGAGGGGGAGAGGGATGTGTAGTGTGTGGTGGACGGTGATGAGCTACGTACAGACAAGGAGTACATGCTCTTGATGGTCTCTCTGAACTCTCGCATAGCCGTGATGAAGATGTCCTCCGTGGCAGACAGCTGCTTGCCTCTGGAGCGCAGGTCATTCACCTACGGGAAAAAACAAATTCAAAACATACATGAATCACCTGAGATTAATGGCTTCATATTTTCTACATGCAGATCAAACAGGATTTAAACTCTGAAATAGATTAGACCATCTGAAGGTTTAAGATATACCAAGACAACTTATAAATAATATATGTGATGGAAAAAAATGGAGACCAACAAACTGCTTTGATCCATAATAAGCCTGTTTAGGAAATTTGAAGTTTGCCTTGACTGTTTCATATAAAAGTGATATTTCATATAGGTGATCTTAAGATCTGTGGAGACAGATTTGATTGCATTTGATACATAAAGCTAACTGTGAAATACTGATCAACAAAAAGATACTGAGGGAGAGAAACCATGGCAGCAGACTTCCAAGAGAAGGAACTGGATACTCAAACTAGACATGATGTAACGCCTGACAATAAGCGGAACCAGGAATGAGGCCAGACCTGATTGCCAAGGAACTCGTCCAGATGTCGCAGCTCGTTGGCGTTGGTGATCTCTCGGTCCAGCGAGGCATTCCACTGCTCAGAGACCCGCGTGGCACGGCTGATCTTGATGGTGGGGTTGCGGCTGCTACGGCCGCCTGGCGCCTCGCTGTGGTGGTGGTGCGAGCGGGAGGAGTGAGAGGGGTGGGCGACTGCTGTGGATGGAGGACAGTGGGGGTCAGACAACTGACGGAATATGAGCCCCCTCTCCACCCCTCCCCATGGGACACAAACAATACTGATATCTTTTGGCAAATATCAAAATGCATCGTCACTGGTGTGGAACGCAGTGAAGGGAAAAATGAGAGGGAAAGAGTGATCTTCAGCCAAACATTCTACATGTTGGAGGTTCTATTTCTTTCTTTCAAAGCTCAGGCTTTGTCAGGTCTAATTACATTAAATCATTTGAATGGAAATTTAGGAAGAAAACATGACTCCTGATGCTATGTTTACCTTCCACAGAGCGTTCAACCAGAGCCTGGGCCATGGTGAGGTCTCCATCCTCAGGTGTTTGGACTTTTTCACGCTTCTTTAGGATCTTCCTCAGAAACCCAGACCTAGTGAGTCCCACACACAAACAAACATACACCAAATGATGACTTAAAAAAATGCTTCTTCAGAAGTATAGAAGTCAAGGCTAGAGTGCATGCACACGCACACACACACACACTTTTACATTACACAGAAGGACTGTGTACTGAAATAAAAACTAAAAGGACACTCCTCATCCCTTAACATCTAATTCATAATCTTAACAAACTATCTTCACTGTGACCTATGGTTTAGTACTGTAGTTCTAGACTCCATTAAATGTTTTGGCCTAGTCTTGAACCTCAGGTTTTACTCTGGCATGGAATGGTGGGTACAGTTGTCAGGGTTTGTATGGTTTTCAACATGACCTTGACTACCACACACACACACAGAGAACATCTGATGACTGAGACCACATGTCCCTTTAAAACCCAAGCCTATGTTTGAACCTGAAAGGCTGATGTTTGCATTACTGCCATGGTTACATGAAATATGGAGACAGAAATGTCCAATTTGGTCCTAAGTCTGATGATACCATCAGGGCAGTGAATAACCCTTCCTCCAACAAACCTCTGCTCAAAGCAAATTAAGTTTTCAGGAATTCGAGACATGCATCCCCTCCCATAACAAGGGCCTCTGTAGCTATATAAGGTAGAGGAAAGTTTGCACTCGGTAGAAGATGGATGAACAGCCCTGGACAGGACTCAATGCAGAGGAGGCTTCGAAGGGAATCACTGAGTCATACACTGTGTGAAAGGCCACCCATGTCTGACCTGAGCTTCATGACTCACTCCACTGTCAACTAAGCCATGTGTAATCTTAAAAACTTGACCTTCATCACTAAGCCTAAAACCACAAGATTTTCTTCCTTTGTTTAATACCAAGTTGGATGAAACAGTGGTAGAAAGATTTCAGAATTACCTTCAGTGAACAAACAGTAAAAGTTATTAACTGCTAGTAACACACCGTTTTGTTTACAACACAAGCCTAAGTTTAAGCTTAGCTAAAGCAAAAGGCTTATGGTGAAATAAGCTACTCCGCTGTCTTTGACATTTTAAGTTATCCTTCTTGGTTGTCTGTGTAATTCACCAAGAAGACCGTCCGCTCAACCCGTGCTGTGACACTGTGTTCGGGGAAACAGGGCAGAGGTAATGCTGTACCTCTCAGGGGTTGAGGGCTGGAGAGGGGTGGTGTCCTGCTGGCCCTCCGGTGATCTCCTGCTGAGTGAGCTGGCCTTGGCTCCGTCCGCTATCAACTCGCTGCTGGCCTGACCCTGTGGGACGATCATAAAACACACTGGTAACTCAAGCAGTCAGAGAGCACTCAGCAGCACGACTCTCAGAGACACAGCTCCTCCAAACAAATCTGCAGGGTTTTGAAAAGGAAGGTGAGATTGGTTACAAGAAGAGGATCTGCCCCATGGTTAGCAAGCACCCTTGAAAGCTGTTTCCATCATTCAAAAAAAGCTCCACCACTTAAATGAAATTGAATAGGAATTTCATGAATTTCCCCCCAAAGAAAGTTAGCAGTTCACCACCTTAATTTAAGCCTTAATCATTGTATGGAGAGGGAATCAACTAGAGAGAAAATCAATATACTAAGATTCAAATAGGTAAGCCCAATCAATGCTTTTGGTAGACAAATTAACTACTAGCAGTTAGTGTCTAGAATTTTATACATAGCATGTCAAATTATGACATATTATGAGCTTGCATACTACAACCCCAGAAGCCTTATGTGATTGACATATTACAAGTGCTGAGGGCTCAAAGCTCCAGTAACTACTAAATAGCATGTGCCATGAAGAATCAGAGGACACATATGGCATTTCAACTCTGCAACATTTTTGATATATTCTGCCATGTACAGGGTTTGTTTGAACAAGAAAGATCTGTGCTTTCTAACTATGTGTTTTGCCCCTTTGAAGTTGCCAGTGTCAACCATATGGTGTAGTGAGAAATAAAGTCAGACACTGTCTACCAGAAACAAAGAAAAACAAAAGCCTTCATAGGAAAGGAGCCATAAGGGAACCTGACCCTTCAGAGCTCCGCCTCCCAATGCAGTTTTCACTTTAGCCCACCAGCAGGCAGTAGACAACACAAGCGTCTCCCCCACCCAACATGTCAGCAGGCTCTGCCGTGGCTCTACCTGAACCTGCTGTGTGCCTGGACTTGTGGTCTGGAGAGGACTCATGGGGGGCAAGGGGAAAGTCCAGTACTCCATGTCTTCCATTTCTGCGCTTTTTACTCGTAAGCAGCTACGGGCAAAGGCTAGGCGGGGTTTGCGTTGCTTGCGGTAACGCTGCCTCCCCTGAGTGAGCCAGACAAGCACAGTGACCACACTACTCCTCATGACAGCCCTGCGTGGCAGCCGCGTGCCCATGACAGGACAGGTGTTTCACCTGTCCACACACACAGCGGCACCTACACATACTAAATCAGCTTCGGTTACAATTACAGCCAAGTCATTTACTATGGAAATCTCTTCACAGTTAGCCTGAGGAACATTACCTGTCTGTTTCCAGGACCATCACCAGGAGTGTAACTGGACACATCATCAAGAGATAATGAGATATCCCTATCCTGAGGCCTGTATTAAGATACATGTATACATAGGATTAAGCATACATAAAACAAATTCCATTATGAAAACATTTTAGCCATAGCCGTACACTTTTCTTTGAGCTCTAATTCTGAGCACTATCACCACTAGAAACTGACTGATCTCCAGTGTAAAAAGGAGAGTGGGTGTACCGCAGAGCGTTTATCTTCCTGTTCTTAGGGATCTGTGCTTCGGGAGACGTGCCCTCCGATGGCTCCCCTCCCCGCTTGCCCTTCCTCCTGTCAGAGTGTCGCTCATGGTCTCTGGTTTTGCCATGACTCGGGGAGGTCACTGCTCCTGTTGGCGGCGGACTGGGGGCCTCGTTATGCCCATTTCGATCCGCTTTAACGCCAGGGGTGTCTAGGGGCAGCGTGGAGGGTCGTACGGGCACGGGAGACAAGCTCTTGCCCTCCTTGCCCTTCCCTTTGTCCTTCCAGGCAACAAAGGTGTACTGGTCCAGCTCCTTGCTCTCAGTATGTTCCTTGGGCTTGGCTTCAGCCGAGCCCGCAGGGCTACCAGCGCTGCTGGAGGGCTCCTGGCTTTTCTCCCTGGGTGACGAGTCGTCCTTGCAGGCCGACGCAGCCCTCTGCAGCTCCCTCTGGCTGTGCTCCAGGCCTCGCTGTCGCCTGAGCTCTCGCTTCTCTTGGCTGCGCGACACCTGGCTCTTGTTATGCTGCTGGGGAGCAGCTTTGGACACCTTCTCTGGGGCAGCGGCAGCACCGGTGGCATCGGAATCTGTTGGAGCCACTTGTGCCTGAGACTCATGCTCCTTCTCTGGGAGAGGTGCTATGTCATTGACTTCTTGATCTTGCAGCGAAATAGGAGCAGCCTCACTGTCTTGGGGCTGTGTGCCTTGAACTGACTCAGATTCAGGCCCTGCCTCAGCCGTTGTACCGTTTTCTGGATGCAGTTGAGGGACATCCGGGGCCTTCTCCTCCTCCTCCGAGCTGGCCGACTCCAAGACGGGGGACCTGCCCCCCTCCTGGGTCTGGAGGTCTTGAGACTCTTCTGGGCTTGCTGCTTGTACCGCTGCTTCTGGCTGGCTGGTGCTTTTGGGCATCTCCTCTTCGCTCTTGACCTCCTCTGGTGCTGCTGCCTGAGAACTCGGTGGAGCAACCTGCTGCTCCGACTCTGATGAGTGTCTGGCAGACTCTTCCTCCTCTTTCAGTCTCCTGGCAGCCGCCTCCTCTTCCTCTTCTCTCAGCCTCTTTGCCTCTGCTGCTAATCGCATCTCTTTTTCTTTTCTCTTCGCCTCTTCTTCCTCCTCCTCCTTCCTCTTAGCTTCCTCCTTTTCTCTTCTCCTTGCTTCTTCCTCCTCTCTCCTCTTGGCCTCTTCCTCTCTTCTTCTTGCTTCTTCCTCCTCTCTTCTTCTTGTCTCCTCCTCTTCTCTCTTCCTTTTCTCCTCCTTGATGGACCGGTATCTAGGAAATAAAAGTTAGTTAAAAGTTAAACAAATAGTTCAAGACATGCATGTGAAATCACTTCATTCAGGTGACTAAAAAGGAAATAGTTGGTAGCTGTTGCGCGTGTGTGTGGCGAAGTACCTTCGCCTCGCCGAGTTGCCCCTCGCCAACGCCTGCATCTTCTGGATGGCGGAGCGTTGTCGTTGATACTCCATCCTCTGCTTGTAGCACCTCCAGTGGGTCTGCAGTAAGGTGGCTGCTCGCCAGCGCCGATCCTTGCAGTAACACCGCCAGCATCTCTGTATGGTGAGAAAGGCAGAGGAAACTAATGGTTGTGGTGCTGATACATATCTGTGTGTTAACAAGTCACCATGGAACAACTGAAAATGATTCACATCAGTTATGTTCAGCGAACAAACAAAACAATTTTTCCTATGATCATAGCTGTTCTGAAGTCTAATATTCATAGTGAGAGCACAAGCAACACATAGACATTTTGAACATTCCAATCTGGACAAGAGAGCCTAGACCCCTAGTACAACGATGGAAAATGACTTGCCAAACACTGAATGCAAATACACTATTCTATCAATACCTGCTCTTTCAACAAGTTAAAACTATGACTTCAATGTTTTCAGTGCCTTTAAACAGAAGGCAGCCACAAGCATATATTTACCATCTCGTTCCAGTCATGTCCACGAGCAGCTGAGTCATAATTAAAGTGGGGACTAAACAGTGTCCAGATGTGTTTAGCTTACCTGAAGGAGAATGGCAGACTGCCTCATGCTCTCATAGTGCCTCTGCACTAACTTGGCGCGGAACCAGCGCTGCAGGAAGATGATCTTGCGCATGACCTCCTTGTGCAGTGTGTCCTGCAGCTTCTGACGCTCAAGTTCCTTCAGATAGACCTGATGGAGGAGAAGAACTGATGATTACTCTTCACGCTTGAAAGTCAAACTGTTTAGATGCATACAAACCACAGGCTTAGCCCTGTGGGGAAATGGAGATCATACATCAGTCCAGTCCGCTCGGTTACATATATTTCCAAATGCGTTTTTAAATTCATAGAGTAGTTTTAATGACCTTGGTTTTGCCAATCTGATAGGTAGTGTTGTCCAGTCCCATCTTCTGCATGAGAGCCAAGATGTCCTCTTGGCACGCAGCATTCCTCGGCAGAAGGACTCGGAAATGCTCCAAGAATTCCTGAAAGATCAACATATCCACTGTCAGTTTGGTTGAGTTACAATATCTGTTTAAATGCAAATCCCCAAGCAGCACTGCTGGGATTCGAATCCACAGAAAAGTCTTCTGGCACAGCATCTCTGGAGTTCATCCGCAGTCATAAAGGAATCCCATATTCAGCAGCTCACCTGAAAAGTATACTTGGCCCCGTACCCAGACCTCCGGATGCGCACCGTTTCCAGCATGCCTGTGTACCGCAGCTGCTGCAGTATCAGGGACTCATCAAAGAACATCTCCCTCTGATGGAGAAAACACACAGAAGATGAATGAATATATTACAGTACAGTTTTTGGGGGGATATGGAGGTCATGCCCATCCTGGTGTACATGTGTCAGGTATTTGAAATTGGCAATCAAGAGCTAGAGCATGACAGAAACAAAGGCGGGTAAGGTGAAAGTAGTATTCGGACTGTCACTCGAGTTGGGTCACCTTTTCAGCGTTCGACCTGAGACAGCGAATAAAGAATGGTTCTGCCCTTCCCAACGTCTCCAGCAGCTTGCTCAGGGAGGTCTGTCAGAGAAAAGAGCATTACTGTGAATATATGTCTCCAACAGGTTCCAAAGACACAGGACTCTCAGCACACACAAACCTGTTCATTTCAGGACTTTTCCAGGAGATACTTTTGATCATCTCATCAAACTGAAATTCATCTCAAGTGGCTGATTTTGCCCTCATCAGGAAAGTTCCATATTGAAGTTGCCAGTAACATTTTGAAAACTGGATGTGATTCAGTTCAAGCAATTTAGTTTTATTTCTTATCTAACCTTCTGACATCTTGTGGTTGCATCTGAAGTATTGTTTAAGTTGCTGAACCCAACAATAAAGTAATTCTGTAACTGTGACCCTTGGTTAATATTTAGAGAGACCAATCATAGTAAATGTTTCGATTCAGAGGAGACACACAGGCTTTGTCCAGGCAGACTCAGTTGCTTTTAACTTTTTGAGGAGCAAGATGAGATTACAAGATTGCAAACATGCTTTCCCATTTACTTGGAGCTCAGCAGCTGTTGCTGTTGAAGTGTTCGACGTGTTGATGGATGACTAAGTGGATTTGTGCATCACCTCATATTTTTATCTTTGTGCAACGGGAAGTCACGGACCACCACTTAATATACTGAAACTTTTGTCATCATGCATCAGGTTTACATTAAACTATTTGTATGAGACAGAGTGATGTTCTGCCATAACTAGCCTGGTGTATGAGCTGGGGCTGTGCAGAGGAAGTACCTGGAACTGAGCGCTGATGCTGGGGGGCTTCTTCTTCTTGTGCAGGTGCAACAGAGACTTGGTGGTGCGATCGTGCAGCGTGAGGCTCACTATATATTTAAGCGACCGCGAGTCGAGGAGTACCTAGATGAGCACGGACACAGGTACAGGTCACAGGTCAGACAGAAACGCTTAAGACCTTCACAAACACACACAAGCTAAAATTTCGATACTGCTTTGTAACGGAAGGTTTACCTTAGGAATCAGCTGTTTCTGCTTGGTGTTCTTATTTTTCCTGCAGAGTGCAAACGTGAGAGGGTTTGTTTGAGAATTAGTTTGTGTGTAGAATAGTCAATGTCAGTGTGAGGGGTAGGGGAAGTGTTAGTACAGGGAATCATGCTCCGTCGGTGAGGGAGGCGGGGTGCACCTGCGGGAAAGGAGTCGGGTGGAGAGGGGTAGCGTGAAGGGAAGCGGGAGGGTGACGCATTTCAGCCCACCTGTAGGACTTTTACCGCACTAGCATTAATTGGCTAACAAATATCTACCCCTTTCTATTCATCACAAGCCTGAGGGCTCAGAGCAAAAAATCTGTATAGCGGACTGCAGGAATTCTACATGCCATATATCACATTCAACATGGTTGCTTGTCGAAGTGTTACAATCAGCCTATTCAAGTGATTCATCACCAGAGAAGCTCAAGAGCAGCTGCTGCAAATCATCACTGCCAGCATCCAGAGGGTCGGCTCAACAGAGGCCTGCAGAACTGCGAGGAAAAAACGGCGGACTTTTGCAGCACAGTGGCCCTCCCTCTTGAGAAACCACATCTAGTGTCAGTAATGCTTGGTCATGCAGCAGCTACACAGAAGCGATTGCATCTAACACGGTCATCCAGTTAGCATTGCCACAGCTCGGTCGATGGAGGACCGAGAGATCTAAGCTAGTCTGGCGCTAACGAGGATCACGCTGGCCACGGACACATGAGGCCACTCCTCGGTGGACAGCCATGTGCTGGTCTATAAAAAGCAGCAGTGGGTTGAGGCGTCTACTCATTACGCTATTAGTTGTTAGGAGTCACCGTGGACAGAGGTGAGGCGAGAAGAGGCAAAATGTGCCCTCTGCCTAAAGAGGGAGATTGCTATGATTTTTTGAGACAACTGAAATGCCTTAAGGGAAGGCGAGAACTAAAAGGTGCTTCAATTTGAGGTAAATATCACTGATGCACATAGCTACAAAATACTGCTCTACTTGTAAACCAAGCACTACATGGACCTGTATAAAGGGCACTTTGTTTATGCTATCTGTCCACACAGGATGGGTAATGGTGTGCTGATCTGGGGCATCGTGGAGGGAAGGGAGGGGGGGGTGTCAAGACTCACTGAAGGACGTGGCGTGGGAACCGCAGGCGCCCCCAGGACTGCAGTAGCTTGCGAGGGTCCTCACCGTCCAACTGCAAGTCTTTAATGGAGTTGATGATTTGGGCATGCATGTCCCTGATTCAGCCCAGAAGGAGGCGCAGGGGAGCAGGGAGGATGGGGGGAGATGAGAGGGTGATAGGGAAGGGGGGTTGAGGGGTGGCATACATGTATGAGGTAAGAGACACAAACCCCAACACTGAGCAGACCACACACCACACACACACACACACACACACACACCCTCCACCATTAGGATCAATCACACCAAGTGCACAACAAACATACTGGCCACCAGTAAACACTCACAAAACACACACACACACACACACACCCTTGTCCCACAAAAAAAAACAAAATAAAAAAAACAGCATTTGCACACTGGTGAGGGCTGTGGCACTAAGAGCTCGTGGCAGAAAGGCGCAATCAATTCCCCACTCAGGGATGCATGAAAACAATCAATCAAAGATTGATCCCAACCAACGGGAAACCTTGCTGCCCTCTGCACAGTAGAATGGCTATCTCACTTTACTGTAAGCTAAGCAGTTCCAGGATCAGAGAGTGGAAAACTGGCTGCGTTACTCCACCCATGCACTAAGCAACTGTGTTTCCTCTAGCGGTTCTATAAAGTAAGTCCATATGACCGACTGACTTTCTGAGCCTGGATTGCCCTTCTCTGCTTATAGTTCCATTCAGCCCTCACCACTGTGCCAGCAATTAGAAGTGAAATTTGTGCCTGGTGTTTGTGACCGCCCAAAGCAGGCCCGTGAACATGCACTCCACGAGCGTCGTCCCTGCATTTATTTATGGTGCCTTCCATGCGAGAGGAGGTGCGTGTGTGGAAAGGGGGCGTGGGGTGGGGGGGTTACACTGGCTCAACCTGAAACTGGGGTTAAACAATGAGTGGACTTTCACCTCCACTCTGAGCCGAATCCATGCAGTCAGTTACTTACCAAATCTCAAAACACTACCAGGAGGTCAAACAAAAGACTAAACGCGAGGTGCCCTCCAAATAAAAAACGCCTTTCAACAAACAAACAAAAAAAACCCTCTACAAAGCCTCATTTTCAAGGGGATATTGTTGAAAAACTGAAAACTGCAAAACTGTGGTGTGGTTTTTTTGTGTGCATCCCCAAAAAGACTAATTATGATGCATGCACAGAAACTGAAAAGTACTTGTGCTGCCCTTTGGAGGATTTCTCCTCCCCTAGACTCTGCAGGAATGGCCCTTTCCCTCCAAACAAACCACAGGGGCTTTTCTACTTTAATTCTTTGTGTGCAGAGCTTTCTTGGCTACTAGTTCCAGAAATCGCCATATCACTGCCTAAGCCGAGCAAACAGTCCCATGCCCCCGTACTTCAAGATTATTAAACGTGGACGAGGATTGAGAGTGCAGGCTGAGATGGAGAGAATGAGTCGCAGCGAGACAAACTGGGTGAAGAAAAGAAAGAAAAAAAAGAAGAAAAGAGACAGCAAGATGGAGAGGGATCATATTTCCCTGTGGCTACAAATGGAGGGTTGAGAAGAAAAACACAGGGACTGCTCAGAGAGCTCTGACTAATATTTCTGGGCAAGGTCTTTCGGGTTCCAGTGCGTTTTTGAAGATTTTCGCCAACACAAATAACTGCCAAACGGAGACTGCTTTTCTCCACTTTAGCATGGTAATCTACCGAGGGAGAAAAAAATTCTATTACCTATTTGAAATTGAGATAAATCAAAACCAAACCCTTGGCGTAAGTAAAAAGTCTTGAAACTTCACCAAGAGCTGCCTCTTTCTTGCCTGTAGCTGCTAACGAGACCCAGAGAGTTTGTGAGTGCATCAAGAGGGCTCCCCCCACATTCGCCCGCACAAAACGTCCTGTTTGACCTCCCGAAGTGTTTTCTTTTTAGTCTAGTCCACTTACTTCTTACTCTCAAAGCTAGCAAAGATGTCCTCAAAGGCCTCAAGGGGGCGCTCCTCTGAATGATCAAAGGAGAATTCGAGCATAGAGGTACGGCTGTGGAGGGGAACAAACGGCACACAGGGGTCACTGTAGGGCAGACTGGAGAGGCGAGACACTGCCGGAGACCACTATGGTCTTGGGAGAGGCGCTTGAACCTGCTTATTGATCAACCCAAAGTCCAATTGGTTTAAATGCTTTTAAGGTTCAGAACAGAAGGATTTACAGATCACGGACTGTGAGTCGTTGACCAATGTAAACACAGATATTAAACCTCACTGGCTCATGATGGTTGACACCAAAGCCTTTAAAAGGATGAGGCTTTGTAGCGAGTGCGTCTGATTGGGAATACTCTGGCAAATGCTAGCGGAGCACTCTTAAGGGACAGCCGTCTCCACAGAATCATGGTGCGAATCTAGCCAGCAGTGTGTCTTAGGGGATGAGAGAAGAGTCACATGATGTCCCAAAACACAAAGGCTGAAGACAGGAAGAGATCAAGTTCCCCAACTGAAGTTTCCTTCTTTCTAGCACTCGACCTGTTTCTTTCTCTCCTGCCTACAGCGAGAGCTGCTGTTCTCCTTACCGGTACATCCTTTCAATTGGCGTGTTGGACCGCTGGATTTCCCCAAGGGGCGTCCTAGAAGTGGGTCTGGTCACACCTATGCAGGAACATGCACATGAACACATAAAAACACCACAACACACGCACACACGCACAGACACACACACAAATGAATCAACAATGGAAAACCTATTCTTGAGCCTAAAACAAGCAGCATTAACAGCTATTTACAAATACAATGGTCCTGTTGTTCCAGCGCAATTGCTTGTTTTGTTCTCTCCCCATCTACCATAATTTCATTTAATCCCAGATGAAAACAGGCCTCCCTCCAATCTCAGTTGAGTGCCATTTTCACATAGGTGAGATTAGTATGTGATAAAACTAGCAATGGGCAACTAAGCCCCAGAATTGGCAACAAGTTCCCAAAGGCAGCAAGAAGGGCTGGCACGAGCGTACCCGCTGTTTTTGCTGCCCAGCGTCGGCCTGCCTCGTTGAAGGCAGCTAAGCCACGGATGGTGGCACGAAGGATGCCCCAGCGGAACATGGCAATAGGATCCATCCCAATAAGCTGACGCACGTACGCCCGGTCACTGCTGCGTAACAGTGCCACAATATCAGGCCGCATGTGATCTGTGTTCTTCTCCCTAAAGTCCTGCAGGCCGAAGGAGAAAGAAGCAGTAATGAGACAATGGTCATGTAAGGACACAAGACCACTGAACATCTAAGCCCAGTGGAAAAACCACTGAACATCTAAACCCACTGGAAAGACCCCTGAACATCTAAGCCCAGTGGAAAGAAATCAAATACCAAATGAAGACTAGCTCATAAAGGCTTACAAAACATTGTAACACATTGTATGTATTTTTGGTCGATGGATTAAACAGGTTACCTTGATCTGGTACTTGACCTTCCCAGCAAAATGCCGGATGACGAATGCCGGCTCCATCACCGGTGTAGCAACAAAGTACTTGTTGCTGTGATGCTGCTGCTTAAACTTGGCCAGCAGTGTTTTATCAGTGGCATGAGGAAAGCTGTGAACACAGAGAATCACAAGCACCTGCATCAGATTGATCAACAATATATAGATCTTTTGGCAATAACAAACACCACCTGTCCTTTCAGCTGAGAAACTTGGATATTGATTGAGAGCCATTGACTGAGAGCCAGACAGGACGAGCTGTTGCTGTCTGGACTCTCTGCACACTGATAGATAGGCTCCCATGTGTGCTGCCTTACTTGCTCTCCTCATCCAGCAATTGGAGGAGTCCAGTGGGCTTCTTGCTGATCAGGTGGATGCAGCCCACATTGTCTGTATAATCAATATTGTGCCAGGTGATGCCCTCGGCTTGGTACTCCTCCTGTGGGCCAGAGGGAAGGTGATCAGTCTAAACTGTATGGCTCCATCAGAGGAGCATAGAAAGCAGAGTCCAGCAGTTTTCACCCACCTGCTCAAGTTTAAAGATGTGCTGGTTGAAGTAATACTGAAGCTGCTCGTTAGCGTAATTGATGCAAAACTGCTCAAAGCTGTTGTTCGCAAAGTCCTCGAAACCAAAAATATCCAGCACGCCAATAGATAAGCACTTGGGGAAAGAAAGAAAAGGGGAAACAGATCAGTGACACATAGATCGCTCTAAAATACACAAGTCATTTGAAAACTGCCACTGACACAGCCATCGGTTAAGGGGCACAAATGACTCTTTGATTTATAAAGATTAATGACTGACTGCTTCCAGAGAGCACTGCCGCTCCATCACATATCTGAGCGGCTCTCTGGCAGCCACTCACCGGCACAGATTCCTCCATGTCTTTCTTGTTGAGCAGCGCATGATTGATGCGCAGCACGATCCAGTCGAACAAGGCACTGTACAGAGATTTAGCCATCGAGTCCCGCGCTGTGATGGCCTGGGGGAGACATCGGTGAAACAGGACACTTTGAAACACTTCTGACAGAGCCGAGTGCGGGGAAGAAAAAAGTGCTACCTTGCCTTGACAGGCAATTAACTTTGAGGGTAAATAATGCATGATAATGGCAGGCTTTCAGGCATGAGTGCTCACCTCACTGTGGCTGTAAGGGAGGATTAGCTTGTCATTGACTGTCACCGTTTTCCTTTTGGTGAGCGCCTCTACGAGCAACTCTTCTTTAACCTGCAGACAGAGACGTGCACATAGATGACTTCACAGGCGACTACTAGGGTCTGCGGACCGCATTTAAGCTTTTAGGGTCCCATGGATACCAGGTGGTGTGAAAATGTCAACTTCAATTGCAATGGATTTTTCTCTGGCTAAGGTCAAACAGCAGAGAGCTTAAAAGGCTTGGGAGAATGAATATTTTAGCTGACACATGCACACACTTATGCTAAGAGTCAGAAAACTACAGAGCAGACTCTCTTCCTGACTCTCACAGCAAGACTGTAGGGTTGAGGCTGCAGCCCACCTTCAGCAGGTCAGACAGGGTGCTGAGGACCTCAGGAGGACCCACGTCCAGCCCCTCGTCACGGCCAGTCGACTTGCGCCGATACGTCACATTGCCCAGATACAAGATGGCTGACAGTACTGAGAATATTCTACAGTGATCAACAAAAAGAAGGGGAAAAAAAGAGAAGATGACACCAGTTTATGCCTTAGTCGATGCTCACATTCTGGCCACTTTAAGACCTCAGACTAAGCAAAAGTGAAAATAAACTTGCATGCGTAAAGCTGCAGGGTCAGTCAATACTTGATGTTATGTGAGACATGAGGAACAAAACATGATTACATCAACAGGAAACACAACCTCTAAAGTTAGCATATACTCTGAGCTACATAACACCTCAGTATTCATATTCAGTGGGACACTGCAATTTATAGGAATCGCACAGGAGGACCGAATAATATTTTATCCCCCTCACATAACCATGTCAAATTCTTCCAGGCAAAGAAGGAGCAGGTTTTCTGGGAGGCTGTGTTGTGAGGACCAGGGATGTCTACTCACTGTTTTTTGGTGGCAGGGAGGAAGCCCACCATCTCCATAGCCTGCTGCAACCGCTCAAAGTCATGCCGAAGGTCTTCTTCATCTTCAATCATAAAGTTTTGCTGAACAGACAAAAATGTCAGAGAAACAGGAAAGAAAAGACTTAATTGAGGTCAACTGTCCAGCTATTAGATGTCAAAAGAGAAATGAAACTTGGTAAAAATAAGGAGAACAAATGATGATGACGCAGGTAAACAGGAGACAGTGGTGCTCTTGGGCCTGAGTTGTGATTGACAGGCTCCGGGTAGGAAGGTTGAGACAGGAACAGTAATTTCCGGACTTTAGGCCGCATTACGCACCACGTGTTTTATGCAACTAATGTGAATTACACACACCCATGAGTAAACCACAGATTAAAACATCACTTCATGTAAATCAGTCTCCAATCACGTTCAAGAAAAGCCCAAAAAGTAAAGCACCTACAGCGCATCTCTGAGTATTAATCTCACAGCTGTGTAACTCTGGCAAAATCAATGTCTGCACCCCAGTTAATGGTGGGGAAATGACATTAGTGGTAGTAACTGACCTGCTTGAGGTAGAGGTAGTCTTCAGGCTGTAGCAGCTTGAACTCCTTGCGTTCCTCTTCGGAGGCTCCCACCAGCAGATAGTAAAACACGTGGTAGTTCCTGTTCAGGGGTAGAGCTTTTATTGACTGAGCCCCAGGCCCATTAAAAGCCTCAGACAACACCAACACACACCAGCTTTGTTCCCCATAGAATACACAGGATCGATATGCTTGCACATAAAACTGTGAAATTGTATGTAAACAACCGAGTGAAGACAAATGCTTCAGACAGGTGACTGAAATCAGCAGAATATTGAATGTGATGAATGGCCCTGATATTTAGACGAAGAGCTCAAAGAGAGGTCAAAGAGACACCGAGGTCATGACCTCGCCGGGTTGCTTTACCTCTCATTTTTCTCTCTGGAGACCAGGCGGGACTTCTCCAGCAGATACTTCTCCACCACAGCCCTGCAAATGTGGAAGGGGGGTGGGGAGTGCAAAAGAAAACACACGGGTGAAAATCAATAAAGTGACACCAAGGCCAGTCTGCTCTCTCACTCT
This sequence comes from Tenualosa ilisha, assembly GCA_015244755.2. Taxonomy (NCBI): domain Eukaryota; kingdom Metazoa; phylum Chordata; class Actinopteri; order Clupeiformes; family Clupeidae; genus Tenualosa; species Tenualosa ilisha. The sequence continues at coordinate 1,230,046 of PYXC01000407.1, forward strand.
CACTCACTCAGTCACTCACTCTCTCTCTCTCTCTCGCTCTCTCCCTCTCTCTCTCTCTGGACATGTTTTTAAAGGGGCTGGTTACAGGCTTTGGGACGAGTCAGACTGCCAGAGCAGATGGCCTTCACAACCCACTGAATAGAGACACAGTTGTCAGGAAGGCAGCTATGAGACTGGACAGAGACCAACACTCGCCCACCAGCCAATGTGTCTACAAGTTAGGCTAAAAAAGACCTAACTCAATTTGTTAAAGGTGGGACAGGACAAAAACAAAAACATGCCAACCACTTTTGAATACCCTCATAAAAATACCTTGCAGGTATGCAGGCCTTTAGTCAGCTACGTTAAGGTAAGCACACACACACACACACACACACACACACACACACACACACACACACCACACACACACACACACACACACACACACACATTCTGTCTCATTCTCATGCAAAGCAAAGAGAAAAGATAAAAGCTGTTTTTGGTAACCCTCTTCTGGGATTGATTTAATAAAGCCCCTACTAATGAACTCCACAGGAAAGAATGTTCTGAACTCTTCTTTTTTCTGTTTATCTCCAACGACTCTTATTGGCCACTTACAGCCTGCTCCCGTGAAGTGGTGCGAGCCAAAATGGGGCCATTAAAAAAAAAAAAAAAGACAAAAAAGACAATGCACTGAATGAAAACATCATCTGGCCAGCTAAGTGCCAGGCTTGCCTATTGTCCCGGCCTCTATAGACTCTGCAGTGTGAAGAGTAGGGCAGCCATGAGCAAAGGGCCAGGGCCTGATGGTCTGATGGACTGTGGACAACCACAATGGGCACTGTGTCCGCCTGTGTCACCCTGAGAGAGCCACTCCAGGGAAGCCACAACAGAGCACTATAAAACAATTAAGTCACTACTCACAAGTCTCAGAGTGGCGCTGTCACAATAGGCTTGATTGCACATACACTGATCCTCTATCAGTGTCATGAAGCAACATGATAAACTTCATTCAGCTACTGCGATTATAATGTAAACAGATTGTGTCAGAATTTCTTTGTGGCTTACAGTCCAATACACTTTATGGTTCATTGCTGAACAGAAATATTTTGCATTAAAAAAAACAGAGGTGAACAGTGGAGTCCAGTCAGGCTGCTGGTGTGTGTGCAAGCAGCTTGTTTGTAGTCATCTACCCTGTTTACCTCAAAGGCATCTCCTCTGCAGCAAAGGGGAAATGACGAGCTTAACCAAACTCTGATGTGGGTCATAACCAGAGAGTGCTATGAGGAGGGGAGGAGGGGCGAGGGTTTAGGGTGCGTGCTTTGCAGAAGCCTAAATAAGGAATTAAAAGCTGATGGCGGTGCATCTCATGAAGGCCATCCACACCACGCAAGGTCACAAGGGTTTGTCTTGGTTAGCCTCTCTGTCAGTTGGGCAGCACCCACACATAGAGTACAGACACTATTACAATTGGCACTTACCCACGGACCACGCCATTCTCCAGATAGTTGACTTGGATGAACTTCCCAAAGCGGCTGGAGTTGTTGTTATGGGCTGTCTTTGCATTGCCAAATGCCTGTTGAAGGAAGCAGGGACAATGACATCAGCAACTTTTATAAGACTGCGGTTCTAGATAAAGCGCTTGTCAAAAAACATGGAGATCATTCCATAAAATGGAATGAAAACATTTACTTTACATGAGCACTCTCTAATCAAGCACCTGGCTTCTAGCCATGTCTATTATGAGCCAAGATTCTCCTTCAGTGGCCTTTTGGAAATCAGATGAATATTGGTACTAGCAGGTCCATGCTTACTGATTGTACACTTATTGACGTAGCATTGCTTTGTATGCACAGTGCATACTCATGCAGACATAATAGATGAGCACGTCATACACACCACACACTCTTCACATACAGAGAGCAGGGTAACAGGGGTGTGAGTGTAGCGGGTGTGAGCCCTATAACGTAATACGTGTCCCTGCTGAGGGAGGGGCAGGGTTGTTTTTCAGCTGACAGTCACACTGGTCCCCTGGGTAATAAATGGGCATCACTGGGGTGGGCCCTGTACCCCGCTGCGAGGCAAATGCCAGCCACCGCCACCCCGCCCACCCACCAACCACCCCTTCTCTGCCAGTAGGGCAGCGACTCTGCCTGCAGGTCTGAATGGAGATCAGTGTTCCAGTGGCCCAGAGGCCCAACAAAAGGCCTGTGCAAAAGGGGAAGTCCACCCGGTGCATCTCAAATAGGGCCCCGCATTGTGCCCACACACACCAGCAGAGCAGCAGGGAAGGCTGGGCCCTCAGGGCTCTGCTTTGGGGATGGCTTGAGCCACAACGGACACCAAGAGAAAGAGGAGGGGAGTGTTGATTATGATTCCCACCACTGAACCTCTTGACCTATTTTTCCTTTCTCATCTCTCCCATTGAAAGACATTATAGGTACATTTGCCTATGAAGGCAAAAAAAAAAAAAAATACAAATACCAATGTCTAATTCCAGAGGAGAGCCCAGGCAATTTGAGCAGCACATCCGAGGGGGGTGAGGGGGACAGGAACTGGCAGACCTTAATTTAATTCATCTAAAGCCCTTTTGGCCCTTGGCAAGTACTGTTTGGGAGGGAGCATTGTGTGCCCCCCAAGGAAGTGGCTCAGTTTCAGGGGGGACCACAGTGAGCACTCCTGCCATGTTAAAGCTCCATGTGTGACTGGGAGGGTTGTGACACACTGCCACTGGTCTGTCACGTTAAGCCGACACGAAACATACAACACTCTCTGTGTGGCTCACGCCCCTTGGCAGGCCAAACTCAGACCTGAGACTCCTGGGAACAGCTTTCCTTTCCTTTCCGCAAGCGACAGTGTCACAGTTGGAATTCTTAACGAACGTGCAAGTGCATTCAGCCTCAAACATGTTCCCATTCCAACACTGCGATTGGTCGGTAGGTTCCAACGAATATGGGGCAAAAAACTGAACTCCTGCCCAAACAGACAGGCTATCACTTCATCAGAGTTTCGCAAGAAAAGCAAACTGTTTGTGAGAACAGGGTGAGAAGGGGAAAGAGTGAAGAGGGGAGATGGGGGTGGGGAGAGAGAGAGGCTCAGTAGGTTCTTGCCATTATTGTTTGAGCCAGCTAAAAGGGGAAAAAAAAGAGAGAGAGAGAGAGAGAGAGAGAGAGAGAGAGAGAGAGAGAGAGAGAGAGAGAGAGAGAGAGAGAGAGACAAAGAAAGACGGACAGAAAGACTCAGTATGAAAAAGACTGTTAGGCAGTAGCATAAAAAGGCACCATGAGGAAGAAAGACAAAAAAAGAACATCAGAGTGAGAGAAACAAGCAAAGAAAAAAAAGAATGCCTGGTGCTATGGGTTTCAGTTGTGAGGGCGCTGCACGTTCGTCCTGCTTGTCTTGACTGGTTTGTTTTCAGTGGTGTTCCCTTGCAGGCGACTGCCTGTAGATTTCCACAATCTCACCACAACAGGCAGTTCCTCATTTTTACCGACAGCACAAGATGGAGAGCTAAGCTAATACTTCGAGATGTGGCCCAACAGCGTTACCTACAGAATGCAAAAAGACCAAAATAGGTCTCATATCTCAGATGTGTGTCTGGTCAACATCGGGGTGGTATCAGTGTAATCCTTACAGTTTTAACACCTTTAAACTACTTAAAATTCCAGAGCAGCTTAGGCCCTTTTGTGCCACTTCTGTTTTAAAACAAGAGTTGGCCGACAATTTCAACACTTTGTCTAAGCGCCATGTTGGTTAGCGAGTCACAAACAGCCTAGCTCCCACAATGCCAACATTATCAACACGGGGGCTGACAATGGCTGTGCACTGTTCCTCTGGACAAAATAAGCCTGTGGGCTATTCACATGACTGGTAAATATAACTGCTCCTGTGGACAGTTTCTCCTTTATGACTGGCCTACAGTTGGGACTCCACACACAGAGCAGGGCGGACCAGCAAGACATTGCCACTGGAACGACATGGTTTCATAATGAGCTCATTCTTTCAGGGAGATAATGCCAGCAGCACGGTACTGTAAACTCCGGCAAATCACTTCTGTTCGTCCAGAGCCCGGGGGGAACGCTCATAGAGGTCAGGCCGTGTCATGTGACCACATTTTCGGCTCCAGGCTCGGAGTCTCCATCAAATTTGCAGTCATTCACATTCTTGCACAGATGTACGTACACACACACATACACACAGACAGACAGACACATACATTGATGAGATTTTAATTCAATTACTCAACTGAAAATCATTTATTGGGAGAAGACAGAGCTAAATGGAATATGGAAGAGACACAGTAAAAGCCTGCTGAGAACAAAAAGGGGGGAAACATGGAGATTAAAGCAATCTTTCAAAAATGTACTTTAAATCACTTCAACATGGATCTGAAGGGGGGGGGGGACTGTTGTGTTCACATGACCATGTTTGGCACGGCACAAATGAATTCCTCATGCCAGTCCTCGACAGGAAAGCACCACTCGATGAGATCAGGCTCTATAAAGCCAACCTTCCGGACCTTTTACTTCAAAATCGTCCTTTACCCAACAGGTTTTCAAAATGGGCTTCCCTCATCACATCCTGGATGTGATCTGACCATAACCAGCCTCTGTAACTCACGCTGTCTAGCCCAAACTTTCCATTGCAGCCGGCGTAGACACTAATGATGAATTTCCCCTGCCCTTACTAAAAGATCATTCTGCCTTTCTGCACAGAAGTGTGCAATTTCCCTACACAGACTTCGGGAATGTAGTAAAGATCACTTGCACAGACAAGCTGTTAAATGGAACCATACAGTGCAGTTAAGTACTGCATAACCAATGGAGCCAGCCAATATTAGCTATTCGTCTGCTAAAAGCAACAGTAACATTAGGTGCTCAGTGTATTTGCTATGTAGAGAGTTTGTCAGTGTTGATATCCAATGAGAGTGTCACGCCTGCTGCAAAGTTTAAGCAGCCTACTAATCCGGATGGTTCAGTCATTCCCTTCCCACTCCCCCCTCCCCCTTTCACAATAGCGTTGGGTTCAATACGGTGGGTGTGTTATTGCCAGCTCGGAGCATTCACTGTGTGTCATCTTGTGTTGCCTTGAATGTGTCATCATCACTGTCTAGAGAACACCGGAGTAGTTCATTTTTAACTGCTGATGGCCCAATCAAAGAAGGCTGTTTTACCAAATATAGCCAGGGTCAGACAGCACAAGCTCAGAAGGAGATAAACAACAGCCATCAAATAGCAGCTACTGCTTTAGACTTCCTTAAAATACAATATGCAGCGTACTGACACCTCATTGAGATAGCCGCCGTAGTAAAGCCTCCGTTAGCTACCACTTCCTGTTAGCGCAGCGAAGAGAGAGCAGGGGAACAAAATCCCACTTCCTGGCAGCTGGAGCAGAGAGATAGGAAACTCCTGTCTGTGAGCTAAACTCAGTCAAGCACCACGTGCCACCTCCATCAGGGCGTTTGGCAGGGAGGGGCGCCCCAGCAGGGTAGTCAAAAGCCGGCTAGAAAAGGTGGTGGCAGCAGAGGAGGCTAAGGGGAGTTGCCATGCTTTGGTGGAGTCTCACAAGAAGAAGAAGGAAAAAAAAAAAAAAAAAAAAAAAAAAAAAAATCACAAAGAGAACATGGGGGAGGAGCAAGAGAGCTCTGGTCTCTAAAGCTGAGCAGCAGGAGCAGAAGTGTCATTTGATATGTGCTGATGTCATGACATTTTTAGACCTTAAAATAGGCCTCTTTATTTCAAAGCGCAGAAGAAGCCAATTTTTGCATTTAACTTCTGTTCCTAACTAACCCTCACATCCCCTCACACACAAATTCCAAAAAAGACAAGGATTGCAGCATCTATTCTGGACTGTTAATCACATGCTGGCTGTTCTACTGCACTGTGATGCCCCAGTGTTTAGGGTACTGGTGCATTTGACACATCGAAGAGCAGGAGCCGAGCCTAGATCCGTGGAAGACCTGATGATGACACAATCTGGGGGAGAACCTGAGGAACCAGTTTAGTGTGCCGCAAGGGCTGGCTCTGTGAGGAGTTATAAATGTCTTGTATATAAAAACAAAACTTGATGGCAGTCATATAAGGAAACTTGTTATAGCTTAGAAGGACAAGTTACAGAGCAGTAAGTCTTCACCTCAGACTGCACCAAAATATTACCTTCTGGGCAGGGGTCATAAAAGAAAATGCCTTGGATACTGGGGAAAACACTGCAAGCCCATAGGCCTAATGCTGTCTAATTAAATTAAAAAAGCACCCTTGGAACTCCTGCAAGGAAGGACTGAAAACATCTATATAAACAGACAGCCAGTGGCCAATTCCCCTCAACACAGACACGAGGAACATCCCAGTAGCTAAAGAGGGTGGGATCAAATGCTGAGGAACAGGGAGACGGTAATAGTCCAATGATTTGCACAGCATCTGAGCAGTGATTCATGTGCCCCTGTAAGTCCTGTATTTTCAATGGTGAAGGCAGAGAGGGGCTTTCTCTGAGGGCTTTCCCTGAGTTACTGAGTGGAATCATGGCCGTCGCTGGCGTCTGAGTTCGCTGGGAAAAGCTGAAGCGGCTTTGCTCCAGGCTGGTTTCACAGCCCGTTTTCCCTGACCGCAAGCGAGGGGAAGCTGGCGAGGGCCTGTAATAGAGGACAATGACTCTGCTGACGGAGAGGAAAATTGTTTCTCCGTAACCACGGCGAGGGCCCGAGCGTCTAGATGCTCTCTGGCCCTTTCATCTTATTTCACTTGGGCATGTGAGGGAAGCTTGAGAGGGGGAGGAAGGCAGGGAGGGAGGGAGTGGGGAGAAAGAAAGCCACCCACAGAGACAAGCCACTGAGCTGTCCACTGCAGCATTGTGCCTCAATTTGGAGATTCACCAGCACCAAGAAGTAATCAAACACAGTGCTGTTTGAATGCAAAGAAACACCCTCTTGAACTAACCTTAAGGGGAAAACAATGGTGACAATGCCACACTCTCCCCTCACACCACAACACACCACACACGTCACAAGACTGCTTCAGCCTATTACCTACCCCTAGCCTTAATACACAGCACTCCTCGAGAAAAGAAAATAGTTGGAGGACTAATCAAAGATCCTTGAGAGGCTCCAGGGGAAAGGAGCTAATGACTGCTGCTGGATAGCAGCAAAGGGTTATGGGTTATGATCAGCCAAGGATTTGGTGTCCATGCATTGAGGTTACAGGAGGCAGTTCAGTCACTATAACAACTGCATTGCACATAAAAGTAGGCCAAACCACAAACCAAAGCTAGTGTTATTTGACATCACCACACATGCAATAGGCAATATGCAAAAATAGCCTTGAATGAGAAAATTATATAGCTGTGTGGACAACAAAATCTTTAAGTGTACAGCTCCCAGAAGAGTTTAGTGTTTAGTGTTCAACATAAAATCGCTAAAAGCGATACGGCATTCTGACACATCCTATATGATGCCTTTTATTTGCAAGTGGCAAGAGGAAACCCAAAAGATCTCAACAGGTCTGCAAAAAGTGGTCTCGGGGGTTAACAACCTCATAAGTTTCTACTAATGCTGTGTGAGCGTTGTAGCAGCAAAGCGGCATGATTGTGGTTTGAGCCACATCCACGTAATGAAACTTCTTCACAATAAAACTGAGGGCTAAGCAGACTCCCAGGTCACTGTATGCCTCTCAGTACTGAGTGCAAAGCAGCAGTGTTTGTGAGGCCAACCTGCTGCAGTTTGTGAATACCATCATGAGATTTCACCCACAGCGTCTGCACACCACAGAGACGACAAATGTACAGAGACCCAACTAAAACAAACCATCTGCTTATGTGATCAGAAAAATAAAATCCTGACAATGATGCACTAGCACACAGTGGTGAACAAACGGATGTTTATGTGATATGAGTCAGGCAACAGAGCAGACAAAACATGCTGGATGGATGGTATGCTGATTCTTAGAAGGCCAATTTGCATTTCAGATCTGAAGCAAGGACATCTGGTTAGACATGAACTTGTGTGGAAGAAATGGAAGAGACCTCACTTGTGCCCTGAAGATTTACACAGAGCACCCGAATAAACAAACACACCACAGTTCAAACACATCCTTGCACTCTCCTCCACTATTATTTCTCTGATCATGGTAGTTTAGGAACAACACCTGGGAGCCCACCAACCACTAACCACCGACCAGAGGTTTGCTATGTGGGCTCTGTGTGCGTGTGTGTCTGGAGAGGGGTTACAGCTCAGAGGTTTGTGGGCCGCTCTTTCACCTTCCAATAACAAACACCAGGCAGGCTAAATGGTTACTGAACTGCCAATAACGGGAAAAAATGACTTTGTATGTGGAGAAGCACATCAAGGGGCCTTTGTCCCACACACATGCTCAGCAATGGTGAAATCTAATAAAGTTCCCAATGGATCCATGAGTGCTGCCAAGCTAATTAGATAAAGGCAATTTCAAGGCTGGGAGAGGGAACATCAATTTAACTGAAATTGCTTAGGGAACAGGGAAATGTGCCATCCTTCATGAACTGCAAACCACACATATCCCAACACCTGTCATTTGTTAGTCTGTAGCCTTTGTTTATATGTTCAGAAGACGCAAGTCAAAGCCAATTGTCATTTCCAAAAAACTAAGAAACAATGCAACTTGTGATTGGTGGAAGAGGTAGTATTAGTTTGCCCATCTAATTTCACTCTCATTCTTCTTAATCTTAGTTCCTCATTCAGCTTACAATGAAATGAACCCCCAACTCTACCCACATCACAAGACTCTAAGGACTTCAGTTTTGAAGGAGAAATGCAGCTTTCTGGTTCAGTTCAAAACCTTCCACCAAACTCAAAAAGAAAAAAATCCCACTGCACACTGATGACTAATGTAAATAAACACTCAAAGGCAGACACAGCATAAAGACACAGAGATGAGAATGACTCAAAGCTGCTACTATCTTGAGTAGCCTACTTCAGCAGCACAACTAGGGTTAACCTCTCACCTCCAGCACGGGTCCTGCCCCAAGGATCGTCCTCTCCACACCACTGGCATAGCCTTTTTGACTCAGCGCCGTCAGACAGTGGATGAGGAAATTGGTGCTCTGGGTTTTCCCAGAGCCACTCTCCCCCGAGATGACGATGCACTGGTTCATGCGCTTGCGCAGCATGGCATAGTAGGTCACATCGGCAATGGCAAAGATATGGGGTTCCAGCTTGCCCAGCTGATGGTTCTCGTACATCTTAACGTACTTTGGGTTGTAAATCGGCAGGAACTTAAAGGGGTTGATGGCAATGAGGATGCTCCCAGCATACGTGTAGATTTTCTTTTTGCGGAAACGGTTGTGCAAGTTTTCCAAGATGGTGTCCTCATTGAGGATGGGAAGGTTACAGAGGTCATTGAAGTCCTTGTGAGGAGGAGGCAGGAATCCTCGGGCCACCAGCCTCTGAGCCTCCCGCTCCTTAGAGAGAGCCGGGAGGTGCACATAGCGGACTGTGCCATCATGGTTCCGTTCCTGCAGCAGGAAATAGAAGCCCTCGCTCTGGAGATGTTGGTCCTGAGCCTTGCGGGGCCAGAGAAGAACTCTGTGAACAGGAAGATCAGTGGCCTCCAGCACCCATTCCTCACCGCCACACTCTTTCACCTCGGCCAAGATGTAGCTCTTTGATGTGTCCAAGCCCAGGCTGGCGGCCACGTCCTGGATGACCGAGGCTGCCGTGGCATCCTTGGTGACACTGAGGTTGCAGCAAGTGTCCGTCTTCTCTGCGAGCCGTGGGTAGACCTGGAGCACATAGGATCTTCCATCTTGGCTAGCTGCCCCATTGCCATCCATGAGACTCATTCTGGCACTGGGAGAACAGGCTCAGCGTGCCTCATGGCCTTCACATACACCATCTAGCACCTACAAGGGCACAAAACAGATGGGCAGTGTCACACATTGCTACATATTCAAATAGCACTGTTTTTATGCAGTTCTCAGATCATAATAACTTGACATCATTTTGAATAGTATGAGACATACCAGAAATGTGTTTCATATGTCAAACAAAATGCCAGACAAATTAATTAGCCGAAATGGACTTTAATTAAACTGTATCAATGAATAAAATCCAAGACATTAATTTCAAATTCCTTACCAAGACAAATAATAGAATATGTTCCCAAAACCACAAGACAAGCTATTCTTAGATGACCCACTTGTGCAACCTTCTCTGAATATTTATGATCTCCAGATTAATGTTGGTTTTGGAAAAGTGTTCTGAAATGCAATAGGATCTATGCAGCAAAAAAAAGGCAATACAAGGTCTGGGCTTGAAGTCAAAGCTAGAGGCTAACTGCTGGGGTCTCTGAGGTTTCTGGAAAGGCTTAAGTCAAAGAATTGACATGCCTTTAAATTTCTAGTCCATTTTGTAGGAAACAGGCCTAAGTGCAGAGGGTCATTTCCAAATAACATCTCAAGATAGGCACAGTGAGCTTGGCAGACACTCTCTACTGCTACCTTAGACCTTCATACCAACCTTCCACCAAATCTGATCATCAGATTGCAGGAGTGAGCAAAGCAGGAAACTGTGGTTACAGTGCCACACAAAGTTGCTCTGTTTTGCCATACACAATATCTGAAACATAGGCTGGTTGAGAACTTTAAGCCTGTTGGCAATCTTTTCTGTCTAGGCAGGGCGCAATATTTCTCACTTCAATGTCAAACTAAATTACAGTCTGATACTATGCTGCAATAATTCGATAAAAAGGCGAGCAATAAGCAAATAAACGCCTTCATATCATCCGCATTGCGGAGGCTAACAGACAAAAACCATAAACACGCAAGCCCAGGTCTATGCTGACTGCAGCAATACTGGCATGCAAAAGCAAAGCTGTTCTCTCCAACAGGGAGAGAGCCTGTTGTTAGCCTGCAGAAATGTGGTTGATTTCACCAACTGCATGGATGAATATGACCTCAATCACTGATAAGGCAGCTAGCACTACAACATGAACAGTGACGCAAAAGGGGAACCCTGCTGTGTGCCCTTGCCATTCTTCCAAACAAAGAGAAAGAAAGAAAAAAAAGTAGAAAAAGAAAGATGCAATTATAAGGACCACTGAACTTCCAAACACAGCACAAGTCATCCCCTCATTTTTGGATTATTAGATTCCGTCCTGGACGGGTGCCACCGTGATATCCCTAGCCAAATAATGTGAAACATTGAGGCCCTTGTTTGGACTGTAAACTGAAGGATATAAGTGATTTCCTGAGGAAAGTCCAGCTAACCCTCGCTAAAGCTTTGCACCCAGTTGGAAGAAATTTGATTACTTGAGGCAATATGTCAGACAAAATATACATGTACACTACCAAAACCTCAGAATGAAAGCAAACAAATAGGCTTCCCCATCACACTGCAAAGAGCAGCTCATCAAAGCACTTTGACGTTTCCCCAACATTATGTGCATGCCAGCTTGGGTTCCTATAAGTAAACATCATTATCACTAGTTTGACTGGAGCTAACCCCCTTGCTTTCACACAAGGGTTTATGGGGCGGAACAGCACCGTTGGCCTAGTTTTGTTCATTTAAGACAGTTGATGTGAAAGTTGTTTTTCCGAAATCAGTTGAGAACCAAAGGACTGCACTCAATCCTCCAAGAGAGGCCCCTAAATAGCCTAAATCCAGGTCAAACTTCATAAAATCATAGACTGAAGCTGATTTTCTTTCAAATTAAATTGTATTGGCAGTTTTCCTAACCAGTCAGTCTTAAATGATAAAACTTAAATTCATTTTGAAACATTTATGTCATATTAAAATGGCAAAAAACAAATAAACAATGAATGCAGGTTTTCATCTTTCTTTCCTTACTCTGTGCTGTTGCCTAGAGACACTGGTAAATAAATGCTCCCTGTTGCTGACGTGCAGATGACACCATGGCTCACAAACAAATGATGTGATGTGAAAAGAAACTGGTGTCGGGAGGGAATGTTTCCATTCAAGCTCAGGCCAGCAAAGTAATTGAAGCGAGAAAAAAGGCTATTTGGCTTGACACCTTGAACATTCTTTTCATAAGAAACCCTATACATCAAATAAAATCATTAGGCAACATTTTCTCAAATTTCTGCCGTCATAAAACTCAATGTCCTCAGAACAAAGCACACAGAAAGGTTCTAAAGACAGGAAAATGCTTTAGACCTCTCTCCCACTTCACACATTCACACAAAGAGGATCTAAACGAGGCCTATTCTTTTGTACCATTAGAGCAGCAAGTTCATTCAAATACCCAACGTGTTTGTAAAAGACACTAGGCTACCTTTTGGTACCAAAAGCAGAAAGTCATATAGACTAGCTGACACAGAGTCTAGACTAAGCAGTGCAAGAATCACACGCTGTTTAAGGCTGAACAATAAAACTCATCATTTGAATCGACAAACTGACAGGGGCCCTTCACTGAGCTACGTTATGGAAAAAAGAGCTATAGGTCATGATATTCTACTTGTGCCATATGGCCAATAAAAACCACAATTATGCCAAACATCTAGGCCTAGAACCATCATTATTAGGGATGCACCGTTTCGAGTTGGGTTATGCATATCAGTCCGATATCAATCTGATATCCCCATTCAATTAGGATATACGCATCATCCTCAGCCTTTATTGCCTGGGCATTATTATCCAGGCCAAGACAAAACGGAACAAAACATAGACATGAATATAATACACTGTTACTTAGAATATACTTCAAAAATAAACAAGGATGTGCCAGTGTCATTACATTGTAGTTGATGTTTATAGGAAAGGTATAATTAGGCGCCTGTCACTTCAAATTTCTTGCATGTTGATTTGTTTCTTTGCAAGGTTATGTTTTCTATTGCATCAGTTTAAATGAATATTCATAAACGACTAGAACCTTCACTGGATTATAGAAGAGATGTCTTGCAATATGCCATTTTTGTTATCCTTTAACTGAGTAATGTAAAGGCTGCTACATTACTGGCAAGCACACTTAGTTTGTAAACAGGAACCATCCAGGTTAAATATTTGCAGGTTGTTCATTGAGACTCACAGTAGATGACCTTAACTTCATGATCATTTTATTACTAGCACTTATACATGGCTATAGAAAATCTGTTCTCTTATCCCTTGCAGCTGCACCTTGTTGACATGCTACAGTGTCTTTTCTTTGCCCAGAGGCACACAGTAGTGTAGTGGGTTGTGGCGGTCATTAAGATTAGGAAACAAGTCAGCCCATGAATCGTATATTTTTTCTGATACCCAGTCCAAGTATTTTTTCCATATCGGGACCGATATTTAATCCAAATATTGAATTGGTGCATCCCTAATCATTATGAATCCCATTTGTGGCTGAACACAGTCTAACTGCAGGCCTAGGCCTTCTGCCTGAACTGTGGGCCTACTGCTTGAATTTAATTTTCAATCACCAGCAGAACTACACTATTATTAGGTTATAATTGCTGATAAAGTTATTATTCATTACCTAACTTGGTGAGACAAAATTAGAGATCACACTATTGAAGAGCACGGAAAAAGCAATTGAACTGTAAAGGGCTGAATAAGACTTGAGGCTGCCATACAAGGCTACACTTGGAAAAATGTCTTGTAGTCACATAAACCTACATCACTGCTGCCAAATATTCATTGACAGATCAATGAATAAACAGCTAGGGCTACATGACAGCGATAACTAAATCTGTTTCTTACAACCCCATGAACATTGCCAACTTTTTATTTGGACAAACTCATTTATGCTTTCAGCTCAGGCAGGGTTGACTACTGCAATAGGCTTTTCATAGGCCTTTCTCAAAAGACCGCAAACAGATTCAACTGATGCAGCCACTCGTCTTGCCTTTTTTTTATCCTCATGAAACTGGCCGCATGCTCCATTCACACTGTTCTGTTCCTCAAACCTAACAAAAAAAACTCCATAAAAGTAAATCTTTAAAGACAGCAACGGTGGTAAGGAGTGGGGAGCTCTCTCCCTATTTAGAAATGACCAATAATGCTGTGTCTATTTAAGAACCATCGCCTTATTGACCACCCTGTATAGATAATGGCTTACACATTAAATAATGCATTAGTCAGACCTGAGTGCGCGCAACTGCCATGGTTTGAGAGCTGCAACTCAACGTTTAGGCACCTCTGGATGACATAGACAGGAAGTGAATGAGCCATTACTAAAAGAAAACAGGAACCAATGAAAATGCTCATTTACTTCACAGGCCACTGTAGACGGCGAGTCAGAGGAACCAACAAAGCAGTCATCAGACAGTTCAAACGCTCACAGGAGACATTTCAAAGGCCCAACATTTGCCTTGACAACAACTGATATGCCAATATGCTCCATTACAGGTGGTTCTGCTCCACAGACACTTGCAGTATTAAACCAGAGCAGGTATGGGTTTCTCTCTCTTGGCAGAGGAAGGAGAGGGAGCCCATTGAGGTGTCGCTCACTGCAGCAAAGGCAGAGAAAAAGAATGAGACAGAAAGAAAGAAAGAGAGAGAGAGAGAGAGAGAGAGACAGACAGAGAGAGAGCACAGACAGAGGCAGTGCTGCAAAGTGGCTCCAATCCCAGGTCGTTCTCTCCCAGGAACAAAAGACTTTCCCCAGAGTGGTAAATCAGCCTGGGGTCCTTTTTAGAGTGCAGATGCAACAGGAGCTCGGCTCTGAATGAGGCGGCCATCCCAGTATGAATGAGTCAAATAGAAATATATCTTTTGTTGAGGAAACACCTAAATTTAGGACTTTAATGCTTTCTGCAGATGCCATGGCTAGAAACTTGTGAAAGGAGCATCTGCTCTTTTCCTTTTCCAGCACAAAAATGGCCAGAGAACTGGGGAATTTCCAATGTTATACTGAACCCTAAAACACACATGAATACACTTGTACAGCCACAAGAGAGCTGAGCACAAAATATTGTAAATAACTTTAGAAGCTGCTTACTATACCATCTGCCTATGGCCTGCCTTGCCTAAATTATGAGTCATACAACTTATATATATATAAAAAAAAAAGTGTTTGAGCCCGACCACACACACACACACACGCGCGCGCGCGAAAGATATAAGTTCTTACTTCAGACAAAAGATCCACTTAAAAAGAGATGGCCACCAGCACATGAAGAGGACAAGTGGATGATATATTCACTGACACAACCTAAGCTGTATACTGGCCATTCCTCATTGCAAAATGGCTTCATACTCCAAGTCTTTGTGTTTATGTTCCTTTTTGTCATTCAGCACAACTGTCTGCCTGAGTTGACTCGGCTTGCCACAGAACATGTGATCGTCAAGCACTTTGTCATTTTCTGCTCTAGACAGAGTTCAGCACCAATTTTAGCACAGCTCAATAAAACATTCTTTGTGTAATTTACACAGCAGGTCAGTAATCCAACAGAGCTGGCTGCAAACCCAAAGCCCGCCCCCCGCAGACATACATGTGGCCCCACTCCAGTAATGCTCTCCAGATGCCAAGTCCACCCCCCTTTCCCTCCCTCTCCTGGTGTCTGTTGTACAAGTACGCCTGGACAATACACATAGAGGCTAACTATCAGGGTTTATCACTACTGGAGCCCTCACAATCACTTCTAACACACTGAGCTCTACACAATCAAGGTGTCGTGGGTGTCCCATAGAACTGCTGCCTCTTACTCACTACCTGAAAATATCTGAGATGTGCTGTTCTTTCTTCCTCCATCTCAACTGGTTCTTATTCAGGCATCAGCCACCATCAAATGGATTTCATGAAATCACTACTCCCGACATATGGTTTCTATGTAAATTTCACGCAAATACCTCTATGCTAGAGACAGGCATGGCAAACAGCACCATACCCTCAGAAGGCCCTGCCGTTGTTGAGCAAAGGAAAGAAATATGGTCCTCATCAGCCTGATGGGCTGAAACCTGAAACTCCAAACTGAGCGCATCCATACAAACCTCCTTGAGAGGCTTCTGAAAGTGATGCCAACCAGCATCCTCTATTTAGTGGCGGCTGTGGGCATCAACCAAAAGATTCAGACAGCGCTCATCTTCCACCAGCACGGGAGGATACAAACAGAATGGTTCCACATGTCATTTGCAGCAGAAACAAACAGAAAATAGCAAAGGGCAGGACTTGGAGGACCTTTCTAGACGTTGCAGCTGTATGCAACCTCAGGCAGAGGCAGAGGGGACGAGGGCCGGATAAAGAGAATATTGTGAATGGGCGCTGATGTGGGTCTCATTTTGAAAACACACAACAACGTTCTGGCAGCACAGTAGCCACCATAAAATACTTCCATGTTAAGTTCAAGCTCTCTCCTTTCCTACTTCCTTCTCCAGACAATAACGCTGTTCTCACAAGTGAAATTATAATATCAGGTATTAAAAAATTGGCTACTGTTTCATCAGTCATTATTACTGTGTGTTTACCTGGCATTTCTTGACAGAGAAACAAGAGACGAGCAGGCCATGATAAGAGGATTATCTGATCCTTTGTTAAAATCCTCCCATCCTGTTAGGCTTTGCCATGGCTCCTCACCATGCAGTATCTCTGCACCGTGTTTGGGTGCCTGTAGGATTGATGTACTAAGATGTGTGCATAAGCACATTAGGGATCTTAACACAGTCTCCCAAATCACAGATTTTCTTACTGTGGTTTTGGATTTAGAATTTGTTTGGTTTTTCAAACTGGGTTAGCCACATGTCAAAATGTGAACAAAAATGAAGGAATAAAAAAAGAAGACATATCACCATTTAAAAACCATCTTACACCTTAGAAAAATGATCACACAATTTACAATTTGCCATTTATCTCACTGCAGTGTTACAGGAGGTTTACAGAAATGATCTGGGTGGCCAGTCCTTTTTTTCCCCCCTTCCCTCTCCATCATTTGGTCACTTGGCGACACTGTTATGGCAACATTTACTGTGGCACAGAAATGGACAGTGAGAATGGTCCTGCCCTCTGACTCACTGTGGTTGGACCAGCCAAAGGATTCATCAGGAGCAGCTCGTTAGCGAGACGTCCTGCTCGCGCCAGTTTTACTGGTGACCCCATATGCCAGCTACTTACCCATGCACCACAGCAACTAACTATGCTGGGACAACTGAAGGAAATGGAAACAGGAAAGAACAAATAGTTGCGCTTACACCTTCTTGCCCACTCTGCTCTTCACTACAAGCAGTTTATAAAAAGCTTGAAAGCCTGGACATTGTTTCGAGGCTATTTACAGTCAGTGAACTCATCCTGGCCTGACAATGGCACTTATCATTAAACAGAGCAACACCACACACACAGTTGCTTAAAGCAGCACTTTCCAAGACCATTTCTGGCACATCAGATTCAAAGGCCTGGACAACTGTAAAAAATAGGCTTCATTCACAGGGAGAGAGCCCAAGGGAACGGGTGAGTCTAGGAGTGGACGAGCTTCACTGGGCCAGCCACAGAGGATGGAGGGGGCGTTTCACACAGGCCTGCGTAAACATCAAGTCATCCTGTCCACACTCAGCAAGCCAGACAGGGCACTTCCTGCATGAGGTCAGAGGCCTAGTCAGGCAGCAGGGAGAGGGAGGGCTGGACACCAGCACACCAGAAACCCTGATCTCATGTCCTGGGAGAGCAAGCAGATGTGCCCATTCCCAATGCTTCTCCTGTGCACCCGTGTCACTTTACAGGTTTTTCTCCCCTCTTAAAACACCCAACTGAACTCATCAGAGAGCAGTGCGATTAGATGAATAAGGGGTGTGGTTTATGCACTGACTGGTGACTCCCTTCCCAAAATGTTGTGGACCAAGGACATGAACAGATAAGATGTTACTATAATTTGACAGCCAAGATAACAAAGCTGGGTTTTCCAAGCAAACTTTAACAGCCAAATAAAATGCTGAGCGCTGCCTTTTATGAATGTTGAAACTTGACATTCTACATGTTGGGGATGATGAAGGGCCAATAAGAGACAACTTTTTAGGGCAGTCTTGTATTTTGGTACACGCTGTAATTATGGATATTTATAAACTGTAACGGTCTCCGTCTGCCCACATCAGCACCACAGAGCTGCCAGGCACAGCACTGCACAGTCCAAAAGCTCCTGCTGCCTGGCACTACAATTTAAACAATTTCCATACGAGGGTGTTAAACTAACGTCATCAGGAATCCACACTGCATAGCGCGGTTAGGCACTCACAACTCTGCCCCCTTCACCTCACAGAATGACACACCCGTAGACATTCCTGTCAGACAGCTTTAGACCTCCGTTAAAAAGCAACAATACAACCAGCCCAGTTGTGCCATGGGAGACCTCTACCTGGCCAACCGCTACATTAAAATGCTGATGGAATGCTCGAATTCTGAGTAATGAGCTTGTTCAGACTCAAGTACTGAGAATCAATGTGGTAGGGAACCATGCAAATAAAGCTATACCTGATGCAATGGTCAGTTCAATATTTTCATAAAGAATGTAAAATCACTGTCAATCAATATTTAGGCTAACATAAGTCACAAGCACCACTTGGAAAGCATGTGAATGTTGGACAATTAAACCTTCACCATTTCCAACTAAGCAGCACAAGTTGAATGGCTAAGGTGGCAATGCACTGGTCTTTCACTGCAAACAGCATCAGCCAAATATTCCTATGAAAAAAAACCTTACCTACCTAAAACCTTGACTGGTCAGTCGCAATGCTAAATGAACAGCGAAATGTTACATCTTACTCACAGCTATTTTTTATTTCGGTGTCCAAGGCGCCATACAACAACCAGAACCATATAAAGAGATAACTATCATGCAACAGCAGCTCCATTTGTAGCAAACGTTGCTTCTTAGCTCTGCAGAATTCTCTGCGCTTTCCCCTGCGGAGGTAACAATATCAAGGGGATTCATTAGACCGTTTCTATGCCCTCTATTACGCTACAGTCTCTAACGTTAACAAGGCAGCTCTGCTCCGTGTCTATTTACACATTCGATATTTTGAATCGTCTTACCTGTTTGTAGATTTGAGATTTTATGACCTTTACTTAATTTCCTCCATTCTAGCGCTTCAAAACGGTTAAACCAATTAGTTCCCTACAACTCGAAAACGACCACTCCTCCTGCGCCTTTCTCCTCCCACGTCTCCAATCTCCTCTATTCGCAACCATAGTCCAGATAGAGGAGGATGTGAGCTGAATGCCATATGGTCCCTCTCGGAGGATGAAAAAGAGCTTCTAGTAGACTGAGAGGGCCCTCTGTATTGTGTTAATGCGCTTACAGATCGAACTTCCAACAAGATGTTTAGATAGGTAGACTCAATTGAGTCGAGGGAAGGTTTACCAATCGTCTCGCACTTGCTGTGTATTCGTAATTTAACCAATTTAATGTGCATTCACGCGGTAATTAATGACAATAATTTGAAGAACAGCATATTACATGCAGTGTAGTATGACTTGCAGTGTGCCTCTCTACGTGATGTAAACCAGAGCTTTGCGTTATTAGGTTATTTCTACTGGAGAATGCCTTGCTCCATTTAGCTGTAACACCAACCAAAGCCGCAGCGCGTACAGAGGCCAACATTTCTTTCTCCATTTTCCATCCACTACTTTCAGGCAACGTGATCCGTTTTTTCCATGGCGACGATGCAGACATTACTCATGTAAAAAAAGGATTTAGGTCAGCTTGCAAGCGAGGGAAGACATTGTATTAATTAAATCAGATCTCATTTTTTTAATCAATACAATGAACCATTACAACTGGACGGTGCAAAAGGGTGTGATCAGGTCATAAGATCATTTTAAAAGACAGTGCTGAGGCGACAAGAGAGTCCTAACTACAACACATTGTAAAACAAACTTTTCTTCAGCTGAAGTGGAGAATCACTGGCTGCATGCTAATTTGCAACAAGTTGCAAGATCTTCCATAATGGTAAATAACAATGACAACAGCCTTGCTAGCCAAACAGGCCGTCTTACCTCTTTCAGAAATGTTGTTCTGGCTATTTCACTCTCATATACATCTTAGCAAGTAAATTAAATAACCCGCAAATAGCATTCTGAACGAAGATAACTTCAAAGTAGCCTACTTGATTTGTTAATAACAATCTGTCGCTATATAACATTAGCTAGAGATTCGGGCGGATACAAAAGAGGCCGATCAATGCTAGCCCACGGCAGGAAAAAAAATCTAAGTTGGTGCTATTCGACCCACAATATGACATTGACATACAGCATCATTCTTGGCGACCTAGGGCATCGTTCTGAACAAAAGCTTGACTACACAACGTTGTATTACAATCATTCAGCGGTATAAATTAATTTTATGTACCTTCCTTTTTACTAAACTCTGCATGTCTCCAGTGCCAAAACCAAACCAGCTAACTAGTAACGTTTGCTGAATTAACTTTTGTTGTGAGTCGTCCACGTTTGTCGTCTATCGGTTAACGTTACAAACGCGTAAAAAGTTAGGTGACTTGGAATAAAACTGACAATTGACACCAGACCAAATAGTTACCGAAACTACTTCTATTTAGTCGTTATTACATCACTTAACTGAGTTAAAGCGCAGATAACCATGTTATTCCGCATCAAACATTTCATTCTAACATAGTTAGCACAAAATGGCTAAGGTAGCCATTAGCCAGTATACTTTAATATTATTTCCACATCATATGACAAAAGACCTCACATCTACATCGTGTACTTACCTCAAGTTACTCCGTAGAAATTATATGGAGTTATGTGTTCGTCCTCCTTTCGTATTCACTGCTCTGACGAGACTGAAAACAAAGCTTTCAGGGCAGTTTGCCTTCTCTGCGATTTGCAAACCAAGTTCCAAGTGCAACCAATGCCAGTTTTGTTGTGTAGCTAATTGCAAGCTAGCTTGCTAAATAAGTTACTAATTGCCTGCCAAATTTTGCCAATAATATACTTTCAAACATTTACTTAGCTACAAACAATAGTGATCAAATAAATTAAACTGAAATCAGTCGTTAGACATTACACTAAGTTTACAAAAAGCAACACCCGCATCCTATTAGACGGAGGCCAGTCTGCTCTGGCTAGTATACTTCCTCTCTCGAGAGAGCAGCCGCGCTGGTTCGTTGAGGTGAAAAAAAGTTAAGCAAAAAGCCGCAAGTCCAGTTCTAATCATTGTGCCCTTCATGTCGCTCGCGTGCCCCCTGCAGTACGGACATGTCCCCAGCAAGCATCTGTGAGAAAGCAAGATTCATTATGGTTATTACCGTCATGGCCATCAAGACACGCGCCACTTTAGAAGTTCAACAAACAAATTTATTACAAAATAGGTAAATCTGGTACACAGAAAATAAGAAGAAAGAAACATGAATTGGGAAAGACAGTACAATCAGTAGTGTATGGTGTACATAGAGGTGGTTTAGTGGTGAGTGAATGTTGAAGTGTGCAAAGAACAAAAGCAACGAAATAATCACATGAGCAAAACCCACAAAATAGTAGCTGGGAGCCTGGAACAAAACAACAAAAACATACGGAAATGTGTATTTTTGCCACCTGACAGTTTGTGGTCATGGATTTAGACAAAGTTTGCCGGCCCTCTGAGGAAAATCACAATGCTCATATGGCCCGTTATAAAAATACGTTTGAAAACTGCATTTAGACAAAATATTACAAAAATACTGTGAATTGGACATGAAAATATTGCAGTGTTAGAAATCTACATGTACACTAGTGGTAGCGAATAGTTGGCTGGCATGTCTGGCCATGAGCCATAGGGCCTCAGTAACTCTTCTCCCTGGTCTCCCTATTGCGTACAGAGGCAGCCTGAAAAACAACCGCTGATTCCGGCCCTAAAATTCAGCCTGGTCTACCAGTCATGTCCAGACTATTCCTTTTGATGTCATAGTTTGGCTTGTCAAGCTATTGCAGTGCTGCAGTGTAGTGTAAAAAAAGTTTTCCTGTACATAACAACTGCAGTTTTTTCCGTAAGAACTGGCAGGCCTGCAATCAAATGGATATTTTGCACTGTTTGTTTTAGTGCAGACTAATGCCATCCCTCAAAGAATTTATCTGGCGTAAATAAAAGAATGACCAAGTTGATTTCCACAGTTACTAGGAAGCCAGCCTCTTGGAATGTAGGTCTGCTGCAAAAAATAAAATAACATAAAGAGTTAGACCTATATATTTTTAAACCAGCTTGTTTGCTCCCCTACTTTACTGACATTACTGCTATGTCATTTGAGGTTGATCTAAGCAGGGATTCAGGAAATACTAAACGCATGAAAATAATTCCAGTAACCCTAGTTGCGAGTTGGTCTGAATGTAGGCCTAGAGCATAGCCCTGTGGTGAGTAACTGAACTTCTAGTTTGCTGATTTGGTCTATATAATGTACCAACAGGTGTCAGTATTATCATTTTGTTTAAGTGAAGGGACCTGTTTATTACCCCATGCCATAAACATATATAGTATCATATATGCAGTGTGTATCCTGTTCTGTCATTGTTCCATTATGGAAGCTCAATAAAACATGATATGGGATAGTTATGTTGTCAGTAACACATCTGATTGTTGTGGTGAATAATCCAGTTTGTTAGTTAGGTATTTAAAGTTATCAGTCATATTAGTTTCATTTGATGGAACAACCTTCTATATCCTTATTTGTATAACATATAGACTACATTTATATAGTCAACTAGATGTACCTGGGCTTGTTTGCACTGCTGCTCAAAAAATCTTCTCTCACTCCCACTCAAGTGGAGAACTACCTGCCTGTCTCTCTTCTTCCTTTCCTTTCCAAAACTATTGAAGGAGCCATCCTCAAACAAGTCACAGGATTTCTCTCTCAGCACAACCTCCTGGACTCCAACCAATCTGGCTTCAAAAGTGACCACTCCACAGAAAAGGCGCTTCTGTCTGTGACGGAAGCATTAAAAGCGGCAGGTCAATGCTCAGTACTCATCCTGCTTGACTTATCAGCAGCATTTAACACGGTCAACCACCGCATCCTACTGTGCAAACTGACCAACATGGGTATCAATGGCAGAGTGCTCTCCTGGTTTGAATCCTATCTTACTGGGCGGTGATTCAATGGACAAAGTTGGCTTCACCAACTCACCACAGGGGTACCCCAAAAATCTGTGCTGGGGCCCCTACTCGTCGCCTCGTATACCACCTCACTGGGCTCGATCATCCACTCCCATGGCTTCTCTTATCACTGCTATGCAGATGATGCCCAGCTCTATCTGTCCTTTCCTCCTAGTGACTCCACAGTGTCAACACAAATCTCAGACTGTCTTTCTGATATATCTGCATGGATGAAAGGACATCACCTCCAACTAAACCTCTCCAAAACTTAACTGCTGGTCCTCCCAGCTACACAAACCATACATCACAACATCAGCATTAAGATTGATTCCCTATCTGCTGCTCCCACCAAGGCGGCAAGAAACCTAGGTGTCAAGATGACCAACTGACCTTTGCGGATCACGTTGCCTCTGTAGCTCGGTCGTGCCGTTTTTCCCTATTCAGCATAAGAAAGATCCTAACCCAACATGCAACCCAGCTCCTGGTACAGACCCTGGTTATCTCTCGTCTTGACTACTGCAATGCCGCTAGACCGCAAGACCGCTACAGATGATCCAGAATGCAGCTGCACGTCTGGTTTTTAACCAGCCAAAAAAGGTGCATGTCACATCTCTGTAGCCTGAATGCTATTCTCTTTTGTAAGTCGCTTTGGATAAAAGCGTCTGCTAAATGCATAAATGTAAAATGTAAATGTACATGTACCCCTTAGCGGGTCATAATATGACCGCCGCACATTGCTGCATGTGTCATCTGAAGAAAATTAAGTCTTACAGATTCACCCCAATGAGTTATATACATGTCAACACACATACATACTGTTCTTTAACATAATGGTTTGTAAAATCCAATCAAGCACAAGGGGTGAAGAGATCCCGGCAGACCAAAATAGTTTACATGCTATGAGCATTGTAGGGCTAAGCCAAGTTTCATTAGCCTTATGTATCGGTGTCCCAGAAACCGTAGACAGAAATTTTCCTCTCAAAAACAACAACCAATTCGTTGGATGCAGCTCATTTAGACCTATCTTCCACTATTTTTTTTGCCGCAGCGCTATGGTTCTGGAGTTATTCCACAAAAGATGTGTCTAACCACCAACCAAAGTGTTTTGGGGGGATGACGAAAGGGTATGTGCCTACTGGGGCTACATGTCAACGAAGTTTCAAGGGGCCCAGTGTTTCAGTGACCCAGGAATCGCTGACGGAAATTTGCTCAGAAGAAAAACTATCAATTTTGCCATTTTGACCCTGTCAATTTGTATCGCTGCACCACACATTGGTGCATAACCGTTGGTCACATGGGCCACAAAAACAGAGATGCGTGGCGACGAACTACCATTCATTTTCAATGACAGCCGACAACTGGCGGCAAGTGGAGGTGATTTGGTCTTACATTGCCAGGTGGGCGGGGAAAGAATGGTAAAGCTTTCTATGTTATGCAAATATTGGGTGACAAATCTAAGCGATTTTTCATAATAGCCAATCTGAGTGAAAGCATGCGTGACAAGGTGCTTTGAAAATTAACGCTAACGATCACTATTTCTGTTTTAAACTAAAAAGTTTGCGATTTATGACATTTTGTAAAATGAGATGAGAAATGTTGACTGTTAAATCTGAAAACATAGGTTTTGTAAATACATCTGTGGTAATGTACGATGTATCTACCAGCCACCTAGCAAGGTAGCAACCAACTATGAACGAATCCCTGCCTGTTTATGAGCTTGCAAATCCTCCTCGGCCACAAGTGTTGCCCGATCAAATCGCCTTGTTGACGGTACATGTGATAATAGGGCGAGGGCTCACAGGATGCAGCTCCTTGAGACCTACACACCACTGAAATTTTGTTGGCTCAGATGCTACGATTCCACAAAAAAAGTGTTCCAACCAGTGTTCCGGGGAGGGGGCCTAATCATAAGTGTGACTAGGATGTCATTTTTGGGTGGACATTAGGTTTCTATATAGGCTACTCCAGCACTTGTAGATCAACCAATACAAGGGTAATGGAAACATTTGAAACATGTGTGTGCACACATTTGAGGGGGCCTTTTTTTTTTTGTTTTTTTTTTAAATTAGATTTCATTTCCTGCATTCTGCTGTATTTCCACAGGTTGTTCGATATCTTATTTTTATAACAATGCCACGCCTCTGGGTCTAATAGGGCTACATGCCTAACGAGTTTCAGGTGCCCTGGTGTTTCATTGTCTCAGGAATCACTGAAGAAAATATTGTTAAAAAAGAGACATTTTTTTGTCTGTCAAAAGGTTGTTGCTGTGGGGGCTTGTTTGATGCGGCTCCTTGAGACCTACATACTACCCAAATTTGCGTTTGCTCAGGTGGTACGGCTCTTGAGTTATTCCCCAAAAACTGTGTCGGACCGCCCCATATTCTGGGGGGGCCACGGCCCCCCATTCCCCCCTAGGACCAAAAACTACTAAGCATTAAACTCAAGTGGATCTACATGCGCAGTGAGTTTCACAATGCCTCCGGGACAGACGATCAAAAATCACTGGGGGAAAAAAAAGCAAAACCTAGTTACTCTAGCAGCAGTCATAATGAATACATCCCTTCATTTCTGCATTAGTAAACCCTCTGTAGACTCTCCATTAATTTCCACAGTGGGTGCAACTATTTTAAAATCTCTGCTAAACCATCAACACACTTGACATGCAGGAAGCGTGTGAGTATGTAACACACTTAAGGGACACTGTGTTTCATGACTCAAACGGATCCTTTCTGTGGCAAGTTTATTGGTGCCCCCAACCTCCAACACACACACACAAATAGCCTCATGAAAAAAAATTGAAAGATTATATTGGATAATACTTGCTATGTAAGATAAACTAATAGACTATATTATTTGTGGGTAGCAAGGCCTTTTGTAAGGCTCTTAGGATTTTGCCTAAGAGAAACCATCAACCAGTTTACTATGCACATGAAATCTCTAAGCAAATGAATAAGCACTTTCACAAGTAGAGCTCAGAGGAGTGGGTAGAGTACATACATAACACTTTAAGTTGATGTTACCACTACGGTCAAATACAATGCATGCCTCTGTCTACCAATGAGTCATCTTTATCACCATGAGCAATCTCTGGGCTTTAGAATTAGTACATTATGATCATAAAGTTTACAGACATGGCTTGTGATGCATAGCTGCTTTTCATATAGGAACCAAAAGTCACTTTGTAGTGCCAATACCCTGTAAGTGTAATGATTGATGACTAAATCATGGTATGTTTAAGACAAATATCTAAAATCAGCCAGCAACCTTTCACCTTTGTAGCTCTACAGTGCTTTTGTACAAAGAAACCAACCATGTTTAATGAGTTTTTGCTTGTAAGGAGAGCAAAGTAACACTCTGGTGAACCCACACGTGCTTGTGGTTATCTGAGAGTGTAAATCCTGTCAAATGACCTGCCAAACAGGTGGTGAGTGTACTGTAGGTCATGTATGACTTAGATTGGCACTGGTAATCTTTGATCAACATATTTCGCTTTGAACAAACAGTGCCTTATATAGCAAGGAGTCTGTGTGTTTTTTATCCATGATACT
This sequence comes from Tenualosa ilisha, assembly GCA_015244755.2. Taxonomy (NCBI): domain Eukaryota; kingdom Metazoa; phylum Chordata; class Actinopteri; order Clupeiformes; family Clupeidae; genus Tenualosa; species Tenualosa ilisha. Next base: position 1,256,547 of record PYXC01000407.1, read on the forward strand.
GGAGAATAGACACATGAAGATAGACTAGTGTATCCTGTTTGTCTCTGCACCTCTCAAGTGTTTAATTTACAAAGAAAGGGCGTTTTAACAGTTATGGGTGTAAAAACAGGATGTGGCTACATATTCCAACGTCATTGCTGTTGGTCTAGAGTAGGCCTTTCTTTAGCATCATTTAGATGTTTTGTAGACATGCTATTGGGGAAATAATGGGATCTTCAGATTTTGCCCTTCCAATAGTTACTAAAACAGATATAGCTATATGTGAACAATGTTGCAGAGAGAAAGGGAAGTAGTATTCATTTCCACTCAGTGATAAAGATCAGCCAAGAACCCCCCACCCCCCCAAAAAACACCTCCATTAATATGTAGGTTACATTACTGCTTCCTTTGAATGTATGTTTGCAGGTATGTTAGGGCATATTATCACTTCAAAGAAAGTACAATATAGTAATTTGTATGTAAGTAGTGAGGTTAACCATGGGAAATATTTTGAATTATGTGAAAGAAGAATGGGTCAAATTATCTAAAATATCATCTGCAAATACTGAGTCTCAGAAAGTTATCAAGAATATGTCAAAGAAAATGTCTCCTGTGCTCTCTAAGATATGCAGCTGTGTAAAACATAGAGAAAGTTGAGTGTGTGAACGTGAATTTGTAGAAAGGGAGTGGTGCTTCCCGTTTTGTTTCTGAGAAAGATTGAGCAAAGCAAATTGCAAATTGGTTGTTGTAAGATGATGGCCTAACTGATGGAGTGATTTTGTGACAAAACACCTCTTGCAAAATAATTTAATCGACAATTAATATACAGGAAGTTTTTCTTTTGTAAAATCCATGTGGACACTTGGTACACTCAGTACTCATATACTCATACAGTATACTCATACTTCAAATTCATACTAAATGATATACTCGCCATACATCACTATTTAAAAAAAACGATAAAAACACAGATGTAAAACTAGGTTTTTATGAAAATTGTAAATGATATCATTATCTTTTATATAAAAGTAATATTCCACGCAAATGGCATTTTTAACAATTGTCATCAGTCTATGACACAATCATAGACTTTCTTGAGAACAGAGGGGAGGGTTTGCATCAGGGTCTTTTTTTCCCGTATGGGGTGTTGCCAACCTGCAGACGGTCACAAAGCTTACTTCCTCCCAGCCTTTTTACTCGCAAAACATCTGCACACGCTCAGAGGGAGGGGATGCCCATCTGCATGTAGCATCTCTGCAGAGGTGAGTGAAAGCCAGTCATTGTAATAGTATCAGTTCTTCTTCCATACAAACAATACTCTTTATCTGCAGTAAATAATTGTAATTGGGTTTTAGGATTGTGATTTTTGTATGTTAAGATTTAGTTTTACTTCTTAAGGTTTTTTAAATGGGATATAATTTATTTGTTCTTGTGTGACCAATGCAAAAAATACTGGTTGTAATTGGAGCAAATATTTTGTTTTCTTTTATGCATGTATTTTGTTTTGTTGATGACATTTTGCCTGTTTGCATCTTCACATGTGCCACACATTTAAATCCCCTGTGAGTTTGCCAAGTCACTAACCACAAGGAGTAGTGAAACTAGAGGGGTATTTAAATACACATGGCTGTTAAGGGTGTGAATCACTATTCAAGCTTCTCTACTCTACTGATTTTTTCTCAAATAGTTCACCATCAAAATATCTTTCATTATCATTTCATATCTTTTTCTGTTATCAATAAAAAATGCACTCTAACATACCATTTAATTTCTTTGTTGTGTCAGGTTATTTTTTTGTAGACATTTTGGTCATTCTTGTGTCTGGTTGCGGAGGTCAAGTGATAGCCTGAGTCAAGTGGAGAGAAAAAGGATCCAAACTCCAGGAGTGTCACTGTAACCAGCACCAGCATGAATGCCCTCTACTCCCTCAGCTCCCTCAGCTCCCCCACCTCCTGCCCTTCTGTGTACGGAGTGGACAACTCCAGTGTCATCCTGGAGCACTATAACCACACAGGGCGTCTGCAGAACCGACAATCAAGCCGCAGCGGCATCAGCGCAGCCACGGTCGGCTTCCTTTTCATCAGCATCTGCATCATCCTGGAGAACCTGGTGGTCCTGCTGGCCGTGCTCTTCCGCATCCGGCTGCGCAGTCGGTGGGTGTACGTCTGCATCGCGAACATCACGCTCAGTGACCTGCTGGCAGGCGTGGCGTACGTGGTCAACCTATTCATGTCAGGAAGCCGCACTTTCAAGCTGAGCCCAGCGCTCTGGCTATTCCGCGAGGGGCTCCTTTTTGTGGCACTAGCGGCATCCATCTTCAGCCTGCTGCTGATTGCCGTGGAGCGCTACACCACCATGCTGAAGCCCCTGCACCAGAAGTCTGGTAAGAAGACATGCCGCGTCTACGCCATGGTGGCGCTTTGCTGGCTGCTGGCGTGTGCACTGGGGTTCCTGCCTCTGTTTGGGTGGAACTGTGTGTGCAACCTGGACAGCTGCTCCACCCTCCTGCCTCTCTACTCCAAAAGCTACATCCTCTTCGCCCTCATCCTCTTCTTCTTCATCCTGTTGGCCATTGGAGTGCTCTACAGCGCCATATTTCGACACGTGAGGAAGAGCACGGAGACGGTCTCTTTGCGTAGCCGCGGGCGCTCCATGCGGTTGCTGAAGACGGTCATCACCATCGTCGGGGTCTTTAGCCTGTGCTGGGGCCCACTCTTCGTCCTGCTGTTGGTGGACTTCTTCTGTGCGTCACGTAACTGCAGAATTCTGTATGGGTCCGAGTGGGTCATAGCCCTGGCCGTCCTCAACTCTGCCCTGAACCCCATCATTTACTCACTGGGCAGCATGGAGCTGCGCAAGGCCATCGCCAGCATCCTGTGCTGCTGCTGCCTGTGGACAGGCCTGATCGACCCCAAGACCTTCATGTCCAAGGAGACGGGCAGCACGTCCGGGAGTCGTCACGACAGCCTGCGGAACAGCTTCAGCAAAGTGAGGAGCATGAGCACCAGCCCCACCCCCACCCCCAAAACCCGAAAGAAGCGTCTGAGCACCACCACCTCTTGCATGTCTGTGTCAAGTGGTTAGACCACAGAGCACAGCATAACAGTAGAGTAAACCACAGGATACACCTTTCTTAGTGAGCGACTACTCCACCCAAGCGCACTGCAAGTTCAGCACTTCTCCGGAACTGAAAGAGCAGCAAAAGTCTCTGCCTTTTTTCCACTTCACTGTCTGTTATTCATAAAATGAAAAAGACTAGCTTGACACAATGACAAAAACTGTCAAAAACTGTCAGAGAGCAGGGAGATCCGGTGTTTGGTGAAGATGTTTATTGCACTGTACTACTGCACTTCTTGCAACATCCAATTTATTATCCATTATGCCTAAACCATGCTGGTAAAATCTGCTGAACATGCTTAAATCATGCTGCAATATTTGCTTAAAATTTTGTCATTTTTCAACATACTTTCATAAAGACACACAAGTCCAAGTGTTGTAATACATAATATAAAGCAAAACAACATAAACAAAAGATAAAACAACATAACACAAAACAGCATAAAAATAGATAACTGTCAATGTATATTTTACTTGATTATCCATGTCCTTTTGTTTGTATTTTCAAGTATTAAATATGATTTATACAAATGAATTACATTTGTACAACTTGCACATAAATGTTTTTTGTGGCATTGAAATATATATAATGTGTTTAATGATTCTGTACTTTTTTAAAAAATAAAGTTATCGTGGATATCAATATAACAGTGTCATTTCTTCATTAATATCAGTCTAATTTAGTCATGATTCAGCTGTAAATGCCTTCCCTCAGATAGATGGACTTCCTCAATTCACATTGTAAGTTACACCAAATCAACTCAAGGTGGAGACACTAATGCAGGTAACTGTACTGCTGAAGTTAGCCGCAAGCAGTCCTTTACTCAGCAGTAGAGAGAGCAGTAGAGAGAGTGCTACTTCAGAAAAGCCCAGGTGTGTGCAGACTTTCTGCAACCCTGCACTCAGTTGTCCAGTTAAAGAAAGTGGTTGTCTTCAGGGAGATGCCATCTTGCCTCAGATGCTGACTTCAGGTTAAAGTCCCCAAAACACTGTATGCTTTGCATCAACTCAGCAATAGTATTTCTGTCCCCTGCCCTTGAGATAGTCATACCTTGAACTAACAGAGCACATAGTTCCCACTAATCTTCCCACCTTTTCATCCTCAGTTGTGAAGCTGTCTATTTGCTGGTATGCTCTTAAATGTTACAGGTTACAGAACTGACAAAGAATATCATCATCCTCATTAGTGTCACTCTCAGCAGTGTTGTTGTAATTAACTGCAAGGTGTAAAGTGCAATTATGTCCTAAGGGATATGATTGTCGTCTTCTATAGCATGTTTTGGTGACAGTCCATCCAGACTATGAGAGGAGCGCACAATTCCTGTTGCATTCATATCTATACTAACTGTAAATGTTGGATGTGGTCCAGTGGTTACCTCTGTCCTCAGTTTCCCAGGGCTCTCTTCACTCTCTTCCATTTCTTGAAGAGTCATGTGGACCCGGGAGGTCGAGCCGTTGGTGAAACAGCTGCCATAAATCACCCTGATGGATCACTCATCGGGCAGCACCATGGATAATCGATGAGAGGAGACAATGAAAAATCCCCGCTGCAGATGAAAGGAATGTCTCATGATGCCAGTGACAGGGCGCACTCGTCTCTAGCCGGGGCCACACCACACCAGGGCTGCTGCTGTGAGGAACCAGATGAGGTGCAAGGACACCTATCTCTCTCTCTCTCTCTCTCTCTCTCTCGCTCTCTCCCTCTCTTTCTCTCTCTCTCTTTGATTGATGTGCCCTAGCATGGAGACATGATTCATTGCCTAATTCAATGCCTCTTTTTTGTTTTCTAATGGAGTTCAGAATAGCTAAGATGGGGTGTGATTTAAATCTACTCCCCAAGGTTTTTCTCTGGAAGTGGAGTGTTACTATGGAGAGTGTCTGGGTTAATGCAATATTCTTTTCTTCAAGGAACGTATTCATAACTCAGAGTGCTTTTAGAGGATCATACATACATACATCTTGTGCCAATAGTTCTCAAAGCCAAACAGAAAATTGCTTTAAATCACATATTTTCCGCATAAAGCATTAACGAGACTCTTCAAAAACAGGCTGTCTCTGTGTAGGTTATTTGTCATGCAAACAAGTGGTTGCTAACACAAGTGGTTGTTTCAGTGTGTTCCACACAGCACACAAGGGCTGCATTTTTTACTGTTAAAGTGGATAAACCTTCCATCCTGAACTTTGGCAACAGTCCAACTCATGTCAGAGGAAAAAAAAAAAACACCAGCAAATTCCACCGTTTGCTTTTGTCGAGGGCTTGGCCACTGGTTATGTGATATTTAGCGTGTCGAAAGCTGATTCATTGGAATATGGAGCCTCTTTCTCACCTTCACACGCCTATTTTGTGTCATTTTTTTCCCTCCACTCCCCAGCACTTTGAGATGCAGTGGGTTAATAGCTGTTGCGTGCAGACGCAGCTGTGCCCTCTTTAATTACTGTGCGTAGCCTCCAGGTGTGCAGCAGGCAGATAGTGATGTACTGTCTGAGAGAGGACAGTCCCCAGCTGAACGAGACTGGGTTCTCCTGGCAATATGACATGCTGTACTGCTGTACAACTCCTCTGTTGCTAGAGTTCACAGTGCACAGTGAACACAGCACATGTGATACAGTGAGTGAATAACTAGTTATAATGCAGACGCTTTCTTGCTGTTCAATCAAAGACATGTAGCTTGAAGCAGCCTTTGAAAAGGCAAAAAGGCTTCCCTCAGGAAATCCAAAAACGATCTGATCAGCTCATAAATCTGAATATTGACAGAGTATTGATTAGCAGAACAAATCAGATTTTGATTAAGCTAATAGATAATGTTAAAAGTCATTGCGACTGATGTGTTCTCAGTAAAAACATATTCACTTTGTCATGACCATACAGTTCAACAATTACCTAACAACACAACAGTGCAAAGAATTCTAAACCAGAACATACAATTTATGCACTGAAAACCTGATTTACTGAATATTTTCCCATATTTACTTAAAATGTTCCTACATAAAATTATATTTTGTATTTGTAAAATAAACACTAGATCAATTGGTTTTAGCACAGTTAGATCTGAAACATAAACACACCGAAAGCGAAATTGGACTGGTCTCTCTACAGTGGAGCTTTTTAATGTTGTGACCTTGGACAGACCGACAGAGGACAGAGGCCATAGCAGTCCCTTCACACGGCTTTGTTGTTTTATTGCACAGATGGTATTGCTCAACTTAAACTAATTATAAAGGCTGCCCACAGCCATGGCCTGGACCAGAAAGACCCTGATTGAAGAGTGATGTGGGCAACAGAAGAAAATCAAACATAACAGCCACATCACACAGCCTGGTCTGCATCATGAAGATGAAGAAAGGCAGCCTGACATTGCTATGGAAACTAAAATTAGAAACTGGTCAGAAGCCCCGTTTCATTATCTCGTTACCTTCCTGGAAGTGTTTGAGCAAGAGAAGCATTTCTTCATCAGATAGCGTAGTTTTCAACACGCTAAGGTGTTGACGTGGTAAATTAGTTGAAAGCCATGGATGCTGCGCAATCAAATATTCAGGTCTGAATGCAAAATGGTGAATTGTGAATTTGTTGTTTGAGTGGTGTGTATGACTCATTGCCTGATTGCAGAGATAAGTGAATGAACTTAATATCTTTGCACTCATACCACTAAAATGACTAGAGTGAAAAGAGAAGCAAGATAAGAATAAATAGCCTACTCTAGAAATAGTCAAGGATCAGTTTAATAATTAATCGATCAGCTTCTGTGAAATAATGAAAATGCAATCGGAATGGAAAAATACAGCAACATCACAAGGAGTCTTATATGTGTTCAGTGCTCAGAGCTCAGTACATGTTGAGGATTCTTCTATGTGTTCAGAGCTCAGAGCTCAGTACATGTTAAGGATTCCTCTATGTGTTCAGAACTCAGAGCTCAGTACATGTTAACTGGAGGACAGCTAGCAAACTGTGCAAGAGGAATCTGATCTCGAGTTCCTCCAGGTGAATGTTGAGAACGACATGAATAAATGTTAGAGGGGGAAAGGGAGAGTGAGGCCAGCAATGGCTACCAGATGACAGATGGGAGGGTGGGAGATGCAAAGGTGCTTGAGCAGCCATGCTGCTCGTAGGAAAATGGAGTAGTGAGGGACAGGAGCACAGTCACTGTGGCAAAGGAGTGTGGATGATTCAGCCTCTACGTGACTTGAAAGGGGTGTGTGTGGTCAGTGTGGGAGGAAGTAGGGGTGGCAGTAAGAGATAAGGGACAGGTGAACATTTGGCACTCTTAAAGTTTCTTCAGAAAAGTGATGCTTCATATTTAGGACCTGACAGGGTGTGTCTGTTCACTGGAAGAGCACAGGGCAAGCCTGAAGCTGATGGAAGCTCTGATGTGAGGAACGAGGAGCGCTCCCGACACACACACACACCCACTCACACATCTTTGAATGGTCTTGTGATGACAAAGACAAGCTGCTGCCACTGATGCCTACAGCAGGTCAAGCCAAACAGGATGGTGGATCGGCTGCTGGCGGCTGAAAGTGGGAAACAATGGCCAGACTCCAGATGGGTGGGGTGGGTGCTGGCACTGACATGAAGTCTTGTGTTGACATTATATCCTTCAGGAGGGCTGTTAGTTTCCCCAGCAGTAGAGTAGAGCTGTAGAGTCAAAGGTTAGATGGTGGAGAGGATGTGGGGTGGGGACTAAGGTAATGAGACTTGTTGATGACTGAGAAGTGATGTCAGAAGACTTTCTGTAGGTTTAACAGCAAATTACTCGGGGCCTGGGCCTGGTGCAGGCAAGTGGAAGTGATGAGCCAGAGCTAATATGTGAATGATACTTGGAGCTTGAGACCAGCGTGCACAGCTGGAGGTGTGCAAATAAGGTCAAAACTTTGAGACTGCAGACCAGTAAACTTCAGGAGATGGACATCAGAATTGTCCATAATCACAGTACAAAAGTAGAAGAGGATGGTGCCCATTTGAAATGAAAAATGTCCTGAAGTTGATCATGTAACAAGAAACTGATGACTGAACTAGAGGTATATGGCTGACGGTCGTGAACTGACCTAATTTGCGAGTGAGCTTGAGGAAGTGATGTGAGGATGAAGTAAACTTTCACTTCTCAGTGGAAGCTTCACTGTTGGTGTTGGTCTTCCCTCCTGTGCTACCCTACGATGCTAGGTTTTCACATGTAACTTACGCTGTGCTTTTTTGTCAAAATATAAATAAATGATGCTTCCTAATCAGCTTCATGATTCATGACTGTGTGGCAAATATTCTACATGTGCAATAAACCTTGTTTTCAAATTTCTCAAAGCAATTATTTAAGATATTTTGTTTACACCAACCTGATTGTGATTGTGATTTTGAGACCTTCACCTCCATGCAGTACAGTTACTAATTTAAATGTTAAACTAACTTTATTGCCACAGTACAGAAATCTGTAGGCTCTAGAAAGCAGCCACTTGAAAGAGCTTTAACCAGTCCATAATCTGAGACCAAAACTAAAATTATGTCTGCAGCATCTCCAACTTTGGGCAGAATTCACAGAATTCACAGGTACAAAAACTTTCCTTGTCCCTCAGAAACAAATCAAATCATCCAAGCAAGTAGTGGATGAATATATAGAGCATAGCTGCCATCTCCACACTCATTACAGCATCCTTTGAAAGTCTGCAATTGTCTGGTGAAAAGGACAGTCTGGTAGATCCACTCACAGCAGAGGAGCAGGGTGACAGCCTGTGAGTCAAGCCAACTGAGGATACAGAGAATGGTAACAGTGCAAATTAATGAGAGAGGACATTCAAAAAACGGAAAAGAAATCCCACTCATAACGGAGAAAGGAAGAAAACTGATTGTTATATTCATCGCTAACTGATACATGGCAGTATTTAAAACATTTAAAACAAATTATGTGAGAGAATTCAAGAAGTCAGTTGACACTATCTTTATTATAAAAGAACATGAGATCACATTGCATCACATTTTTAATTCTGATATCTTAGGTGAGATACAGTTATGCAGAACATTTTTAAAAATCCAAATCCATTTTCACAAAGACTACATCTGTTCACTGCGAGGCCTGAGATGTCTATCAGATTTTCTGGTAAAACAATGAGGGTGATACTGACGTGATCTCTATGAGGCCCTATGAAGAAGTAACTGTATGTGTTTGCAGTTAATTCATCCTAGTCTCATCCTAACCCAAGTCTGAATCTCAGAGACACACTTAATAAAATATTAATTTAAAATATTAATGTTCTTATCAGAGCCCGCCTATGAGAGCTGTTCTTTATGTCTAGGGATGATAACTAGAAAATGGAATGCTCAGATGGGCTGGTCAATCACGAGTTGAACTTCGATGGCCAACCAGCCATCTGAACTCAGCTGACCTTCCTTCGGCTGCTTGCTGTAGTTGTGCGGAACTCCAGCCCCATGATGAGTGGCAGGACTGATGTGGGAGCAGTGGGCCGCACTCCTGTTCCTGCTGAACTGAGCCAGTATTCTGTGGACACACTGATACCAGTTCAGTAGGCACAGAAGGTCATAACCCGGTTCACGGCGACATCAAGCCTCACACACAGTCCTCCAAGCTATAAACTAAACCAACCAAAACTAGTATGTACCAGTGTAACCAGTATCCAAGTTATTCAAACAATATTTTTTGAAACATAAAATGGGATGGGTGCATCAGAACACAGGGCAGGGAGACACTGGCGGCAAAATCATTCAGAGAGGTATTAGAAGAGAGAGATGGGCTTGCTGAAAATGGGCCCACTGCATAGTAAGCTTATGCATGTTTATTCTGAGTTGGTGCGGCACACTGCCTCATCACAAAAACCAAGTTGCTGTGCTAACAGGCGCGATCCTTTAGCAGGAGAATATACCACGCACACTCCAGAAATGAAAGCTGGGCATGTCCTATTTATCCCCATAAATGAATAGCCTCGTTCAGGGCTAAGCACTGACTGAAGGGGACAGGCCCACTGCATGCCGCGACTGGCTTGACATTTGCTGAGCATTCCTTGGGTCTTTATGGGAAATGTGCGCAGCTCGCCGCGGCTGCCTCCGAGCCCACATCAGTGAGTGGGCTTCCTGCAGCCCTGTGATTAACTTGGCCTTCTTCTTTTACAATGAGGTGAGCGGGTTTCCAGCAAGGCCTTTTAACATCCTATCAACTATTTCACTTCAGGCACTGAACTTAGCCACTGTGAACAGTATGTTTTAGGGATCAATGCTCACCAATCAGCTAAGCTCTGTGCCTTATGCAAGTGATGTTATGGATGTGGTGAGACCTATAGAGATTCTGAGGAGAGAAGGTTTCACCAGCTGTGGCGTACAGCTTGGTTGTTTATGCTTTATCATTTGACTGTGATCTGGGATGGGTGGGTGGTGATGTAAAGCTGCTTTAGTTGACATTTTTGTATCTATAGAGGACAGATGTCGCAAATCTATCACAATCTATGCTGGGTGTTCCATGAACTTCACACCATGCAAAACAGCAAAATGACTTGCCTTCATTCAGTTGCAAATCTAGTGTGAAAGTGTGTAAAGGAGGGGTCACCACCGTTGAGAAATCCCAGAGCTATAATGCATCAAATTTTTTATTTGCCCAAATCTCACATCAGTAAAAATTCAATTATCGTATAATGCAAATGAGAGTATTTGGCGGCTCGTAGATCTGTTTGGACTTTGGTTTACAAGACCCCAGCCTCAGCTTGGCAATCTCTGTAATCTTCTGCCAAATACGTGACCTCCTCCATATTAATTTAGAGCAGCACAACCTTTTTGCCCTCGTCATGCCACCCGTCCCAAGAACCAAGAGAATTGGAGGGGTGTGTGTGTGTGTGTGTGTCTGTGCCGACGAGCTTCAGGGAGAGAGACACATCTCGATGCCAACAGTGTCCTTCCCTCACACACCTAGAAAGCAATGAAGAGGTGGAAATCCCTGGCAATGTGATTTTTGTTTATGTTTGTCCACCAAATCACGGTGCCAGGAACCCTCCCCACCATTGCCAGACTGGCTGCACCAGATGCTCTCCCATCTGCAGTCCAGCTGTGACCTGTGGCTGCGCCCATCCTATGGGAAAGAAGAGAGAGAGAGAGAGAGAGAGAGAGAGAGAGAGAAATATCATCTTTGCCTACACATCATAAAAAACAGTGATGTTCTGACTGTGCAAAGATTTACCACCATAGATAAAATTATCATCCTCCATTACTTAATCAAAATGAAAATTATGAGATTAAATCAAGTCTTTGCAGTTTCTTACATGAGTGTGTAATGTCAAAATGTGAATAGTGACAGAAACTTTTCTTATGATTTGCTCCAAACTTTTCTTCATGAGTGTCTCTGAACATTCTAGAAATTTGCTGTCAGCTCCTGTGCTGCAGAGGTGCAACAGTCTGCTTTGTCTCCTTACTCTCTTAACTGCCTCAATGAGGTTATGTGATCGGAACAGGAAATGGCAGGAGGAAGAAAACATATTCGATTTGAACACTACTGCACTCATCTGAAAAGTGCCATGTTTATCACTGCTGTTTTCCCTCTTTGGAAAATTCCAAGGCCACCCTGCTGCTAACCGCAAAATGCTGTGATTGTGCTTGGAAAGCAGGGAATGGACTGCAGCCTGAGAGGTGAAAAAGCCTTCTTGCAAGGGAAACGCAGACTCCACCAAATTTAGGGCAGAACGACGCACTTCATGGATGAGCAACATGTTTCCATGCATTGTTTTTCACACAACAAGAAACCCTTACTGGCATGCAGCAGGAAATTGCTGAAAACCTCCAAGGTGTATAACAGTGTGCCTTTAACTGGCACTGCGGTGCAGAATTTTTCCAGAAGTGGAAATGTCTGTCTCAGTTTGGGTTAATATCGTAGCCCCTCCTTCCCATAGGAATCTTGAATACATACTGTGTTTATCGAGCACCGAGGCTAGCATGTGAGGATCTCACGCTACCACAAGGAGCTACAGGAAAAGAGAGTCTGTGGAATGCCGGCAGAACATTAGATGTAGACAAACTGCGGTGGTGAACTATGTTAAAAATGTTGCCCTGGCCCATGGAGAAATAGATCATGCGATGTGAGCAGGACAGCAAGTCATGTCATGGTGAGCTTTTGCATGCAACGTTCATAAAATGCAGCCCTTAAGTATGGTTGGAGAGCCGAGCAGAATTTAACATAGAACAACATCGACACACAGCTTGGGATTTCTGGATGACCTTGGGACAGGTCCTATATTTACATACATTCGCACATTCAATTTACCTGTGTGGAAAGGCAAATTAGATGGGCTGGGACTTATGGTTCAGGAAGCAGTGATTTTATTATTTTTCTTCACAAAAAGCCAGCCAGAGTTTAGTAAGAAAAAAAAAAAAAATTCATGCCTCGGTACTAGATTTTTTCCCTACATAGGCTGAGACCACATTTGCAAATCGTGGGCCAAGTTATTTGTTTACAAACCAGGTGCTCACAGTTCCCTGAGATCTATGAGCTCCTGTGTGAGTTACACATTTGAATCTGCTTCCCTTTGCCATGCCTGGCTTCTCTGTTGCACCATCCAACTTCACAGAGGTGCAGCGATTAGCTATCAGAATGCGTTTACCTCACAATGGTCAACAAATGGTCAACACATGGAAAGGTCAGCCTCAGTGGGCGCCTTCTGCTGCTATCTCACATCAGTGTGAGAGTTCCACACGCGGCACCAGCCCGCTTTGAAATGAATACGGGGTGACTCATGGTGCTGGGCGCATGCAGAGGGTCAGAGTCGAGGTCTGAATATCAACTGAAACGCTGCTATTTTAAACTAGAGTTTGGAAAGAGCACTCATAAACTGCAACACGTTCATTTTCTTACTGTGTGGGTGTGTGTGTGTGTGATATTTTGATAGTACTTTTGTTTGTTAGTACTTCTGTTGTTAATGGAACACTATTGGATAAACCACTGGAAGAGTTCAGAGGAGAAAATTCTACCTGTTAGAGCCCAACCCTGCAATTGCACACAACCCGCCAAATGATAAGTTAACATGTGACCAAACAGCATTGTGGCACATGAATCACAAACTAATTCATCTCACTAATCTGACAAAAAGACAAATGTATATCAAGTTTAAATATGGTTCATGTTTTAAAAAAAAACATTTGCATATATACTCAAAGCCCAAAATTGTTGACATATTCACAGTATCAATCATAGGCCACAGCCTAGGAGACACCCGCCCAAATCAAACATGCAATCTGTCTCCCAGATGTCTCCAACTGTAGCGCCCCAATTACACATCGTTAGAGGAGCATGTGAGTCATATGCTTGCTCTTAAAGCCATATAATTCATTCAGAATTTAGATTAGATGGATGTTCATATCCTGTCAGTGACTTCTTTGCAAACAGGTCTGTCATTGTCTCTGCCACAACAAATCATACTAAGCACCAGTTTTATATCACTATTAAACATATTGCAGATGGTCAGGCCTTTAATTGCACATGCATTCAGCTCATAGGCTGCAGGAATGGCAGCAGCATTGCCCATGCATTTAACCGTGACAATCATTTTTGCGGTAATCGTGTCATTAAGTCTGAGGATTGTGTTGCAGCCTCACTGACACTCCCATGAGGGCTCTGACAGAGAGGCTGGCAGGGAGGATCAGGGTGTCAGTTCAAACAAACCTGAAGAAATCATGTTGTGATGCTGCTGGGGCCGCCACAGAAAAAACTCTCCAAGAGCAGTAAAATGATACCATTCATTTGGTTAATGGCTAGGTCATTTGGTTTACAACTTATGATGCCTTTCAGCTTCCATTAAAGTACTCAAATGCCAAGGATGTGTCCCTCTTTAGGGGTCTGAAGTACATTCAGAATTTCGGAATTCATTCTTAAGAGATTCAGTTCAGATATATCTGTATGCAAGATATACCTGGTCTAACTCAAATGAAACATAACCAGTTTTTTTCTTTTGGCTTCACATCATTTGAGAAACCAAAGAATCAGCCCTTGAACATAAAATGTTGTACTTTCTCTCAGTAACTATGGTTAACTCTTTAAGAACAAAGTCTGCAACTCCAGACAACTCAAACTCTGTGAGACAAGTTACTGACTTTTCAGGCGTGTTTTTTTTGCAGCAAGCCACCTGAGAATGAAACTTCATCAGAGTCCTTAAAAGAAGTGAGCACTCTGGGCACAAAGTAACAGACACACTCGGCAAAGTTTTACTTACTATCCAGCTGTTTGTGAAAGGAACACAGAAGACAGAGAGACAGAAAGAGAGAGAGAGAGAGAAAGACTACTGGGAGAGGAAACACATCACTCACCATAGATTTTTACGTGCTGTTACCATACTGCGCCAAGTTCAAATGAGGATACGAACATTGAATCAGAGTTCAGTTCACGCCTTCAGATTCCATGAGAAATGCGTAATGTTCCCATCCACCACTATTCCATTTGTTGTGAAGGGGATGAGAGCGTTGCTCAGATCCGTCCTTCTCAGTAACCTCCCCTGCCAGGCAGCGAGTGAGGGAGGGAGGGAGAAAGAGGGAGAGAGAGAGAGAGAGAGAGCGAGAGAAAGAGAGAGGGGTCAGGTGTGGTGTGAACACACCCGGTAGGCTGAGTGCTATCCTGGTGTCTATCTCAACCTGATGAATCATTCCAGACAAGGCAAAGGCTCCTCCACAGTCCACTCAGGCAGAGAAGCGAAAAGAGAGTGAGAGACAGAGAGAGAGTAAGAGGGGAAGAAAGAGTGAGAGAGAGAAAGAGAGAGAGAGAGAGAGAGACTTTTAACTGGCAGTCCTGGGAGATCCACTTTCCATTTGAGACTTGCAATCAGTGCTGCCTTCTTTCTCCCCTCCCTCACCCCACCCCTCTCTTTAACCGCCCCCCACCTCTCTGTTTTTTTCCAGGCTCCGTTGAGACTGCCTTATTGTAGCAATTGCATTAGCCTTTAGCCAGAGAGGAATGAGTCTTAGTGCCTAATGCATTCTCTCTCTCCCTCCCTCACTCTCTCTGTCCCTCCCTCTCTTTCTCGCTCTCTCTGTCTGTCTGACTTGTACACGTACACACCTTCTCACACTCCCTCTTTTGGAGTCTCTCTCTGTTTTATCCCTTAAAGGGCCACTGTCTCTCTCTGTTTTATCCCTTAAAGGGCCACTCTTGCTTTGACTGTTTCTGCTTCA
This sequence comes from Tenualosa ilisha, assembly GCA_015244755.2. NCBI lineage: Eukaryota > Metazoa > Chordata > Actinopteri > Clupeiformes > Clupeidae > Tenualosa > Tenualosa ilisha. The sequence continues at coordinate 1,271,779 of PYXC01000407.1, forward strand.
GGCTTTTGATCATTCCTTTTGCATCCATTTATCCCAGTGTATTGAGTTTAATATATTATGAATCGAGCAAAAAACCCCACAGTCTTGTGCATAGTAGATGCATCAAGTGGATATTTTTCTTGCATTCATTATGGAAATAGCTAATAATAATTGCAATATCTGTAGTTGTTTTGTCATTTATTACACTCAATATGTAGTCAGATAATGATAATCAGTGGTATTTTTTGCTGTTTTTGCTTTCATTTGTAATGGCAATAAATATAGTCTGGCTTCCAGGGGCTGTGCTAGACAGTTGACCTTGACTGACTTGGCTTCTGTAATTCTTGGCATGCTGATATAAATACGCATAAAAACTTATGTAAATATCTGTGGATAGCTGACAGCCTTTGTGCAACCAATGTAAGACACTATAAAAGAATTCAAAAGGTCCAAAAAACTTTTCAAAGCATCTCCCAAAAGAACGCTAAATGCCTATGCCTTCACATGTTGGGACAGAGAGAGAGAGAGAGAGCAAGAGAGCGACAGCAATTTCTGAACAGGCTAAATTCCTGTGTTAGAAAGGGACAGTAGGACTTGACAAATATGAGCACTGTGACATACAGTATGATTAGCTTCTTTTTATGTGTCCTCAATCATTTTGTTGTTCTTCTCTTTGCACATGGAGGCAGCTACAAGGAACGAGTGCTCATGTGGCTCCGGATGAATAAGTGGGCTTCATTTTTTTGGCCCCGACTTTATTTATTCTAAGATGGGGCATTTAGACTTTCCAGAGCCTGGTGCCAGGCCAGCCGAAAAAGGGGTAGCCTGTCTTTGTCAGAGGGCACTGTGGGCATGAGCTGTTTGGATGCCATGCGAATTACCCGCTGAGAAACCCCCACGCACAAGGGCACCAGTCTGAGAGACGTTTGGAGAAGAGGTTGCATGGCATGTGGCTGAGGCTAGGCTCCTGTGCCCACAAATAAGTGCAGCAAGACTTCAGCTTTTCATCAGAAAACCGTTGAGCCCTTAGGCCCCGCAAAAAAGTTGGCTTAACATGTAGGAAATTTATTAGAGAACTTTTGTCCAAAACAAATGCTACAGTTTACACATGGCAAGGTAATTACTAGAATTTAAAGACTTTTTTTTACGTAGAGACAGTATATTCCTCAGAGCATATGATTTAAGTTAATGCTATTTAAATTGTTTCCTTCTTTTTTCCATCTACGGATTTTAATATGTCATACATAGTCGATATGTTGTAGGGTCACATAAACTCCAGAAATATTTTGAGAGCCAAGAAAGATAAATAAAATATTACTGTCAGTATACAGAGGCAGAAATGATATCCTGCAGAAGCCAGTTGGGAAAGACACTAAATTAGTTTTATATTGAAAGTACACACACATGTTTTGCAAATCTATAAGAATTGAACTTTAAGCCGTCTATGGAGTGGAGAGTGAGGCATATTGCTTGCCAGGCATCTCACTTTGCCAAAGCTATTTTCAGCCAGCTTGTTGTCCTGCTGTTGCTGCCGTTGTTGTTTCATTAAAACAACCATCTGGATCATTCGACGAACGAGACTGCAAGACCGCCATGACTTGCTCCCCCGGCCCTGGATGGCTGTGGGGTGGCTCTCGCACAACAGGCAAGAGAGATGGAGAGATTACAGCCTCAGCTCCACCCGCCCGTGTCTAAGAGGGGCAGCACATGTGCGGCCTATGTGGCTTCCGCTGCCAAGGATGGTCCGAAAATCTGCTGGGACCATTTGAACTCTCCGGCTCTGAACCACAGCTGGGCCCCCACATCTGGCGGCCACCCCTCCTCCAGACATCAAAGGCTGGGCTCGCTCCACACAGACAGGTGGCACAGTAAAGCCGCTGCAAGCCCCTCCCAGCAACCCCAAAACCCTTACCCGCCTCTATGGAAGCCCATTGCATGCCCCCGGGGCTCCCGTGTAATGAAACGTGCCGCACCCAAAAGACAGGACATGCTAGCAAACCTCGCTGCCAGCGCCACCGCCTTTGAAAGGAAAACTGGGTCTGTCGGGGGCTGTGGACCCACATGCCTGCCCAAGCCTGCTGAGAAAGGGCCGGCCTCATGGAAGCTACCTCATCATTCTTCCACCCCCACAACCCATCTATCTGGAGCCCCAAGCACACACACATATAAGCGACTGGAAGATTACACATACACACACACACACAAACAGCGCAAGTGGATTATATCATGCAAGACTAGGCAGGTCATGCAAAAGACAGTAGGCTAAGCATTAGCCTCCACTAACACCTGGATATCACTATGACAAAAATCATGCCTCCTCATGCACGATCATATCCTTCCATATCCACATTTGTTTAAATACAAACATTTGTTTAAATATTTTTTTCTTACAAGAATATTGATTCAGTTATTATTATCTCACAAATCTTTCACTAGTTGATTGCCTACTGAGGCTATTCTATAGAAAATTAGTGACAAAAAATGTAGGGCACTTTATTCTGTCACCCTACATACCAGTCTTATTCAGATTAATATCTATAGTCATTGTGGTGGAGTAAAAAGAAAAAAAAAAGTGTTGAAATAGCTCAGTCCATGATTAGGAATTGACAGGACATATTGGGAACAGAGGATCTTTTATGAATGAACCCACATGCCAGCCCATGAACGACAAATGAGGTGTGTTATTACTCAATGCCTCACTACTCACAGACCCTCTGAAGCAACCGGACACAGACTGCTAAAATGAACAAAGTGTCCTTAGTGACTAAGAGCATTTTCCTTTAAGTCTTGGATGTGAACGCTTTACGTTTGTATTTCACAATTGATGGTTACATTTTGGTTTCCTCATTTCCTGTGAACATCTTGAACATTTCAGTCTGGACCAGCATCCACAGATCTACTCTGTAAAAAAAAAACCCATGCGATTCTTAACATGAATGGTTCCTGTATATGGCTGGGCTGGCTTAAGCCACTTGGAAACCACCCAGTCCAGGGAATTGTGTCAGGTACAGTACATCTAATAAGCAGGCAAACACACACCTGACTGTACAGTATATCACCTTGAGAGCTTTGTCCAAAAATGATTTTTGATCCTACTATTTGCACAGCTAGATCCTTTTAGCAGCACCACTGATATGAGGAGCACAGTGGATAAGCTGTAGGTCAGTATACAGACTTTGCTTAGGTCATGTGAAAATAGGTCTCATACCACACAAATCTCTAGGTGAGCGTAAGCTTTAAGACAAGGAAACAGCCTCTTTCTGTAGGAGATTACTCTTTGGAAGCACACGAGAATTTCAATGGTGTCTCTGCGGCATCTGGCCTTAGCTGTTGTTTGGATTCATAACAAGCAATGAATCCACATGAAAGACAGAGAGCAGGAAGCCTAACAAAAGCAATATGACTCAAGTGGTTGCCTCGTCTCGTCACTCCACTTTCACCACAAAAATACTGATTGGTTAGATGGAGGGCAGGATAGACAGTGAGGCTTTGTCAGCCAATATAATCAATACAAATAATGCACGGACAAAGCTGTCTCGTGCACTAATTGACCCATTTCCATGCTGAAAAAGGAAATGTAAATGGTCTTCTCTAGCAGATCTGTGTCATCATACAATGTGTTCACTGAAAACACAAGACACAAAATGGACGCACACGCTAGGATTTCTAATTTTGTTCCTCTCCTGTTTATACACATGAGTAATGGTCTGCAGAGTGAGATGGTAACCTGACCAAATAAGGCTAATCCAAATAAACACAGAGCACATTTTGATGGTAGCCTAATCTAACCCCATGATCTAACCCTATGGTCACCCTCCTGTTTCATTGGCAGTCCCACAGACCACACTTCCTACTCCTGGGGACATCCACTAAATAGGCCCATTCTCTCGAGCTGCTCTGTCCAAAAGGCTACGTGGGAGTGTAATTGCCTCGTATTTCCATTGCTGTGTTCATTATGTTAACTGCCCGGCCCACGCTACATACCTCCGACTTGCCGCAATTTGTTTTGTGTTTGTTAGTTACTGTCAGGTCATCGGCTACAAGGCGCTTGTCTCTGCACAGGGGTTAGGACAAGTGGTGGTGAAAAACAGAGTCCAGACATGTTTGCTTTGTGATTCATCAACCATGCAGATCAAAATGTTATAGGAAACAATACAAGTGGTTCACAGAGAATAATTTTGGACTGTATTGGAAAGGTCAGACGGAAATGCTGAGACAAGGCTCTCTCATACATTTTCATCCACTCCCTCCAGGGACAGTTAAGAATTATGGTATTAATTTCACATAAACATCAAACTAAGTTGATGCTGATCTTCCTGTTTCCTACTAGGGTTATTCACAGGTATTAAAAAATGACTTTAAAAATAAAACACAGAACCCATGGAAGCCCATTCTGGTATATCTCTGGAAAACAGTATAGAAGCAGACAGAGGGTCCAGATGCCATGAGGACAGGTTACCAGTGAAATCAGCAGGTAAGAAACATCAAAGCCCCTGAGCTTCCACTGGCACCCCATGGGCAGATTGCAATACTGTCTGGACATCTAATCAACCTGCTCTCCTTGTGGGCAATATACACTTTCCTCTGTTTACTGAAAGTAAAAGATAGCGGGAAGAAAAACAAATGAAAAAGGCTATGGCATTTCAGCTTTGTGTTTATGGGAGTCAACAGATGAGTCACTCTGGAGATTGAAATTAAAAACAGAGGCAGCGAGAGATGCACTTGCTGATCAGATCCATATCGGTCCATCCATTCAAGTCTGTTTAAATCACAACCTCACAGTATTATCAGGTTTACACAGAAGAAGCTAAATGAAATTTCAACAGTCATGTGTTTTATTTGACCCTATCTGGTGGAATATCTAGGTATTCCTTACCTCTATGTTGTCATGAACTCCTGAGAGGAAAAGACAATGTGTTTTGTCTGTGATATTCTGAGATGAGATTTCTTGGAGAGGCTAAGCTTTTGCAGTGACTGGAGCAGTCTGTAACAGGATACGCAGACATGAGCAAAAAAAGAGACTTCCTGAATGCATTAATGTAACTTAATGGATTCTGTGGCTCCACAGGACCTTCCCATCCATTATCTCTGAGCCCATACCGTACCTTATGCAAGATGCTGACCAAATTACGGCACTGACTTCTCTTCACACTCACACCCATACGAAGTAAAACAGATTACCTACTCAGATCAGTATGTAACATTTATCTACAATGTTGCCTTTAATTCTACATTTAATCATGTTTTTTTTTTTTTTTTACATGATTGAAAGCAGTGAAAACAGTGAACGCACTTCTAAGCCCAAAGAATCTACTGTAGCCTATGTTACATGGTAGGCTACACATGATATAAATAGAATTATGCTAAAAATGAGACCACTGACAGTGCATAACAGTAGTAATGGGAAATGAAGCTATTTGTTTGGTGCAGCGCAAAAGTTGTCTCTAAATTGATGCCTGTAAATTGTAAATTGTTTACTGTTGTGTCCCAAAGCAGACTGGACTGAATTTTGTAGGCCTATACAACAATAGCAGACCCTTCATCCATTAAGTAAAATAGCAAAACAACATTACATGGTCAGCTCATTTGTCTCACTAATGGATCATGTGATACTGCATGACATCACCACTCCATATTCAAACACATATTATAATATAATGTTTCCTGAAGAAATTACAGTTATGTTTAGAAATATATTTATAGTTCACCTATGTGAGGAATTTAATTTCATAATTACTATTACTACTATTATATTATTGTCATGTCTATATTTTCTTTTTTTATTATTTATTGCATGTACATGCTTACATGATGAATAACCATGATGATCATCGATATCTTTTTTCAGTAATGCGATGGCCTGACATTTTGCCACGAATTCAGTTCTACATTGTATTACCACTTAGCTTTTCTAATTTTGTTCTATAACCTATTCCTAGGTGTCCCTCTAGTGGACTAAGTCAGTACAACATTTGTAAGTTGTGGCTGTGAATGACTGCTTGACGCACATTTCAACATGAGGGCAGTCCGTTTGTGGCAAACTGTTGCAGAACTTCCTAATCACAATGCGGTCATATAATACTAGCCTTACATTGTAACACTTCAGATGACAATCGAACATAGAAGAAAAAAGGAGTGACAGGCAAGGCTGTCGCATTGTTTAAGTGAATTATTATTCATTTCCATACACTGCTCATTATGGCATTACTATTTACACATAGTGAACGAGGCGAATGTGTGATAGCCATGTGTGTCCTAAATAAATAGGAATAGGCATATTGCATCCACGGAAATTGTGTGAACTGAAGCGTGGTGACAGCCATATTGGTAGGACACTAATGTGAAATCTTAAAAACTGGATCAACGAATTCTGTATACTGCTCAAAAGGTAATTCTAGCACGTATCCACCTTTAACAACATTATTTATTCTCGTCCACTGTGCACTTCATATGAGTAGTATGTTCCTAAGACGTCTCTCATCTGGGTGGTCCCATCTACATGGTCCCTTCATGCTTCACCCACCGGCGAGGGAAAGCATGTGACAATTGTTAGGTGGCAGTTGACATTGCCTGTCGCAAAAGAATAGCACCAGCACTGTCAAGCTAGCTAAAATCAGATGTGCTAGTTAGCAGCTAACCAGCTTCTGACAGCGACCGGTGAACCCAACGTCCCTCGGCCGCCGGAAGAAACAGGCAGAAGTTGTCACATTTTTCGTCTTAAACAACCTACGTTTTAGCCTCAAGATGTTCGAGGAAGCGAGCGAGGTGTTTGAGAACATGTTTAAATCTTCATTTCCTTTAACATTTATTGTATTTTTGCCGGCTGTGCTTATTTTGGTCTCACCACTACCAGCCGAAGCGGCGCATGAATTTACAGTGTACCGCATGCAGCAGTACGACCTGCAGGGGCAGCCCTACGGTATGTTACACTCTGTGAAGTAAATGGGGAAATATATTTGTGTTAATATAGAGTTTGCAGACCTACATTTCATGTCAATATACATAGGTGAGTGATTGTTAGATGGGGTTGTTTGTTTACGTTTATGTTCACCGGAATTGTTTGATGGCTTGCCTCATCTTGGTTAGCTTCGATAGCAAGCTCGTTATGCTAGCTGGGTTCATTCAAGGCTGCTAATTTCATTGACCTGATAAGAAGCTCTTAAACTCCTTTAACGTTGTGAGGTTAGATTAGCTGTTAATATGAACTGGTCACTTTGGAGACACTCAGCCGTCTAACCTTTTAATTCTGACAGCTTGAATGCTTTGATTGTGTCTTATAGTGACTGTTATAACTAGCCATAGGTAGCGAATGGTATCTGAGAACAGGCAGGTGGCATGCTAACTTAGCAAGCTAAGCTCAGCTAACGTCAAGCGAGTTTCATAGTGTGGTTAAACTTAGCTGGCAGATATAACAGTGTTATTTTTGAGTGTTTGTTGATATGACTGCAACTTCGCAGTGAAATTTGTACTGATGTCTTATATGTTTTCTTCAAGGCACAAGAAACGCGATTTTAAATACCGAGGCTCGCACAGTGGAAGCAGAGGTGCTGAGTCGTCGCTGCGTGCTCCTCCGACTGGCAGATTTTACCTATGAGAAATACCAGAAAGCTCTTCGACAGTCTGCCGGGGCTGTCGTCATTATCCTGCCAAAAAATATGTCCACAATGCCACAGGACATTGTGCAGGTACACCTCTGTTAGGGATACTCAGCCTATCTTGAAAGCTAAACTACAACATTTGAACTAGGCTGCAACATACACTATATACTACAACGCACTATGTGCAGTTATGTTCATGATGGTGTATAATGAAGTTTATCATCTACATACCAAGATATCCGTTTTTTGTGTTTTCATTAGCATAGTGTTGTGTATAGATGTGTGGCCTTTAGTGTAGATATGCTGAATCAGTTGTATTTTTTGTAGTTCACTCTTGGAAAGCAACCCATAATTTCCATTGGTCATGACTTTGTTTCTCCTAACATAAGATGTCTGCCCTCTCAACAGCAGTTCATGGAGATGGAGCCAGAGCTCCTTGCCACTGAGACTATTGTTCCAGTGTACTTTGCACTAGAAGATGACGAGCTGTTGTCCATTTACAAGCAGACCCAAATTTCGTCTTCATCGCAAGGATCCTCATCCGCAGCTGAGGGTATGGAGCCCACCCATAACAAAAACTCATGATTTGCATTAAATAGCAACACCATTTCTCGTTCCAGTTGCACCATGTTTTGAGTGCATGCGTAATAGGGGTGTTTTCTTTATTTCAGTTTTGCTCCACACAGCAACTGCCAATGGATTTCAGATGGTCACCAGTGGTGCACAGAGTAAAGCAGTGAGCGACTGGGCCATCACCAGCCTAGAGGTGAGTAAACTGATCTCTATCTCGGAGAAGGATGGCTTGGATATGAAAATGAATTGCTGTCCTCTTCAACGTTTAAGGTTGAACTAGAACTTCATGCTATCCACTGCAGGGTTTTTGCTTCTCCCCTTTACAAAAGCTTACTACTGCCCATCCCATCCCATCCCATCCCTTTTCTTTGACAACTTATGCCCCTTGGAACCAAACATTTAGTATCTGCTAAATATATGGAAGCTTTGATTTATTGTAACTGAAACTTTAACCTCCAAGTTATTTAAATGCTTCCAGCCACCCTTTGGCACTTACAGTGGCTTCTTGCTCTGTGCTTTTGCCCAGACAAAGGATTTATTGAATCATAGGGCAGGTTCTCAGCTAATGGCATGTGCATATATATGTTTTTAGAGATGTTTTGCTGCAGCTGGTAAGTTGATGTTGTCTCAGTCCGAAGTCTATTTTAAAAGCACATTAGAATAATGCGTATCCTCTGTGTGGCATGAATTCAAACCCCACAACTTACTTCACATTCTTGGACTGATGCAAGAAGTGTGTGTTTGTGTGTGTGCATGAGTTTGTGACCACACACACTCACACACACACACACACACACACACACATTCATATAGAATCAAAGCACTACTCTGAAAAACAGGTGGGATAAATAGGCTTAGTAATGCTGGAATGAGGAAGGGGGGGGGGCGGTTGCAAACAAAAAACACTCGGTCTGTGGACCATTGTCCCAGCTATGTGCCTGTCACCTGATCAGTTTAATGGCCTAATCGCGACTAAATAATTTTGTGAAAGAGTGTGGCAAAGAAAGGAAACCTCCAAGTTCAACTCAACAGCATTGAGAGGGATTTTCATAGCATTAGGCCTAATTGTGTCAGCACTTTTTCTATGACTTTTTCTATGATTTCTTTTCTTCTTAGATTTTGTCCGGGATGGTTTATCATTAATTAGAACTGTTTGGAAAGATTAAAGGTTACATATGCTGGCTAATTATTTTGTGTGGTCACAGAGCTGGGCATTTATTTACTACAAATTACTACCAAACAGCAGTTTTCACACCTTCACAGCTTGGAAAATATCAATGCTTTTTCTTGCTCATACATTACTCAGTGCACTGAAGAATTGTCCAAACCCTTAAGTGTGCTTTTTTTTTTTTATTCCTGTGTCCCACCAGGGAAGACTGGCTGGAGTCGGAGGAGAGGACCTGCCAACCATCGTCCTGGTGGCTCACTATGATTCCTTCGGAGTGGCACCTGTGAGCTTCTTACTTTTTTCCAAAACTGATTGATTGTTTCAGAAATGTAGGAAGAGCAGAGCAATGCTGGAGCTTAGAGTGCTAGATGATAAGAACACTTATGGTGTCTGATTTCCATTTATTTATTGTAAGTTCTGTCATTCCTCGTTGCTTGTTTAAGTGATTTTGGATGCAGCTGAAATGGAATCAGAGAAGTGGCTCCTGCCAGCTTAATGGACTAGCATGTTTTTTTCAGCAGCAGTACTTGGTTCACTAGACAGCCGTGCAGCCAATGCCACAGCCTTGTGAAAAGCTCAGAATGACATTCCTGATTGCTGGCCCCATTCTTTCTTGATGGCGTTGCTTGATGGCATTGCTTGGGTCCCCTTTCAAAGTCCCTAATCTGATGTGATGTTCCTCCCAACAGTGGCTGTCCTATGGCGCCGACTCCAATGGCAGTGGAGTGTCCGTTCTGCTGGAGCTGGCGCGTCTCTTCTCCAGATTGTACACCTATAAGAGGACACATGCGGGGTATGTGTCCGTCCCACAGCAGCCCAGAAGCAGCGTCATTATGCTAGCCCATCCTATCTGTCTGACACTGGAGGAAAAGCTGATGGACAGATAACATAGTGTCAATGGACTGGCTGGCAAGCAGCCAGTTGCACTTGTCCAGAGGGATAGAGGAGACAAAGGCAGTTGTGTTGTAGCGTGATGAATAACTCTTTGAGGGACTCCACTCAACAGGGTGTCTTGTTCAGAGCTATCATGGATGGATATTTAACAGATGTTGAAGATGTCAGCACAGATGTTCCATCTAATGGGATTTTGAGTGCTTGAGTGACATCTGCATTGTGTTATTTGGGAAGCTTGTTTGTTTATTTGAGTTTTTAGCTGTTTAAAATAAGTATCATATTTTGGAAAGATTTTTTATAATATGCTGACATGACTTTTATTTCATTAATTCTCCTTTGTTATGTCTAGATTCAACTTGCTGTTCTTTGTATCTGGAGGTGGAAAGTTCAATTACCAAGGCACCAAGCGTTGGCTGGAAGATAATTTGGATCACACAGGTAAAAGTTGTGACAGGTTCTGGCTATTGTTACCCACTGATCCAGTCCCAACGTGTATAGGTAGGACTGTGCCTGTATTTTGAACACAGTGCTAGAACAATATACATGCTTTAGAGGGTGACAAAGATGCAGTATTTCTATTTGTCCTTTTTGAGGATGTATGCCACCTTAAGTGCTGCCATTTTAGGCAGGGCTGCTTTTCCATGGCCTGGTGACCCAGTTTCTCCCTCCACCCCCCCGCAGACTCCAGCCTGCTGCAGGACAATGTAGCCTTCGTGTTGTGCTTGGACACGCTGGGCAACAGTGACAGCCTTCACCTTCATGTGTCCAAACCTCCAAAGGAGGGCAGCCCACAGCACGCCCTGCTCAGAGAACTGGAGACCGTAAGTCTGACTCCTCACCGCACTATATGGGATATAATGAATAAATATAGGCTTACGAAGTTTCCTGCCTTGTTTTATGAATAATTGAACACGTTGGTGTCTTATGGGCCGTGATTTTACCGTGTGATGAGATTTATTTCATTGTTTTTGCTACAGTATCTCCACCACATGCTGTGTGTGAGGTAATTATTCCCTCTGTCAACAACCTCCCTGTAGCAGTGAACCCCATAGAGCCTCCCAGCAGGAAGTAGCATTGAGTAGACTCCCTGTTGATGCTGTCATACGTTCAGTAAAGAAAAAACAATATTAAGCAGAAATAATCTGTGAATTCAATGAACTGAGAAGTCAAAGAAAGGGCAGAGTAGGAGCTAGAGCCATGCAGACAGCATAGCTGTAAAAGCACTTGGATCAAAGCAAAGGAATTGATTTCAGTGAGTCGTTTTTTTTTTTCTGCTTTCTGCCTCCATGCCCCACCACTGTACATAGGCCACAGATGTTTCTCCTCTCACGTCTTACCCGCACAGGTGGCTGCCAGCCAGTACCCCGATGTGAAGTTCTCCATGGTCCACAAGAAGATCAACCTGGCTGACGACACTCTGGCCTGGGAGCACGAGCGCTTCGGGATCCGCCGTCTCCCGGCCTTCACGCTATCACACCTGGAGAGCCACCGGCATGCGTTACGTGGCAGCATCATGGACATGCGGTCAGTGTCCCCCTCTCAGGATGGGGCGGGAGAGGTGACAGCTGGGTGGGTGGACGCCGCTCGCATCCTTTCTTTGTCTTTTGTGTCGGAACACACCCACCTCCCTCCCCACAACGACCTCCCTGTGCCTCCCCACGCCTCCCCGCCCTCATTGTGCTGCACGTGTCCACCTCTCACCCATCACTGCACCCCCCAATCCTCCATCCTCCTCATCATTCCTGATTTGTCAGAAGAAATAGTTCTGTATTCTGTGAGGTAATTTGCACGTGCGTTGGCTTTTGTCCTTTTTTAATTGTAGGCCTCACGTGGACTTGAAAAAGCTCAGTCGCAACACTAAACTGATTGCAGAGGCTCTGGCCAGAGTCGTGTACAACCTGACAGAAAAGGTAATGACCCAGAGAATCCCCATCTGCTCTTCCTTCCCTACCAGACACTGAATCTTTATTTACTGTCTAACAGAAGGACCTGCAGTGGCTTTACTTCTGCTCTCTGCAAAGCCTGTTCTGTTCTGTGGGAAGTGGTGCCAGGAATACACAGTGAAAGCTCAGCAGGGTTCAGCTTTATGCTTTTAGCATTACTACAAGTAGAGTAGCAACCAGCACCACAGGAGTCTTTTCGCAAGGGAACAGCATTTACATTCAAGAGATCTTTGTATTATTGTAGAATCTTACCCATATTATTTAAGCTAGAGAAAGACCAATGGCTGATGTCCATATAGCATTTTTTTCCCTCAGTGCCACTGCCTTTTTTTCAGTTGTTTCGTATGGGTAGAGGGCATCTTTTTTCAATTGTTTCTCATGGGGAGAGGGCATCTTGCGGCCGCCTATAAAAAGCGGAGCACCAGCGCCTTTGGCGACTGCTTTTGTGCGGCCAGCCTGGCGCCTCCAAGTTGTAAGTATTTCAGCAAAACCGCAGAAAGGCGCTGAAACATCACAATATGCTACTACTAATCTAAACAAACAAAGGTTACAGTAACGGTGGAGCTCCATGTAAGGCAGAAATATCTTTCAATATAGTTTGGCAATTTCCCCCAATTGTTTTTACTAAGTTGGCAAGAAGTTGTATGTACACAACCCAAAAAACCTGTTTTAACATAAGGATATGCGTGCTGTAATTTGAAAGGTGTCTCAGCACACTATCTACGTTCAAGATATTAGCAAGCTAACTACCCCAGTCATTATGCTGTCAAACAGAAAGCTCACTGAACTTTTGCTGTCATAGAAATTAACATAATGTCTTTTTGAGAAAGCGCTGACAGGCAACTGATCAAAGCGATTCCCAGTGTTTTTCTGCTAGTAAAAAATGCTATATGGACATCGGCCCCAAGGTGTTACTTCCTGAATATTCTCCATGTTAGTTCATGCAAATCTCCTGTCTTGAATGCTAATCCTGCAGGGTGCGCCGGGGGACCTCCAGATCTTCACAGAGCAAATGGTGAGTATTAGCACTTGGGTCTTATGGTCTGAAATAACCTCATATGAATCCCTCAACCACCTGTGGTGGGACCACATGGCAGCAAGTGGGATCCCCTAACCCTAACCCAACCCTCTCTCCATGCTCCTCCTCCTCCTCATGTGCACATGCTGTCCAATGTAAACTGTGTCTACATAACTGTGCACACCTGTTCCATTTTGTGTGTTATTTGTGCACTACACATGCTTGTGTGTCTGTGTCTGTGTCTGTGTGTGTGTTTGTCTCTCTGGCTAATTGTCTGTGGCCCTGCGCTTCTCGTTCAGCAGGTGCAGGAGGAGCAGCTGTCCTCAGTGGTGGACTGGCTGACAGCCCAGCCCCGGGCTGCTCAGTTAGTAGACAAGGACAGCAGCCTAGTCAGTACGCTGGAGTACTGTCTGGCCCGTTATCTGAAGGATGTCAAGCGGCACTATGTCAAAGCTGACAAGAGGTACTGCATTTTTCCAGACACCGTGAGATTTGTGTTGTAAAACAAAGAGGGTATGCACAAGATTTTGGTCATATGATGGGAAGGATTGTACACTTCACACACAAATGTAAATGGGTGTTTTCCCTGTGTGTCTACTTTTACGGGTCCTTAATTCATTTTCCGAAAGAGCATCCATAAATAAGGAACTAGTGTGTTTACTATTAGTGTCCATTTACTTATTCCTCCACAGAGATCCAGAGTTTGTATTTTATGATCAGCTCAAGCAGACGATGAATGCGTACAGGTAAGACTGTTGTTTTTTTTAATGTTATTTTATTTTGTCTGTTTTATCCATCATTATGATCTATTTTTTTTTGTTTTTTGTTTTTTTGTTTTTTTATTGTGGTTTGATGGCCAACAGGGTAAAGCCAGCTATCTTTGATCTCCTACTGGCGGTTTGCATTGGATTGTACCTTGGCCTCATGTATTTTGCTGTGCAGGTAAAACATCAGTTTGATCCCTTCCAAACAAAAGTTGTTATAAGGATGCAAATCACTGAACATGCATCCACGTACTGCAGCTGACATCAAATTTGTCTCCATTTTGGCAGAACTTTGGAGTTCTCTACAGTGTTCTGCGCAGGATCACCCAGCCCAAGGCGACAAAGCAGCATTAAGAACCTCAGCTCAGGATCAACTTTGTCCCTCCCTCCTCTTCCTACTGCCATGTTTGTGTGTTTTATTCCAGCATTTTTTTCCTTGACTCTGCCCCGACTTGTTTTACTGGCCAAGTTTCAGAGGGTGGCATTCTCAGGCAGCTAAGATGAGCTTTCACTGTGTAGAACTTACTGGGACCTGAAACACCGAGATGATCTCTTTGATAACCTGCCCTCGTTGTCTGTGGTGTTAGAGTATGTGCAGTGGTGTGTGTGATCCCTCCCCTCCCCCCATGTTCTTTTACTGCACTGGTTGTGCACCAGATGTTTTTAAAACTTAAGTTTGAAGTGGAATTTTCTTCAGCCATTATAGCTACTTAACTACAACTCACATTTTGAGGTCACATCCCATACTTGGATGTCTTGCTGTGAAAATTACTTTGAGATGATGGTGATGATGCCCTACATATGTTTAACCTAAAGAGATTAAGATGGGTCTTTCTCCTGAACCAGACCTCACAGGTGATAATGAAATGTATGCAATGTCCTAATAAGAGGTGTACTTTCTACTTGAAAGCAGGGGCAAGAAATAGTTTTATTTCCTGCATGCAAATGGTCTCATTAAAATAAATACACATGTAGTGAAGCTCTTGTTTTCATTTCATTGCAGGGGAAATACTGTGTGGTAGAGCTTCTTAAGGTCATCATTTATGGAGCTGTCCAGGCCTCACTTTGCACTGTAATTTTGTTAAAGTTTGCATCTGATCACGAGATTTTTGCAACAGGGATGAACAATAGAAAAATAAAAATATGTTGAAATAATGAGAATCAGATTTTTTTTCCTCAGACATTTTTAATTTAATGGTAAAACAATACAATAACACTGGTTCAATGGAATTATTAAAACTGTTTCATTACAAAAGAGAAAGTACCTGTCATACCCAAGTGGTCAGATTTTTAGAAAGTGGTCAGATCATGATTCATCAGGGATAGGGAGGGGGAAATAGGGCAGATTATGGATCCTCCTGTAAAAGTGTCTGGTCCAAGTTTAAAAAGGAAAAAAAAAACAAGTTAAACGCAATATTTAATACTTCATTTGATCCAAGTCTTATGAAACTAATTCATAAAAATCCCCCAATATCTTCCCTATTTCCTAATGAACAATAAAAATAATAGTAATAAATTACAGTGCAATTTGTACGAAAACACCTGCAGGGCAACCCCAAACATCTTATTTCATCCCAGGTCTCCGCCATAACACTTCTCAGTGCTTTAACAAGTTTAGATTTGGCACATTCTCCAAAGGTACATACACTATCAAAGCAATGCATAGGTTCAGACTTTGTAAACAAAGTCAGGTCCACATTTATTTATTTGTTAAAAAAAAACAAAAAACAAAACCTGGATGGATTCATGCTCCAACACAAGGAACTTAAATCTGTCAAATCAGCAAGGAGTACTACAACCTAAATAGTTTCAAAATTTTATAATTTACTAGTATCGAATTGACGCAATATTATCAGTTGCGCATTGAAGGACTGTTTTAGTTCTCCCTCATGGCGTGTCTGTCTCTCCTGACAGCCCACGAGGAGATGGGCAGAGACCAAAGAAAGTGCACACTGTGGACAGTACCATGGTAGACAAAGGGCACCTCGTCTGTACAAACAGTTAACCAAACCAATGCATACACAGGAGAGGGACAAGACATTTACAAACAGTGTTCTCAGAGAGAAAATTAAAAATAAAATAAAACAACAGCAGCGACTCAGATCAATAATAATGTCCTAACATAAAAGTTGAAAAGCTAGATTTCCCCCGCAGACTAGAGGAGCCTAGTCTGGAGAATGGAAGACATGTCCACACACAGACTCCCTTCTCTTACTGGCATCTGTGGACTGTTCCAGCACAAGCATGCTGTCCATCACGACAAGATAAACAGTAGCATGGATTTGATCAGAATGACAGCACTTGGTCTCAGCACACATACACACACACACACAAAAAAACAAATCCAGGCCCAATACAAACATACACATTTAAAACTCATGGAAACATTCAGAACAATAAGTAGGCAAGTCGATTTTCTTTGTATGCATGATTGTGGTCTCTGCTCTTGAGAGTGACGTCGGATGTTGATTAGTTACATTTAAATAGTTTTGTCATAGGACTACTTCATAACATACTGGGAGCCATTCCAATATCATGCATTTCCACAATACCATATTATGTGCATATATTCAGATTTGCCTATGGATTTACAAAGGTTAAGGGCTATTCATGTCAATTGGTTTAAGTTATTTGCAGTTTTCCAAATAAGAACAATAAACAAACATCCAAATTTCCTCTTGTAATACATTATGCAACCCATTCAATCAATTCCTGCTATGTCAGATCATACGGAATCAGTGGTCAGCTTGGATGCCTTCATCTCAGTGCAACAACAGATGCTATCAAGTCTGAAAATGTGAACGCACATTTCCCACCCGGACAGGAATGCAAGCAACATAATCAATCCCTATTTATCCATACCAACAAAATGTGAAAATAAAACAAGAATTCCCTTAAAATCATGATTTTTTTTCTTCTTTTCACATTCAAGCACACCGATACTACACAGATGTGGCTCGCGCAAAAAAAAACAACAAAAAAAACAGGTCAGGCTGGGTAAAGTCCATTTGGTCTGGAGTAACCTGTGCAATGATATGGATTATCAGTGCATGTCTCTTTAGGAAATTCAAACCAGCGCCTCAACATGCACACACTCACAGCCCGCCGCGCGCACGCACGCACACACACACACACAGGATACATATGCACCAATGTTTCCCTTTATACAGCCGTCACTCCTGGAATTAAAAGTAAATCAATCAAATTGAAAAACGAAAAGTCTCCAGCTCTTAAAAGAACACTAATGTGAAATATGTTGGGGTCTCAACAAAGCCCAATTCAGCAGTGTTACTGTGAACGTTTCCAGTCCTCATGCAGTTGAGGGATATTTCACCCACTGAGGTTGAGAAACAGAGGTCTCCTCCCATGACACAGCATGGTGACAGAGACAACACCATCTCTACACACACCTACCACACAAGAGGAACTTCACAGAACTTACACCTTTTTTCTACCAAAGAAAAAGTAAATGTATAAGACATAAATCACCTGAAATAACATTCACAGTGCTATAATAATAATAATAATAATAATAATAATAAAAAAAACAGAAACAAAGAAAAAAAAACAGGATAGTGTAACTGCAAACATTTTACGGTCTACATGTGTTTTTTTTCCTGCAAAACCATCTAGCCACTTGGAGCACGAGTTGATGTACGTAACTCATCTAGTTTAACTGTATTTCTAGGTATGTGCCAAAGGGTGGTGCTGGAGAGGCTCTTAGAGATGCTTCTCTTTGGTGATCCCGTTCTGCACGTGTTTCCTATGGTGAGAAGAGAGAGGAGGACAAAGATCAGGTGATGGGTGATCAGCAGATGCACAGCAATACCAAGAGGGTATCACTTCTTCTCAAGGTCAGTACAAGATAAGGGCTGGTGCTCATGGCATGCCAGTAATTACACCTAAATAAGCTCTTTGATCGTATCTGCCTGTTACACAAGGTATCCCGCTCTCTCTCATCGTTCCAAGATTGTGTTACTGACAGTGCCCCCACCCCCCACAGCCCACCCCTCTCCAACTTATCAGTGTTCCATGTCTGAATGTAGCCCCTGCGATAGCTTGGGGGAGAGCACTGCATGACTGCTAGACAGATGTGCAAACATGTTAAGCAAGGCTTTGTTTGTGTATTTTGATATCTGCTGATTTGTACATCTGTATGTGCATGGGCCCGTGTGTGTAAGTGTGTTCTCTGGTTGTCTATGTGAAGCGCTTGTCTTTGTCCTGTCTCACATGGCTACATCGAGGACCAGGTGTCATACAGCTATCTGTGGCTGCCTTGTGGGGGCGGATCTGTATGTGTGTGTAAGACTATATGTATCTATATGTCTATGTACCTGTGTATGCATGGTTGAATATTTGTGTATCTGTTCGTGTGTGTGTGTGTGTGTGTGTGTGCGTGAGAACATACCCTTCTTCGTTGTCCTGATGGCCAGCATCAGGGCTGTGCTTCTTGAGCTTGGCAGCCTTCAGAGAGGCCTCTTCTTCCTCATACTCGCGCACGTCGTTCACCTCCTTCATCTGGCCCGTCAGCACCTTCACCACAAACAGCACGATGAACTGCACAGAGAGGAGAGGGGGCAAGGGAAAGACAGATAAATGGAGAAGAGAGAAAACAAGATACAAGAATGGACTATTAGAGGGATCAGAGATCAATATACACAGCACCTTGAGGTCACAATAGGTCATCAGATACCCGTGAGTTAACAAGGCACCCATGTACAGAGAGAGGGAGAGGGAAAGAGAATACTACAGGTGTATAAAGTCACTACAACCAAAAAGAAGGCAGAAAGGGAAATAAACAAATTAATAAATAAATCACCAACTCCCAACACCTTAACACCCCAAACACTACTGCGTCTAATCCCACCAATCACCAATCTGCCCATCACCATCACCAGAGACTATCCTGGCAAACTCAGCGCCATACCACCCAACACACTGCTCCTCACCCACGTCCGTCTTGGAATCCGGACTGTCGGAATCTGCCGCTTACTTTAGAGTGGGGGGCTGACGACACATGCCACACAGGAGAGGAATCGCACAACATTCCCAGCTGTCAGCAGTCAACATTCATCAACACCACACACACAATCATTCACTCAGATGGCTTCAATTAGGACAGCCAGGTATGAATTATCAATGGCAAGCATGAAGACAATGTGGCATAAACATCACAAGGCATAAGCATCAACATCAGCATCAACATCACAAACCAGAGCCGGGCCAGTAAACCTGACAAACAGCAAAGAGGACAGCAGACAGCTAGAGAGGGAGACAGGAGATGAGACTTGAGTTCACATAGAGTAGGCAGTCAGTCACGAGAAAAAAAGAGCACAGAGAGAGAGAGAGAGAGAGAGAAAGACAGGTGGAGTGAGAGAGAAGACAGAGGTAGAATCTTAATTCTCCCCTGGCATGAATCAGCCTCAGTGAAGCTCAGGATTTAGGGTTAGGGAGGACAATGACACTGAGCCACAAAGAGAGACTCAGCAGGGATGGGACTGGACATTTGACTCAGATGCATCTGGCCCTGGAGGGGGGGGGGGGGGGGGGGGGATAGATACAGATAGAGAGAGGAAGTCATGCCGTCTTACCAGGAACCAGTAGATGTTCATGAGGAGCAGCGCAAACAGCAGAGCATTGAAAAAGAAGTAGAAGGGGATATTGGGCACCGACTGGAGACTGGTCACGCAGGTGGCATAGAGAACCTTAAGGGGGAACCAGTAGAGACGGAACCAGAACCTACAACGCAGAACACAGAGGGGACATTCTCACTCACTTGTGTGGGACAAACACATACATATTTACAGGATCGGCCGCCGCCAAGCTTGTAAATATATAAGCCGTCAACTGGCACACAACTACACAATGATTCAGAGACTGTGCAAGCGCGCACACACGTGTGTCTGTGTGTGTGTGTGTGTGTGTGTGTCTGTGTGTGTGTGTGTGTGTGTGATTGCCAGCTAAGCCTCACCAGGTGATGCTGAAGCTTACAGAGCCCATGTTGGAGAGGATATCATTGATCAGGTAGTAGCTTCCACCACGGGTCTTGAAATAGACATTCAGTTTGGTGAACTCCAGCTGAATGTCATTGATGTCATGTAGAAATAGCACCAACACCCCAATGTTATGATATCTGTGGTGGGAAACAAATATTCTAGTATTATTCTAGTATAAAGCATACAGTATCACATTCCTGTGCATGTCAGTACCAACAGCTTTGGTGCTGGATGCTTGTTGTTTGGGCCTATGCTACGTCTTACCTGAAGGCATAGGAGAAGGTGATGAGGGCCAGTGTGATCACGTGATGGACCACCATGACGGCCGAGTCTTTCCTCCAAGCGTCCATGTAGACGGTGGCGTATATCGAGTGCCCGTAGAAGCTGCCCTGGATCAGATAGACGAAGGCGATGTCTGTGGGCACCGACATGCCACTCTTCCAGTCTGTCGGCAGAAATGACACTTCAGTTAGTTTTCAGTGTTATTCAGAGGTGTACACTAATTACTATGGGCGGAATTCTCCTATGTACTTAGCTGCACGATTTTCAGTCATTTGTTAGTTATACAAATGATTTAAGTCTGTCACTTACGAGCCATAAGACCGGTTGCGCATTCTAGCGACAGACTTAAGTCACTTACAAAATGTGTGCAGGCTGAAAAGCACACAGCTAAACGCTTTTTTAGACTGAAGCACATGGGAGAATTCCACCCATATGTTTTCCTATCTATTCTGTACACTGTTTTTATTTACTTTATACTTTAGCCATTTATGCATTTCCTCTCAATCATTTACTATATCATTACTATACATGGTCTTAATTTTACTCTTTCATGCTTTTACATTCAATTACTTACTGGACTTTGCTTTCATTTTTGTAAACCGTATGAAAAAGCCTCTGTGTATGAAGTGCGCTATATAAATAATCCATGCAGAAAGCCACAGAAACCACACGTAACTTTACATCCTCTACACTATGCGTGTGTGCACACAATTACACTTACATGTGTCCTCACACACACACTTCCTAACTGACACACCCTGACAAGACACATACATCCATTTCCATTAGCCTGTATCAGAAGCACTAAGTAGCCTACTTCCCCACGACAGGAATCTGCTAACCCCTGATGCACCATTGGCATCTCTGCCCAAGCCGTCATTAGTGCCTAACAGCCCGATTTTGTGCAGGATATGGAGGCTCAGGCTGACAGGACGCCCTGCAGTATTTATGGAGCCTCCCCCGGGGACACATTAACCTGGAAGTTTGAGGAACTTTCCATGCTGAGCCGAACCGAGCTGAGCCGCTGCCTCCGTTGCTAGCGCTGCCACTGCTTTTGTTGACGCTACAGACTTTAATGCCTATTGATCCCATCCCCATCATTAAACATTGAGAACACCATTCCAACAGTGTGTGGGGCCTGAGGCCACTGGGGAGGCCTTCTCACTCTCTCTCTGAGCCAGTCTCCTGTGATGAGCCATCAGTGTTTGCTCTAAAGCTTTCTGCCTGGCATGCTCATGGGCACACAGAAGCTAGGAGCAAACCTGTGTCTCAAAACACTAATTGATAGGAAACTTATTGAATTGATAAAAAAAAAACAGCCTGACAAATGTTCACTGCTATTTGTAAATGAAGAGCATAGAAATACAAAATTACAATTCAGTACCTGGGCTGTACTTCATGAATAAAAGCATCTGAGCCCAACCCTGGTCGTCACATTTCATTTTTCATCAGTCTTAGTACACCTTGTAACTACAGAAGGGTCAAGTTTTAAATAGGAGAAATACTGCAATTCTGTGGACACTTTTAAGCAGGATGTTAATGGGTCAGATGCTAGTGGCAACCAAAGGATTCAATGACATATGCTTACCTGAAGCTAAAAACACTACCGGCTGGATGAACTGAGGAAAGGTAAAACTCAGTTGTTTAACTCTAAGGGAGGTGGAAAATGACTAAATTGGCCAAAACGGTGGCGTATCCCTGTAAGAGAAAGTTTCAGTGTGCTGAGTTCGGGGGGGTTATTTACAACACACTTTTTAAACCTCCTTGCAAAGTTCTGTGTTCCTAATGCAAATACACAAACATGCAAATCTGCAAGGCTGGTAATCAGTCAGTGTGAGAGTGTTTGTCAATTTGAAACAGGCTGTATCTCTAAGATTCTCCCTAGTTTAGTAACAAAGTAAACATTAGGTATGTCATTAATTCAATATAGAGACGTTTTAGGCCACAATTAAAAACTGAAAAACAATAATGAATGCCACATATGGTGTGGCACACTGAACAACATCACTCCGAGTAAAATTAAGTTTGAGTTGTTAAAAGTAAGATGTTGTTTAAGTAATATCTCGTGTAAAATCTAGTGTCGGTCTTCACAAACCAGCCACTGTCAGCCTCTAAGACTGAGTCTGTGGTTTCTTATCTTGTCCCACAGAGGCATGGTCACCTAGAATGTTTTGTTACACAAAAAACTGATAAAAATGTATTCTATTGTCATGGAAAGCACAAAGCCATTTCTCAGGTGAGCACATAGCCTTTCTGTCATGTTAGTATCTCTGAAGAGTATGGCAGTTGCATCAGAACACTAAGTATCTACTTAATATGAGCTCTGGGAACACTTTGGACTGGGGTTTTTAACAACAATCGAAGTAGGCCAACTGATAACACATTGCTACACCAGCCACAAGACTGAGATCTAATGCAATGTGCTGTGACAGATGCAGGATTCGTAAGTGGTCATTTGTAAAACCACAAGTAAAAGCAGCCCTTCGCCATCACCTGACACCAGCAATTTAGTCTGTAATAAGAGACCTTTCCAATGACGGAAAGCCCCTTGAATTTGAACACGTGGGGCCTCCAACGGAGAGAGGGCTGCACCTGTGGCTTACCATAGAAAACAGAGGGCGGGTTGTAAAAGAAGGTGTACTGGGTGAAGAAGAGTAGATAGGTGCTGTAGGACCACGACATGGTGTAGAAGACCAGCTTCCACGCGCTCTCTGGCATCTTGGCAGTGTCTTTGGGCTGGAGACAACACCACTGTGCAAACGGCTGCAGGGGGAGACACACACACACACACACAAAGAACACTTATCAAAACACAGCCCCACCAGCGATATTGTGAAAGATCAAACACAGTTTACACAGAGTCCCTCAATCAGCATCATCTGAAAATGCACTCGTGTTGATGTTGCAGAAAGTTTGTTTTAAGAAACACATGATAAGAACAGGGGGAAATAATGCATGTGGGGTGGAGTGAGCCTTGCTTGCAGGAGTCCCCTTCAACTAACTTTATGGCCAATATTCTCTTCATGTGCTACGCCAGCAGAAAAAGAGGAAGCTGAAAAGCTGAGACGTGCTTCCTCCGTCAGAGAATCCTGGAGTAAACTGTGGGCGGGCTGGTGTTGTGTGAGTTGGCAGTGTGAGTGTGGGTGTTTGTGTGTGTGCATTGTGGGGGAGGGGGGGTTGGAGCTGCTGGCTGATTAGCAAAAACACAGTGCACACACTCAGATAAGCCTGAGGGAAGTGTGTGTGTGGGGGGGGACGCAGGCGTACTGAGTTAGCTGGAGCAAGAGCACTCAGGCTTCACGTTCACAGGTGGCAGCAGAGCAAATGTGAGAACCAGAGCCCTGCATCTTATCTCTTCACATGACATGAGTATCTGCCATTGGCGAGCGATGGTCACCTAAGCCATCCTGCCGTAACCTGAGATAAAAAAGCGAAAGGGTAATTTACCCCAGTGTGCATCGTAATCATTTATCTTTTATCAGTTACGGCAGGCAGCCTGCTCAACCACACCTATTCACTTTCATTCCAGGGCAGCTTCACCTGACCCTCGCCCCACACACACACACACACACACACACACACACACACACACACACACACACACACACACACACACACACACACACACACACACACACACACACACGACACCATCAGACTAAAGTGTGCCTGGGGACCAAGCCAACAGCTTGTGCCCCAGTCAGAAACATAGAGCAAAGGGGAGACCAGACAGAAGGGAGAGGATAGAGATAGAGAATAGGAGAGCACGTGTGTCACATGACCACGTTCTGGGGCACCGTTGCTTGTCGGGCCCTGATTGGCACAGGGGGTTTTGGGCCATGTGCTTGTGCTGGTGAGTCATGTGCAGCAGCAGCAGCGGTGGTGGTGGTGGAAAACAGTGGCTGCAGCAGCAGCCCGCCGCAACAGAAGCGGCAGCAGGATATCCACCTCGTGCCTTCCTGCCCCTTCGCTCCGCCCTGGCGCATTTATTTATAGAGGCCAGCTGTCAGGGGCACGTCCACCACACCAGCCGCTCCAGCGCGGCCCCAGACTCTCTCCTTCCTATTCCCAGCCTGGCCCATCCAGGCATGTCTGCAGACCACATGGTCTGGACCCATCATTACCCACGCCACTGCCTGTGTGGTGAGGCATAGCATAGCATACAGAGCAGAGGTCTACCTCTCTAAGTTTCATGGTCTCTGGCCAGGGGAAGATTCTTTGCATCTCTTGCTCAACATTAGTAGTTCCTCTATTTGCATGAGATGAGATGTTGCTATTAGCAGTTCTCAGGATGCATAGCTTAAACAGCCTGACAACTGGTTGTGGCAATAGCATAAATAGCTGTTTGGCCTTCGACAAGGTGCTAACATGTCTCACCACAGACTACTGTAAATTCACTTCAGTGGCAGGACTTCCCTGCAACACCCCAAGAGACCTGTAAAAACGAATTGTCACACACTGAATCTGAACTCAGTTTGAACCTCTTCTTGCTCGCACTCACAGAAATGCTTCTCGGAAACATTTCTCCATTCTGTCCTCATTTTCTGTCAAGAAGGCCCATGTATCCGCAACCACTTAAGGATGGCAGGTTCTGTTGCCAAAATCTCACAGGCCACAATCCGACCAGCTGTTCGCCGCCATGAGTAACTCACTTACTTGAGCCTTTCTCCCCCTCTTTTTCTTTCACTTTCAGCTACAAAAAATGCTGAAAAAAGGGCTTCATCTGTTGTGGTGTTGGGGATACATTTAGAAGAGCTTGACATTCCCCAGAGACATCTGCCGGCATAGGACAAAGCAGCCAACCCTGAAAAACAGAACCCCCCCCTGCCCCTTCACCCCGAGCCTCTTCCCAGCATGCACCACTGAGTCACTGCAGGGAGAAACAGGAGAGGGGATGGGGGGGTGGGTACTCTATGGTAAATAACTGCGACAACAGAGTGAAACTTGACCCTTCCACAACAAAAACATCAGGGCTATTGGGTGCAAGTTTGCCCCACAATGAACTTGTTTTTATCAATCTGGTGATTATTGGGTATGTTAGTGGAAAGGCCATTCACCCTGTGACAAGGAGACATCAATATGTCTACTCATGTTACAGAAATGGTTTCTGAGGACAATTCTGAGAAGTAACTGTCAAACATGATGAGGAGTTTGAGCCATAGCTCACTATGGCATTCTTTCATCTGAAACAGCACAGGAGAGTGCCAACAAAACCATGTTCATTAAGTATGGGAACAGCCATAGAGCTGACAATACTATGGGTACAACACTTGGGTCATGAGAGCAGGCCCCTTATTACAATATCTTTACATTATGAAACATAATGACACAGCATTGTGATTCAATTGAATTAGCCTATATTATGATTTATTTTAACCATGTTCTGTGTTTCTTCTACAGGGAGGATCTACAGCCATATTAAGACAGTTTGATAAATTTACTTTCAATAAGGTCTTGTACTATCTTGTGGCAATGAGAGTAGTATGCGCTTACATATAATTATGACTGTAATGGGAAATGATTTATGGCGATACTTGGTGCCACAGTAACAAAAAAATTATTGTGGAGACCAATATTTCGATTAAAATGTTCTGTAAACATTTCTCCCAACTCTCACTTTCACACAGGATTTGGAGAAACCACCACCACAACAGCAGAGTTGCATACAAGACCTCAGTGTCTGCCTTAACTCATTATAAGAAGAGGAACTGTGAAGTGGTCGGTAGGGAACTCATTCATTGCTATTACAGACTACATTCTTCCCTTGGACTGAAGTATATAGACTAGGATGAGGAGACACACACACATGCATGCATGCTTAAACACACACACACACACACAGACACACACACACCTGAGATGGACTCGGCTTGTCCACCGGCCTTAATCTCAGGGGAGGCATTATGCCTGTCATCCCCTTAATTGATTTGCAGAATGAGATCAAATGAACATGGAAACACTTGGTCACGGGATTGTGCACACTTTCTTCTTCGCCAGAAACACGAGCCCAACCGGCAAAGCACTCTCAAGCAGTGCTTGCTCTCCTTACAAGTGCCCATCTCTCTTTTCACCCATTTGTGGTGAGAAAACCAACTGCCTGAGAGGAGCTTTTACTTATCTTGTCCATTCACAGAAAAATCATAAGCGTTTGTTTCCCTTTTGTTTCACTTAACAAAGCAACATGAATCCAGACTTGCTCTCCCCCACTCTGTCCCATGTGTCAACACACTGTATAAATAATTGATTTTTTTTAGTGAATGATGAGATTGGGCATTAATCTTGTTCACGTGAACAATACCTGCTGACATGAGCATAGGAGTTTTCCACCACATGATTGACTACTGTCAATTTCCTCTGTTCTTTGAGCAGAGAGAACCCTGATTGAATCTGTTCACTCTGCGCAAAGGCAGAGACAAAACACTTACTCAGGCAAAGCTTAAAAATTAACTATGACGACAGTTCTTTAAATCATCGCCACTGACTCAACCTCAACTGGTACAAAACGGCCAGTCGGCTAAGCTATTGTTACACTGCTTCATGACCCATGTCTGTTCCTTGACTAGCCATCTGGCCATCATATATAATGCAACAGCCAGCAGACTGGCATCCTCAGCAAAGTAGGAGTGAAGGGAGAGGTTGCCACTGTTATTCCATTTATTCCATTCAAACAGTTCTTCTGGAGTGGGGTTGCCTTGCAGTACAGTACATTAATGCAGCACATCAGCACTCTATCGGAAGGGTAATTCATATGAAGGCGTGCTCTGCGTGGTTTGAATCCAAATGGGTGGGGCAGTTTTGGAGCTTAATCTATACATCACCATGCTGACGTGAACTGTATCGACCACCACCTAAAGAACACAGGCCCTTGGTATCTGTGGAGGGTCACTCCCCATAATAACTGCCAGATGGTCTCCAACACAGCACACTCCAGCATAAGTCATCCATCACCCTCTCTCTGGCCTGTGGAGAGGGAGGAGACCACTAACGCAGGACGACAATTACAGAAAAATGCGTCTCCCTTTCCTGTTTTCCAATCTGTGGGGAAGAGTGTCTGTCAACAGCAGCCCGTGCAACGGGAGACCAAAAAGTCACTGATTATGGGCAAAGGGTGGGAGAGCCATGAGATTCGAAAGCACACTAATTAAAAGACCCCTGCCTCAGATCACTGGGCGCCGTTAGTGTGCCGTGGAGGCTGTTCAATAAGAAAAATCACTCTTCCTCTTTTGGGCCTGGTGTTTATTTGAGGGCAGCTGTCACTCAGGTACCAGCCTGTGTGTGCTGTGCATGCGTGTGAGGCACAATTTCACAAAAAAAGGATCTCCAACTGGATGATGTGTCTCTCCTCCTACACATCAAGCTCAACAGCTCAATTAATCAGGGAGCTGCAGAGGCACTTCAGCTTTCATCATTATGAGAGAGCTGTATGTGAGTATGGCATATCGTCTGCTTCTAGCAGTCACTAGTCAATATTGATGTGAATGCAAAGGAACAGGACAGCATCCTGGAATAGGAATTCTAGCCTGTAGTACTTCCCCAGATCTACAGAATTTGATGGCTGGCCTGAACTGAATGTGTTTGGCACGTGTCTAACACAACAATGTATATTAGCAGATAAACATGACCACCGCTCCAAGCGGTCTGCGGCTTCTCGATGGGCGGCTGTTGAGGAATTTACAAGGAGAAAATAACATGCAGCTGAATGCTGTTACTCTGAGTGGACAGTGCTCTCTTTCCTGTGAGAGCATCTGGAGTGCCTATGTACCAGTGAGGCATATTGACTCTGTTAATGACGATGCAGTGTGCTGAGCTTGCACAGAACAGTGTGTGTGTGTGTGTGTGCTCTTTCCATGTCTCAAGCACTGCAGAGCCTATGCAGGAAGTGAAACCACTATATCTTCTTCTCAGTCACAAATATCATGTCGCCCTCAGAGGCACAATTGTCTCCGCCATGACACTGTCAACAGCCAACAAGAGACTGTTTTGTGAGCATGTGTTTTAAATGTGCTCTCAAGTGTTAGGCTTCATGACTGAATTACACTCTCTTATGCTAGTCGCATTTCTATGTTGGTTGAAAATCAGACAACCAAAAAGATTCTTAATGAAGGAACAATAGGCTACAATTTTGTCCCCGTTACTGAGAGGCAGCTGACAAAATGCTACAATACAAGGACAGAGCATATGACTAAAGTAGTCGTCTTCCTCTTGATGACTAGAGAATAGAATTAATTAGCGTAACTGTTCTTCACCTTCTGTTCTAGATGCTTCATAATGTAATTTGGAAAGAGAGACCTAAAGCCTCATGGTGTAGCCTATGTCCTTAGCTGTTTAAATTAATCCTGTCTATGTAACTCCATCTCCACCTGAAGCTATCAGCTCAAATGCTCCTCAATAAACATTATGCCATGGATGCCAAGACCAGAGCTTCCCCTAGGTTTAAAATATTTACAGGGTAGTCAGCCTACTCTAATAGTAAAAGAAACAGAATACCTGTTTGTCATTAATTAAGCAGAGAAAGCTGTAGAGTTGAAGAAACAATGCCTTTTTACTTTGTTGTAGTGGTCCATCAAATGCAACAGTGATTCACCCATTACCACATAACCCTGAACTTCTCTCACTTTCCTTGAACCATCAAACATTTAGAGCACAAGAATCTGCTGGAAAAGGATGAGATCCAGAGTTTCTCTCAACACATTAATGTCCCCATAAATCAGAGGAGGTATTGTGAGTAACCTAATCTGTCTCAACCTTTGCACCTGGAACTTCTCAAACATTTACGCTGGTATGCGAATAATGCGTAAATTTAGCAAGTAATAGCTTTGTGTTCTTCGACAACTACTAGACTACTGATGACTTACTGCAGTTCAGTAAATGATACCTAGCTAGTCATCGAGAATGGACAGTCACACAACATACACATTTCTATGTTTATGTTTACCTTGAATAGGCATTCGGTCAGCCCACATCTCGTCTTCGTCCACATAACAGCGCAGATAAAGAACAGCCCAATCTCGGTCCAAGTAATATAGGCATTATCCATCAGGGTCCTTCGGGAGAGCCCCAAGCCGCAGTCGCTACAGTCCCTCAAGGCACTGGCCATGACGGCATATGCTTTAGTGATGAGGTCCAAATAACCAGGCATAGGCTCCTCAGCCACGCTGACGTTCATACTGTCATCTCCGCTATGCTCGTCCATTGTGCTGAGTAACTACTAACGTTACAATACTTGCAGGGTAAAAAAATTAAGTGACGGTGAAAAACACCCCACAAACTGTATTCACTGTGCTCTTTGCGCAAAGCCCTGTAACTAACTTGGCTAACCTTATAACGTGAAAAAAACTTTAAGCCGCTTAACCACTCAAGTAGCCTAATACTTTGTTTCTATATAAAGACATGAATATGGCATATGCCCATGTCGAAAAACGTGGGATGATATATCTCGGCTAATGTTGGTATATGTGTGTCGTTGTCCCCCAAAGCTTTAGCTGTCATATTATGGGAAAACGAATGTATGATAACTTCTTGATAGTAGTAGCTAGCTAGATAGATAATGGTGATTAAAATTATTAATGTGAAGCGGGCAGCTAGCTGAAAGAGCTGGCTAACTGGTCAGCTAAGAGTACCACGTCTCCTCTACCACCACAGCAGAGAGAATGGTACTTGTTAAAGGCTCCATCTCCCTTAGGTACATATTAAAGGAAGGGCTGAGTTTTTAAAAATAAGGTAACGTTACCGTTATTAGCTGGCTAACGTTAGCTGGTAGCTAAAGCGAGCTGTCTGAAGCCGCTAACGTTACAGTAGATATCAGCTTCTTTCCTGACTGTCTTCGTGGACCACTAGAATAGCTCAAATGGATGAGTAGTATCAATGTAGTGAACACACACGTAAGCTAATTAGCTATCGACTAATACCTTCAATACCATGTCAAGACTGCTTTATCGTTAGCGTTGGTGATGATGCATTCAGTCATCACATGCAGCCTTTGAAAAAGACAAACGTCAAACTGACTATTCGCTTATTTCTAGTATTCGCCTTATATAACATATCTTCCTTCGTTAATTTTAAGAAATAAATGACCCTGCCGAAACAATCTACAAACCTGGACCATCTTCAACACTAAAGCGAGACGTTAGTTCGATGTATCCTGTAATCCTCACTGATGTGCGCCTTGTGGAGCGCTGTCTGGTCAACGTGTCCAGGGTGCGAGACTGAATGCTGCGCCTTGACAAACGTGAAAGAAAAAAAAAACGCGTTTTCTCAGTTGCTGCTGGAGGAGCACACGAGTGCCCAGTATTACGACCAATTTCCAAGAAACTGTCTCAATCGTAAAGGCCACGTCTTCCTTCGGATCTCAGAGACACACTACCGTTTAGAGCGGAGGCTTTGCGAAAAAAAAAGCAGAGGTGACGTGACGTAATTAAGGCCCGCTATCTTCTTCAACTGCTAGGATTATAGGGGGGACCGTTAAAGACACAGTGCCTCGTGTGGAAGGTTCAGCGAATGCCTCCATGAGTTAGATAGTTTCATTGAAATTTCACATACATTAGCTACAATGTCTATAGAATCTTAAGCCTTTTTTGAAACAATGTAACTATTTTGGAGATGAAAACTACAGAGGCGTGTGCCTGGAACGAAACCCATCTTCAGTGTAGGTTAAAGTACAAACAGTCTAGAAGTGTAACTACTGCAGGACACAAGAACACAATGTAATTTATAAAACTTGGTGCCAAATTGTCTTTTGTAGGTTATTAATCTCTAGGGACTTTTGTGAAATTTTGGAAACTCAAAAGCGTTGTAATGAGTTGTAAATTAAAAATGGTTTGAAAAGCAGTTAAGGTACGCAAACTAAGCAGTCAGAGTCTTCTCAAAAGACAGGGTATTGAGAGACAGAGAGTGAAATTTCATTTTGACTGTTCTTGGAGCTCACTGTCTGTCAGCAGCAAGCTGATTTAGTCACTAGCTCAGTACAAGTTTGATTAATACACTAAAACTCCACCCATAGGCCTATAGGCCCACTGGACACTGATGGAATGAATTAAAGAAATGTCAAATATGGTCAAATCATGCTAGATGCTCAGAGGAACAAACATTGAACCTTTACAAGAAAAAAACAAGAACTCATTAACATTATTTAAAGAATACGTATTCAGAATTTAGTTGCAATCTAACAAAATCTTTCTGCTGGTAAAGCCAGGCCTTGTTTGCATGCCTATGCAGCCAAAGTATAGCTGTGAGTACTTCATTAGTATTGTGTCCCTATTGTGCTCAGTCTCACATTCTGGAGATTCAGTCCTTCATTTTTACATTCTGTGCTCCTCTGCCTGGCTTGAAGTTTCTATTATCCTAACTTTAAGACTCTTTGCATGCCAAAGACTGTTAACTCCAGTTAGTCCTTTAGGTTAAGGTAGACAGGAATTAAGTGTGAATGGGTAATTGGCTCTCAGGCATCCATGCTCAAACCTGGTACCTTGGACAAGGCTCTTACCATCACTATTTCTCAGCATTGCTATTTATTAACACTTGTTTCCACACTTTGGCTACAGGGCTGTAGTGGAAACTAAACAAAAGCAAACAGTTTATCCACCCCTCAAAATTCTAGAAATGGCGGACAACCACCTCTAAATAAAGTTAATGCACAAAATGCAACTTTTCAAAGGGATACCATTTATATGTTAATTTACCAGCTTCATAGTCACATTGATGGTTAAATGGCTCATTATGGGGAGGATTATGGCTCTTTTGGCACTCTCTGTGGCTTAATCTCGCATTTACAAGCACTTGTAGCTTGGAAACATGTTAAATGAAACCTGAAATGAATGAAACTGAAATCGCATTACCTTTATTACCTCATCATAACTCCACAAAAATGATGTTCACTGGTTCTTATGCTTTGGTTTGCAAACAAATACACATTGATTGGTGAGAATGTACATCTCTGTTGCTATTTTAAAAAATAACCAACAAATCAGCGCCTGTAGGGGGTAGACTGATGCATCAGACACGTTCACATCATTTCACTTTGTGCAAAGCGTCTGAAACCTATCTATTGACAAACATACACCCCACTGTAGGCAGATACTTCCTGTTTCAACCAATTGCAAATGTTTGTTCATGACATATGTTACGCGCTGGAACGCACCATTTGAATTCAATGTTTTTCGCTTTCAGCCCTCCCTCTGTTTGCTGATTGGCCCGCAAAGCTTAGACACAGTGCGAACAGAAGCCTATGGATAGCTGCCTGAACAGTGGTGGAGCTAAATCAAAAATTGAGCGAAAGCACAAGGTGGCGTTAGCGTGGCTATGTAGGGGGAGCTCCAGCGGTAAGAAATACGGCCTTTCCTGGTGCCGCTTTAGCTGTTTAAAAAAATTTTGTCCATAGAAATTTACAATATCTAATTTTATTTTTTTCAACACATATTATGTATGCAAATGTATAAATGTATTCCTTCAGTGTATGGGACATTGTTTTTTTTTTTTTTTTTTGATTGTTATTTGTTACAGTGGTGAAAGCATGTCTCAGTAATGACAATCAAGGCCTACTTTGACCCCCACACAGTGAATGTTCTGAGAGTGCAATGATTCTATTGATTATTTACTTAGGGTACTATCATTTCTATCTGGCAGCTCTGCACAATTCACTATCAGTGAACTTTGTGTCCTGTTGTTTATGGCCAAGCCTGGAGTTTTTACAGAGTGAGGTTCCATTTAAGAAGACTTAGTGAATCTTGTGCAAACCTTCAGCCTGTAGTCATGTCATGTCATGGCTTATAGGCAAAGCAAAACTGATGAGACCTGCTATGTAAACAACAATTACTAAGGTACAAAGTCTCATAGCACATGATGTCAGCAACATTGTTGTGATCATTGTTACACATACTTGGAATATAACGTGTTTTATGTATGTTGCATTATGAGCTTTAACTGAGACATTCAAAGGTGTTAAGAGGCCAGGGTTTATATGTAATTATTTTATGATCAACATTCCAGACACTGAGCACAGTACCACCTTGAAAATGTCAGGAATAATCCAGTTGGTATTATTTAACCAAGGGTCACAGTGTGACGGACACACTAAACCCAGTTTTCAACAGGACAATTTTTTCAGTTGAAGGCAGCAGTGTAGTTTCATACACAATAGTGCCATCTATGGGTCTAAAGCTAATTGACGCATGATGAAATAAAGGATGTTCACAAAGTAGCAACATTACATTTTCCTTCATTCAGATTGGTGCATTTATCCAAAATAGAACAAAACTGCATAAATGAAAGCATTTTCTAACCAGTGTATGTGCTAACCCTAATCACTTTGTTATCTATGACTATGACTGCTGACAAACAATATGAGATTGAAGGGTGGTATCCTGAAGGGAAAAGTCTTTGTAAATGAATATGCCATTTGTTGATGGGTGAGTCTGTGTATGTTGCACACCATAGAAAGATATTTGAAGTCTGTGTACGGAATACACTCATGGTTATCTAGGGTGGAGATGGCACAGATCTACTAGGCCTATAAATGCAAAAGTATAACAGAATACTTCCCCAGATGACAATTAACTGAAGTAACACAACAGAGTGTAAATTTGGATTTTGATGAATACATGTATTTTCATTACTTAATTTCAGATAAATAAGGGTATTTAATACCCAATAACTTAACAATAATATAACAATTGTAATGGCAGTGGCAGGTATTTATGTTATGGTTAGTGCTGTCAATGTTAACACGTTAATGTAAAAAGTTTCAGCAGCCCACCGTAGGTACTTTTAGGAACATGCTAGTCCACTGTATAGACTATGTAAATAATTTATGACATTGTTTTGAATTCAGTGGCAGGATTCTCCAGTTGTACTGTGTCTATCTTTCCGTAATGTTTTAAATTCAACGCTTCGTCAGCAGGCAGTACTTAGGCAGTCATGAGAAGTTTGCTTGTAAACAGAACATAAATTGGCCGTCCAGAAACCTTGTAAATAGTTCTGATATATTTTGTGTAACAACAACGAGGTTGTTGAAATATGCAATGTGTCTTTTAACAGTAATGTTAAAAAAATGAACGCATGACAGAGGAATTCACTAGATTCGCCTGTGTGGTGGAAGGTTGGATAGTTCCACTCAAAGCAGTTTGGTGAATTGTGCTCAATGCAGAACCATAACAGGAATACGACGGCGACAAGGCAACGAGTGCCCTTTGCATTGAGTTAATGCAGAACCATACATTAGTCGGAGAGTTCTGTACAGGGATAAAAGAGTTGCTCTTTGACATACACAGGCAGCAGAATACAAGCAGCATAATGGCAGTTTTTAAAAGAGCTACCTGACACGTTGAATTAGAGTACAAGAGCTCTGTTGTTTGTGGTCACAGAGTGCTGTCTATAGGAAAAAGAACAAGAAAATTTGATGCTACATAGACAGACCACGCGCTAACGTTAACTGATTTGGTTAGTTCAGTGTCAGCTGCAGGTTTATGATATATGTTGTATCAAATTTCCTACCAACAGCACTCAGTGACCTAAAACAACTATCGGTTGATTCACACTGGATTTCTCCATTTTAGAGCGCGTGCGTTTGTGACTATGGCTAAGGGACTAAGTGCCCCCTGTCTTTCAAAGCTAGTGATGTCTCTGGGTGGATCAATTCTGTGTTATATGTGAACGCTCTATTAAGTATTGTAATGTGATGATGGACTAAAAGGCTTAAAAGTGGTTATAAATGGAATATTTCTATTTCCCTGTCACTTCTTCTTTTTTTTGTTAGCTCCCCGTGGAGCACAGGGCCTTTAACTAAAGACTACAGTTAACAACAAAAAATATGTAGACAAAGAAAAAAACATATAAGCATCAGTTCAATACCAGAATTTAATATCAGCACCACCTAAATTAGGTCACATCATAACACTCAAACTCACAGACACCCATCATATTTCAAAAACAACAGGTAAAATCGGTTTTGTGTGGCAGGGAACCTTTAAATACAGGCTTAGTAGCTTCATGTGGGCCTACATCACATCCCATACTAAAGCCCTTGTGGCCTCCTCTCCAAAATCAGTACCACAACTCCACCTTGTGGGTAAAGATTACCACTACATAATTTTAGATCCTGTTCCATGTCACTGGTTTGAAAATGGCATAGTCTTGTTAAAGGTTTTTCTTATTAGTAAACCTGTCTGGTAGTACACAGACCAAAAATGTTTGTGGTGAGCATGAGAAAGTATGTTGCACACGACAAACTCATTTCGGTGTGCACCAGAAACTAACCCCCAAAATCCTGATATTATATAAGGGATGTGTGTCTAGTGTGCACGAGAAAGTTTCTAGTGTATTGAACTTTCTGGAGTTTTGGAGAAAGTATTTGTTGCAAACATTAAATTTGTGGTTCCCATTAAAAACTTCCATGCACAGGTGCTTATGGGGACTCTCGTCATCAGTTTCCATGCTGATTTTTTTGTTGTTTTTTTGTCTTAGTGTACACGTTTAATTACAGATGTCTGCATTATCTACCTTTTTCCTAGTAAATATTAAACTGAACTGACAAGAATTCTAGAAACCCTTGGAAATATGAAACATTCTTCCCAACACAATTTCAGCAAAAAAAAAAAGTGTACACGCTTTTCATGTCACACCATCTGGAGTAGCCTGTAATAAACAGGGTCCATTGTGCCTACCTAGGCTACAACACATTCTTCTTTGCCAGACTTCCTGCAAGGTCCATCATGGAACGGAAAATAACAACACTGTGCTGTCCAAAAAACATCCGGCTCTACTGCACCTATGCTATAGCACGTCTGGATTTATAATCAGCTTGCTGTGTGTGTGTGTGTTTAGTGGCGCGAGCGCGCGTTGTGTGGCAATGAAAGAGCTGCAGGTCAAGCCAAGTCTGGGCTCTTCTAATTTAACGTCTGAATTCAGTTTCTTCTGTTTAGATGTGTGATATATGAGTTTTTTTGTTTATAGAAATGTGCCGAAGTTCCTCTTCATTGTTCTGCTAATGCAACTTCCTTTGGGAAATTCTCAGCCTTGGATTTCGAAGCTAAATGAGGATAATTACTGGAAACTGAATGGGGGCAGGGAAATTGAAGCGCTAACGGACTGTTTGTCGTTTATGATTGGTCCCTTGGATACCTACTCCATGCAACCATTGGCCAAATATACTATCAATCTCAGTGTTCTGAAGACCCTCAACTTTGAAACTTTTTGCGAGGAGGAGTCAGATTACTCACTCCTGTAACCGATCTGGAAACATAGGGAAGAAAATACCGTTTCAATTATTTACAACGATCCAGATAGAAACACCAAAGGAGTTACGAGACTAAAACTGTTTCCAGAGTATACAAAGTCTTTGACAAGTCGTTTTATCATCAGCTGTCATCATGGAGATTCGTGGTTTATCTTAATCTTTGCAGGCTATTGAACAGTCGAACGCAGCCAAGCAACATTGTAGCCAAGATCACGGTTCTCCCTCGCCCGTATCCGGTTCAAAATTAAGATATTTCAGGAAGGTAAGGGAACTGCTTTAACCTCTTCCGAATGCGTTGCTTACGATTTATAATTTTGTGTTTGTAGGCTACAACAACCCTGTTCCTCTGCTATTCATGTTTGATGAGGACTGAACGAAAGCTGTAGCACTGTCAGTAGTCAAATTACCACCCTCTGAAGCATTTGCTAAGAAGATCTAGCTGTCATATTTAAGGCTAGTATGTATCGGCCCATTATTGACAAAACCTAGCAGTGGATAACTGAACCCATGTCTTGTCTCCGTCTGCTATGTGGGTCAGGGGTATGAGGAATGATTGTTTGAATGACATGTTATGGGACACTGGTCCGAATTGCGCCTGGTTACATTTAACTCTTATTAATTGTTAGGTAAATATACACTGGTAGACTTAAGTGCATTTCTCTATATATAAATTATTAGACTGTTTCGCAAACATTAGACGGTGAGTGTGCCATCTGAGAACAGTATGTTAGCCTGTAGCCTAACATGCTGCTGTGATATTACTTTTGATCATATAAACTAGATAAAAATAATGTATTGTTTGGAAACAGATTTGAGTGATCATGGACAGAGGATTTAAAAAATTGTGGGGTGTTTTTTGGGTTGGAGTTATGAAATTAGGCCTATAATCAGGACCACAATTCAATTTCATTTGTTAAAAGCTTTATGATCACATTATTGTATTGTTTTAGAACAATGGTGCTTACAGTCAGTCAGTCATTTACAGACAAGGTGATGTTTATGACCTAGTTTACCAGACAGCAAAGTTCAGTTAGGTAGCCTGCTTCGTGTTACCAAGGAAACATTAACAGTGTGCTGTTTGATTCATGCTGTCAGCAGGTTTAAAGAATGCACCTTGTATTTTTTAAATTATTTTCTTCCACTTTCCACAGCAACTAGCCTGAAGCATTTTAACATGTAAGCATTAATTTTGAATATGTGGCTGGTTAATTTCAGACAGTGGTGTTTTATCCGCTGTGAGAGCAGCTGTCCCCTTCTTTCTTTCTTAGCGCGAGACTACATGTGATGTGTAATATTAGTGATGATTAGAGCATTCTGTGTATACTATAACAATATTTAACTTCCCATGGAAAAAGGTCCATTGTAGCTATTCTGTTCCTTAACAATAGGACCTTAAACAATGCCGCATGCTCACAATCCTATTTTGGCAGAAGGTAGCCTACACATTGACACCATGTAGGCCTTGCACAGTAGAAGACTAAAAAACATTCCAGACACCCTTTCCATTTCCATTCCAAACACTCTTTCGTGTTCACTGATGATCTTGAAATTAATCACAAGTGGTTCAAGTCTAGAAGCGTGATATATATTTACCAGAGCCTTACTCTGTAGTAAATTCCTTGCTTGCTTCATGACAGGCTTGCACTGGTGACTTGGAGTTTGCACTGTGACATCTTAGAACTAAGGCATAATTTAGTGCCTATTATTTATTTGGCATCAGTTGCGCTTCTTCTCAATAATTCATTGCACCACAGGCATCTCAAGGTGTTTTGAGAGCTTGCTGAACATCACTTGCCTTTTTGTGGAGTTGGAGGGCCTCTCCGCATTCTGCTCAAAGCCTAGATGCTAGTGGGAGGATGGGAGAGACAGCCACATACACATCACAGCCACACTAAATGAGGTCCCGCTCCACTACCCAGTGTAGTGATTTGTCTCTTATGTAACAGTGCAACAACAGAGAGAATAGTCTGAAAAAAGAAAGATAACTGCATCCTGTAGTCAGTTTTTGAAAGTGTATTGCCACAGTTGTGGAGCGTGTTTGTTTTGCTGCATTGGTGAGGCTCAGCAGTGAGGAGCCTTTGGAGGGTTTCCAAATGTAAAGCCGAACTTGATTGGAGGACTTGTGTTGCAGTCCCCAGGTGAATCCAATCTGACACCCTAGATCACCTGACACAATCAGCCTGCAACACCTCCTCTACCCTCCTTCGCCCCCACCCCAATTGCAACCTCACCCCCACCCACATGCTCACACACCGACCCTTCCATTCACCTTGCTCAGACAAACTGTTTAGTCTGGTCTAAAACTCATAGACTTCCTTCCCCATAGAAACACAGCCACTCTGTAATGCTTCACCATGGAGGCTGTTCTACACATCTCTGAGGGTGAGTGGCTGTTGAGACAATAGGTGCTATGGAACCAAGAGTTGTTTATTCATCCCTTGTTTCATTTACCCTGGAAGGGGGGTCCATTTGTACTCATATGTGCCAGACAAGATCAAAGTAAACTCACACTTCTTAAACAGTTTGCTGTATTGCAGCATCTGCATTTAATGGGTGATGGGATTTATTGCTGTGCATGCAGAGAATTGTGAAATCAGTTAAAATTGCCTTATCCAAATTCTGAGGTCGATGCTTGCTGGAGACGTGTCTCCTTTGTGTTTGTTTATTCCTGTCACCTCTAATTCTCCTAAAAGCAGCTAATAGATCCGAGTTTAGATTCCCCCTGTGTAGCAGTTGATGCCTGTGTGTTGGCACCATTACTTGATGTTAGGCACACAAGAGCACTTCATGCTTCCTTATGATTCTGAACGGCACTTCAGTCCACCCCCTCCTCTCCTCTCCTCTCCTCTCTTCCCTTTCCTTTCCTTTCCTTTCTCCCCCTCCCCTCCTCTCCTCCTCCCTTCCCCACACCACTGGTTCCCCTTCATCGTTTGCTCTGAGGAAGCAGTCATCTCTTTATAGAGATAAAAAGGCACCTTTGCCAGCCAATGACAAAGTGACATTTTTTTTGTGTGCGCTTTGCTCGATGCTGTAGTGCACACTCTAGGAGGCTCATGCCAACTCTCAACTCAGAATTATGCACATCAGACTGTTTTTGAGGAAGTAGCCAACAGATCAATTGATTTTGGGACAGTGCCTTGAAAGTTGAAATTTAATGAGCTCACAAATGTATTTAAATTGATTTTCTCCCTCTCTCTTATGCTGTTTTTTTGTGTGTGTCAGTAAGCTGTGGCTGTGAGGGTGACAGACAGGCATATAGATATAGGAAAGTCCTTTGATATCTACAGCCTAATATCATGATCTCCCCTAGATCCTCAAAGCGTTTCAGTTTGATCCCGGCTGGCATTTTTGATTAACTAAGGCTGAGAGAGTGGGAGATTTACATCATCTGAAATTCCTCTCATGTCGCTCCTGTGGAACTGTTCTTGCGCTTTATTACTGAAGTTTTCTATGGGAAAAAGGCCCATCAAGCATACATGAGCGAATGCAAATTGTGTTCTTTGAGGGACAGTGTCTTGGAATACAAATGACTTGTGTCTCACCAAGTACATTCTAATTTCTGTAACATTGCTCCAGGCACAAAACAGAAATGCAGGTAATGCAAATATAGGTCAGAACTGTGCTCTAGAAGGCTTCTCTATTTGTTCAGTATAATTTTTGCCATGGTTGACCTTTACATTGTGCTTTATGCTCCTGATGTTTACATTGTATCAATAGCTCTCTCCACCACTAGCTCACAGTATTGATCAGAAGTAGAGGTAGTCTGATAAATCAGAGGCCAAGGTTTTGATTTTTCTCTTTAATAATTGGTATCAGCTGATGCATAATAAGTTGATTAACAGGTATGCACACCTGTAAGCAGCCCAGTGTTGTGGCTGCGGAACATGGGTGTGATCCAAGTGTCGAGATGAAGAGAAGGAGAGTAGAATATGAGAATATAATTAAGATAATTAAAAGATAAGATAATAATAAAAAAAATAGTTATATGTTATGTTTTATATGAGATGTGACATATTCATTTGAATATTGAAAATTGAGTAATTCATTTGAAGCAGACAGTGATTTAGACTGAGATTTCTAAAATGAAAGGGCCTCTGTCAGCTGTGTGTGATGCTATTCATTCGAACTGGATACTGTTCATTGTAACTGGATGTTAGAAACTCCATTGCCAGTGTTTCTTTCAGGCTTGAAGATGTGTGTTCTGACATGAGGTTGTGCTCCTCCGGTGTATTGTTTTTCTGTTTTTTTGGCTGACATCAGCGCATGAAGTAGCAGTGACTCACAGCATGCTAGCTGGCAGGCAGCACACACTAGATAACTCACGGCCCCACCTCTTCCTCACTCTGTACTGCCGATGGTTCTGCACTCTCAAAGGCAGTGCTGCTCTGCGTGAAATGATTGGTAGTTTTCATCTGCCTCTAGTGCATGCCGAATAGTTTTTTTTTCCCTCTTTGGACAAGCAGACCACTGTTTTTCTCACTGCAGAGCTTGGTTGGTGTGGAATGGAATCTATTGTTTTCCAACTGAATGAAGAAGTGGAAGTAATTAGTGGGCTGCTGTTTCATGAGCACATTCTTGTGATTGATGTCTCTGTCTTCAAAGAGAGTTTTTCATGCCCAAGTCTCTGTCTCATGTTGCTCTTTTATGATATGCTGTATATTTTTCCTCTGCATGGAACATTGATAACCATAAGTTGTTAGAATTCGAAATGCTTTGTTGGAATCCATTTGAGGTGTGTTGAACATTCACTGCTTGATCTCCCTTCCTCAGACATCATGGATTCCTTCAGCACCAAGAGCCTTGCAATACAGGCTCAGAAAAAGCTGATGAGCAAGATGGCTAACAAGACAGTGGCCAACATGTTCATTGACGACACCAGCAGCGAGGTGCTGGACGAGCTCTACCGTGTCACCAAGGAGTACACGCGGAACCGCAAGGAGGCGCAGAAGATCATAAAGAACCTCATCAAAATGGTAGTGAAGCTGGGTGTGCTCTACCGCAACAACCAGTTCAGCACTGACGAGCTGGCCCTGGTGGAGGGCTTCCGCAAGAAGGTGCACACGCTGGCCATGACGGCCGTCAGCTTCCACCAGATCGAGTTCACCTTTGACCGACGCGTCATGAGTGGCATCCTCAACGAGTGCCGTGAGCTGCTCCACCAGGCCATCAACCGCCACCTCACTGCCAAGAGTCACTCCCGCATCAACCACGTCTTCAACCACTTTGCCGACTGTGACTTCCTTGCAGCACTCTACGGGCCCACTGAGGTCTACCGAGCCCACCTACAAAGGATTTGTGATGGTGTGAACAAAATGTTAGATGAAGGCAACCTCTGACCTCTAACTATCCAATATTCTGACACCCGCCGCCCCCCAACCCCCCCCCCCCCCCACCAGCCCCACATTTTTAAAAAGACAAAACAGTGTGTGTTTGTGAACATTTTCATGTTTTTTCTGTGTGCCTTTTGGTCTGCCCCCCCCCCCCCCGTATTCACAAGATGACTCCAAGAGATCTCCACACTCAAGACACTTTCCCCCCTTTCCCATCATTGATGATGATCCTTATAATGCAGACAGACACTTCCTTTGATGACTGAACTAGCTACCTAAAATGGCCTTTCACTGAAAGACTATGATCAAATTTGTGAGTGGAGAGGATGTCTTCAACTAGTGCAGTCTAAGGACATGAGCCAATAAGCCCTTATGCCTAGTGAGAATATGAAGAACTTAAAGGAGAAATCTGCTGTGAATCCATCCGTAGTCCCATTGTTATAGGTCACCAACTGCTGTCAGTAGGAAAAATAACGAGAAAAATTTGATACAACATAGATCGAATAGTGGACCAGCAACTAACACTAATCAAAGGGGGCATAGTAACTTACTTTCAGTTACATTTTGCTATGTCCCATTCACTTAACATTAGTTATTGGTTCATTACTCAGCCTATGTTACGTGTATCAAATTTTCTGGTTCTTTTTCTACTGATGGCATTCAGTGACCTTGAACAACAGGGCTATTTACTGATTCACACCGGATTTCTGCTTTAAAGCACAACTTGAAGCAAAACAAGCACTGCAATTTCTTAAGTATACTAAAGACCATTTAGGATTACAGGTAGGATATGAATGTATATGCAATCCCAAGTTTACAAGTAATCCCCAGCACTAGCCCCATGTGTATGTCTATCTTATCTATGCACAGGTGAGTTTGTTTTACAGAAAGTAGTTATTAGATTACAGCAACACCAAAGCCTATTTGTTTAAACCATGTAGCTGGTGCTAAAGAAACATGACCTTTTATTTTGGAACCCTAGTATATATATATTTATCAGTTATGAAATCCCAAGTGAAACTGAGCAGTACCATAAAGATAGCCTAGAAGTATTTTATGATGTTTATTTGAATGAAATGTAGTCATGGCTTGGTTCTTGACCTAGTGGCCTTATGACAAAAATAACTATTCTACTAATTTCAGTTTTTACTCTGATACCAGGATGCGGTATTTTAGCAGTATTCACTTACAGTCCACTCCAACCCTTTTAGCCCAACCTAATGTGATTGAGATGGTTAGAAATCTGCTCTCTGATGCAAGTCCTAAATCAGGAATGAAGTTTGATGTGAATAATCTTCTTGTCTGTGATGCTACAAAGGCTCAGCACACACACAGGCTCTTTTAGATTTATTTTTGTAATGCAGTTACGTGAAAGACATGTTGTTCTCATTTAATGTCATCTCTGGCGGAGATTAGAGACACTTGAGAGTCTATTCATGGGATAGACCAGATGAGTAATCACTCTGTCACTGAATCAAAACCTGTAGCAGCTCTGCCAAAGAGATTTTAAATGTCTTTAGTCACAGAGAGGGCCCAAACATTCCCAAGGAGGTTCTGTTTTGAAATGCTTCCTTTAC
This sequence comes from Tenualosa ilisha, assembly GCA_015244755.2. Taxonomy (NCBI): domain Eukaryota; kingdom Metazoa; phylum Chordata; class Actinopteri; order Clupeiformes; family Clupeidae; genus Tenualosa; species Tenualosa ilisha. The sequence continues at coordinate 1,315,129 of PYXC01000407.1, forward strand.
ATTCCAAAGGAAGTTCAGCTCCGGAACACTACTATTCATTATCTATGCACTTAGTAGACTAGTGGTTAATATTTTTGTACTTTCTAAATATACATCTTCCAGCTGTAAAGTGATCACCTGTCGGACTGTTCTAGTTGGTTATGTGACACTTAAGCTCATGAATAAAGGATTTGAAAGCTTATGCCAACACAAGTACTGAAAGAAGAACAATAGACCGGAAGATCTTTTTATGGAGTTCTAAAGTTCAACTGCAATCAATGCCATTCCCGTCTCCATCTTAAGCACTCAGGACTGAGGCTCCCAGGGCTCCTGTTCTTAGTCAGTGAGCCAGTAACAAAATGATGGTGGACTGTTGTTTCTGCATATTTTTTATAATGAGCTCGCCCTGAATATTAAGAGAAGATATTTTTAGTCAAATCCAGTGTGTACCTTGTGACTGTGGCGGTGATTTGATGTGCATGAACGAATCATGTGAACATAAAGGTTTTGTCAACATCCTTTCTCTTTTCTACAAATGCAGTTCAAACAAATACATTTTTTTTTCATGAGAAGCAATTGTATTATTTGGTTGTCTCAGTGCCTGTTGCAGATCACTAGTATTCTGCGTCTTAAAACACTGGCGAGAACATTCAGCTAATCTCCATGCATCTGACCTGGATTAGTCCATACAAATCACTCGCTCTTGGACCGTGCATTGTTATGTTTAGAAGCTGTACTTCCGACTCCCCAAACAAAAGCACTCCAGCATTTCCCGCACTCCCAGTAGTAGTCAAGTCTGCTTACCATGATGGATTTGTGTTTCATGCTATCTAGTGGGGAGGAAAGCAGAATGCTTATTTGTGGTTCACATTCACGCTCATGTTTACTCAAAAGAGTGCAGTGAAAATATATGAATCAAAATTAATTGTCTGTCTATTTGCCTATTCGGAAGTAATTTTCCCCCTCCCGTTTGTGTTAAGTAGATTCTCAGCCTTGCCAAGCGAAGGCTCCTCCTCGCCACTCTCCATTTCTATTTCTGCTTACTGCTGGCTGCTCACTGCTCTTTGCCTCAGTTTCGCTCCACTGTGTTTGCTTAATATCCTTTGCCTCCAGGCAATAGGAAATATGACAGTTACCTGAGACTCAGTTCCTGAGCCCCTCCAATCTCGCTTTTTCTTTAAAGTGTGTCCTCTGAGGAAACAAGACTGGCATGTTTATTTGAGATAAAACAGGAGAGGGATGTCAGAGGGAAAAAAAAACGGCACCCCATAAAAAAATATGTACCCGACAAGAGCATAAGCCCACACTAGCTATGGCTTAATGTATTCAGTGCTGGGCCTGGACCACCATACGTCAAAAGGTCACTTGACAAACAATCCACCCTCCCACTGCAAGAGCCACAGACCCGCCATTGTGAAGGCTGCCCTGTCAGGCCATGCCAAGACAAACACCGGCCCTCAGGAATACCAAATGACCAAGCCCTTGAATCACAAACAGAGGTGACACTAATGACCCCTACCTGTGCCCTTGCACTGAAAGTTGTCTACACACACTTCAGAGCGCCCATATAAGCGTTGCCTGGCACTCGGGAGGGGACCATTACTTGCTGTCAATCTGTTGTTGGGCTGGCAAGAAAATAAAACAGCCGTTTATGCGGGCCATTAATCAGTATGTGGCTAAAGTTGGTCTGCTGCACAAACCCCTGGTGTTTGGGGAAGGGGGACTATTTGAACAGAGGTGATTATGATGCAGTCTCCAAGTCTCCGGGGCACCAGCACCTGAATAGATGAAGAGAGGAATTGAGAGGCTGTCAGCAGACAAGGACGGGAAGTTTTCCACCGCTACAGGTACAGAGTGTGCTTGTTGTGAATTTAAAATAATGTAGATTTGGACCTATTTATAGATGGTGCACAGCGAGTGGGTGATGGCTGAAATGAGAGGGAGTCAGTGTGATGTGACGCGCAAGCAGCCAGAGCCCACGTGAGAGAGAGAGAGAGGTGTATGTAATGTCATCAAGAAGTGGGAAGTTACTGCTCCCTTTCCACAGAGAATGGGAGACCAAAAGCCTCCTCACCTAAGAAAGGAGAAGAGACAAAAGCCGTGACAGCCACTATTTTCTGCTGCCTCAGATAGGATCAGCAGCAAAGTCTGCAATGGGTGCCTGTAATTCAGTCTCATTCAAAACTGGCTTCATAAGTTGCTGTGCTGAGAGACACATTTGGAATGAAATTACACCAGAGCCTCTGCTGCTGAATGCAGTAATTTGGTATGAAAACATCAAACACAAATAAAGACAATACACTGAAGGCGCACTGTGTATTTCTGTGAGTGGAAATGCTGAATGACAATGAAGGCAACGTTTCATCAGCACGATTACATCATTTTTTGCCGGTTTCCTGTTAACTCAAGTCTGTCTGTTCCTAAGGAGGGAAAGCCCCCCCCCCCCCCTTCTCCCACCCATGTGCCCCCCTTGCCCCCCCCACCCACACACACACACTTCACCCCTCTATCTTCGGAATCCCATGCTGTGTTTAATTGTAGAGTTGTGTGCCAGAATGTGAGTGAGGCAGATCAGAACAGAAGCTAGGGACTCACGTAGAGGCACATTGTCTAACCCAGGATGAAAAGCGGGCTTGATTGAAGTTAGACTAGTCCGCGCAAATGAATAAGCGAAAGGAAGCAAAGAGAGCCTCTTGGAGAGAGAGAGAGAGAGAGTGAGTGAGTGAGAGAGAGAGAGAGAGAGTGTGGGAGGAAGAAAGAGCCAGAAAGGGGAGACAGCGCAGTATGTAGGGGGAGTAAGTGAGTGAGTGAGTGAGTGAGAGAGAGAGAGAGAGAGAGAGGCAGAGAGGGAGGGAGAGGCAGGAAGCGTGCCACTGCTACTGAGAGAGAAATGCAGGGAGGGCGCAGGAGAGAGAGGGGAAGAGGGAGGCCCACTGCAGCACGGGGGAACAAGGGAGAACGGTGAGAGGTAAGAGGAGGGGAGGGAGAGAGACGGCGAGCGTCCAGCAGGGAGAAGGGGGAGAAAACAGAGGGATAACATCAAGAAACAAGCCGAGGCAGGAAGCAGAGGGAAGGAGGCAGAGGAAGAACGAGAAGGGGAGGGGAGGGGGGGACGCGAGGTGCACCAGGAGCGGAGGAAAGTTGGAGGAAGACAAGAGGGAGAGAAGAAACCCCCATTCAATGCTAATACAAGTGGCGGGAAGCCGACGACAGACTCTGTGCTGCACGCCTCCTCTGCGCCGACCAGACTTCTCCATCATGTTTGCTGACGCCAGGCAGGGAGGCCAGGACAGCGTCTACCAAAACAACGGCACACACCACCAGCCGTGGCCGCGGATGGTACCGGGCTTGAAGAGGGGGCTCCTGAGGCGTGCAGACAGTGAGCACAAGATGACATGTGACAGAAACGGCAGCCTGCCATTCGTGGCGAAAGAGCACACAGTCAAATCTCACGAGAGCGTCGGCAGCAGCGGCGACCTTTCAAACAGACCCTGGCGTCAGACAAAGCTACCTTTTGCCACGCGGGACGGCCAAGTGCAGCCAGATGTGGCCACATACAGCTGTGCGCCCCAGGCGAGCCCTGTGAGGTGGAGCAGATCCGTGGGACGGGAGTCGAAACACTGCCTGTTTGTGAGGGACTACTACAGAGAATGCCGCTTTGTTGAGCACTGCCACCAGACCAACACACTCCCCTCCTTGAGGAAGTGTTCGCCTACTCCACCAACACAGTTCAAAGGTCGAGAAAACTGTGGAGAGCCTGTGTGCAGGCAGGGACAACAGCAGGGCTCTGTGAGAGAGCCCTTTCAGACAGAGCCATATGGAGCTGACATTCCTGACACAGGTAAACAAGAACTGGCTCTACACGACTACTTAAAAGCCACTTTAAATTCTAATTCTGATTGCAGAGTGAATAGCAGTCAGGGGGATCAGATCACACCCAAGGTCCTAAAACAGGAGAGCATGGACAAATCCAGCACCAGTGATTCACTCAACCTTCCTGAAGTTCCTTGTAGAGACCCGACTGGTGCCAAGCAGCAGCAGCATCAACAGAAGCGTTCCCAAATGGGGGAGAGTGCAACTAATGCAGAGTGGCTGCCCTCCAGTGCAGCAGCACAGGGACCGAGGCACGAGCCTGAGCCCTGCCTGCCGTGGCCGAAGAAGAAACAGAGGGCCGTGCGGGACCAAATCCGACGAGTTGTCGTGGAACTGGAGGGGATTTTGTGCGGCCTAAAAGAGGTTCATCTGGAGATGAAAGAGGTAAAAAAAAAATTACATTTTTTGCCTGAAGGATTGAGAAAAGACTAATTCTGAAACATTAATGACATAAATTATTAATGACCCACTAGCACATACTAGAATTGAGCGGTATTTTGAAACATTCTGAAAGCTTTCAATATATTCATATAATTCAGTGTTACGAATTGTTGGGTACAAATGTACCAGCTTCATTTGCATGTAAACACAGCATTCCCAGAGCAATTATGGGCTATGCTGCTCACTGTAATCCACCCAGAAATGCAGCCGTTTTAGATAATGTATGTCATTTCATTGTCTGTCATAACCACTGAAACACAGCAGAAGAGGACAGTTCTGTGAATGTTGCAAAGGGGGAAGTGCTGTTTGATATGCTCCACTTAACCAAATGCACTGGCAGAAAGCAATGCTCATGCAACACCTTTTTCAGGGTCCACTCATCCACAAATGTTGGAAACAGCTGGAAGAAGTTATTTATTTCATTATTTAGCAGTGACTGTATGAAAACATTACCATGGCTAATAGTGTAATTGGCATAAAAGCATCCCCATAATATGCCCACTTTTAGGGCATTTTTTCCCTGCCATGTTTTGGTCTGAGAAATGCAGGAATGGGGCCACCTAGGCTGTGTACAGAGGGCTGCTGTGGAGATGTTAGTGTCGTCTTTCTTCCTCACAGGTGGTCGAACAGATTGAGCTTCTGACCTCAGACATTGACCTCACGGGAGACGAGCTGCACGCTGGTCTCCATAGTGACACGCTGGGTAGCAGCAGTTCCAGCGGGGTGATGGTGGGTGGCTCAAGGGCAGAGGGGGAGGACAGCGGGGACATGGAGTCTGGCAGGGCCGACAGCGCCCCATCCTCCCAAAAGAGCAACGCCTCGGAGAACGGTAGCCCTGTGTTGTCCAACACTGTAACCGATGCCAAAACACGACAGACTGTCAGCTCTAATGAGGACCACAACAATGCCTCGCCAAATTATCCACTTAACAGTGATTCACCACCAGCTAACCAATCCAGTGACCCAAAGCCCAAGGGCAGGAAAGAGGGAATAAAACCAGCCATCTTGAGGGCAGTTACATTAGGGGCACGGGGCAAGAAGCCTCCGCCATATCCCCACCACCACCCCAAAAACACCAGGCCAGACAAGGAAAGGGATTGTCCGCCGTACCCGGTGAAACGTAGGCTGCTCTCCACTACCGTCTGAGGGACCAGGGGCACCAGGGCTGTTGCCGTTGCTGGCTGGCACAGTTCTCGCCAGCTGTGAGAGAGGTCGGTCTCCACGGTGACGGGAACCTTTCAGTGAGTATGAAGCTGGAACCCCTGCTGTGCCCCGACTGAAATTGATGTGTTCTTATTTAGCGGGCTGCTTCAGCTGGCTTTGTGCCAAAGACACACACACACACACTTTTTCGTGGAAAAAACGTGTGGTCCCCTGCTAAATGTTAGGTTCCTGCCCAGGCATTGAAATGTGTCGGCGGAAAACAGCTTTGCGTGTAATTACCTGAGTGGGTCCCTTACTGGGGCTCCCTGGCAAAGATTTAGAAGCTGCCTATGGGCCACGTGAAATATGCTGGCTAATCAAAAACATCACTGACACACTTGCATTTGCTGCACAACATAATTATAATAGAATCACAGTTTCAAGACTAAGCACCCCGTGTCAGATCCAAAGTACTTAACACCCCCTAGAGGATATAGGGAACCATTGCAGCTAGAAGAGATCCTATTTAGACAGAGTCTGTAGGCAGAATTTAATGAGGGTGGGAATATTTGTGCTAATGTACTGGATTAATTTGTGTGTTACACACTAAGTGTGTCCTAAATACAAAAGACATAAATAATTCCTAAATCTTCAGCACAACATTAGTCCAGAAGAGGAAATAATGTTCAAGCAACTGTCTGGTAAAAAAATTGTTTTATTTCACAGAGGTGGTTGCACATTAGAACTTACAGGAACGTGTATGGATCGGGGAGGGTGGTAGTGACAGTAACTAAGTAAAGATGTGCTGTGGCCTCCCCAGGAAAGACTCACAGGACTACAGAGGGAGCAAGCACCACAGACAGTGGTGAAGACCCTCAGTTAATGGACACCCTGAGGACTGATGCTGCAGTAGATTGGGTAAGTCCCATCGGTCTCCCTTCATCTATCTGATGCAAATATTACTCTATGGGAAGATAGGCATTTGTGGAAAAAAAAAACCCCAAAGAGTATATAAATAGCAGTGAGATTGCGTGTAGGTGAACAGATTTAGAATGCGCCTGTGGGTCTATGCACTGGACCAAGAGAGACCATCCTGCCAAGTTCTGCTTTAAAGATGAGCATTAAAGATGAACACAAGGAAGACCGAATCTGCAGGCTGCGGGTTTGTTTCACTCTCTGTGGGAGTTTAGTGCGAGACGCTCAGATCCTTATTATGGCAGATACAGTGGGCTGCATTGTTAATTTTCTTGGAGCTCTGTCATATGGAAGCACAAAATCTTTAGATATAATTCAACTCTTGCTGTGCGTATGGCCATCCAAAGAGGTTCTTTAATCCCTGGTTTAATTTCCTACATCTAATATCCCCACACAAACCCTCAAACCTCTTCGTCCTCTAGGGATGCCTTATTTTTAAAAAATCCTTAACAGCACTGTACTGTACAGAACAGTTGTATTTCACAACTATTAAAGTGAACAATTTCTTTCTTTAGCATTTACAGTTCCATTCCTTCTTCAGTCAAAGATGTTTCTATAGGGAGACAGGAACACAATTGTTCTGTTTCCTTCTTCCTTCATCACGTATGAGCACATTCAGTTGATCATCTACATACTTGCTAATCACAGCTCATCGTGTTTGGTCCGGGCGATCATGGTCAGCTTCGAGAGCTCAGCCCGAAACTTGCCTTCTCTGTGGGTCACTGTGAATAAAAGAACAAAGGAGTGTTTCAGTCAAAACTGAGCGTAATAAAGAAAAGCAGATAACCTTGCTTTGTAATTATGTTCCTCTGGGCGACATCCTGTAGACATAGGCAAACAAATGCCACTGAAACACTATGACTTGTATAATGTCAAACTGCCAAACCGGCCCATGATGGCAGCCATAAGCAGCCAACTGCTGCTCAGCGGAGGAAAAAAAGGCACCCCTTTGATCTCAGTTCAAAGTACACGCTTTACAGCTGTGGTTGTTAAGATGGTTGTCAGGAAATAAGTGCCAGTTCGGAAAGGTAGAGGAGCTGACAGGTAACGGAATACATCAACGGCCTTGAAAGCTCACCTGAGGAGTCCCCAACAATGTACTCTTCCTCCTTCAAAGGCACATCCTTTTGTCCTCCCACAGCAGACTGGGACTGTAAGGGGGGATGAAAAGAAAAACAGTGGCAGTGATGGGATGTGACAAACACCAACATCAAGAAGCCTGAAATACAAGGAGACACTGCATCCTGAAACAAGCCAAAGCAGAGATGAGTGACAAGGGCGGGAGATGTGTACTCTAGTTTTTAAGTGCCTGTGTATGTGTGTAACTTTTTTCCTAGATAAAAAAAGTATTTATATAAATGTATAATATATATCATAGGTGCTGCTGCTGCTGCTGCTGCTGTGACTGGAACTGTATGGAGGCCACGAGACAAGCGTCTGCTCACTGCGCTGGAGTTGTGAAGGACTCAGACCTGACCTTGCCGTTCTCCAACTGAGCAGCTCACTCTCTTGTACTCTTCCCCTTCGTTTCTTCAACCGAGCACAGATTTCTAGATCACAGATCCGGCACAGAAAAAGCGGGACTTGCAACGGAAACAACAACGCTTCCTGTCTGGTGTGCTGGAGGACGATTAAGGATTCTGGGTCACCCATGTGGCCTGCTTATCCTCCACTCAGGGCAAAACGATGGGTGCGTTAGGTGCGATAGGTGTTTTGGCTCTTGCAGAGGAAGAGACTAATTATTTTGTGGGGTTGATGACATGGCTGGTCCAGAGAGGGCGCACACAAATATCCTCCCCATCATTGTTCAACAATCCATCAAGCACAGTTTGTAGGGCAGCACTGCGTCACAGAAATGTGAGCTTCTTGTAAACAGCACATCACCTACACAGAGAGCTCTTGCTCTACAAATATGGTCATCACACTGAAGTATATGTGCAGGAATATTCTACAGATTTGATCTGAAGGCTACTCAATCAAACAAATCATGGCTCTAATAGAACAAGAGACTAGTAGGATGAGTTAATATCATCATGCATCAGACTAAACTTTGAAATAAAGTGGTTAAGATGATTTGACTACTGCATGTTTTCAGACTGTCTGAACACCTCATAATGAACCTCAAATACCAGTACTAGTATTGCTCAAATGGTTTTGTTCCAGACTATTTAAATGATGCAATAAGCCTGATGGGATAATCACAGGGCCCTGTTCAGTCAGCCTGGTGTCATCAAGGTCAGGCTTGTTTGATAAATTGAAACCAAAATGTACCTTGAATTTCTGCATTCTGTAATCTTTTCTCACCAACCTTTTTTGCTGCTGAAGTTGTTGAGAATGTATCACTATGGTATACCTTTCCCAGCAATATTACCAGGATGAACATAGAGCATTAATGATCTCAATAAAGACAATCATTTCATATGTGCTGATGAGGATACTTACATAAGCACTAGCAAATTCCATTTTTGATCCTGAGATCTCCCCCTTGAACTGTGTGAAGAACAGGTAGGACTTCCCTTGTGGCCTACCAAGGATTAGAGAAACCCCTCAGAAAAATGTATAGAACCCTTTACTTGACAGCAAACAAATAACACATGTTAGGAAACAGGACAACACTCACCTCCACACAGAGCAAGAGACAAGCCTGTCATCATCACTGAGGCCCACACTCATTTGCCATTGCTGCAGGGGGAATCAATTAAAGAAAGAGTTAAATTGGCATTCTTCAAGGTTTCTGAACTTGATGAAACAATTTGTGCGCAGCTCATCTTACCTCATTGGTTCCTCCTTGTGAAGCATATGTGAAAGAGCATTCATAATCATTCTGCAAGAAAGAAGGTTGAGACATAACTCAAACAGGTGGAGTCCCAAAATTTTAATACTGCACATAATTATGCTGCTAAGGTGTCTCTCAGTCAAACCCAAAACCCTTAATGCACTGTACTCAAGCTGCCAAACTACTGTTTCAAATATCAAATTCAAAATCTTAATACTACATTTAACTTTGACCATAAATGACCATACACATCAATGTAATGAAAATGTAAAGTATTCACAAAAGGAAACTGGAGCAACTCCCAGCATTATGTGACATGTTGCAACACGAGAACCTATCCCCTCTTCTCCAGCACTGCATGGGTGAAGTTCTGTTTTGGCCCACATCAAAGTCTCCAAGGTAACTTAGTAAGCAAATTTAAGTAAAGCTGTCATTGTACAGATCGGTGTGGACTGGAAGGAGTCTTCTTGCATTTTTCTGCTCTCTGCTGACCACTATGTGTTTATCTGTGAAAGGCACCGCAGGTGGCGCATTTTGATAAGCCACAGTTACTGCTGACGTCGGATATCACCACCAATGAACAACCTTATTGTTGCACTTCCGCACTGACGTGTCAATATTTAAAGCATCGCTTTCTGTAGAACACCCATGCTTTCCCTTTTAAAATAAATACCATGTTTGTATTTAAATAACAAGCACAATAAAACAGAGCAAATAACAGCTAGGGTCTTTTCTGCAAACTTCGTAACAACATTCGCTGTAAAACGACGTTGATCTGATGATCTTATTCGATGGGCTAACGGTAGCTGCAACTACTAGCCACCTCTGCTGCACCGAAAGTTAACTTAAAATAAACGAAGGTTTCGAAAAGGTTCCAATAAAAAGAAACGTTAATACATCCCTGTTACTCTCGCACAGATGCAGTTAGCAGAGAGCGTTTTTATACACAGCAATGCCCGATGGATATGCTAAATGTTCCCGGTCAACAACTGATCATTGGCCATTCAAAGAAGCTAGCTGAGATAGCAGTTCACCTAGCTTGCTTAGCAGCAAAAAAGCAGCTGGCACAAAAATACTGACAGAAAACTCAAGACATTATATTAAGCATCAAGGCATGCAAGCAAAGCAAGGCATTACAATAAGATCAAACATGATATTTTACTGACTTAATTGTTGTCTTTAAGTTAGTCAACTGACTCCTCAGCTTGATACCTGTGTTGGTTAGCTAACGCTACCATTATACTTACGATTTTCTCGGAGAAAGTGTGTACAACTCCTCCGGGTTTTACGTTGAATTCCACCGTTTTTGTCTTCTCTGACGAAACAGCTGCAACGACGGCGAGAAATACAATTCCAAGTAACATATTAGTTGAGGAATCTGCACTTCTGCTGGCTCTTGGGGCCATTTTGCCTTTGAATGTGGGGGGGTTGTTGGAAACGACTAGGAGGTTGTTGCCAGATATCTTTTTAGCATTGCGTGACGTCAAAAGGAAAATGTCAACAGTAGGAGTCCACAGGTAGACGACTCAAGTGCCCCTGTGCTGTTTAGTATGAAAACAGCATTTGTAGGCCTACATATAGTTACAACATCAGATCAACTTCAGTATAATATGTAACAACATTAGTTATGTTAATTGGCCTAATTATTTAGTCAATCGGTTGGTTTCCAGGAGGTAAATCACTGAATCTGTAAAGTAGGCCTAAGTGTTATTTATTTATTTATTTGCCCCATTCACTTTAGGTTGTCTGCCAGTTTATTACTCGTTCTGAGTTGCATGACATTTTCTCATTCATTTCCCTATAGAAAGCACTCAGTGACTTCAAACAACAGGGCTATGGATTGAATCACACCAGATTTCTTCTTTACTGTTATAAGATATTTGTGTCCCAAGATATTCGATTTGATGCCATTCCATGTGGTCTTTGCTTGATCCCCACACTCTGTTTTCAGAACAGGTTGTCAGAGGAAAGAGGTGGATGAGTAGAAGGAGGATTTTTTTAACATAGGAGAATAGCAGCGGCAGTAGCAATAGGAGTATTCCAGTATCAACAGCTGCCTAAGAGTCTGATCCATCAGGTTTATTCATAGTGTTTAATAAACACAATATATGTGATTACATTTGTGCGGTCAATACATGTCCTTCCAATCAAGCATTTTTGCATGTTTGTACTTATTGTACTTATATAGTTGATGCTGCTATATCTAAAGTGAATTACACATGGACTGAGTGACACTCAAACTAGAATGCTAAAAGAAACTTTCTTTTAAGGATGTTTATACAAAGCATACAAAACAGTCTGATAGTGCCTGAATTGTCTGAAGTCAAAGTGATATCTGGGGAAGTAATCATGACATGGCCCAGGCCAGCAGTGCCAGGTGACCATTGGAAGAGCACAGCACCCAAGGGATAAAGACCAGATGGCATTCAGGGACAGTGCACATCCAAAAAATCTATTTACCTAGAATCATGTTTTACTATTTAGAGTTACTATCCATTCACTACATGACATCTTATATTTTTGGTATTCTTTGCTGTTGATCTGTATCTGTGGTTGAACTTGCTAATTTGTTTTTTTTCTACCTATCTATGCATCCACACGTTGTATTTACCTATCTGAAATATATTCTACTGTAATTGGGGTTAGGAAAAAAAATTATTTATGGTTGTTAGGCTATTAGACTTCCCAATAGACAGTATTTATCTGGCTTCAAATGGGGCTAAAAACAATATCAACCAACACAAACAACCAGAGCACATGGGCAAGCAGGAGCAGAAAACTGCACATTTAGCAAAACTTGCATCTGCGCTCACATCCAGGCTCCTTCTCACTAAGGAGGCGAGACGTGTACTCACATAAGCCAGCTGGCTGGCTGTCATATGTACATTATAAATATGGAACACCACCGGCACTATGTGCTGTTGCTCCTCCAGAAATAACAGCTTGAGTCTAACAAATGCCTCACCTGCCTCATCCGACTGGAATCAACACCCAGCACTGCATCTGGGCCCAAAAATAACAGCATTTCAGGATGTTCATTACTCTCCAATTCACAAATAAATTGCACTGACCATTGGGTATTTATTCAGGAGCTGAGTGGAAAGCGTAGTCTAGAGGATGTTCTATATGGAATAACCTGTCAAGACTGTGATCAACCTTGTTTAGGCCATGTAAACATTGACTCCTTTTCAAGAAATGCAAACATAGGTTTAGGTTCTTGAAAACAAGAGGGGCATTGTTTAAAAGTAATGAGACTTTAACTTGCCATGTCCTTCTCTCTAAATTACAGTGTAAATAATATGCCACAGTATAAATAAACACTGGTAATTCTGTACCTTCATAAAACATTTTTTTCCCTCAGAAGAAAAAAATACAGAAAAATATGAGTACAAACTGGTGCTGAATTATGAGGTAGACTGTGTCTCAAGACCTGTCTCAAATTGCCACCTGAAGGAACGGTAGATACAAAATCTACCAAGAAAATGACAATGCATCATTAAGAGGTGAACAGTGAAGATTCTGCACGTCCACTGACTTAGGAAAGCAAAGATGACTATACTTAGAGTAAAGATGACAGAGTAAAGATGACTTATACCTAGAGCAGAAGGTTTATTGATGAGGTGTGTATTTATTTAGCGAGGCGTTCTGCAACATATGCTGTTTAACTGCCCACACACATCTCTGTGCCATACAGTGAGCTGCACCAGACACTGAACTCAGCACTGTTCCACATGCTCTCTGTCTGACACAAAACCTGTGGAATTTCTCCACTCTGTGCCATCCTCAACCTCCAGGATCATGAGCAGTTTCCTGGCCATGTTTAAAGATTAGTATGTTAAACCTATGCTGCAAAGACCTTCAGTCCTTTCACTGTGCCCCTATATCCTTCATTTTTCAATTTAGAAAACACAGGAAATCTTTAGCAGTAAATGTCATAAGTCAAATGTGAGTGACAGTACATTGCCTTTTATGTTTCACAAACGTTTTATCTCGTTCCACCTTTGGGTGGATGTGCTTCACACATCCCTGTTAAAGTAAACATCTGTAGCGCTGCACACATGTGGGGAGTTCATACGTGATCTCTGTGCTCTTTCTATTTGGAATCGGAAAAAAGCAGAGAAGAAGAACAAGTGATGCTTTTTTTTACATGAAAAAAACTTTAATCAAAAATACAATGGCTTACACTTCATATAAAAGTGCAAATGTACAGTCATTCAAGCTTCCACAATATTTTGCGTGCAATAGTACTCCAACTTAACTAGCAACATGCATTGGGTTTAAATGTGTGGCAGTAAAGCGCTATGTGTGGAAAACAGTATGAGTTAGCTGGAAAGGGCATCCAAACGAAACATATTCTTTTTTTAAAGCTCAGATACTGATGTGGAGCTGTGGATATGTTCAACACAAAATTTTGGTCATTCTTGCTCTCTGTCATAAGGCTTGCCTATATGTTCAGATTTCATTTGAGGAAACATTTCTGATTGAACCACACAATTTTATAAGCAAGAACCCATTTTTACTGTACTCAAATAAATAGATACTTTAGAACTTGAGTCCTCTTCTTCTGCTAAGTAGTTAGTTTCTGTGAAAGAACATCATCTTATCAGTGAAAGATCAACCTTATGCTTTGTTAAGTTTGAAACTTCTCTCCTTTTTTGGGCACACTTTGGCTACTTACCTTGTTATTCTGCAGTTACGTACTTGTACATATGAGCCTGTATATCTAACATCACACCTGACCACATTGTTAGAGAAATCAGACTCCTCCACCTGGAATAAGGGGTTCACTGTGACCTGCAAGAAAGACACAGCTTAAAAAAAAAGCAAAAAAAAAACGTAATGTTTTATAAAATAGTTTGAAGGCATTTTACCTTTAGGATGTAATTTCCTGGAGGAACGTCAGTGATGTCAATCCATTGGCAATCAATGTTAGCATGATAAGTATCATAACAACCAGGGCCCAGTCCCTATTGCAATCATCACAAAAAGAATGCATTACAATAGCACTTCAAATGGCTTTAATTTAATGTCCCATAAAAAACATTACAAAAATGGAACAGACTCTTTTGCATTCATTTTTTCCTGGGTGACTCAGTATTAAAAAAGCTGTTTCCTTGGTTTACACTTAATGGAAGAAGACCTCCATCACCACTTGGTAAGACACTGCAGGTCCAACAATGGAAGTAAACATGTACTGTCAGTATCAATTGCTGAATGGTAAGATTTCCTTGAGAAGCAGACAGTGAACAAGTGTCCTTCTGTTTCAATGGAAAACATTTCTTCAATATCTGACTATTCAGGCCCAGCCCCCTACTAATCAACCACCATACAACAGCTCACCAAACACAAGCTGTTTTTATTTATTTAACTTTACTTTTACTGTTGTCAATGTCTCATGATTGGTCACTTGCTCTTGTGTTTTAAAAACCAATGATAGTACAAATGAAAACAAAATAATAATAAAAAAACAAGAAACAAAAATGGAAACGATGTGCAGAACAGAGCAACACTGGGGATAGAAGCATTATTTAGGAGCTGAGCAGAGCTTATTTTACCTGTGTGTGAGCTGTGCAAGCATAGCGTCTCCTTATACCAGGATCACAGCTAGTGTCCTCAAGACAGAAACTGGCCTTGTGTCCCTCAGCCACCTTTTTCTCAGTGGAGATTTCCAACAGGTCATAATTACTGAAAGCCTCCATGCTGTGGTAGTGCCTGAACGAAAATAATTGTCGAGAGTAGATGTACTTGTTCAGCAGTATCTCTATAAATAAATACCATAAATCCTTTCTCTCGCTCTTACTTTCTCTCTCCTAACTTTTTTCTGTTCTCTGGATATAACTGTTGCATGTACTTTCATAATACAGACACAAGGCAGAAAGCACACAGCATAACACATCCCACTCCCAATGCACAAGAGAAGTCATTCTAACTGACTTATAGTTCTAAGTTTAGCCCTGAGCAAACTGCATTCAGTGGAACACAGGTTGAGACGCAAATCCTTTTTATGGTGAAAATAATTAATTCATTAATAAACTCACTGATGGCAGCTATGCCACTCCCACTCATGTCTTGGTTTCATAGGCAAGAAATCAGCAGTTCCTTGATTCTTGACTCTCTGGGGAAATCGAAGTAGCACTCTGTAGTCAAGGTCTCTGACACTCTGGCTATAGGCAGACCTTGATGGGGATGATATGATTCATCACATACAATATGTTGACATAGGAATTTTAAATGTGTCAGACATAACAAATGTACTGTTTGTTGTATGACTCTGTAACTTTACCAAAGAGTTCTAGATACAAAAAATTGTATCTTCATGCATCATGACTGGTTAGTAGCTGTCCCAAGACTAGGTTGAGAGGATGGTTAAGTTACCGAGAGAGACAGTTCTCCTCAGCGGCACATCTCAGTGCATACATCTGCACACGCTGGATATAAGATGCTGCTTGGATGTAATATGGGTCAGGTATGAGGTCAGGAAGACCTGAGAACGACAAACACGAGAATGCAGAAAATGCTTCAGAATCGGACATTTGGTCTATCACATTATTTTGTTCAGGTCCATGACATGATGTCAGATACTGTTCAGCTAAGAAACTGTACTTGCTGTAATTTACTGTAACTTGCTGTAATCTGCATTATTTCAGTATGAAAATGGAAGGTAGATTAATGACTGAATCTGGTAGAGCAACCTCCAGCATCTAATGTTATCACCTACCATTATGGAAGTACCTGGTGCCATAACCTGGTGCAGGTGGGGCAAAAGGTGGTGGTCTCATTCTCCCACTTGGATACATATTATGATAAACAGAATTTCTGTGATTCTTGTTGGAGGACTCATTGTTAGTCACATTTTCTGGATTTGCCGACTGGTCATCTTCCTCTGTTATGTTATAAGCAACAAAGGGAACCACTTCTTGAGGTGCTGTATCTCTGTCTTCTGTTGGTACGTACTGTCCGACCTCATCGGTGGTGCCCGCAGTTTCCGTTTCGTTCAGTGAGGTGTTTCGTCCAAATTCTTGTGTGTCAACATCAACGTTTTGGTCTGCTATTGTTTCAGCATTATCGTGCAATGATGGAGATGATTGAACATGTGTTGCTTCAGGCACAGATTCCTCTTCGCCATGACTTCGCTGCCCCCGTGCTCCACCGTTCCCAGAATATTCCAGCGCTAAGGCTTGCCCACCTGTTGTACCATATTGTGCAATGTTAGTGCTTGGGTCGGTAGGACTTATACTCACAGCATCTCTACGGAAAGAGGCTAAAAATCTCTGATTCCCGTCATTGGAGAAGAGGCTGTTTGCCATCATGTAGGGACCAACATCCGAATTTACAGTCTGTGATTCCCGTAAAGGCTGTGGCAAAGTCGGACTAGGATGAAATCGCCGGGATCTAGACTCTGCACCCGATGGCCTGGAAGTCGCGGACCTCCTTGGAATGCCCAAAGCTCTATATGTTGTTAAATATAACTGGCTTCTTCTCCGCGACTGCACTGGTCGTTGAAACTGTGCTCCTGTACTCAATAAACTGTACACATGGCCGTTATTCTCCCATTGCACTTTATGCCGCCAAGGTCCAAGGCGCGCGCGTAAATGGCGCTGTCCGGTGCTTAAATCAACCCACGAATGGAATAGAATAAAAAGCAAGACTATTAACTTAGTCTTCATCATGGTATATTAGTAAAATTGTTCCACGGTGGTAATTATTCTCTTGAAATAAAAAGCTGTTGAACTTAAGCTGGAAAATTTAAAGGTCCATTCTGACTTTTAACGAGGGTGGTACGTTATAAAGACATGGCAAAAAGGAGGTGTGAGACACCTACTTGTTCCAGAGTTTGTCTACGCATGCACAGATAGCTGCAGGATTTCGAGAAGAGGCACCGTATATGGCTTAACCATTTCACTTCTGAAATCCTTACACAAGGATATTTGTTTAGTGAGGTAAATGTGGCGAGTAGGTGGCACCAGGGATGGTTTTCACGTGGATGGCTGTCAAATATAAACGTGTAGTTACTGCAAGTAAAATGGTATTTTGAAATGATAGCAGTGAATTGGTACAGTAGTCTATGCAAGGGCATAGCTAACAGGAAAATCGTTTGTGCACAAAGAGGGGTAGCCTAAACTGTCCATGTTGCATTAAATGAAAACCCTATATTGCGTTTCCACACTTGACCACCACATCCTCGACCTATTTCTACAGTCTGGACAGTAGACCACATTTATTACCATATGGCCAATGGTAGAGTCCAGGGGGAGTCTAAGGGGAAAACTTGGCCTGAGCTCTGAACTTTTTTAAAGAGCGGAGAGTTTACATGGAGTGCAAATACCAAGGCAATGGAAAAGCAGACAGACGCTTCACTTTTTTTCCAGATCACTGCTTCACTTAGAAACCTACAACATAAAATGGCCTTCAAGAGTTGGAATGTAAATTCATGTGAGCTTATTGGCAAACCGTAGGAATTAAGATGAAGGAAAAAAATGAAACGTGTTTGCCTTGTATCGATTACCACACGATGGCGACGCTGAGCATAATCATTTTTCAAGCACACTTGAACATTTCTTCAGTTACCAGGATCAAATACATTAGGAATAGCTATACTATTTTCACATAGCAGTGGTTCAGAGGTTTATCTATCATTCCCCACTGTGGTGGTGGGGAATTTTAAAGTCTCACCTGTCCCCCACAATCCCATAATAATAACAGCATTGAAACTTTAATTTTACACTATGGGTCCAAATACATTTTCCTCCCTTGCTTTAATATTTCACTATCAATGAGTAACTGTGTGCAGGTTTTGTTTTGAGTGTACGATGTTTTAGAAAGGCATTTAGCTGGCAATTCCATGGAAAGTGGACTGTTTGTCACACCCATAATGTCAATTAAATGCTGATATTTGTATGATGTGGATAACTATGAGAATTGTAATTTATTCAGCTGTAGAGGTAGTAACATGAAAAATGTGGGATACAAAATATTTCAATGATAACATAGCTACTGTCCTTGCTCAGGCACAAAAAAGTGATATCTCACTTGACATGTCTTTGTTCCCCACTAGTGGGGCCTGGCCCTCACTGAAAAGTAGCCTACTCTCTTACAGGTTCTCTCATTGTGTGTGAAACACAATGGCAGCAAGAGAGATGTGATTATTTATGATCATCTCACCTCACCTTTCCCCTGCATAGCTGTCCTTAGTCTTAGGGTATGGAGGCTGGATGTGATGAGGAGAAAGTAGCTAGCTGATAGGCTGGTATGGCAAGAGGCCAGTCAAACTGCAAATCATGGAGCGTTGACCACTATAATCGCCTATCTCTGTCACCCTGACAGACTCCCAGCTAAATATAAACACAGTCTATCTGTGTCAACAAGTACTCTCGGGTCTTTCAGCAATGTGTTAGATTTCCGTTGAAGGCAATTAGTACAGCTGACACATGAAGTGTAAGGATGGGAGTTACATTTAGTTTGTCCGAACATTTCATATTTGACTGTATTATAGTATTTTTTTTTTACTTTAGACTCAACTAAACTTGACTGAGACAATGACAAATTTATATTTTCACTATCTATGCAATGATTTCCTTACAGTGAGCAATGCGATGTAACCTCTATTCAGCGAGAGTCTCCATATCTAAAGTTGTGGCAGACTATTTGTAAATAAAATTATTTTTCTAAAGAGAATTTAAATGAGACCTAGTTCTCCCTCAAGGAAAATGTCTAGACAGTATTTGTTTTTGCTCAGGTCAGCCCTCAGTGCAGACACCAGTGTAAAGCCACTCTGCGTATTTCTGGCTCTTTTAAACAGCGGGTGTGGAAAAGCTGATCACTTGGAGGGCTGACTAACTCAGACTTCCGTACCAGCTCCTGCATGTATGTTTTGGGATTCATCACCAACTCTACCACTATTCAGAAAACAATAAACACAATGACACATCTAGAGGTTGTCCCCTCACACATTCACAATCCATTGTCACCCAGTTACACAACATTCAGTGGAGACAGTTGGAAGATCACGTAGGTACAAACATTTGGCCTCATACAAGTGGGTGGGGGTAGTAAATAACTCAAACTACAACTTCACTGTTCATTGCAGTTAGATACAGCATACAGAGCACCTATTCACACTTCTATCTTACCTCTTATGTTATTTAAGTCCTGGAGTGTCTGTTTTTTGGTTGGCATTTCAAACAAACCAAAAGAACCACAGAAATACTCTGAACTGAACAGATTCTTTTTCTGTGAAATTTTCACCTAAATGTTATTTCCTGTAAAATGTGGTTCATAAACCACTGCCCAAAACAGGAATGAGATTTTTTTTGTCTGGACCAGTGATATAAATTAAAAATTTTCCCAATCAGTTATCTGTAATCAGATTTTCATATGAAGTCTTTTGGTTATAAATTAGTGGTTTGCACACAGGCAAATGTGGTTATGCCCGTTTATTGCCTCACTAATGGAGCTGGGCGAGTTCAGGTGAACCAGACGAAAATGTCTAAAGGCAAGTTTATTGAAACCACATCCATATTCCAATATTTCCAACCACTACCTTTAAACAGCTACACATCAACTAATCATGCTAATAAATCCTGAGCCATATCCAGTGGAGATTCCTTTTCTAATCCTCCCATAACCTTATTTGGCACTCAAGAATGTCACACATGGTCATGTGCAAAAACCCATGTGATACAAAACTAGGGTACTCGTGACCTTGAACCTTCTATTAGAGCTGCTCTTTGAGCGTTTACATTTTAACGACAGGCATTGTTCTTTGGGATGCAAAGTTATTTGGAAAATTGCAAGACATTATAATGACCTCAAACTGTTGTTAAACTTGTCTTTTAATAATAATAAAAAAAAGTTCTCAAAAGACTGACAGTTTTGTTCTAGTGAGCATGCACTAAATTGTGACAAACTCATTTATTTGGGAAAAGGTCTTTCAGAGTGGACAGGCTGGAACCTGCACAAATGAACCACTACATTAACATAAAAACATTACATAATCACATAATAAATGGAAAATAGAGAGGATGGAAAAAAAAGAAAAAAGAAAAAAGAAAAGAATCCACACATAACTAATCAATTTCATCCAAAAAGGTTTTAAATTAAAATCCATTCCTTCATACTATACACAAAACAACTGTAAGCAAGAGTGGATCCACAAAAATGTCTTCATACTGCCTCCTATTTACAGCTCTATACATGGCAGCGATGTGGAGTTGTTACTGAAAGACAAAATATACCACAAAACACAGAAAAATGAAACTACATGATACAACAAGCACTGACAATTAACATTCTAGTAAAGGTCAATCATGAAATGAGTGAAATAAAGGAAAATATACACTGGCACTCAAATGTGGGATCACTTATGGGAAACACCCATAAAATGAGTGAGAGTAGGAAATGTTACAAAGGACAGAAAGTTCTTGTTAGAGATGTAATGAATGATTCTATTTGAAATGCTGAATGTGTTCTTCAAACTCTGCTTCCATTTAAAGTCACCTTTTGCAGGAATTAGATACAGACAGGCAAATCTCATCTGAGAGACACAGAATAAAGATACAAGAACTGTTTAAGGTCATCAATCAAGCACTGTTTTAAAATCTCTGGATTCTTTGGTGGAGGTAAATAGAAAGATTTGTAAAGATTTCGAGGAACATTAGAAAGGAAGAACAAATTTTCGCATAGCTATACAATACCCTGTAGACAGCACATGATTAATCCTACCATGGAATAACAGCCCAGTTTCTTTATATGAAATTATGGGGCTTTTGTTGGAGACACCTGACTGTATGCTATAGAGGAAGAGTCTATTGAGCTAATGTATACTGTGGAAGGGGTGAAATCTCATCAGATTACCTGGAAAAATTGACTGCTGTAACGGCTAATGTAACCCAGACTACATTTGCTACAAATGGCAACTTTTTAAATGGAAGCAAAGTTTAAAGAGCACATTAATAATTTCAAATAAAACCATTAATTATATATCTAACAAGACCTGTATGCCTTCGTTTGCTATGTTTTCTATTTTTCTAAAAAATCATGAGTCTCCATGGAAAACGAGGACATCCAAGTGATAACTGATGTTCCAACTACAACTACATTTCTACAACTTCCAACTACACTTACCTATAAACAATTTAACAGTGTATTCTGAATATCTTCAAAAGCCAGATTGAAGATTTCATCTTTAGACTTCAAGCCATCCAGATATTCTGAAATAAAAAAAACAATAAGAATCAATTACCTGCACAACCTGCCACATGTAAAAAGAAAATAAATAAATATACATGTATGAAAAATATTGTCAAGCAGTATGAAAATTTGGTTCAGATGAATGTATGTACTAAACATTTTCACTCACCAATGTTTAAGCAGGTATCCTCCATCTCCTTCCTGTGCTTAAGGTACATAGGCCACACATGGCCATCAAACAAGCCAGGGGGGTCTGGGACAGTGTATTGTCTTGTACTACAAAAGTCATAGTTTACATTGTTATTTTCGTGGATGCTTCTACATGAAGTAAAAAAACTACAAAAACTGTATGGGTCAATGATAGGACTCCAACCATGTTAAAATTGTGGAACTACAGGCATACAGACCTTCTTCTTCTTTTGCATTCCTCATATGGAATGCTGATGTAGTAGCACTTATCAAAGACATCAACCAAAGGCCTTTAGAAAAAAACAGAAAAGACATACAGTGTGAATATCTGAGCGCAATATGGATATGTTGTGACATAACATAACCCCATTACATACCAACCCAGCTTACATAACCTATATTAGTATCTCCGTTCACATTATGGGCCTCGAGTGTGAGTGAGAAGATATCACCCTTCATTGGAAGGGCTACAAATACGCCATGTTCAAAACAACATGCGTAGCCCGAATCAGCAGCCACCTTACTTATCTACAGCACTGCAGCGCTCACGTGATGTCGGGCTTCAGACACGATGGCACACTCTGTTCCCCGAACTTCGCAGAAGCTAATCTTTTCTCATCTTTCCCCAGTATTAAATTTTCTCATCTTTCCTCAGTAAGACAAACCGGGATAAAAATCTTTAGGTCACTAAAGACCCGATGTTCCTGACACATAAGGTCAGAGTAATGGCCCCAAAATTACATATCTGTTTAATATACTTACTCTGTTTCTCTCTCTACTTAGAACTAAATGAATAAACAGTGAACTGTGAAATAAGTGAATATTTACATCCCAGATAGCACAGGATGTACTTAGTATGTTAGTATCTGCCAGGAAAATCATTGCCACAACTTGTCAAAATACTTGGCACAGGTCTTAATGTGCCAAGTATGGTTGCTCCAGAAGTTGTCAAAAACCTTCAAAGCTGTTACACAAAATTTTAAAATCTTGAATGGCCCAGCCCACGCCTGAATTTAGTCACAGTTCCACAAAACTTTAAGCCCTGTGTGGAATATGTGCTGTACAAATGGACAGAAATCAAACAATCTAGACCTCTGGTGGATGATGTCAACTTGCTGCACGACTCACCTGTAGTTGTAGAGCAGAAAACCCTCCACAATCAGTATGTGGGTCTGTTCCGCTTGATCTTCCACCTCTTCAGCAGGCGACAGCCTCACACCGTGGGAACGGGCAAACTTTACTGGATTCTCAATCCAGCCTTTTACAGTGTTGACCATGGCTTCCATATCCAAAGCTGTAATAACTACACAGGGAGAGCACACAAGCAAATGTGGAAGTATAGTGTCATTTCAAAGCAACTGTGGGTGACCAAATATACAAGACTAGACAAGAAAATGTTTGTTGTGTGGTAAATAGTTACAATAGCATCGAGGTGGAATAGCACAAGGAATAGATGTATGGCTGGGTTTCCTACATTTAAACTCAATCTTACCATCCCATTGCCTAAAGCCGTCCTCTCCGACTTCTATTTGATCCGGTGGCTGAAATAACAGTGACCAGTAAAACACTGCTGCAACCTCAGGTTGACCAGCACACCAGACGGCCTAAATACATCCTGAACTCATGCTAACACATCTGCCTTTGCCACACAGAAGCATGCGAAGCACAAAGACTAGAGAAAGCAATCTTGTCTTTCATACAAGTGAGCAGAGGTGCAAGTAGATATATTGAAAGCTTCAAGTACCTACATATGATACAACAAAACTGTTGGAAAAATAAATAAATAAATAAATCAGGCAATGTAGGGGTTAGTAGTGACTGCAGCAAAGAAAAGCATGAGATCAAGAAATGTTTGGCGTGTGTGTGGTTCGCTCGTGCTGTTGCTACACTATAATGTGTCCCTGAACTCATGTCCTTTACTCAGTTATTTAACCTATTTGGTACCATCTAAAACAATACTTACCTTGAAGAAATCGTCTTGATGGATTACACAGCAGTTCGGCAAAACTTTGACCAATCTGTTCGTTAGTGTGGTTTTGCCACCATTTGTCACACTGTAAATAAAATCGAACATAAATATGCACCGATCAGAAACATTCACTGTAAATTGTGACTAAGACAAAGGGCCTCTTTAAGTGCATTAATGTTAGCGTGCTTCTTTACAATCTCTCATAATTGGCGGGATCTAACGTTAGGTTTAGCCACAAGTTTAGCTTCATGGTGATTATGGCCAAGCTAATGTCTTGCAAGTTTAGTTCCAACTAATTCGCCTCTAATGACAGGCAATATTTTACTTACATTCCAAATGACTTCCAGAAAGTATAAACTTAGGTATATTACGATCAAATTTTGTCAGCATAACCCAGAGTTTTATATCTTAGCAAAATAAGCTAACCGGTTGGGACAACCAACGGAACGTGGTTATCAGTTCATAAACATTAGACAACACAGCAGCCAGGAGCACCGGTATCGCAGTTTTATATAGTATAACAGTTGACATGACATTAACGAAGAATGCAACAACTCAACACAAGCAACATACAACTTTGAATACAAATGCTCATTGACACTACAAATGATTCATCTGTGTCTGGTATGGCTAAAAACCTAGCGTAAGGTTGCTGACTGGAGTCCCACTTCACACAGGATGCCGCGCAATATTTTAAATCTCCCGCTTAAACGTTCTATACTAGCTACCAACATAACACAGGCAACCATTATTTCACATTTTATATTGCATTTTATTATTACATGTCACTAATATTATAGGTCACATATTGATTGTTTGAAAGTCAACTTAACGAAATGCCTGTTTAGAGTTTTAAAACAATTCCAAGCTGACGTAACTACAACACGTCACTTATCGTTAATTAATTGACAGACGGTTATCATTAAGCCTACAGCTAATAAATTCCATCAGTGCCTCAAATAATATTTAATAGCCAATATAACTAGACAAAATTATAGAATAGTCCATCATTCATTAACACTAGCTAATAAAATTCCAACTTACCCGCCAATTCCTATAATGTACTTCATCCTGAAATATCGAGCACTTCGGGTTATTAAAAAAGATGAAAGGGACAAGTTTCAAAGACACTGACCAAAATCCCCACGACAAGCTTTCGCTACCTAACTTTCAGACGATGTATAAAAGCGTCGGTAACGTTATCTAAACTTTTCACTGAGCAGTTCATTGATACCTCCGGGCGACCACGAGCTAAATTCCAGATCACGAGTGAATCACTGGAATATTTACCCCTCGTGGTCCTTTGAGGGCGCGGCCGTTTTTGCGCAGCCAATCGTGCTTTTAGAAATCGTGACAGTAACCAATCAGCGTTCAGGGGCCTCTAGAATCTTTGGTTTACATTATCTTCTGCCACCTGCTTTGTGTCCTTGTGGCAAAGTAGCCTTTCTGCTGAACGTGTAACCTACTGCAACAAATGGAGGACGCAGGAAATACCTATATGGTATAACTGGCACATTGTATTTACACGTCAGGACTTAACTCTGTGACCAGCTTCACGTAGCGTAGACTTCACATCAGCTGAGTAACTGTAAATACCTGTGCTGTGCATTCATCTAGTAGACGTGGTGTTCAACACATTGTGGGGAAAATGTGGCTTTGGCAGCCAATCTAACCAATCTGGTTTGGACCAGTTTGGAATATAATCAAACGTATAGGCTGTAGGGGAGTCTATAGGGTAATGTTTTCTGGAGAACAGTCATGTTCTGCTACACCCTGGTTCACCTGCAGTGAACTCCTAACCCATTCAGTTGAGTCCTTAAAATGGAGACCACATGCTTCAGAGACAGCTTCTTCTCTTGTCATCACTCATGAACACTGCGAAACTGATCTGAATTATTTATTTCTATTCATTTATTTAGGCTATTTATTTATTTATTCTTCTTTGACTGAGCCCTAACAATTACCACTACATTTGTTATGTGGCATAACCTTGTTAAATCCCTTTGCTCTAATAGATGTGACTAGCTTTGATTGACAAAATGCAAGTCTCCATGGTCACAGCCTACAAGCAACATGTGGGCCCAAAATTCTAAATGAGGATATTATATTTGTCTTTACCAAAGCATTTTAATTCTATTTTCACTATCATCAACACAACATTGAAAGAGGAGTTGTTTTAATCAAACCAGAAAGGTTACAATCAGTGTTTGTGAGAGGCAGTAAGAAATTTCTGGGCAGTAGTTATTTTCTTTACTGTATCGCATATCTCCAAAACTAAGGTGTATCTTTGCTGTTTACAACACTTGTGCTTCATATTCAGAGTTCAAAATCAAAGCTTTACAGAGGCACCAACTTTTTCTATGAATTCACAAGTCCAAGAGAGGTCTATATCCAGCAGACTGCATTGCTGTTTAATATTTTCTTTGTCAATGCTTTATGGTGACAATTTTTTTCAACATAGCTTGATTAATAGTGTTGTATTCCAAAGCTGGTGACATTAGCTCATTATGTTTGGAATACACTAGGAAAACTTGCCTTGTTAAGGTTTTGTCATAACATTAAGATCCATGCCAAAATAACTATAATGCAAATTGAATAAGCAGATAAATGATTCATTTCAGATGCACTTGAGCTGTGCAAATTAAGACATACATTCAATAACATATTTAATAATGCAACTATAAAGTAGGTCCCTAATGCCATTCGACAAACACAAAAAATAAACAATTTGTTCAGGTTTATCGCTGCATGTGCCTTCAAATGAAGTACAGCAACAAAGTCAACATGCATATGATAATGACAAATAACAAAATGAGAAATTTGGCAATTACAATTTACATACTGAGGAAATATATAAAAATAACATTTCACTAACAACAAGGCAATGAAAGCTTGGAGAATAACTGCTAAAAGCAATGCTCCAATCTGGCACACATGGATCTTCAAATGACTGCTCCTATCCAGCAAACCATGGCAGAACAGAGTTGTGTCCTGTTGTGGAACTTCTATCTATGGTGGTGTGGTATAGCATTTTGAAGGTGTTACATCTGCAGAAAACATAAACAGACCTTGTTTTGAACAACAAACCAACGATCCCAGAGCAAAGAATATATATGAGAAAACTATGAATAAAAGCCAGTACAATTCAATGTCTATAATTCCATAACAGGCTTCTCTCTTCTTACAACCTTTAAGAATTATCCAGAAATGTCCAGAGTATGGACCCATTACCTGATGGGTAATCGGACATCCAATTCCCCTCACATTCCTTGGTCCTCAATCATAGATTTAGGCCTATAAAACGCAACAAACACTTGAAATGTCTAAATATGTGAATAGCCTAGGAGTATTTAAATGGAACATGACAAAGGAATAAGATAATGTCTGACTCTGACCTCTCAGAGTCTGATTTAGTTGAATTTTGCTGCTGCTGTTGGTGCTGCTGTTGCTGTATCTGTTGTTCCCTTTGCTCCTGTTCCAATCTTCAAACAGAAATATTGATTGATGTCCCCTTTATTCTCAATCACACATATATTATTCATGCCTAATATATGCATAAATACTTTAAGTTCGACATGCAACAAAATACCCCAGTTATACCTTTCTTTCCGTGCTTTAATCCTTTCCTCTTCAAACCTTGAAATTCAGAGAACATGACATTATACAACTCTGTTATGTTATGTTATGATAAAACATGTAATATATAACAATGTAACAGCGTGAACTTGTACAAACCAGTTTAGCACATATCAAACAGATGTGCCCCTAAGACCAAATTAAAATCCAAACATAGACCCATATGCATAACAGTCACAGATTAAAGAGACGTCTGTTGTTGCAAAAATATTTCTCCCACTGATGCCTTTGGTGATTTCCAGTGCTGTATTTTTGATCAGAGCGTTGGTGGTGACAGCTCTGTCTTCCCCTAGTGGCAAAAATACTCACTGAACAACACACTCGGGGATCTGCACATGCTCCATGGGGACGATCTGCTCCAGTTCCTCTAAGCTGTGCACATAGCGGATCTTGTTCATGAACTTCACGCTGTGAAAGCACAATGAGGGGGCATTACTTACATTGACAAGCCATAGTGAACGTCGGCACCGTGCGCAACAGTAATTACCTGATGAAAGGTCTGGAAATGGCCACCACTGTGCGAATGAACCAGGAAGGGTGAGCAATGATGAGAGATTTCAAGTTCTTCCTTAGCCTATTGGAATAAAGAGTTGGACAGAATTCACAGTAATATCCAACGGGAAGCACCTTATTTACACTGGAGAGTGGAGATCAACAAGAAATCAAAATTGAGGTTTTGCATGCCTTCATACTTGATTGCTGTGTATTATCTGTGTCGTGCATGCATTACAAAGTGAGTAAAGGCATATTGCATTGTGGCACACTCATTCATACCTTCTGTCAATCATTTGATAACACTTCTTTAGCCATCCTATGCCAGGCATCTTACTCCGAGGTGTGCCTCCATTCATGTAGATAATCAAATAGTCCTCCGCAACCAGCATCTCTAGACTGCTCACCACATACCTGAGAGTGGGTGGTTCAGCGTGGTTTAGAGGAAGGGGAAGTGAGTGAACTGAGGCATTTGAGTGCAGTGGAATGACAAGCACTTGGTGAAGGGGTAAACACTTATTCAGTTGGGTGAAGGCATTCACAGAAACAATCCACCGGATCACCCATACTCACAGAAAGAGGTTTTCCATGATGTAGTGATACTCCGTACAGCTACTGTCAGGGAGGTAGCACGCAGAAAACACTATGATGGCATTCAATCCCTCCCCATAGTAACCTATAGAGTCAAACACAATATCATAGAGACAAACCCAACATAATTCAAATACATCAAGGTTTATTGACCTTTAAATATCAAATAGACAAAGGAATTGTAGGTGGTCTGGCTCAGCCTACCTCCATGAGATATGACACGCAGGTACGGCCGAATGACCTGCATGTCTATGCGGTGCTCCTGCTCCCCGATGATCACCGTTCTCCAGAGTCGTCCATTTCCACCTGTGCCATCCTCATCGTCCACTTCAGCCCCTGCTCCATCCGTCGAGGTTTTTGCAACAGGTGTATCATCTGAGTATGGAGAAAGACTGCAGCAATTCATCCACTGATTTCAGTCTCAAGATACAATGCTTTAATTCTAGAAACCCACAGGCATGCAGCATATGTGGTACAGAGAGAGATCAACTGAATGATTGACATGGATGAAAAACAAAGTAAAAGTTGAAGTGACTAACCTTCCCACTCAAGGTCATTGCCATTAGGGACAAACTCGAGAGAATCTGTCTCATCGGGTGTCTCAATATCATCCACGTTGATGTCAAGGTCATCCGGCGTATCCAGGAAGTCATCAGACAGCAGTGATCCCTCGCTCTGGTCCAGAGAAAGATTCATGTCTGGAGCAACTAAGGTGCGACGCTTTCGGTGGGATGCTGACACCCCTGCCCCACCCAGATGAAGGGAATTTGGTGGAGCTACAAGACCAAGAGAAGATACACAAAATGCTCCAATAATTCTAACTGGCAGGGAATGACTGATAACTTGAAAACAAAGATGCTTTCTAAGTTCATGTGCATCTTTGTACACTGATGCAAAACAACACTTTACACAGTAATGCTCCAAGATCTCTTTTTGGAGAAAAGAAACTAGAAAAGGCACTAAAAAGAGAAAGCTGGGAACAGCATAGAGCTGAGGACATTAAAGGGCAAATTTGGTTTGTTGCAAATTATAACATTTCTGTGTGCGTGTGATTGGTTACAGAAAGCAAGACTTTATAATATCTGCACTCCACAGAAATATCTAAGGTTGTCAAATGCTGTTGGTAGGAATAAGAACAAAAAAAAATTGAGGCAACATTGACTGAATAGCGAAACGGCAACTGACGGTAACTAATGAGGGCAAAGAAATTCTATTTCAGTTTAGTATTATTGTATTATTGTAATGTTTAATGAAGAATATGATTGGGTGAAGTATGGTTTAAACTGTGTGATGACACTGAAAGTGGTATACAGCTTCACTCACAAGTTCTGCCTTCATTAAGGCCACAGGATGACTCCATTTCACCTTCCTCTGGGAGTGGTCTAGACAAAATCAACACAAAAGGTAAATTCATGTAAGGCAGTGCAACAAAATACTATTACTGCCACCATGTCCCACCAACTGTGGGACTTCCTGACAGGCGTGAAACATACTTGCCATATCATTCTTATTCATCGCTCACACGTTGCAGCGATATAGTCACTGATCATTTCTGTCTTTATGAAGCCCCCACAGAGAACTGAAAGGCTGCTATGGTGCTAAGCCCCTCATAGAGAATTCTAATGAATTCACCAGAGGAGGAGGGATAGCTAGTGGTACTTAAAGGGATGGTTGTGTTTGGGAGCAGCTGTCTCTGCACTACTTAACTTGCATGGGGTGTCATCTCCCTCACCTCCCACACAATGTGCACACAGGGAGGTAAGAGGAGAGGGGGGCAGGAAAGACACTATACTGGAGGGGGGGTTGGGAGAGCAGAGATGTCGGCAAAACAAAGCACACGCGTCTAAAGGAAAACAACAAAGGACTGGAAGTTCTGTATAGATGGACACAGCAGCCAACTGAGTTTAAAATACTAGAGTGTGGCCATTTATCAGCTAGTTTCTCCCCATTTGGTTTCCCAATGAAGGTAATACATCCTGTCTGAACTCAGCATTTCTGGCAACCATGATGTGAGACACACTGAACTGCAAACAGAAATGTTAGGTGACTGGCCATTCCCCTCATACGCCTGAGGAACATCGTCAATAACACCACTGATGAAAATAGATATGACTCTTACACTAGAGGGCAATACGAGACAAGCTAATATGGGAAATTAAGTGTTTGCACTTACCTTCAGAAATACAGAGGGAGGAAAGAATCTGGTGAAGAGTAGTGATTGTCCTGTGTCTCTGCTGTTACTGACACTGTGCTGTGCCCTTTAATGATAATCTTGTACCTTTCACATGTATTGTGTTAAGAACCACATCTCTGAAGACCTTGTCTAAAGATGCTAAAACAGTCTCTCTGCTATTTTCCTCTCTACTCCTGACCTGCCTCCATTTTCCTTGTGATGCTGTGTTGTTGGCTGCCGTGCACGTCACATGACGTGGCTGATTTCCATTTAAGGAGGGAGCTGCACCTGCTCATCTCTGCAAGACGGAGGGAAATGACATCCAAATCCTCTCCACTGCTATTCCTTCCTGAGTGGCCATGGGAGGATTTAAGGAATCTTTCCAACTCCCAAATGATGATGATTTAAATTAAAACTACTCAGTTTCATTATTTAAGGCTGTTTATCAATTCTTTATACATTTATTTCAGTAATATATTTATTTGTTTATTTATTGAGATGCAATCAATTTTTGAAAAATAAAATACACTATATACAACAATCCACAATAACAATAACAATAATTAAGTAGGAAGCCTTTCAAAGGATTATCCGTGTGTGGTGGTGTTTTTAAAACTGAAGGATAATCTGTGAACCTATAAAGGGTCTCACCTGGGAAAGTCATCATCCTGCCACTCCTCCCTCACCTCCATGCTGTCCAGCAGTGAGCTAGCCTCAGAAGTGGCCATCTTTAGGAAGGGACAAGAGGGGCTTATGTTACACAAACACGCACTCCATGACCTATCTAAATGACAGACAATAATCTGAGCTCTCATTAGAAAGGAGGAGTGCATATCCTGCACTTACAGACAAAAGGCACACATTGAGGAATGACACTGAATAGACAAACATGTTGTTCAGTACTGGCTTCAGATGTCTCCCATTGTTTGACTGTTTGATTCACAATATACATTTTTTTTTAAATCTCTGAATGTCTTATTCAGATCACAAGACTACCCCATGAAAAGCGTGTGAGGTACATGTGACCAACCCCCTAGACATTCCTCATTTATTCTAAATAGAGAAAATTGAATCATTATTCAAAATCCTTTAATCCTAAATTGAGCTGTCACGTTTTGTTGTGTTAAATCTCATAATTTTTGGGAACACAATTTTGAAATTTTATTTTGGGGCTAGAGTTTTCAGTGTCATTGCATGCACACTGGGATGTACTGGGATAATCTGTCTGAGATGTAAAAGTGTAGTGTAAAACTAATGGATATAGGCGCATACAAAATGTGATTATTGCATTTAATCAATATTCTTTGTTTGAGCTTCTCTGAGAGTTTCTTATGACAAGTTTCTGCAAGGTTTTGTATTATGCATCATGAAATCATAAGTTAGCCTGGCTTTGCTTGTTTTTGTTTATCTGAGCACAAAGCAAGACTGTCACGTGGGCGGGCTCTCATACCTGCGGCTATCTGAATTACCACCACATAATAAAAAAAATTGTGTTTGCATTTACAGTCAACATTACGGGTTTAGTCAAAATCCTCCTCCTGGATTACACCAAAACATCAGATATTTCACTTAATTCATACAATTCTGAAAATGTCAAAAACATATTAAGTTCATGATTAAGAAGATGCTACTCACAGTGGCAGAATCCAGATGGACTTGTTGTGCCCTTTCTTATTAATAGCTTATTAAAACTTCAGTAACAGACGAAAGGCCAGTTACAGAATCAGAACATTCTTCGAAAATTACTATCATCCCGAAAAAGAAACGATCTGTTTATTTGAAAGGCCTAGGTGACAGAACTTGTGCCAGACTCCGCATGGAGCCCCCTTTAGAGAAAAGGCCACCTGTTTGTGAGGTCGTAACTTCAATAAAACAAGCATTTCTCTTTGGTTTTCGCAATCTGTCTCCTTTGACTATAAGACAACCGCGCGCTCTGCGCCTTTACGCACTTGTTGGCTATTCTAGAGATGTATTCTGATCGTACAATCCACAAAAATCACCAAACCGCCCAAAAGTGTCTCCTTCCAATCACAGTGTGTTCCCACAGGAGTGCAATTATTTAGCATAACGGGCATCTCAAGCAGCAGAATACTTAGGCAAGAATCTACAGTTTGTTTTCTAGTACTAAAGATCCAGCAAGCGTTGTAACCATTGTCTCTGTAAGCATACTGGGACGGACAGAATTCCTGGAGAGCCTCTTTCAGAGAGTGAGGTTAAAAAAAAGGAAATGAGAAAAGATGAGGATAGGTCTGCAGCGTGCATACAGTTAAAGCAGGAGTTTGCGAGTGGCTACGGCTTGTCACATGACCACCGACCGATACAGCGGTTCTGAAAATGCCAAGATGGCTGCAAGTAATTATTATGGGTTCACACATGGTGCCGGTCCGCAGTACAGGTAATTGCCGGGTCAGCGCTACATGCGATAAACATGTAACGGTTTATTGTACCCTGCAGGCATACTGTGAATTAGAAAATGTTGTGTCGCTTCAGTGTTGGAGGTAAAAGAATGAGGAAATGGCTAAGCTAGCTAACATGGTCTGAAGCTTGCTAGTTAAAATCCTTGCAATGCTAACGAAAGAAGTCAGAGAGGTTAGTCATGGTTTGTGCAGAATCGGTGCAGGCAGTTACATTAGCCAATATGATGCTGAGTGTAACGTCAGGGGTTGAGTGTAACGTCAGGGTTCGTGGTTGTTTATGTCAGTTGGAATTGGCTTGACAGTCCCCGAATTAGATTTTACAGCTAAAGTTACGAATGTGGTATAGCTCTGTGTGTTAGGTAATGCTAGATTTTATTAAAATTAAAATTAGGATATAGGCAAATTGTTTGTAAGATGCAATGCTATTTTCAGAAGCTACGACAGATCAGCGATGCCTGACTCGCAAAGTAGTTTGTTCAGTAGCCTTCAAGTTCAAGTTCAACAGTCTTTCAACATCGGCGTTTCTACCTGTTTAGTGAAGTAAGCGAATTGTTTCGTGCATAAATCACGAATCTAAAAGAAAGTTTTATAACACGATAATACGGTAATTACTACAGCACTCTGACCTGCGAAGTTTTTGCAACTTTTTCATGATGCCCAGTGTTGTTCATATGTCAGTAAGTACACATGTCCTGTCGGGGTGTTTGTTATAGATATGTACTAGTTTTGAGTTTCATTCTGTAACTGAGGCCCATAGCCTAGTGGAAAAATGATAGAAGCCTGGTTGTCTTGTGTCATGGAACATCTGGCAAAACGGGCCTCAGCACCATTACATTTGTACTGGATTGCATAACACTGGGTGTTCAGGACCATTGCAGTGTTGTCCTAACGCTGAGCGGTCTTTCTTCCCTGTTGTATGTCTCTCGCAGCACGCAGCCCCCCAACGCATACACACACCCCACCTCAGCCAGTTACAGCGTGCAGCCGGCAGCAGGTGTGGCCCACGCTGTAACTGCCTCTTATGCACCGGCGCCCAGCCCTCAGGCAGCCCGGCCTGCAGCATCGACCCCCTATCCTGGGTACCAGGCCCAGCCGGCTCTAGAATACACTTACCGCCAGCAGGACCCAACACCTCAACCCACTAGTGTACCCCAGACCTACCAAGTCTTTACTGAGCCGGTCAGTAGCTCCCTAGCTGTTTAAACATGTTTACCCTCTTATCTCTTCAGAGCATTTTCATAGCCAAACTTTCTTTGTGTTGTTCATTGCATTGCTGGAAAAATACAAATACTGTATGTGTAAAGCTATTATTATTACTATACAGAGT
Organism: Tenualosa ilisha; assembly: GCA_015244755.2. Classification (NCBI taxonomy): domain Eukaryota; kingdom Metazoa; phylum Chordata; class Actinopteri; order Clupeiformes; family Clupeidae; genus Tenualosa; species Tenualosa ilisha. The sequence continues at coordinate 1,349,299 of PYXC01000407.1, forward strand.
CTTTTGGTAGGAGCGGAAAAAAAACTTTATTTACTTATTAATTACAGGTAATTGCAGCACAGCTGTTGGCCAGTCGTACTGTAAGGTTACTTTGACACGATGATATGTTTGTTCAAACAAAACAGTTATGATTAAGGGATTTGTGAACTTAGGGCTGGGCGATATGGCCTAAAATTCATAATGCAGTACAATTTCAAGCATATGCGTAATATTTTCATATAATGATGTATATTCATATAATTTTAAAATACAATTTCATATGTGCAGAATTGATCAGGTGAGGCAAAGACAAAAGTCGTATTGTTCTTCAAAAAATAATGAGCTAATTCATTTATTTTAGGATGTTTTGGGGCCAAAATAATATTGAGGTGAACCCGCCAGCATCAACCTCCAAGATGAGCCAAACTTTGTCTGGTCAAATCCTTACTAATTGAATAATGCAACAAAATTAAATAAAAAATGTTAAATGTTGAAATAAAAAAAATTAGGACATTTTTAAAGGAAAAATACAGAATTCATTACACTAAAGGAAATCTGTAAATAATAGCAAAGCAGTTTTGAATAAAAAGCAAAGATGTCCCAAGATGTTCCCATATTCATCGTACTTGATAAAGGAAGCAACTAAATGTGGCTAGGGAATATTTCAGCTCGTGGAACATGTTGACCCTTCTTGACAAATAAACGTTTCATCCAGGCACCCCATAGCAACGCACCATAGAGCTCTCAGCAGAGCTAATGCAAATCAAAACAAATCTGAACTGTGCTAATGCATTTGGCCGCTATGATAAAAATCTCTACCGATGGCTGAATTTATATTGTATATCAGTTATAGCGTTTATACCCACCACCCTCTGTAAACTAGTACACTAATACACCATGTGGGAGACTTCAGTATAGCATGCCTGTTTTATATTTATATTTCTATTTGCCAATTCACATTCATATACACTGTTTGATACATGCTTGTCTCTGCTCTGGAAATCTTACAGGATAACTACACCTATGGACGTGCTGCTTCTGTTGCCAGTTATGAAAACAAACAGTACTACCAGACTACCATTGCTCCTGCTCAGCGGACACCCACTGACACCTATTTTCAGCCTGGTGATTATAACACTTTTAAATCTTAAATATTCATGTGCTACACAGTTCTGCTGACATTGAATAGAAGGAGATTAATTATTTGCTTTGCCTTGGTAGATATTGAACTAACCGTCTGTCTCTCTCTCTCTCTCTTTCTCTCTCTCTGCTATTGTCCAGCAGGACTGAAGAGTGGCTACAGTCCGGTCAGCACAGGCTACACCCAGCCACCCCCTCAGAGACAGGTGACTGCCTTAAAGCCACTGGCTCCGGCCAGCTCCGTGTCCTCCAGCTACAGCCTCTACCCCGTGTCCACCAGCATACAGCAGCAGCCCCCCACTCCTATCTCCACATACACTCCCAGCTCTTCCTACAGCGCCAGTTCCACTGCCGCTACGTCTTACTCGGGTAAGAGTGTTGAGAGCACATACTGCTGTCTGTCTAGCTGCTATAGTTTCACTTCTCTCAGAGGACATGAATGCAAATTGAGGTTTCAAAAATGTAATATTGTGTCATTTTTAAAAGGGCGGTATGTTGGTGTGTGAAAGTTGTTATAGACCTTAACCCCTGAGACTTGAATGGCTTTTCTGAATAGATGGCTGATTTCTTCTGACCTTTTTCCTCGCAGGCATTAGCTACTCTACTTACGAATCAACTAGCTACACTTCCACCCCTTCCTACTACCAGCCTGCCCAGCTGCCCCCCCATCAGGCACAGCCGCCTCCTCAGCAGCCGCCCCCGCCACAGCAGCCCCCTAAGCAGCTGACCAACTCCTCCTGGAGCAACGCAGGCAGCAACATGGTCACGGCGCCGGCCGTCAACTCCTACAAGAAGCCCGTGTTCCACCAGAGCAAGCTACAGAAGCCTAAAGGTTCCCCCAAACAGCCCCAGCTGCACTACTGTGACATCTGCAAGATCAGCTGTGCCGGGCCACAGGTAAGCCACAAGCTTTTGGTCCGTCAGATAATTATGACTCATTGCTGACTATGGTGAGTCTATTATTGATATTTTATTGCTGCATAAGAGATAGCTAATGTATGGCAAAATGTATGTTCTATGAAGTACAGTTATACACAAAAATGTATGTCTGAAACAATCAATTACTAATTTATGTGTAAAGTACCAATCAATCAATCATTACTGAAAAGATGTTTCACACAAACTGACATGTTATCCTTCTTGTGTTTGACAGACATACCGCGAGCACTTAGAAGGTCAAAAGCACAAGAAGAAGGAGGCGACACTTAAGTCAGGCAGCCAGCCCACTAACGGGCCGCGCGGAGCCCAGACCCAGCTGCGCTGTGAGCTGTGTGACGTCTCCTGCACCGGAGCAGACGCATACGCAGCACACATAAGGGGGGCCAAGCACCAGAAGGTTAGCATGAAAGAGCCACTGCTCATGCAAGAACATTCTAAATTGCTGTTGTATCGGTGACAAAGACATTGTTAGTAATGCAAATGTTCTCCTGTCCGTTATCATGAGTTTGATGTCAAGTGGTCTTTGTGGTCTTGCCTCTAATTGATTTTAACTTTTCTATCTGGGCAGTGTCATGCTCAAGGTGTCTACTGTGTCCCTTGCCTGGCCATGCCTTCCTAGCACTTCTGCTTGATTATCATCTCCCTATAATGCTAGTCTAGATTTGATCCCATTGAGCTTGTTGTCTCAGGAGGCATTTTAACCTGTCCAATCAGTGAACAGAGGGAGGCGTTGTGAATGCAGAGCTAGAATGCTACCAGTCAAGGCAAGCTATCAATCAGGGGTTAATCCAATCTGTTTAAACTTAAACACCTCAAGCAAGCAATTGAATCTCGCTACTCGCTATGTCCAGACCCTCTGTACAAAATGAAAGTGTAGAATGAGGTCTGGTGTTATTACCATGCTACTGTGTCCCCAACAAGTGAGGGATTTGCTTGCCACACAGGTCGTGAAGTTGCACACAAAGCTTGGCAAGCCCATTCCCTCTACTGAGCCAGTGTTGGTGAACTCAGCACCGGTCACCACCACAGTGACAGCGGGGAAGCCTGCAGCTCCCAGCGTCACGTCCTCTGCTGCTGCTGCTGCTGCTGCTGCTGCTGCTGCCCCAACCACTGCTGCTGCCCCAACTCCAAAAGCCACTGTCCTCAACACCACCAAGACCTCGACACCTGTGAAAAAGCCTGTCCCAAACAAAGCACCTGTTGTTGGTAAGACTCCAACATCATAGTAGTTCCTGCTTTGGTAAAACAGATGTCAAGCGAAACTGGTATTTTTTTCTGCCTTGAAAGTTGTGAGAGTGCTGTTCGGTTTCTTTTAATTTTATAATCATTTAATTTGAATGATTATTGGGCAAAATATATTGCAAACACGTTTGACTGTAGATATTTAATTGATGTATAACTAACCATGTACAATAATTTCATCACTTCGATGTCCCAGCTAATAAGCCTACCCAGCCAGTGCCAGCAAAGCTGGAGGAGGCCAAGCAGCCAGTCAGACCAGATGAGCCCAGTGATGATGATGAAGGAGACAGTGTGGGAGGCCAGGGGGACATCCAGCCCGTCGGCCATGACTATGTGGAGGAGGTAGGTGGACAGAGTAGCCTGCTCTGAACTTGGTGCACAGCCATGATTTAAAGACATGCTTTGTGCGATATGGATTTGGCTTGTCACATTTATTGTCTTTTTGTCAGGCTGGGATTACATTGATTTTTTTTTTTTATCTGTAATGATTGCCTGCTGGTTCGATGCGGTAGGTTCACAATGAGGATGGGAAGGTCATCCGTTTCCACTGCAAGCTCTGTGAATGCAGTTTTAATGATCCCAATGCAAAGGAGATGCATTTGAAGGGAAGGAGGCACCGCCTGCAGTATAAGGTGGGTAAAAAAACACCAAAAAAGTATACTGAGGGCCAGATTTAGCTGTGTTATAGAAGATAGAACAAGCATTAAGCCCACTTGGAATCATTCAGTAATTTTTAGGAATGGAGTGGCGTGAAGAATGAAGTGCTGTTTTGATCCAATGTAAGGACCATCTCTGTGTTGTCCAGAAGTTAGCATGCTAACCAGCTATCACATGGCTGCTTGTCCTGTAATGCCACGTTTTACCACATGTGGCACTGCATTAGATTAGCGGTGTAGGTTGATAGAAGAGTTCTGTGTGGTGTGTGAAAGACAACTGGAATCCTAGTGCAAAACTCTAAGTATTTGAACTTGGGGATGCTTTCTAATTCTTTCCAAAATATGCTTTCCAAAATAATGACATGACTGCTTTTTACTCATCAGATAACGATATAAAGTGCAGTTTTATGTTTTTCAATGTACACTCCACTCCACTTTCAGAGAAACGCTAGTTGATTCTTTCGTTGATTATCATGTGGTTTACTCCTGTGTGCATGTACATCTGAGTGCTGGTCTTGCTATGCCTTCACCACAAGATGGCAGCCTTTGCAAGCAGTCTATGTACCTACACTGCCCCTTCATTCCATCATGATGTCAGATGAACTGTGTCATGATGCCTAATGGCGTGTCTAATATTCGGAGACATTTCTCCGCTCCTGCCCTGCAGAAAAAGGTGAACCCTGAGCTGCCAGTGGAGATCAAGCCCAGCAACCGGGCACGGAAGCTGCAGGAGAGCAAGCTGAGGAAACAGAAGCAGAAGGCTGTGCTGAAAAGACAGCAGGAGGATGACCAGCGCTGGCACATGGAGATGAGGTCCGACCTGGGATGGTATGGGATGTCCAGCTGGATGTGTTTGTTTGTATGTGTGTGTGTGTGTGTGAAATCAAAGCAATCGAGTGACTTACTCTTTATTCATATGACACATTGAAAAATAACCAGGAATTATGACATACATACAACATAGAACAACATGGTTTCCAATCCCGGTTAGTGGTTTTAGCATTACAACAAGGAAAAAATAATTAAAAGATTTACAGAAATATTAAGCATATTAGAAATAGATGAGAAAAAAGCTCAAACTATATAGTGAGTGTGTGCAGATGTAGTGTATGTGCATGTGTGTTTTGAGGCTATGGGGAACTCCATCACACTTTCAACTTCTTCAATATCATGTGTCCAACACTGAATCAGACCCACGAGTTTAATGTCAACTGTAAAAAAACAAAACAAAATAGAAAGTCCCAAGAATGAATAAAAGTCATGTGACAGTAGCTTCACATGGGATAGTTTTGCACCACACAGATGATCAGTCATACATAAACCCAGGTCCACAACAGTGGGAGAGGAGTTCTAACACCAGTTCCTCTTCTCCTTTTTCTGGACTTTTCCACTTAATTGTGTGGGTTCTTTCCTCCGTGATGCAGCCAGTGTGTTAAAAGGTGCTTCCCCTTCTTCCCTGGCAGGCGCTATGAGGAGGAGCTCTACTGGAGGAGGATGGAAGAGGAGCAGATGTACTGGGGGGAGCAGCGGCGTCGGATGGCGCCTCCTCCCCTCATGAGTCGGCCCGGCATGCCGGTTCCTCCCCTTCTGGTGAGCGGCTAGCCGACACACACACACACACACACACAGCTGTTGAACTAGAGGCCAGCGTTTGTGGCAAAGACTGTTTAAAGGTTGCTTTTGATGAGCGAGTAAAACCTGCTGCATACTTAAAGAATCAAGTATACTTTTACACGCATTTAGACTGTATGACTGAGGCTGTTGTGGTAAAGTGATAACGTAGTTTTGACACATAGCAGATAAGTTCTGTTCTTTTCACTGGATTCTTAAACTTCCCTGTCTTGTGATTTTGTTGTGTTCTGTTACTCCTCTGTTCATAGCTACATTAGTCAGTGTTGCTAGAAACCACAGAACTGTGTTGCTGTCAGTTTTGAAATACATTGTTGATGTTTGTCTGGACACAAATTACATCATACATGTTTTTATACTGTGAGCATGTATAGCACAGACAGCAAGTGTGAAGCAGAAGCATGAGTTTGTGCATGTGGTTTATTGCACTACGATCTATGGTGGTGTAACTGCTTGTGTTGCACTCAGCAGCGCTGTGGTTGTTTGTCACAATGGTGTTGGATCAGAAACACTGTCTCTAAGCCTCAGTGCAAAGCTCTTTGGCAATCCTCTGTTTCTGCAGCCCGTACGTCGGCCTGTGTCTCCAGATGACCGGCACATCATGGCCAAACACTCCACCATCTACCCTGTGGAAGAGGAGCTCCAGGCCGTGCAGAAGATCGTCTCGCACTCGGAGAGGGCCCTCAAGCTGGTCTCAGACTCCCTGATGGAGAAGGAGGCCAGTGGAATTGTGAAAGATGCAGAGCCTGAGAAAACGTAAGGCTTTTGCATGCAGCCTGCATGAAAGCAGCATGGCAAATGTCTGTGGCAATATTTGCTCGAAAATACAACCACAAAATGACACCAGTAAGCAATGGAAGTAAAAGCAGAAAAAACAGAAATGTTGACTGTATTAGTCGCAGTGGGGCAAATATTAAAGGAGAGGAATCATGGTGTGAATCAATCAATAGTCTTGTCGGTTGACATTGCTGAGAACTGTCAGTAGGTATGAGAACAAGAGAATTTGGTGCAGTGTAGGCCGAATTTGTGGCCTAAGCTAACGCTTACTGATAAGGGCACAGGAAACTTTGTTTCAGTTTTGTTTTCCTGTGTCCCCATCTGGTAGCGTTAGCTACCATATCACTGTTTGGTCAAATTCTCTTGTTCTCAAATCTACCAACAGCACTCGGCAACTTAAACGACAGGACTACTGATTGATTCACAACTAACTTCTCCCTGATGAGGTAATTACTAATGGCATCTTGTCTTGTCATCTATTCCCTGCACAAGTGGGTAAAGATAGTCAGGTATTTTAAGCACATAGAAAGTGTATCCCAATAATTATGGAGAGATGTAAAGATTTCATTTGCCTTTTAGCAGTAGTTGAAAATTGTTATGTAGTGAAGGAAGGGGATGAATATATGACAGATGGCCAATGTGCTCCACTGCAACACATGAACAACATAATTCCAGATAAACCTGGAAAGACTATGTACCAACACATGGTAAAGAGTATTAGTCACAATATTAGCCAGAGGCGCACTGTCACTTCCTGTGTGTAGGCTGGGTGGTTTCTTATCTTTTCCCCTCCTCTGTGCCCCCGCCCCTCCCCTCCCCCAATGGACGCAGAGCCGATCACCAGGGCCGGATGCTGAAGGGGGTAATGCGTGTGGGCATCCTTGCCAAGGGCCTGCTGCTACACGGCGACAGAAATGTCCAGCTCATTCTCCTGGCCGCCAAGAAACCCACCAGCTCCCTCCTCAAGATGGTGGCTGAGCAGCTGCCCAGACAGTTAGCGGTAAGAACCGCTCCATGAGAGTGAGCTTGCCATAGAAGGGTAAATAAGCATGCATTTGGAGAAGAAAGTATTTAATCCGTAAACAGATTAAACACTTTTTCCCCAATAATCAGTGTGATAAAAGTAAAGAAAAGTTCAGTTCAGTTTCTGAGATAAAATTTGCCCCACATTTAGAATCTTTAAACCAGATAGGTGACTTGAGATCAAGTGAGATATGCTCCATGTTCTAAAACGCGGCTAAAAGGCAGAATTGTTGTTTTCAAGGCAATTTTGAGAAGCACTACCTAAAGTAATGTTAGCCTGGAGCTAACATTGATCTGAAATTTGGTATGGGAACGCTCCACAAAACAAACCTGTTTTCAACTGGACCACTGGCTGTAAGTTGAAGTGCCAGAGCATCTTATATTATACTTTACTCAGTCAGTTGATTTAAGGACCCCTCTAGCAAGGTTTTTTCCATAATGTAACAGTTCCCCAATGTAAAGTCGTTTTGCCGGTAAATATACTTAATAATAGGAAGAATTGTGCACCATTCCAAGCAGTCTCCCAGCCTAATATGGAAATCAGTCTTGCAGCTTCACTGCAGACCACCTGCAGACACTGACACTGAAAGTAACTATGAGCCCTATGAAATTGCGTTTATCACCTTGTCAGTCAACATGGCTCTTTGAAAATGATCATCACTGGTTCCTGACCTTTGGCTAGTAAACACATTTACGTGTATTGAGGTGATTTTAAGACAGTGATGTAAATGACAAATCAGTGCAGGTAAGGAGGACTCAGTGACAAAATACCTTCTTAAACTGGCTTATGCTTTGTAAGGTCATGTTGTGAAATGGTTGGAGTTGATTTGGTTGAGTCATTGCAGTAATTTGGGGAACTTTGAGGAATTCTTTGACCTTTCTGTGAAATACTGAAGAAAGGAGAGATTTATCAACTCAAAGCTGCGGTTCATTTTCTTGCAATTCCAACTGTTTAAACAGTTCCGTCAGTTCCGTCAATTCCTTGTAATTCCATCCATTTATACACACATTGCCAATAAATTTGTCTGAGGGACCAAAGAAATCCACAGGAATAGACAGGAGGATTTTCATGATCTGTTTGAGTGGATGTGTCCTTGAAAATGTTTTTAACTGATCTTTAGTGCAACTGCCTGGTTATGACACCTATACCCTACAGAGTGACATTGGGGCAATAATTGGTGAACAGAGTATGAATTAATGCCACCCCCTCAAAAAAAGAAAAGCAAAAAAATTGAATACAATTAATACATACATTGTGGCCTCCCATATTCTTCTTCTATTCTTCTAACTGCAGTCGCCCCTCCTCTGTAGTGAGTAATCTGCAGTGTCCTTTTAACCGGCAGACATTTTCTGAAGATCAGTATGAGGTGCAGGCTCACCCAGACGAAGCCAACATCGTGATTTTTGCGAGCAAGGAACCAAAAATGCAGGTCACCATCTCTCTTACGTCGCCAGTGATGAGGGAAGACCCTGCTCCTGCCCCCAGCAAGGAAGAACAGGCAGGAGCCAAGGCGGCCGAGAAAGGTTAGAGAAGCCATGCTTTCAGTCCAAGTGCACTGTGTGTCTCTCCTGACCAAAACAAATATGCCCTCAGAGCACCTGACAGTAACTTCAGACCAGACTGTAAGAATGTCCAGCTGGTCCCACCCCCTGACTTCAAGAACAATCTCACTGTTGATTTGTTTGTTTGTTTGTTTGTTTGTTTTCTTGGAACCCCAATTCACATTGGAAGCAGGATCTCTCACCTTTCTATGCCACAGAGGCAAGCGTTTGCTGCCAACATAGATTTTCTTTATGGTGGACAGTTGTTAAAGAGGACACGAAAAGTTGTTTGTTTTATACCCAGGGATGAGAGCTTGTTTATTCTTTTCATATTACAACAGCTGGGTTTGGCTCATTGCTTCATTTAAAGTGGCTTGGCTTTCACTTAGTGTTAACCTTTTCCACATGATGCCACATGAAATGCCAATGGCCTAGTCGTTGAGTACTACTGTATGTTATTATTGCACAACTTTTCTCTCATCCCTGGAAGGTAGAGGAGAATGTTAAGTTATTCTTTCTTTATAAGGTTCTTTATAAGGACATCTTGTGTATTCTATTTCCTTGTGTAGGCTAGCTTGTGTCACAAACCAGTTGAGGGATGGAATCGTCTGTTATTGTAAATGTTGTTTTATATCAAAACACTGGCCTGTGTGGGTTTGCTTTGTGTCAGCAGACCTACATAGAATGTAAGAGTGAAAATATCTGTCCTAAAATATATACCGGTGGTTACTCTTTCTAGGGATGAGGAAATGCGATGCGGACATATCCTTAAAATCCTAAGGTCTTGACCTCATTATATTCACATTTAACTAACCTGTTACATTTATATGCAGATGGTGGTCAGCGCATTAGCTATTAAGGCCGTAAGTTGCCAGCTTGTTTTGTAATGTAAAAGAGCAGTCCTGAGAGTACTATATTTTATCAAAGCACAGCAGTCACTAATAACCACAGTTCCCTCTTTACCACAGCAGTGTCAGAAATAGACCCTCCAGATGTTCTCAGCAGGAAGAGCTGTTTAGAGTACCTGGCAGCTCTGCGCCACGCCAAATGGTTTCAGGTAAATGAAGACTTTTTTAGCCTTTATCATTTTTGTACGCAAATATGCACACTGTTTGAAATGCATGAGCAGGTACAGTCAAACTCTTTAAAAACTGCATGTCACATAGAAAGTACACTGAATCCATCATGTTTGTGCTCTATCATACCTCAGGCCCGAGCCAATGGTCTACAGTCCTGTGTGATTATCATTCGAGTGTTGCGAGACCTCTGTCAGCGAGTACCAACCTGGGGAAGGATGCCAAGCTGGGTGAGTTGCCACCCAACCTGGTGGAGTTCTGTTATTTTATTTTAGGTGTGTACCAACCTTTTCCCCCCTAACCCCTGTAGGCTATGGAGCTGCTGGTGGAGAAAGCCATCAGTAGTGCCTCAAGTCCTCTGAGTCCTGGAGAGGCCATGCGGAGGGTTCTAGAATGCATCGCCACAGGAATCCTTTTACCAGGTAAGTGCTCTTTATAGTGTGACCTGGACAAACCTGAAATATCTTGGAAACATGAAGCTGAGTCTTTTTTTGAGAAATTGAGATGCTAAAATCTCTGTGGGCTGCATTTGATAAATGCAGGGAGTTTTGTTTGATTCTGCATGTCATAGTGTGCCTGTCAAATGTGATACATTTATTCATTTCTGGCTGTTTCACTTAGATGGTCCAGGCCTTCTAGACCCCTGTGAGAAAGACCAGACTGATGCTCTGGACGGTATGAGCAAGCAAGCTAGGGAGGACATAACTGCTAGTGCACAGGTAAAGACAATATGCTGTGCTGTACTTCTGAATGTGTGTGGTTTTAATTAATAAGGGATTGTTTGAATTATTCTCTGCACCTCTTCTTTCTTTAGCATGCCTTGCGGCTACTCGCCTTCCGGCAGATTCACAAAGTCCTCGGCATGGAATCCCTGCCTGCGTCGAAAGCCGGTACGAGGAATCGCAAAAGGCGACGGGACGGCAGCGAAGCTGGGGAGGGGGAAGGGGAAGGGAAAAAAGACAAAAAAGAAGACTTAGAGGATGCTTGAAAATCTTGCTAAGCCTAAGTGCAATTGACTGACTGGCATTAGCATGGTTTATGCTCATTATTTCCTATATATTCTACACAGACACCTTAAATGACTAGAGTGATGACCAGCTCTCTTTTAGGGCTGAGGAAGGCAGGAGAGAAAACTGCTGTTTCTCTTCCTTAAGGTACTGTTAGATTGACTTTGGTTACACTCATCTTTACTGTCACTGAAATGAAAAGGACACCATAGCATCATTCCATGTCTGGGACTGGTGACAGTTTAGCTGCTGAAGATCCAAATGAATAATCTGAATCAAATCTACTTTTACTTTTCTCATTTTACTGACTACATTTTAGTTCAGCCATTGTAAACACTTTGTCCTGTACAAGCATTTATCCTACCAAGGCAGGGCAGCTCAAGACATTTTAACCTACTAAAACTACGTTCATTTGAAGGTCTTGAAAAAAGATGGGGTTTGCAAGGAGCTTGAACACATTGAGTAGAAACAGAAGAAAATGTATAAAAAGACATGACTAAATTCAGATGAACAGTTAACAAGTAACAATGAATAAACATTAACATGTGATAGAAACTGTAACCTAAGTATGCCTAAGTGGTAATCCAAAAGGAGAAAAAAAACTACTAAAAGCACCTTTCCACTTAGTGGGAAGATGTTCTTTATGTGTGATTGTTTGTAAAAACAGACACATGAATAGTAAGGTTATACCTTGTGAAAAAAAGAATGTACACCAAAATAAACTCAATACTTTTTACGCAAAATCATAGGATTGATAGTGCTGAAGCAGTTATGATTGTCTCAGTATTGGGACTTCAGTATATTTAGATTTGTTAAGTTGCACAATTGAGAACGAAACACACTGCAAACAAGGCACTTTCGGAGGGATACTTGTGACTTGAGGTAAGAAATGTATGCTGTGTGCGATTTGCTTTTTAAAGCCTGCCATTTTTGTGTGGGCTTTATGAAAGACAATGGCATGCTTGAGCAAGAGAGTGGAGTTTTCTTTTGCCTGGTGTATGGAAAGTAAATGTGGTCAGTATGAGTTTCAGACTTTTTGAATGGAGACTCATGAAAGTGAATATTTTAGTTAAAAAACAAACTTGACATGTACCATGCTAGAGGGGCGGCTCCAGTCTCTAAAAAGGTGACATTTAACAATTTCCTCTGTGGAACAGTGCACTTACGCATTTTATTGTCTGTGTGAAGTGTGTGTTTTCACTGTAAAATTCTTAATTTACTTTGTCTTATTAAGTTTTATTATTTTAACCCATTTTATTTCCCTTTTGTAGGATTGGTATATTGTGTTACAATCATCTGTTTTACAGATATGGTTTAAAAGACTGTGTGGACATTATGTCATTTTAATGTCTTTGTAGTGTTCCCTAATCATTACAATATTAAAAAGATGTACATGAAAAGTGTCGCAAAGTCTGTATCTGCAATATCCATTAAGCAGTATTTATAGCGATACACTTAAACAGGGGTACTTGGATCAATTCAAGGGGGTACACAAAAAAGTCTGAATAGATTCTCAGGTCTCACCAACATGAAGTTCAGGTACAGACTATACGTGGACAAAGGTTTTGCACTCAAATTGTCCCCAATACAAATGCCACTACATAGTAGCCTGTATATCAATACGAGTTCACATTTTGTAAATGCAGCAATAATAATTAGAAAAATATTAATTATAATAGCAAGCTGTCTATGGTGCAGGGGGTACGTGGTAGGACATAGAATGTCTCAGGGGATACATGGCAGTTAAAAGTTTGGGAACCACTGCCTTAGAAGAATGTTCTCAGAACTTGACAGTATGAATTTCTATGATCCAGATGATCCAGAATGCAGCTGCACGTCTGGTCTTTAACCAGCCAAAAAGGGCACATGTCACACCTCTGTTCATTGAACTTCACTGGCTGCCCTTGGCTGCTCGCATTAAATTCAACGCACTTATGTTGGCCTACAGGGTGAATGATGGCTCTGCTCCCATCTACTTGAATTCTCTTCTGAAGCCCTATGTCACCCGACGACCACTACGCTCCTCTAAGGAACGTTTTCTAGCACGGCCAACACCTTGTGCAGGTCGGTCCAGACTCTTCTCATATCTGGTTCCGCGCTGGTGGAATGACCTCCCAAGTGCTACCAGATCAACTGATACCCTCTCCACCTTCAAGAAACTCGTGAAGACTAAGCTCTTCCAAGAATATCTCCTGGCGTAAACTTTGAGAATGCACTTAATAATTTAATTTCTCTACATTGTGTTACACTATTGCACTTTCAACTTAAAACAGCGCAGATTCTATGTTAGCAATATGCACTCCTTGTTAGTTCATTGTGTTGTAGCTTGAATGTTATCCTCTTTTGTAAGTCGCTTTGGATAAAAGCGTCTGCTAAATGCCTAAATGTAAATGTAAATGTCAGACACTACACGACTCAGTTTGCAAATTAACAAGGGTTTATTTACAAAGGAGAACGAACGGGGCACAACGAAAGCCACGTCAGTTACAAATAACTGAGGCAGGGAGTAAAACTATAACACACAGAAGATACTGGATATAACTAACACACAAAAGATATCATCAATTAAACCAAGGTACGAACTAGGGTGAACGGAGAAACAAGGGAACAAACGATACCAGCGAGAATGTCCAGGGACGTGGGGCGCAAGGCACAGAGAGTTCGTCGGAGACAGAGGACAACACGACTGACATAGAACAGATCCTAAGGTGGATTGACGAGGCCAGACGTCAGGGAATCTGGGAGACACACTTAAGTAACGTGGAGACCAGGTGAAATCAATCAAAACACAGGTGAGGGTGAGCGTGCACCAGGAAGTGGCTGGGAGCGGGGAAACGAACTGAGAGTTTGTGAGGCAGAGTGAGGGGGCGTGGTTGTGTCCAGATCTGATGCAGACCTGACAGTAAATTTGCGGCTTGACATACTTCACACATCACGCTAAAGGGAGGTGTGGCAGAAGGTTCCGCAGTGGCTTTAATGTTAGTAACGTCCACGCGTGAGACTTCTACTGGATGGTTAGGTTTGGCTGAATGATGAGCGGTAATTAAGCGCTGGTCGAGAATTTGCTGTGAATACCTGGTGTGAAAATGCTGAAATATGACGATAGGATAGACCTAGTTGTTATGGACACGTGTAATGATGTCTGTAATTAATGACGACCTCGTCGGAGAGAAAAACTCATCGTAGAAGGAAACAGCGTAGCCTACCCTTGAAGATGGCAACGGTGAGCAAGAGTTACTGCACCTGAAATTAAATTATTGTCACACACCTAAACGCTTATTTACTGAAAATCACATCACCTTTGCGCTTTTCTCTTTTTCCTACTCTTTCTCTCTCTCTCTCTTTCTATAATATATATATAGAAAGCTCTGGAGGCAGGTGCACAGTGTGTTGCCAAAAGTGACTACTTAAAACCTAAACCTGGTGAAATTGCCTACCATAAAGGAGATATCTTTACTATAGTGGAGACAACGCAGGTAAACTTAGACTGGCTTTGGTGTTCTGACATATCAGTAGAAATGTTACTTGACAATTCAGATTGATTAATGTGATTTCTTTTTTTCAGGAAAAAGGCATATACAGAGCAAAAAACAACAAGACGGGAGACGAAGGTCTGGTTTCTTGTGGCCATATGAGGGAAAGAGAGGCTATCCGCATCGACTCCTGCCTTAGCCTTATGCCGTAGGTTTCACATACTTTCACGTTTGAATTCGTCCAAGTATGACTTATTCCTCGCTTAGGTAACTGTAGGAAACGATGGTAAGAGGTCATTATCATATGTCCACGTTGTGATGTGATATTCTGCTGAAGTTATTAAAAGCGCTTTCCTGAATCCCTGAATTCATGAAAAAGTAAGAGTGAGTAATGGTGCGCTCTACGTTGCATGCCTATGGCATTACGCATTAAAGTACACCAACTGATTCTTTCCCCACCCTAAAGGATTGTAATGACAAGTCTGGCTATGACAGGTCAAGCCTAGTGATTCCCAACTGATTCCCACTGCCACTGCTATTTGTTAGCCGATGTCTCTTAGAGGTGCAACTGGAGCCCTTATAATGTATCCAACTTGACCTACTGTTTAGTGTGTACAGAATTGCTCAGCTGAACCATGGCATATGCTCTCACCCTTAATTTTGCAAGTAGATTTTGGAATAGGCATGACTGTGTATAATTAGTTCTTTCGATAAATCTATCACCACAAACAATGTTTTTGTTCATTGCAATGGGTCAGGTGGTTTCATGGGAAGATTTCAGGCCCTAAGGCAGTGAAGAAGTTGAAGCCCAAGGAGGATGGCTTATTTCTGGTGCGCGAGTCCATCCGCCATCCTGGGGATTATGTTCTGTGTGTCAGCTTTGCTGGAGAGGTCATTCACTACCGAGTCATCTACCAGCACAACAAGCTGACTATTGACAACTCAGAGTTCTTCTATAACCTTATTGATATGATTGAGGTGGGTGCTCAGATCTGAGATTCATGTTGTCTGCTGTTATGATGTGCTGTCTTTGGAAATTGTTTCCATCACATCCTTAGTATACTGTAAATAAAATGTAATATTTCAGTTTTTCAACCTCGACAAAAAAGTTATTGTCAGGATACTGATGACACACAATGGTTTCATATTCTCTGTATAAGTTACATAAATATGAGACTAAGTTAGAGTAATGAAATTAAATTATTTTCCCATAATCAAATCATTACATTTTATGATTGTCAACAAAATATTGCATTATACTTCTTGCATTTGTAGGTGACTATAAGCAGAATATAAGCAGACTCTTGCTTTTGTCATAGTTGCATCCACCAGCCCAGTCATTCTCCCCTTTAGAAGATAAAAGAGTTTCTTAGTTAGGCAGATAAACTGTATGGGGAAGTACAGTGAGATAGGGATTTGAGTGAGTGGGAGTGAAGAGCAGCTTAGGGCCCTATCTGTCCTTCCCAGGCATTTGGGCTCTGACTTATTTCCTCAGTGGTTTAAGCCTTGTTTGTAGAGTACATACTGTTGTTTGGCCGCAGTTTCTGTTGGTACATTTAGTACCACTACAAACTCCAAAAGATTCAATCTTCTGGATCTTTCCACCTTCGACTGAACCCTTTTCCCCTCCACATCTTTGTCACCGTCTTCCTAACTCTGTTTAGGTTAATGAGAACATGTCAAGATCCAAGAGTATGACTGCTTTTTAGTCATTGCCAAGGCACATACGTAACTAGCAGAAATGATTCCGTTTTCCAGTTCAGACTTAACAGACAAAGGTCATTTAATCTGTGTCAAGCTTTTCTTGTTTGTCAGCAAATTATAAAAGATGACCAATATGCTCTGCTCTCAAATATGCTCAGCACTGCGAGTCAGGGCTGCTGTGATGTTAAGAGAATATGAATCCACTTACACTTATGTGAAGCCAGGTGTTACTGATTGTCAAGTTGATTGGTGGTTGTGTCTACCATCTTTCACTTTAAAGGGACCGCCAGTGTACCCTGTGAAAGTAACTTTGAAAGCCCTCACCTCTAAATATTTGACAGTCTGTTCACTCAAATAGTAACTTTTCTAAGCAAAAATAGAATCCAAAACCAGCTTAAGGTGCTCCTAGCCAGGCTAGTGCCACCTAGTGCCTCCATTCAATTTCTCATTTAGCTACCACTGTGACAGGGCCATTGACTTAGGTTCCACTGACTCTGGGCTTTACGGACCAATCAGCAAACAGAGGGAGGGATAAACGCGAAGACGTTGAAGATGATTGAAGTAGAAGGTATCTGTGCACCAGGAAGCAAACGTATCTTAATAGATAAACGATGTGCAAAAGCAAAAGGGAAACGATGTGAAAGCATTTGATGCATCAGGCTAAGGTGTTCCAATGCCTTCATTTAAACCTCCATTAGGACAGGGTATATGAATGGTTCCTTTGAAGCTAACGGTTAAGCTAAAGGTCCTCCTCAATTCCTTATGCCAGGAAACTTTCCTAAGCATGTAGAGACTCTAAATAGCCCTTATCACTAAATATTTTACTCTGATAGAAACCTTATGAAGCAAGTGGCCAAAAGAAAATGATATTAATTGGCACATGACAACTGTGTAGACATGTGGATAAACTAATTAGTACAAATAAGGTCCAAAAGTGCACAAAATCTACTACCCCTCAACCCTCTCTGGTTCAGTTTTTTCACTTGTTTCTAAAATTTACAGAGACTCCAGTTATTAAACAGAGTGTAACTGTTTTCTCAATAGCCCTGTCAACTGAGAATAGCTTTGATATCAGTCTATGAAGGATGTGTAAGTGTGGAGGCACTCAGGAGGGGAATCCCATAGAGAAGAGAACCAGTCACAGTTTACAACAGCTACATTTGGAAATGCATCAAAAACTTAAGGCCAGAGTTTCCAGACAACGTGCAGGTGACTTAAAATCCAGCACTATCTCTTCAGAGGTGCTATCATAAGAAATAAATTCAGTCATGACATTTTTAGTCCTTGCTTTTGTTGATTTTCTCCTGATGGGAACGTTATCAACATTATGATGAACAACACAGCATTGATTTTGTTTTTACAGTATTATTCTAAAAATAAGGGAGCCATTGCCACTATTCTGCACAGAGCTAAAGCGAAGGAGGGAGTCCGATCAGCTGAGTTAGAGCTATCTAAAAGTAAGTGTTCACGTATATACGGACAATTTTGATTAATAAAAACGTAAAGTAAAGGTTCATTTTAGCCCTGTGATGAGTTGTGTGGGGATTTTCTTGACATTCCACATGTTTATGACAAAACTCTTTGCTGCCAAAATTGCCTTCATACTGAATCCACATAGTTCTAGATTGCATGTTTTTTGTGAATAAGTATGCTGAAAAAAAAAAAAACAATGTTCAAAAATGTTCATGCCTTCGGCCTTAGTGGGATGGCTCATGGATATGGAGAAGCTTGTGTTGGGAGCAAGTATTGGAGAGGGTGAGTTTGGAGGTGAGTCTTTCAGAATGTGAAATAAGGCGTTTTCTTCTTTAACAATATGAGACAATTCATTTCAAGAGGACTCAAGAGGATTTTGCATTTCTTTTCAGCGATTCTTGCTTATGCCAGTAGTTTCTTTGCTGTTTTCTGAATTAGGCACTGACTTGTAGCGATTTTGTTTTTGTCCACAGAGGTGTACAAAGGGGAGTACATGGGCCAGCAGGTGGCAGTGAAGAACATTAAGTGTGATGTTACAGCTCAAGCTTTTTTGTCCGAGACAGCAGTCATGACGTGAGTTGTACTCCCTCCCTCTCTCTGTGTTTCTGTGTATAGATGGCAAATTAGAAGCACTTTTACAAACTTTTCTTATACTACAGACATTAAAGCATTAAAGATCATTCTTGAAAAATGGTTTGGCTTAATTGTATTTGATTTAGCTACTTCAATCTCTGGTTTGTCATCCATAGGAAACTCCAGCACAAGAATTTGGTGAGGTTGTTGGGTGTGATTTTACACAATGGATTGTACATAGTCACAGAATTGATGGCCAAGGTATGTATTAAGCCAAATTTGTTGTAAAGGACTAGTGTGCCCAAATAAAGGAAATATATTGTACTAGACCAATCAACATATGCATATATGCTATTATTATTATAATTATTAGTAGTAGTTGTAAGCTTTAAATTTGGTAGTTGTCTGTGTTTTAGGGCAACCTTGTGAATTTTCTACGCACAAGAGGGCGCTCTCAGATCAGCTTTGGCCAGTTGATACGTTTTGCACTGTAAGGCTTTGTCTTTTTTTCCCCTCCTGGGTTTTTCTGATCTTCACTACCATTTGACTGAATAGAACATTTTATTTTGAACCACAGTAGACTGTTTAACACTGTCAATGAGAATAGTGCTGTTGATTTTGTTGTTAACAGAGATGTGTGTGAAGGAATGGAGTACCTCGAGTCCAAAAAGCTGGTACACAGAGACCTTGCAGCACGTAATGTCTTGGTGTCTGAGGACACAGTGGCCAAGGTCAGTGATTTTGGCTTAACCAAAGGGGACTCAAAGGGCTTTGAGCAGGTGAAGTTACCTGTCAAATGGACGGCGCCAGAGGCCTTGAGGAAAGAGGTGGGGTTGGTGTCCTCCACACTGTTTTTGAAGTTAACATTACACTTTGCATATAGAAATGCTATAGAAGTACTAACAGCAATAAAACAGCAAGATATTGTATTTGATGCTCACTGTTGACTCTTCTGGTTTCAGAAATTTTCCACACGGTCAGATGTTTGGAGCTATGGGATCTTCCTATGGGAGACATTTTCCTACGGCCGTCAGCCCTACCCAAAGATGGTGAGCTAAGGGCAACTCTCTCAAGCTCGGACTGTCAGGATAGTCTGTGGTCCGTCAGGACTAAAGGGATTAAAAAATCTAAGAGTGGAATTTAGTTAAAAGTAAATAAGTAAAGTGACTAAACCCCAGACATCCTAGTAAGAGCCCACTTAGCTACTGTTGATGATCAGCACAGCTCAGAGACATTGTTGGAGTTGTTATAGGCACATCAGCCTTGATGCGTTTGGGAAAAAAATGAAAAACCCAGCAAAACTCAGTGACTCAATCTGAAAGAGTAAGAAAAAAGAAAGAAATAGAAAAAAAGTCTGATTTACGTATATTTCCTGTACACTTGTCATGAATCATTGTCAAGGACAGTAATGAAACAGTAATAAGAACGTGAGTCATTTTCATCTTGTTCAAGAGGTGTAGAGTAGGCAAATGCTAGCTGAATCTCCGTCTTCACAACATCCATGTGGTAGTCTGATGACGGTCACCTGCTTCCATTGCATGAGCACATCTTCTTTGCCTGTGTTTCCGTCAGTTACTCACCACACAGGTATGTGACATGGAGAAATCAAAGCGGTTTCACTAAGCAGGTAATAAAGGCAGGGATAAACCCGGATTAATGCTTGTGGGGCTTGTTTCTATGGCAACAGCTCCTCATGGCAGCAAGCCAGCAGAGGAAATGCAAGGGGGAGAGAGTGGGATGGGGGTGGGGGTGAGGTCGGGTGGGGTCGGATGGGGTGGGGTGGTAGGGCAGGGATTATCTTACTTCCAGATCCCTGTGTTACACTGGTCCTAAAGTCTCGTCAGACAAACGTCCTGGCCCGTGCACAACCATTCCCATACAACTAGGCTTGTCATTCATGACACTGGGTCCATGCATGCATGGGCAGTGTGGGTCAAGTCATGTCCTCAGTGCACCTGAATTAGGGTCAGGAGGGCAACAATTTTATCTCCAAGTACAAACCAGTCGGTTCGACCTAAAGTAGTTGTGTTCTCCAGTACTTTTGTTGCTAGATGCTAATGGGAATCAGCCTGGTGGAAACTTGCTCTACTCCTGATCTCCAGGATCCCTGATCCTAGTCTCATTGACGTTAACCCAGTCACAAATAGGCCAATTGTGTCGGCTTACCCACCTCTGTTATGTTGTTGTGATGTTGTGACTGTTGTGTTGTGATGGAAAGAGACCTATCTATGAGGCTCTATAACAATGAAGACTTGAAATGCCATTTACCATAAATGTTCTTCTGTTGCCTTTGAGGGGAAGATGGACAGTGGAAAATAAGAAAGACAGAGTTCAAGTTAATTAAATTTAGGGGTTTAGGTTTCCTCGGATTCAGCCTACACCAAGTTCAACAAAGTCTGTTAACAGGGCAAGGTTAACTTGACAAGGGACAAGGTTAACTATAATGGCCTTGTTAGGACATATCTCATTAACTCTTGGTACACAGCATTATTTCTGTTAGTAGCTGACTGGACTGGCTCACTCTCTTTAGATGAACCTGGCTTCACTGTGCCTCTGTGCAGTGTAGGTGAAGCAATAGTTCACCATCCAACAGCCTGCTGTTCTTTACAGGCAAAACCAGCTCCTGTGCTCTAACATATTTAAGTCCTGTTTGTGTGGTTCAGAACTACCAAATGCGTAATATACTTGTCATATACCATCCAACCTGATGGATCTCATGAAAAGCGGTGGGTGCAGAATACACCAAAAATGGCAACTACCACACAAAACAACTTCCATGTAATTGAAAGAATTATTGATTGAAAAATAGACCATTAAGCAGCGTGTATTCATAGGAATGACGTGCCCCTTCTGTGCTTGCTCTTGTAGTCACTGAAAGATGTGCGTGAGCAGGTGGAGCAGGGCTACAGGATGGAGGCCCCTGAGGACTGCCCTCCAGCACTCTACCAGCTCATGAGGAGCTGCTGGCAGGAGGAGCCGGGGAAGAGGCCTTCCTTCCACAAGCTCAGAGACAAGCTCCAGAGGGAAATGGGAAATGGACAACATGAGTCTCCAGTAGAGTAGGGCATGACTCTAACTGCGATGTGTACTTTACCAGATGGTTTCAGGTGTGATATGTACTACTTCATGGCATATATTCTACTGTATTTCTCCAGACTTTCCACCTCTGTACTTCCTTTATCCCTATTTTGATCAGATTTTATACTGAACTACTAGTCTACTAAATCGATAGCTGTTGTGCCCTTCAGTGTAAATAGAGTGTATATTACAGTGTAAATATATTTGGACTTGTAAAATGGTCAAGTGCATACTTGTAACAAAACATGTATTTTTAAAAATGACAAAGTTACATGCATACCTTTGTGTCGAATTTTAAATTAATATGTTGCATGAACCGTTAACATTTAACATTTTTTTTTACAGTATCAGGTAGGCAATGCTTAGATTCAAACATTCACTCTCCATTGACAAAACGCAATCTAGCCAAGTGGGATCTGTGAGGGAGAGGGGAAAATGCTTTATCTGGGATTAAAATGCAGATCACCAGTATCTGCTTGTGTTGTACTGTAATTGTCCAGCAATATGCCCAGCGCCTCAAAGCTTAATATGTAAAATCTTGAATGTTATTGCTGATATAAGTAAGGAATTACAAAGCGGACAGCAGCCTGTGTGAAGAGGCTTTCTGGAGTTACAGGGGATTGGGTTCAGATATCCTCTTTTCTTCCCAGTTCATCCGGGCTAAGATCTCAGGACAACAGTTTCTCTGACTCATCACAGTTTTGTGAGACCTCTTGGGACAAAGGGACATTTGCTGGTACTTTGATGGAGTCATGCTCATACATACATCCCTCCTCACACTTGACCTGGAGTATTGAAATGTTACGTAATGAATCCTGCACTCCTATGCAACTGATAGGTTTCTGAAAGATTTATACAGGGAGAGTTTTTTTCCCCTTTTGTTTTGTTTGGTTGTCACGTTACACCCAAAATTAAATATGTCATTAGTTTTAATGCTTTGTAAGCCTGGTATTTGTCTTTTACCCACGGGATATACCACAGATTGAGTCTTTATCCTCTTTCTTTTCATTACCATAGGGCCTATGTTGGATTTGCTTTGTGTATCTAAAGCTTGTAAAAGGATGAGATCTAATATTTAAAGAAATTTCAAACATATTAGAGGATTTAAAAGGGCATTTGCCTTCTTCAGAGTGATAGAATTTTTTTTCAACATAGATACATTTTTGGATTGTTCACGAGTACAGTTAGCTTTTAAGTTGGGTGCCAGAGACATTTCTGTGACGTACACTTTTTCATGTGTTGAAATTGTCCTTGCTATTCCCTGGTTTATCTCAAAATGTTATTTTGAGATAAATTAAGCTACAGTAGAAGTAGAGCATTAGCCTTCTAAGTTATACTCCTACTGACTCTACCACTGTGGTTTCAGAACTCTGGTACCTGACTGACACAATAAAGGTGAGTCCCACAGGGTTGCTGTCCTCAGGTAAACACTCTGAGCACCTGACTCTGCGCCAGGTTCTTGAACTGATGATCTCTGTGTTGTCAAGGAAAGCTCCTGGAGTGGCATCCTCTTTAACTCAGTTCTGAACTCTGGCGGCATGCAGCTCCTAGCTTAAGGTGCTCTCTTTTCCAGGAGTCGTTCCTAGGGAGCTGTTGGCTTGAAAACAGGAGGGGTCTCCAGATGGACGCATAGTTAGTGTCTGACATACATCTGAGAAGCAGTGACTCTCACACATCAGACACCATGGGGATTTCAGCGCTCACCCTTGCCATATGCCTTCTTCCAGACTGCAAGCATGGAATCTTTCATGGATATGTGTTTTAGGTTTAATGAGGCTATGTATGGAGTGTCAGCCAAAAGGCAAGTTTATGAGCTGAACCACATGTAGTGAACAGTGGCAGTGACAGTAGGATCAAATCCTCTTTTACATTTCCAGGTATCACCACTGGGCAAAGTGGATTTAGGGATCAAGGATTACACCTCTTATCTGAGCTCACCTGCTTAGATTCCCTCAAAGAAACATCTGGTGTCCCTATGCTTTTCATGAACAGTAAGAATACATGCTATAGATATGAATGAGCAATAGTCATTTTTGGTTTTATGGTGTTTGCAATCATACTGTAAAACACACTGCTAGTCTTTACACCGAGACATCAACATCAGTAGACTACATCAAGCTTATAGCAGGCACCATGCACACAGAACCTGAAGAGGGAACTGACAAAGTGAATATGAGGGATTTATTAGCCAAGGTTGTGCAGAATCAAGCCAATATCACAGCATTCCTACTGTAGTATACTGTATCATCATACTGTGTAATCCCCTGTAAAATATCACAACAGAAAAAGAAGGCCTTAGCACACATTTGTATGCATTGTTGCACTATTTATACTGAATGATGTTACAAGAAATGTGGAAGATTAGGAGTGTTTTTTTCCCAGGTGTTTAGACCATCACTGTGGCACCATTCAGATTGCCACAAAAGGTTATAGATTGTGACTGCAATGTAAAGGTTACATCTGTTTTCTACTTGCCTTCATACATTGGATGTACACTTTACAGACACTTCTTTGACAAGAAATCTGAGTGGTAGGTAAGTCTCAAGGAGCTGCATCAAATGAGCCCTCATCCACTCATGTGTGGTGTAGCAACACCTATTAAGAGAATAACTTGAGAGCTGCTGCGCCCTGGCCAACAAAATGTTAGCGGTATGTAGGTTCATTCATGTCATGCATTATGTAGCACCACCGATTGAAAGACAAAAAATTGGGGTTTTTTGTAGGTAGCGTTTACATTTCCGTCAATGATTCCCGGGAGACTGAAACACCGGATCTTACGAAACCTGGTTAGAATACTGCCCCACGAGGCTCATAGTGCGTAAACTTTTTTGATTCCCGAGGACCACACCACACTCAACATAGATTTCTTTCAATTACTCTGCAACCATTGTGTCCTGGATAACCAAATTTTTGTGGTATGTAGGTCACACATAGACACAAACGAATTCATAACCACTCATTTGTTGTGTAGCGCCACCCAGACAAAAATGCAAAAACAGGACACTTCAGTTGGCAACATGTTGAGAACATGTGAACTTCATGAATCTCTATAATTTTATCCAGGTGTATGCCAAATTTCGTCCTATTACAGGGGATCATTGACAAATATCACCACTATTTCCCATTAATTCAGCATCATTTTTATTGAATCAACACCGCCATCTTCAAGCCAGCGGATGTCCATCCTACACACATACACCCCCACACACCTACAGATCTTCACACAAACATATGCTTGATACATATAAACACATAGCAAACACACACACATACTCTCATACACACACACACACACACACTCAGAGGTGCTTGATTACACAAACCATTCCCACAAACAAATTAGATGTACCCCCTAGCGGTACATAATATGACTGCCACACATTGCTGCATGTGCCATCTGAAGAATATGAACGTCCATTCTTACTCTTGACACATCTTTTGAACCGCAAGTCTTTCTAGTTTGCCCCTATGAGTTATACATACATGTCAACACATATATACAGTTGTCACATGTTCACAGTCTGAATTCCTTTTTTCCAGTATTCCTTCTTTATTACCAAGTTTTATTTGCCCCATGTGTCAGTGTCCCCAAAACGGTTGACGGCAATTAGCTTCCCAACAACAAAAAAGAAACAGCCAATTTGACCATTTTTTTGTTTCTCAATGGTGATGCTATATTATACAAGAGTGGCTGAGGCTCATTGAGACCTATGTACCAGTAAAATTTTCCGTGAAAATGTTTGCTATAAAATATAAACTTGTCTTATGGGAAGAAAAATACTAGAGATCAATGTTGAGCCCAATCGCATTGTGCTCATTACTCCCACCACCATAACATTAGTGAAAAATTAGCCTTCATGATATATTACATCAATCTGTCAAAACACTTTCCTTAGCCACTAACTACAAGCAAAATCAATATTAGTTATTATTAGTTATGTGAAACAAAGTAGTATTTTTCAAGCAAAGTAGGCCTAGATTTGGAAATCAATCCTTTTAAAACTGTTCCTGCACTGTCAAGTTTTGCCAAATGCAATGACATGCCTATTTAAACTGTTGTGGTAAAAGCAAAATATGTTTTTAGAATAAGCATCTGAAAGAACAAAAGACTATAATCTGATATGGTTACATTTTTATTGTGACTATGAGGAGTCACCGGCCCAATAAAGTCTGAGAACCCCTGGCTTAAGACATATGAGCCCAGTGAGCTTAAAGTGACCCACTGTTTTAGTGTCCTGAGAATCACTGAAGGTAATTGCTCCAAAATATTTTGTATTTTTGTGTGTCAACAGGTGGCGCTACTCCACACATGGGAGGTTGAGGCCTATCTTTCACTGAAGCTATTATGTGCTATGGGCCTACTGGGGATACATCTAAACAAAGTTTCAAGGGACCTGGTGTTTCGGTGACCTGGGCTGACGGAAATTTGCTCACAAGAAAAATTACCAATTTTGCCATTTTGGGCTTGTCAGTAGGTGGTGCTACACCACACGTGGGTGTACAAGGGCTCATTTGTTGTGGCTCATTGAGATCTACGTACCACTGAAATTTCTTTGGCTCAGGTGCTACAGTTCTCAACTTATTCCATGAAAACTGTGTCTAACCAACCTGTGTTTCGGGGGGTCCAGCTCAGGTGGGGAGCAGTGTCTGGGGAATCACGGAAATTGCTCACAAGAAAAACAAGCAATTTAGCTATTATTTGCCTGTCAATAGGTGGTGCTATAACACACATAGACGTTTGATGCAGCTCCTTGAGACCTACGTACCACCCAAATTTCGTTGGCTTTGATGGTTCGGTTCTCGACTTCACAGACTGAATTCAGAATTTGAACATCTATATATAGTATGTGTGCTTGTACAGCTCAAAGGAGTAAATCTGTAAGAATCGTGGTTCAAAAGATGTGTCAACGGATGGAGATAAATTTTCTTTGATTGACACATGGTACAATGTGCAGTGGTCATATGATATACTGCTAGGCAGTACATCTAGTTCTGCTGCATCTTTTAGTGCAACTGTGAAAATAGAGAATGAAATATTCTTGAGAAGATGAATTGTTCTTGTCAGGAGAAATCTTTTTTTTTTCTCCCTCTGACTTGTCACACAGTCATGTGAAATATCTGGTCCATGGCCTGTGCAACGAAGGTGGTACATCCAAACTGCCTGCATTTTGTGCTGTATATTCTGGCTGATTAAACACCATGGAGATGCTTGTGAATGTTAATCCAGCACTCTCTTCAGGTTTGTGTAATACCTCTTTAGGAAAGGAACAAATCCCAGCATGTGTAAAACTGAACAGATTACGGTACATGCATTATTCCAGAATTGGTTTTTGAAAATCATTGTGAAGCAACTCATTCTGTTCCACTAGTGCTAGTGCAGTGTGATCAGATAGGAGATTGGTTTTCCCTCTTTTTCCATCTGCAATTTTTTTGTCAATGATTCCTCGGGGCATATGCCGCACTATTCTGTGAAAGGTGGGTATAGGCCAAAAGGAGTATTCACAGAACATCTCCCCATCTGTTGTGCTCACACACACACATGCACACACCTACTTATGAGCACAAATGCACACAGTATTACAAGCCGAAATATACAAGGAGTCTTAGGACAACAAGATGGATTACAAACATTTTGGCTTAACCCATCCTCATACATGTAATTTTAAATGGAATAGTCCACACAGCTAGCCTAGTAATGTAGACACACCCTAGCAGTAGCAAACAGTTTTGCTCAGCAGGTACATCAAGCTACATACCACTGGGGCATTAATAGGTCTACCACTGGTCTTGGTCAAGGCTTGGTAAGACCAATCACAATGCGCTGTCTTTGTAAAGAGTCTTCGGACGAGCTTGACACGGTAACAACAGGGCTGTGATGGTGCAAATCAACTGTGGCTAAAGTGGCCAAGGAATAGTGATCGTTTGAATCAACTTTAGCATGACTTTGGGAGAATTAGACTTGAGCTTTTCTTTGAAAGATGAGCAGAAAAAGGCACTCAAGGATGCATTTGCTGTTGCCGTAGCGCTATCCACTTTGAAAGACAACCACTGATTCTTTCCCTAGGATTGAGCCCAGTCAATCGGTCTTGGCCAGACAATACATTTTGATGTTATAGTTTGACTTGTCAGACTACCACGCAGCCCTAGTGTGGTTGTATTATGTACAATTTTTTGTATTATCTACAATTATTGTATTATCTACAATTTTTATAAAGCACAGTTGGCAACATTATGTAGTGAGAGGTTTATGACATAACAGGGTCGCTGACCAACAATACAGTAGGCATAAAGCTATTGTCATTGTCTTACCACAATATGATCATATAAAACTGAATTTGAAAATCATGAATTTAAACCCAAAGACATGGAGTTATGATGACATGACTTACATTGGCTAAATAAATAATGAAACAATAATAATAAATTAATTCTTTTCATATTGAAGGGGCCAAGCCTCGAGTCCCCCTTTGTGATTTTTTGTGTGTTTCTTATGATTTGTGGCCCTCCTAATCCCCCATGGGAATGCAGTAATCCAGGACCATAAGACCATGCTGACTAGGAGGAAGTGAGCAGACAGGGAAGATTATATTAAAATATGTAATCACAGAACCTGCAAACCATCTCAAGTCTGGCCGATTTGTTATGCGGGAGTATAATGGGGAGCTGGTGAACAAGAAAGAACCAATTCAATTTCAGAATCAGGACACGTTCAAGTTCAATTTTTCTTTTTAAGTCTGATGATCATAGACCAATGAAAGAGTAAAACCAAACATTAAAAAAAGGAAAAAAAAACTGCAAAAGCAATGTTTGAACCTAATGTGCGCCACTTGCTGAAGCTCATCAAAATTTGTGTTTTAAATTCCTATGCTGGAAAAAACACTTTTGGACTCGATTACATGAAAATCATACTTTTCTTTTTAGTTTATATCCTTTAAATGCTTTTCATGTCTACAGGAATTTACACAAGTGAATAACGTCATAACAAGATACATAAAGGCAGAAGGTTCAACATGATTGGCCCATGAGTTGCCTCAAAGGGCCTGATTTAAAAGCAAACATTAATAATTTGATTTAGTTTAATCCTATTAAGGCTGTAAGCAGAATCAGTGACGGTGTTTGGTGTTCTGGGACGGTTGACTCCCTCTACTGGCTCCTGAAAAGGAAAAAAAATACCTCTTCTTTCAACTCTCAGCAACACTTGTGTCAGATTTGATCACCTCATGCCTATAGCACTGTATATAAGTGACTTCATCTCTTCTGCTTGATCCAGTGTAATATGTATGTCAGTATCACATTCTTACAGAGGTCATGATTATGAAACTCGGTCAAATGGTCCGGAAGTGTATAAATGACAGGTAAGGCACTTAAGCGACAGATTAAACACTAGTCTGCGTCACTGTCTGAAGCAGTTTCACCTTTAATGATGTTAAGAGTATCAGATTAAGTGATAATGGAGGAGTCAAGGGTCAATCATATTATTCAAAGTGTTCAATCCTCACTCTTTAAGGGTAGATGGGTAGGGTACAGGGTAGCGTCTCAGTCAGCAGCCTCACTCTGAGGGGTTGTGTTTTCATTTACAGCTGTTTGTCTGTCAGTGTGTTAGCCATTACCAACCCCACTAAAAGGTGAGGAAAACTGGACAGAAGAGAAATGCCCTGATCAAATTAATTACGTCTCACCACCTCATTCTTGCAAACAGTTCTGATCAAATAGACCTAGGTCTACTTTCCACCAGACCAGGCAGCTCATGTGTTTATGTTGAGGACATAGTAATGTGCTGTGTAGTCACTGTGGCTCTGTTAAAAGGTGTTGCATTGAAATTAGATTTAATTTGTTTGTAATATAATAATTAATTTCAACGATGTGCTTTACAGTGTTATATCATTATCACATGCAGACTTCAGGAAGCCTAGTTTGGTTTTACCATTTAGATTATTAAAGTAAGATTGCATTATGAACAGAACACACATTCAATTACCACATGTCTAGATATATGTATTATCATATCTAACACACTAGCCATCGGTCACAGAGCTTTCAATTTGTGGTCTAAACAATAGAAAGTTCCATACTAATACCACTCATACAGGCAAGTGGCTTACTCTAACTTGTACTATTCAAAATTCCCATGTGGGAGAAAAGTCTATAACATATGTGACCCTTATTGAATAAGTGAGATATCCGTGTTCCTATAAGATCACCTTCTAACTTAGCTAATTTCCTAGCCTACAGTTTACTCAAGGAAAATAGTGTCGGACAGTGCAAATGGTACTTCATCCCTGCTTCACTCATCGCTTCATCTGCTCTCCCTCTCTTTTTTTCTCTCTCGCCCTCCCTCTCATGTTCTTTTCCTCTTTCTAAAGCCATGTCCCCAGTAAGCTGACACAGCGCCTTTAAGCGTTAGCTACTTTGTCCCTAATAGGATCAGAGGGCTTATATTGTCATCTGATAAACCTAAGCAGCTTGATAGCTGTGCTGCACCTTCTTAACCAATTTGTACTCAATTAGGCTAATGGGGAAATAACAGTAGAAGTTCTCAAAATGCACAGGCTTGATGGAATAATCGGCGATAATTGGAAAATACATGAGCTTGATTGATAGTGCGCTCACAGATGACTTTTGGATCCCCTGTCCTTTTGACCACTTCTTGTGAACCACTAAATCCTGCCAAGTACATCGATCGATGGGCATAGAAAGAAGAGCCATAATATGAACCTCAATGAATCCATGAACTTATAGAATTACAGCTACATTTTGTATGGTGACTGTGAAGTGTGTGTTGAAAAAAGGGAACAAATTAATTAATTTTGAGGGAGAAAGGTTTTTAGGTGCCAGTACCAGATGGCTAACGAGTCATTGCTTTCTGCTGATACCCAGTAGTTTACTGTTTCCACACATACATTAATCTTGGCTTTTGGTTCTCGGAATTTAGAAAGGTCCCCTCCCTAGACTCTTGGCATCCTTTTTGATTGGGTGGCACATGGTATAGTCACTGTATAGCCTGTGGTGTTGATGAATGAGCAATGCAGTAAAACTTCATTTAACCAAACATCTGATCTATGTCTTCTTTCATACCAACCTTGAGCACAAAGGGAAAATGTTTGCATGACATCAGCTTTTCTACGATGCATGCATTCTCTGGGATTTTGCATTAGCAACCATATGGGGTTCTCTAGGCCTGCCAGGAACTGTACCTCTTACCTCTCCATCGCAAGGCTCAGTGACACCATTCCAATGTCAACACTCTGACTGATCCTAAATGAACGATTAGCAAACGGTTTTAGATATTACACATTTCTGATACTATATTGTATAGGGTAGCCTGATTTATCTGTTTTATCAAGTTCCTGTTGTATTATTTTACTTTTATACATAATTACCAAGCAGTAACATAAAACATTATTATTTTTTTTACCAG
The DNA here is from genome assembly GCA_015244755.2 of Tenualosa ilisha. Classification (NCBI taxonomy): domain Eukaryota; kingdom Metazoa; phylum Chordata; class Actinopteri; order Clupeiformes; family Clupeidae; genus Tenualosa; species Tenualosa ilisha. The sequence continues at coordinate 1,380,028 of PYXC01000407.1, forward strand.
GGAACTGCTCTATCCATATTCTTGTTAACTTCAATCACATGGAGAGCTTTCAGAACTTTAGTTTGGATTGAGTTGTTGGCAATACTTATAATAATGGAATAACGGAAATCTAGCAATTACTTACAGTTTGTTTATTGATTGCTATTAATTGCTAAATGATATTAATCAATAGTCTATTTTTCAATTTCCTATTAAAATGTCAGTATAGGCCAAGTATTTGCATATTAATAGGCCTATATCTGACCCTTCAATGATAAAAGCAAAATTGCAGTTCACCTACCTCTCAAATTGAGTTTATCCACCTCTTAATAGAGTTTCTGCACTAATTTCAACTTCTATCATTCATTATACAGAAATAACTGACCTCTGAACATTGGGAAGGCCCATTCAAAGTGAATGGAACAGCATTCTGGAGAGCCATATAATAACTGGTTATACAGACACTGGACAATAACCTTCCTTCATCCAATATTTTTATCTGCTGCTGCATGTCATGGTCCACTTTACAGTGATCGCAGACTTCACAGTTTAAGCCTAATTCTTACTTTACCACCCCTGGGGACCCAGGGCTCTCTTGCAAACGCGATTTAATATCTCAATGGGACATCAACTGGTAAAATAAAGGACAAATAAAATAAAGAAAATATACAGTTGTGCCAAATAGTCAGATCTTTATTTGCTATTAGGCATTTGCTCTCAGTAGGTGCAGTCCTGCTCTCTCTGACACTCAGCCCATCAACACATCCAGATTTACATGTGACACCAGTCAAAGTTGAAAATGCAGAATGTAGGCTGATATGTAGCTAATAGGCTACTTGTAACATACATCCAGCCTTATTATTGTATATAAATAAACGTTTGATATGTACATAAATGCTTAATGAATACATTTTTAATATTAGGACATCAGAGAGGCTATATAATTCCAGATTTTAAAAACAGGAACATGAGACAACAAAAATGAGATGGATAGTTGAGACATTATTGAACATAGCCTAATTGATTACGTATATATTTTTTTTATCGTTCCGTGCAGTTATGTGCATTAAAGCCTTAGATTAGATAACTGAACTATAGTTGTGGTCATTTTTGATGCCCACAGCGTGTAGGCTAGATGCTATTAAACAGACAGGAAAAGTCATAGCCATCAAGTTGCATGTTAACGTTTTTCAGATTATAACTATGTTTCAAAACACTTTCATTGAATGAAATCGTAAAATTTCCTCTTCCATTCGAATACACATGCATGCATGGGTAGAAAGTTTACATAGAGAGATATATAGTCTTTCACTGGGATAATGAGGGGATTAACGAAAACTTTTGGTTAGTCCATTGTCTTTAAAACAATAGATTTTTGAAAGACAGTCTTGTCTCTGCTTCATTAGCCCCGGCCTCCTCCTGTGGGGTGAGTGCGAGCTACATTTAGAGCAATTACTTGACTAGAAAACAACTGTCAATCATTCTTAAAGGGGAAGGATTCCAATTAATAAACCACTTCGTTCCCCTAGTTATTGCCATTCTTCAGCATAGCTCTGTGGGCTTGTAGACTGAGAATACCTGCTGGCCAAAATAAGGAATGTGATGTTTTAAAGATACATTGCAAACTGTTGATTAAACTGTATGAGCGTTAAAAGCGAAGTCCTACTGAGTAGAGGCTGAGCCGCTTTACGAAAGCGAAGGCGTGTTGTGTCCAGCTCCTCTGCCAGGAAGGAACAGGTGGAATATCCTCGCACTTCAGTTTGGAATCACATCCCTTAGGAGGTAGGTCCTAACTCTTCTGTCTTTTAAGCATCTTAAAAGTCGACATCGAGGCATTTTTGATATAGAAATGATTTACTTGATGGCAAAATTAACTTTATTTCGCAAAATGAGATTTAGCTTCTTAGAGGACTTGAAGACAGTCTGACTATGCTACTCTGCAGAAAATCATTTGAATGTCGATAATTTGGCCAAAAAGTCTTTAGGCCTAAAGTGTAATATGGATTATTTACATCACTCAAAAGAAAATGTTGTAGCAATCCATATTGACACATACTTTATTTTTCATAAACCAACAGTCAACACTGGGCTTTAATTCAACATTAATTTAACTTTAATGCAACATTATCAACTGACCAATATTATTAAAATTATGGGTAGGTTACTTGGATATAACAAACAGTGCTTTTCAAATTCTAGTTGTCAGAGGTAAGTCCTCAAACATTTAATGGTTAAGGATCCAATAAAAGTTTGATATTCTACATCATCCTATAATTGTTTTTTCTGTTGTTTTTGACAGGTTCTGATACCAGTGGACTGCTCTGACTCCCTCCTAAATTTGGATCTCTGCTGGTGCCAAATTTAGGCTGTAGCTTTCTCTCCTGGAGGACCTGGGACAATCCCTAACGTTCGAATGCATTTATCACTGGATAGCATGAACATGGTGGACGAAGGTTGCCTCTCGCCCAATAACTTCCATGAGATAGTTAAAGGAGGTGGGGCAGCTGTGGGGACCCGAGTCCACAGCATTGATGTCATCCTAGGCTTCAGTAAGGAGCAAGACCCCTTGCTTAACCCCGCTGGTCATACCGGGCCCCACAAAGTGGGAGTGGAGGGTCTGGGAGACCCCAGAAAGCAGAACCAAACCCACTCCTATGGACACCTCTCCAGCCTGAGGGACAACACAGAGCAGCCCTCTTTTCATGGTAAGGCTCTTCAGGATGCTCTCATGCTCCAGGAACACACCAAGTTTAGCTGTTTTTTTCATACCTTCATTAAACAGAAGGTATCTACATCTGATGTCAGCAGAGGAAGAGAGTGCACACATAGCAATGCTGAATAATAGATAGGCCTACTCAAAAAGGTGTGTTCCTCACTTATCCAAAGCTCTGAGTGCCATAAGCCACTAAGAGTAATACTTGGCAGAGGGTTAATGGAAAGTTCCTGCCATCATTACTGCGTCAAGGAAAAGCTGAAACAAAAGACAGCATAACAGAGCATTGCACCAGATACACGACAAAGCATATGCTTTGAATCAGTTCCATATTCCAATCCATAACTCATGGTAGTTTGGGTACCCCTTTTCTATTGAATTTGTCATGTATGTTAGCCCATCTGTCCTTTCTGTAGAGGAGAGCTATTGAATCACCCGTTTTGACATCAGCAATGCATATGTCTGTGTATTTGGTGAAATATTGAAAGTACATTTTTTAAGCTTTGGAGTATAATGCCCAGTTAAACAAGACATTTATTATTAAAATATTGTTAAGAGAATAAAGAGTATAGGCCTCATTACAGAGTAATGGCTGTCAGAGGTACGATTAAGGCGTAATTTCACTGTGGTTGTATATCCAAAGTTTAATGATTGTATCAGCCACAAGTGATGTCAAATAATAGACTATGATGTCAAATAATAGACTGTGATGTCAAATAATAGACTATAATGTCAAATAATAGACTGTTGTCAATGTTGTCAAATGTCAAAACATTTGTGAGGTGAACTACACCTGTCTCAGACCTAAAAACCCTCATGGCTGTTTACAAACAACAGATGATGGACACGTGCATTATGTTCAAGAGCGATTTGACAACCTGATCTGGTTGATCTAATGGTCCTCTTTTGCTAATTGAATCATTTTCCCCCATGCATGCACAGCCTGGCTAGGGCTTAGCTTTGCCAGGAAATGTTTAAGGTGTTTACTGACAAAGCTGTCTTTACATAAAAGCGTGTAGGTAGATTAGAGCTGATTTTACATGGAAACTATTAGCAGTTTCAGGGGCCCATATGTTTTTCCCATAAGATTACCAGGGGAGAGACTAGAGTGAAAGCTACTGTTGCAAGCAGTCCTACCAGTAACCTATATGGCATAGCAAGAGGTAGGCTGCAATTTATGAGAAGATGTGCTTGACAGCATTCAGAACAACAGCATTTTTGTTTCAGTTTAGCTTTTGCTGACAATATTTTATATAGGGTTTGTTGATAGAGCTTTTGTATTCATATTGTCAAGCCCGCAGCACTCAGGCTTCATGTGTGTTGCTGCTTGTGTCGAAGGACTCCATCACAGCATTCTGCTGCATGTTAAGCCTCTGCCTCATTTGATTGTCCAGATCCAGAGATGTACTCCAACAAGTGCGAGGGGGCTGTCAGTGAACTCCACAAGGGCGTTGAGGGCGAGGCCAAATCCCCGGAGCCTGCCGACGAGGAGCAGCCCAAGAAGAAACACCGGCGCAACCGCACCACCTTCACCACCTACCAACTGCACGAGCTGGAGCGTGCCTTCGAGAAGTCCCACTACCCTGACGTTTACAGCCGCGAGGAGCTGGCCATGAAAGTTAACCTCCCTGAAGTCAGAGTGCAGGTTTGTTTGTTGTGCTCTTACAGGGCTATACATGCTTGGATCCTATTAGACATAATGTGTGGTACCTTTTTTTGCACCTGTAAGACAATTAGCAGAGCTACTTAGTGTTGCCAGTCACACTAATACTCCTGATGTATTTCATTCAGAAGTTTATGTAGCCTCTTCTAAATGGGGCTGTTTACTTTTTTTCGTTTAGATAAAACTCACAGCTATATCTTATTGTGGTTGTGAGTGTAGAGTGGTCACAAGATTAATGAGCTCATTAGCTCTTTTTCTGGTTTAGAGATCCATGTTTTGCATTCCTGTTTTCCTCAAAAATGTTGTGGACCAGTCTGAGGTACTAAACCCGACATTGTACGCCACATAGGTGTGGTTCCAGAATCGCAGAGCCAAATGGAGGCGGCAGGAGAAGATGGACGCAAGCAGCATGAAGCTCCACGACTCTCCGGTGCTCTCTTTCAACCGGCCACCCATGCACACCAACGTGGGACCAGTGGCCAACTCTCTGCCCCTGGACCCGTGGCTGACCTCTCCGCTGACCAGTGCCACGCCTGTGCACAGCATCCCAGGGTTCATGGGCCCGTCGCAGGGCCTTCAACCAGGATATACGAGCCATGGTTTCCTGAACACCCCACCACCCATGGGCCAAGGGATGCAGACGATGGCCCCGCCACCATACCAATGCCCTGCAGCATTCACTGACAAGTACCCGCTGGAGGATGTGGATCAACGAAGCTCCAGCATTGCATCGCTGAGGATGAAAGCCAAGGAGCACATTCAGTCCATGGACAAAACATGGCAACCGATGTGATCAGCTCATCCATGGTTCTCCCTTACTGTATCCTTTCACTGTCAGAGGGCTATTTTCATATTGAGCGTATGATGGCATCTGGAACATTCCTTCTTTTCTTGTCCTGCTTACTTTCTTGCCGTTGAAATAGAGACACTGGTTTTATAGCGTGCTCCAGCTGGAGCTGTCGTTTTTGCACGGTGACCTCTGGTGTGCAGGCTGGAGGATGAAGCGTGGAGTCAAGTGTCTGGAGTGCCATTGACAACCAAGCAATGAATCTGAGCAAAATAAGAACTACGTGTGAAAGAGACCAATGGGATCGTAAAAAAACTGGAAGGTTTGATGTCAAAATCTTGTGAAACAAAATTGCTGATTTTTCTTATTTTTTAAGTTTCTGTGCTGATTTGTTTTGAAATCAGCAGTAGATTGTACTTGCTGACCAATCTTATTTGTTTGGTCATGTTTCTAATCTAATCCTTCATCTCAAAGAGCTGACTTTGTGAAAGAGGATTGTACGAGGTTACTGTTGTTTCCCTGTTCTAGAGCAGCGTGCTGTATTATCTGCATTCATCTGGTGTCATGGTCTCACTACTAGGGGTGCATGCCTATCTGACAGAAGACATATTTCTATTATAGACTCATACATATATTCTACTAATTACACATTTATCTTCCAGACTCCAACTCTAAACGGTTCTTGGCCAAATCTATCTTTGCCAAAACCTTCAGCACAAAGTGTTTGTTCCTGGAGTACCTGACACCTGTAACTGCAACTTTACTGTTAGACTATTATGCAAAGCATACATACCAGTTATGAAATGGATCACTTTTTTGCTGTGACATAGACACACTGTATTATTTACACATTGGATTGCCATGTGTAACACTTCTGGATAAACTTTTTAGATTTTGGATAGTGAGGAGCAATCCCTTTTTGCAGATATATGGATAAAAAGCAGGGTCAAACATGGTAGATCTGTGCTGGCATGGACAAATTATGGTAATTGCAGGTATATTGAGCCACTGGATGTAATGCTTTCCAGTAATGTACGGATGCATTACAATACGATTAACAATAAATCCCCTTCAGGGATTTTTGTACAATAACTTATCGTTGGATTGTGGTTAGGTTTCATTACTTGACATTGCAAGTCTTGTAAACTTTACAAATGACTTTGTCTAAACTGTTGGCGGTCCAAAAGTTTATTGTACTTAAGATGCACAAAATATAGCTTTTGGCGCAAAGAAACTCTCTCATTTAACCCTGATGAGTGTGTATCCTGGAGTGGTTCCAATTCTGACCAAATAGCTGGTGCATCTGAGTCACAAGCAGTTTTAAATAGTAGGGCGCTGAAGCAGCAGAGGTCAACCATAGAAGCCTCTTTGCTTCAGTGGTCATTAGAGGAGAAAGCCTGTTGGCAGCTCAGCCCTGCCATCTCAGCCTGTACGTGCAGAGGAGCAGAAGGGGACCTGACTGATGTGTCACCCCACTAGGCTCCACCATTGTTTGGCTCAATTGATCCAAGCCCATCTCCTTTGTTTAAAGTTCCTAAGGAAAAACGGTCATGGGCCACACTACAAGGCCTCTGCTCCAGGACTTCAATATAGAATAATGGAAAAAGAGGAAAAAACGACATTGTCTCTGAAAGACATTTTGAAATAAGGGGTCTGTGGTGTATGGGTCTCTTTGCTGAACTCCACTGACGTGTAATTCCACTAGTCTTCATCACATTAGTCATGTGAAAGTAATTATGCACACTGACCCTGACAGAAGTGATCTGTTTTAATTGAATTCCCCATTGTTCTCCTCAGATTCATTAAGTAGACTCACATTGTGAAAGGTGCCCTGAAGATGAATTGACTGTATTTTCATAGAGGGGTATTTTCATACTATATTTTCATTGAAAAGGGAGGGGGAAAAGCCCTCCTCACAGAAGTGCAATTTGCAGACTACTTTATTAAAGGAAACTCAGCCAGTCTGCGCTGACAGGCAATAGCAAACACAATGTTCACAGTCCGCTCCATTTTTTTTTCTTCTTCCTTTTCTGCCGACCCCCCCTTTTTTTAAGAAAAAAATCACAGAGTGTCAGCCGGTTTAAAAAGGTTGCAATTTTTAAATTTGTTTTTGATATAGGATGTCATATTGAACGTTTTGTATTTTTTAAGGAGTGTCTTTACTTTCTGAAAACGTTTTTTGAATACCAATGAACTGTCCTGGATTCCCTTCTTTCATCATTCAAGTTTCATCACTTCACCTCTGTCACTCTGTCCAAGTACAAAAAAAACAACAACAATCCAACAAATCCTATAAAAAGTCATTCACAAGACCATGCAAATACATAATTTCTGCCTTTAATGACAATTATTTTTTGGACTGAATGTAAGCCAAAGTTGAAAGCTGTCTTACAACCTGGAGTTATGTGCACAGGTGGTCCACCTGTGTAGTCATCATTTGATCATACTCTGGTAGGCGTTGCTGTAACATCCTGTAATGTTGTCATTTGATATTTTTTGACATCTTAATGTCCTTGTTCTGCACAACTGTTATTGAAAATAAACTCTAGTTTGATAGATTTCACAGTCTTTGACATTTCTCTGTAAAACAGAATTCAGATTGAGCGCAGTGGAGGAGGTATGGAATGTGGAGAGTGGAATGTGGAAGTGCTGAAAGTGAACTCTGTCTTACACTTTCATAAACTTGGTCCATCTCTCTACATGTGTAACAAGCACGGGGGCACAGTGAGACACCCACAGGAGATGGGCTGGCACCCCCTCCCCTCCACCCCCACCCGCCAACCCTTCCTCCCACTACTCTTCTCCCACCACTCGTTCCTGACTGGTGGCACCCTGCCAGCCCGTTAGGAAGATGAGGCTCCAATCAATCAGGATCCCCAGGGGGGGCAGCAGGCCACAGGGGCCAGTGCTCCCTAATTGCCCCCAGGTGCTGCTGCTGGAGCACATGTTCGGAGCGAGCCAGTCCCGCCACGCTCACATCTCCAGTGTGTGAACTGCACCCTCAGACAGATGGAAGGCAGGGAGGACGTCTTATCAGGGGGCCCTCGTATCGCAGGGCCATCTGGGGCTGACACAGACATTCAAATATGGATGGGGAAAATGAAACGAAAAGCACATGTAAGGTGTTGTGTAGATATTGTTTCCACTTTGAGTGTTAACAGCAGGATTTCAAATTGCTGATGCAAATTCATCTAGACCTGACAACATCCATGACTCAGGTTATTTCAGTATTAATGCCCCAAGTTTAAACTGTGTGATATGATAAACTGATCTATGATGTCTTAATTCGGGCTTCCCCCCTCGGGGAAGTATGCATGAAGTATGCATAACTAACTGCACAAGGCCCTGCCTGATTAAAACAACATTCTTGTGCAGCCTGTAAAGTTTTCTTTTTGCCTTGGGAGGAAGTATTAATAATTGTGAGGGGTGGGAGCACGGGTGGGATGGCTGCTCATCAGGGTTAATGATGTAGAAAATCCCCCAATTAGAGCCTTTTCCTGCGGGCCAGGATGAGTTCAGCGCGGGGTTCCCTGACAGCTCAGGGATTAGTGCCCAGCCTGAGACGGAGTAGACACTGACTGCTGGACATCTTGGCACGGTGTGGCCGGGGCCCAGGGCCTGGGGTAGGCATGCGTTGAGCTGGTTGAGTGGCACAAAAAGAAGCATGGGAAAAGAGCAGCCGGTCACCATAAAAGCTTTTGTGAGGCTTGCTTGGGCAGAATTTGGCCAACTACCTCAAGGTCTGCTGTTTTTGACCTGAGTCGGTTTGTTTTATTTGTTTACAGCATGTAGGGTTTCTTTGGATTGACAGCGGAAATAACGTGATGAGTCAGAGCTGACCTTATTTGTTCTGGGCAGACAACTGTTGAGGGTTAGACAATTCATACCAGATCTAAAAGTTTCACTTCCTTTAATTAGACCGGAGTGGGTGTTCAACCATATATAACCTTTATATAATGTACTCAAAAAAAAATAGGCCTACGGTCCTGTCATCGTGGATGTAAGAGAATATGTACCTCTTAAAGGTGCTTAACATATAATGTAACAACCATATACAACAACTGTGACATAAAAATCTGACAACAATAAATAACAACAGGAAAGCAGGAATGCGTCTGACAGTGTAACATGTTTTCTTGTGAAGCATTACTTTCTTTAAAGCACATGTACTCCAAATCACACATCTGGTGGCAGGAAACATAAACCTTGCCCTAATCCCTGATGTCAGAGAGTAAGAAGATTGATGCTGAAATACTCACTGTTTTCATGCTATTTTAGAACTACTGTGATTATAACAAAGTAGTGAGGATTACCTTTATTAAATATTCAACAATTACGTTCAAAAATGTGAATAGAGCAAATTAATAAATGTGAATAGAGCAAACCTGAGAAGGAAAGGAGCAAGAAATGTCAAGAGAGAAGTGTACACAAACTCAGTCTGACCTTACTTCTCTTTAATCTAATGAATAAAAACATGAGTAAGGAGACTTTGCAGTGATGCAGCTAGTTATTCCTGTGCTGGGCGTTGTTGTTACCACACACACACACAAACCAAAACAAAACATAAAAAAATCTGGGAATACCCAAAAGTGACCAACAAGATTAGTAGAGTGCAAACGTAAAAATGGCTTACTCTGTGAATCACTCACTAGGATCCAAAGACTGGTATTTATTCATTAAGAACAATTAAGTCTCTAACGACTAATTAATTGCATAATCTATTATTTTGTTCCCCTCTCCATGGCCTCAGATGGGGCCCGGGCTGGAGTTAACAGGCTGATTGGAAAGACGCGTTCCTCAGTGGGGATAATAAGGGAAAGGAGCGGAATTAATTGGGTTTGATTAAGGAAGCTTTTGAATGGGAGACAGCTTTTTCGCATGACATAATTGGAGGTCAGTGAGGAAGGGGGTGGAGGTGGTGGATTGGGTGGCTGGCGCCAGTTTCTGCTGTCCTCTTTTGCTGTGCACTGGTTGAGAACATGGTGATTGGCAGCTTATAGTAAACAACCAGACATGCCTCTTAGAAAGTACTGTGTGATTGCTGCCCCAGGAAACCTTAAATATTGTGTTTAAATATGTTTTTTTTAGTTTTTTATTTATCATACAAAATCAGCACAGGCTCCAACTGCACTGTGTCTGACACTTTCATAATCAGGAGGCAGAATGAATTTGGATAATCTTGTTATACTATAATCTATACATGGGTTGTGAGGGAGTTAATTCTTTGAACTCTGAACAAAAACAACTAAAAATAGAAATCAAATATGCACTCCTATGCATGCATAACTAGATTACTAAGCATTCATTTGCAATTCAGGGATCTCCCTGGGCTTTCCCTTACTGTTCCCTATGCACAGGGCAAAGGAAGAGTATGGTCAAAAGGAGCTCTACTGCCATCTATATTTGAAAGTTTTGTATCACAGTTTGTTTTCTCAGTAATTTTCCTCAGAGATCACAAAATTAAGATGCAGGTAAATAAAGCAACCTGAAAGTAAGGTTTATCTGAAATTCTGAAAGAGTGGACTGCCTGTGCATGATGGCAGAAGACACACTAGAGAAAAATACTTTGTTTATTTCATCAAGACACTTAAAATATATTTAAGAGATAGATAATAATAATAATCTATAGATCCCGTGAGAGAAATTTGATCACTGCATTTAACCCAATCATGAATTTGTGAAACACACACAGTGAACACACACTAACCCAAAGCAGTTGGTTCCACTGGTCAGGGATCGAACTGGCAACCCTTTAGTTACCAATTAGGAAATTAGGAAGGAAATTAAGGGATTCTGAAGCAACCATTTTATGACAAGACATACACACACACGCGCGCACACACACACACACACACACACACACACACACACACACACACACACACACACACACTTTGAGTCTGAAACTAAGTAGAAACTATGTTAGTTTTAATTTGGATCTTATCATTTTGCCAAAATACTTGAAATGAGGATGTGCTCCTAAATAGGTTAGGTCATATTCTTTGGCCTAAAGTCAGACCGTTTTCTATATTAAATTATAGCCCAAGCAGGGTACGTCTAGCTGTGTTATCGGTTTGTATTGCACGGTATTGCCTTGCATTGCGTTCTCACTGAATTTCGATTTTACATCCTATAAAAGTCTATGAATCTCGCTAGTGCACACACCACAGATAGATGGCGCTGTCAATTTAGAGTGTTTTTTTTGTGAAGTGGCGCGGTCGGAAAGATTGTGATGTATTTCCGGTGCTGGGAAGTTGAAGAAATACAGCGCCTGTGTCCAAATATAACACGAATTTTGCCTATGTTTTAACTTACGAGTGTACCTTTTTGGTACACGTGACATTTTTGTCAATTTCCCACTGTCCGCATTTATCATTGCTTTAGTCTGCTTGATACATCATCATGGATATTTCGACACCTCCAGAAGGTTCGTAGTGTAGACTTGCATGAACTGAACAGGCTAAGCTAACGTTACCTAGCGTGCTGACTGATGTTACCTGCAGTTAACAGGACAAAAATACCCAAAGTTAATTATACATATAACAATCTGTGCTACGGATGTTTGCCGTTAGGTTGATGGAATGACTTCTTAAAAAGTATAACCTAAAGTTTTCATTCAGAATATTACTCCGTAATGTTAGGTACCTATAGCCAATTGGCTGGCTTGCTAACTAGCCATCATGCCGGGCTAGTGGCGAAATAACGCTATTCAACGTTAGTCAGCGTCACAACACCGTCGTTCCCAGTCACTGAACATTAGCCTAGGTATCGTTAATAGTTTGTTATCTACTGGTTACCTATTGATGAGTTATGTTGAACAACAATTATATTTTCGCTTTTGTCATTTATTGACGTTGTTGAGTTTCATTCATTGCTGGCACATCCCAAAAGTTTGTTGCCCTGTCAATATTGCTCACAAGATGACCTAGGTGCTAGGAGTTTTCATTCACTGCATTTCTTATTTCACTTTTGTCTCACAGACCAAGAGCTGAGAAATGTCATCGACAAACTGGCTCAGTTTGTTGCACGCAATGGTCCCGAGTTTGAAAAAATGACGATGGAGAAACAAAAAGATAATCCTAAATTTTCCTTTCTTTTCGGAGGAGAGTTCTTTGGATACTACAAATACAAACTCGCCATTGAACAGCAACAACGTAAGTAACGTGTATTTTTAGATTTTCTATGTAATCGTGAAGGTAACCTGGTGACCTGTGAAACAGCAAAGTAGAATGCATTTTAAAAACTGCAGTGGTATGAGTAATTCCACCTTGCTGTAAGTATGAATCGTTAAATGTGTTATATTAAAGGTATTCCTCTTTTTTCATAGATTCTTCCACACACGAGTGTGACGAGTATAAATTGGAAGGTATTTACAAAATTATGCTTAGCAATATGAAGGGGAAACCCAAACATTTATTTTGTTTTTCATTGAATAATTTTGCATCAGACATGCTCGGAGGTTGTATGTGTTCTACCTTTTTTGTTGGGCTTTAGCTATGATTGTGAGTTTTGTTGCATTTGACATTTTTGGAATTTTGGATCTGATTTGGAATGGGTCACCTGATATAGCATTTAATTTATTAAGGCATATATCATTTGGCCAGATCAGCCAAACCTGTAGTTATTTAATCATTTTAATTATTTACTTGTTATTTTACTGGTGCCCTTGTCTATTACTACACTTCATTAATGTTTAGCCTATTTCTGAGATGGGCATCTTATCAACCAAAGAAAAGAGAATATTGCATTTGCATTGGTCTGGATTATTCCTGAGACCTATGCAAGTCATACTTTGTAGTTGTCTAATATTCTCGGTTGGCTGTTGTGCTCTGAGGACTCGTGGTAAAGTTATGGTAGTGAGTATGATTTTTGGCCCATGACTGTTCCTACAAAGTTTTAACATGTAATTGCACATTGGCTTGCATGAAAAGAAATGCATGCCATGCAGTGCTAATTCTCCTCTTTAATGACTGGTTGAGCTATGACACCTGATTTCAGTTCCGTTTGGTTTGATCTTTCCTGCTTTCCATGTTGTTGTAGAAATATCTTTGTCCCTAAATCATTTTCATGACTTTGCAAAATGACAGTGAAGTCAAAACAAGAGCATTTCCCGTTCAGCTGTTAGTCTTTGTACTCATTCCGCCCTGTTCTGTTGTAGTGATGTGCAAACCCCCCGGGAAGGAGATTCCAGATGTGCCACCGCCCATAACCATGCTGCCTCCGCCGCCCATCCCTCCTGCCACCCCTGCTGTGGACGAGCTCATCCAGCAGAGCACATGGAACCTGCAGCAGCAGGAGCAGCACCTCAGTACACTCAGACAGGCATGCTGACCACATCATTGACAAGATTTTTTTTTTTTTTTTTCCTTTGACCAGTGTATAATTAGCAGGTAGTAACTCTGCTCAGTCAGATAGCATTTCATGACCCTTGACACGTTTTGATTTTTTTTTCCCTTCTCCAGGAGCAAGTGACAGCTGCCATTACTCTAGCAATGGAGCAGCAGACTCAGAAGCTGCTAGCTGACACTCAGCTGGATATGGCCGAGTTTGACAGTCTCTTACAGCCAATCATCGACACTTGCACAAAAGATGCCATCTCAGTATGTAACATGTTCTTTTTTAAACACAAATGAAACATGCAGACGCATATGTCACACTACCCACTAGCACTGTCCTTGCTTAAACGCAGTCTGCATCTGCTGCAAAACTAACTTGCCTAACTTTGTGGTAAATGGAGTCTTAGGCCTCTTTTCTTTTCTAAGGTAACGTAAAGTATACAAGTCACTTTGCAGAAGTTCAGTATGCGCTAGACAGGTTCAAAGAAAGCTGTTGGCGTTTATCTGAAGGTTAACTGCGCACTGACGTGAGATGGCAAAGTAGCCTACAGTAGCCTAGCCTCAAGATCTTGTTAAGATTTAGAGAGCTTTGTCCGTGGATGAAAGAGTTTCTCTTTGACATTGTTTGCAGAATATAAGCAGCATAATGATGGTTGTAGATGCTTCATAATATGGCATTTTTAAAAGAGCTGACAGACACGTTGAATTAGAGTACAAGGACAAGCACAAACCACAGTAGACTTGAAGCAAGGGGGAGTGTGCAGAATTTGCACGCCTGGAATGTGAGTTCAGGGGGCAAGGGGTTTAAAAAATAAAAATCATGTGGTCGGTCACCCCTGTCGTAGACAACCTGTGGCAAAATTCTGTCTTCACAGAAAAATAAAGGAGAATTCTAGTATTTAAAATGCGTGATTACTTGTGGTTAATCGTGACTAACATACATTTTCTGTTGTGGTTAATTACATTTTCCTGAATCGAATGACAGCACTAGTTTTGTGTTACATGTGCTGTCTTTGTTGTTGCTTCCTCTGTCTTTTCTTGCTTTAACACTCACACTAATTGTTTTCGATTAAGATTGATCTTTATTTTGCTCTCTGCTCGTCTCTCTGCAGGCTGGTAAAAACTGGATGTTCAATAACGCCAAGTCCCCTCAACACTGTGAGCTAATGTGCTCCCACCTTCGCAATCGCATCACAGCAGAGACGGCCCACTTTGAGCTTCGCCTCCACCTTATCTACCTGACCAATGACGTCCTCCATCACTGGTGGGTGTCGTCCCCTCTAGGCCCACTCAGATGTCAGGCTACCACACTGACTAACTGCTGCATGAGGGCAAAGATCTGCATACAAGCTTTTACTTGCTACTTCATATTGTTCCACTGACTCTTAGCTCTGCTTTACCTAATTGTGATATGAGGTTAATATACATGTACGGTATGAGTAGGTGATGGTGATGTATAATCATGTACTTGTGTGTTGCTGTAGTCAGAGGAAGCAGCAGCGAGATCTGCTGGCTGCTATTCAGAAGGTGGTGGTGCCCATCTACTGTACAAGCTTCCTGGCTGTGGAGGAGGACAAGCAGCAGAAAATAACACGGGTACACTTTAGCCAAACTGTGGCTCTGTCTCTGTCTCTGCGTTTTAATCGTTTCAACTGGTGATAATGGGGTGACAGACTTGCAGACACTTCTGGATTGTTAGAGTGATATTATTGGGTTGCATATGTACTTTGCATGTACTTTGTCTCTTGTGCGTATTCCAGTTACTGCAGCTCTGGGAGAAGAATGGTTACTTTGATGACCTCACCATCCAGCAGCTCCAAAACCCTGCTGTAGGGTTGGGCCAGTACCAGGTGAGCCACTCAGCCGTCTGCTCATCTACAGGTGAAGCGTCTGCAACAGGAATTGCTATTCAGCATGCCTTGTTTGACCCACTGTGGAATGAAGCATTGAAATGTGCACATTCACAAAAGCCAGCAGTCACGGCACCAGTGTCCTTATAATGTGTAATGTGTTCTCTGTGTGAACTGTTCACTGGTGCTTTTGCCACTCTCCTGCTGACTGAAATGCTGCCGCCGCCTGTGTCTCGTCTCCTCCAGGCGTCGATGATCACAGAGTACGCCGCTGTTGTGCAGCCCATTCAGCTGGCCTTCCAGCAGCAGATCCAGACGCTCAAGACGCAGCACGATGAGTTCATCGCCAACCTGAAGCAGCAGCAGACGGTCGCCGTGGCAGCAGCTGCAGCCGCTGTCGGGCAGCTGGCCCCCGCAGACGGGGAAGTGAAGTCACAAGGAGCGCCGCTGACCTCCCAGCCAGGTGACCTGCATAGACATAAACAGATGTACACGTGTACCCTACACTGCCCGTGGGAAATGGAGATAGACGCTACATTGATTAGCAAGTCTTACCTAAATAGCAGCTGGGTGTGTGAAACTTAAATGATAAAAATCTGGGGAAAATTATTCATTTCACATTTAAAATTATTCCACAATAAGGCATTTTGCCATCTATTGTGTTTTGTTTAAGAATGCAAAGTTGAAATGGCTTCAACAAAGAAGGCAGAGAGTGAAGTGTATCATCAGTAGCTGTAGTAATGAACACACACATCCGTTTCTGACAGGACAAGACTGGTAAAGTTCTCTGTAGTCATCTAAACTCAAACTTCTGCATGGTTAATACCACCAGGTGAGGGTAAGCCCCCTATGGCGGGCCCACCTCCAGGAGATTATGACGGTACTCCCACCCGACCCCCAGACTCTGCCAATCCCAGTGGCCCCTCAGACATCCCATCCTCCAAGCCCGGCTGGTTCGACCCCCAGCACAACTTGCCAGCCTGGAATCCCCAGCAGCCTGTGAGTCAACTCCTACATGATAACTATATGTTCTCTCTCCGACTCAAGTATCGTAGTTGGTATTTACTGCTACGTAAATACACGTAGTATACACAGTGTGAATGTTGATGGAAGATGGAAGTTTTTGGACGGGGTATTATTTGTGTGATATAATGCAGTAAGTTTTCATTTTGGTGTGGCTAAACTGCGGTAATACTTTGCATATGTAGCTCATTTGTCTCATTCTAAAGCTGACTTAATGGTTGCTGTATACATCAGTTGGCATTGATGTATGTCGTTTCATTGTTTAGCCTCCCTTCGACCCCACTCAGGCCCCGCCGCCGTGTCCCCCGTGGAACAGCCATGAAGGCATGTGGAACGAGCAGAGGGACCCCAACTGGAGCGGCCCCCGCGACGGTGGTCCCTGGAGCGGCCAGTCGGAGCCCCCACCTTCCTGGAGTGGTCAGTACGACCAGCCGCCGTGGAGCAACCAGCCCGATCAGCCTCCCTGGGGTCAGAGGGAGCCCCCGTTCCGCATGCAGCGGCCACCGCACTTCCGAGGGCCCTTCCCGCCTCACCAGCAGCCGCCGCCGTTCAACCAGCCCCCTCCCCCGCACAACTTTGGCCGCTTCCCGCCGCGCTTTATGCAGGATGACTTCCCACCACGCCACCACTTCGATAGACCCCCATACCCCCCACATCGCTTCGATTACCCTCAAGGGGACTTCCCAGGAGGTAAACAAAACCAAATGCAAAGATTAGATGCCATGTTGTAGCTTAGGCGGGCTTTGGAAATCTAAACTCTTTTTCCGTCCAATCCAGACATTGGGCCTCCTCCTCATCACCACCCCAGCCAGAGGATTCCGCCTCCAGGAATGGGGGAGCATCCGCCATGGGGGGGCAACCAGCACCCAGACTTCGGTCCCCCACCCCACGGCTTCAATGGCCAGTCTCCTCACATGCGTCGCCCAGGTCCTGCGCATGTCAGCCAAGACGACCCCAGTCTGGTACCCAACGTCCCCTACTTCGACCTTCCAGCAGGCCTAATGGCTCCATTAGTAAAGGTGCGTCATCCTCTGCACAGAAATTCAGCTCCAGCTATTCAAATCAAATGGTTGGCCGGTAGCCTACATTTTTCCCACCAGTTACATTTACATTTACATTTAGGCATTTAGCAGACGCTTTTATCCAAAGCGACTTACAAAAGAGGATAACATTCAAGCTACAACACAATGAACTAACAAGGAGTGCATATTGCTAACATAGAATCTGCGCTGTTTTAAGTTGAAAGTGCAATAGTGTAACACAATGTAGAGAAATTAAATTATTAAGTGCATTCTCAAAGTTTACGCCAGGAGATATTCTTGGAAGAGCTTAGTCTTCACGAGTTTCTTGAAGGTGGAGAGGGTATCAGTTGATCTGGTAGCACTTGGGAGGTCATTCCACCAGCGCGGAACCAGTTGAGAATTGAACTTTCCACTCCTTTGGTCACAATCCAATTCCCTTACTGATCAGACATGGCTCTCCCCTGAGATATTATGTTATTATACATTTCATTTTTATACTTATTAACCATTTTTTTAAACAATTTTTTTTTTGTAGTTGCAAGTATAATTTGTGGTTATAATATCTGCGCTTAGAAGGATCTCTGACTGATAAGACATGTAGGCATTATGGGACTGACGGTGATATCAGCTATACTTAACAGGATTTAAAAGCACTCAAAATGTTTTCTTTTTTTATTTATTTGCACAGCTTGTAAGCTGCCATTGTATTTACGTCTCAGTGCTTTCTGGGTAAAAAGTGATATCACCTGGTTCATATTGATGGTACCTATATGCAGCAACAGCTTGATTGCTGAACCTTGATTAGCTTAACCAGGTTTTTACGACAATGGCAGTTTACGAGTAAAAGGATTTTTCTAAACTTTTTAATAAAACCTAAACATTGTAAATCATGTTTGTGTAGCTGATGCCAGTGTTAATCTTATAAGGCCAACATGTCTTACTAGCCAGGGATCACTTTAAAGCAACTCTGTCTAACAGTTCACCACTATCTCAGGTATTCTTTTAATCAGACAAATGTTTTGTACTGTCTCCAAATTAATCTGAATGGCAGATAGTCATCTGAAAGGTGGGGTCAACTCAAGTTTGTTCTCCTTTTTAGGTGACTAGATTGTCCTCTAGTTTTACACCAAAAGTCCATAGTGTTGCTTCAATACTTTGCATGTGAAGGTGATCTGTATCTGTTTTTCTGTCTCTTGTAGTTAGAAGACCATGACTACAAGCCTCTTGATCCCAAAGACATCCGCCTCCCTCCACCCATGCCTCCTAGTGAGCGGCTACTGGCTGCAGTGGAGGCCTTCTATAGCCCCCCATCACACGACAGGCCCAGAAACAGGTATTACATCTGTACTGTGAAGAATATGGTTCTGCTGGATATACTAAGAAGTTGTAAGTCATGTACTAGTTCCCAGGTTTACAGAACAGTAACTTATCAGGTGTCCGATGTAGTTGCATTATTTTTTGACGTAGCAAAGAAAGACTTTTCTCCCATTCAGGCTAGTTATCAGTCTGTCTTATCATTTCATTAGCGAGGGCTGGGAACAGAATGGCCTTTACGAGTTCTTCCGAGCAAAGATGAGGGCACGAAGGAAAAAAGAACAAGAGAAACGCAACAGGTGAGTTGCCAGGCTTTTTCTCATGGTCAGCTTTGGTACATTCTCATACTTGTCCTTTCTCTGCACCTCTTCCACTCTCATCAACTCTTTTTCCTGCTTCTCCCACTCTTTAGCATGCGAGCCAGCCGATCCCACAGTCGTTCTCGCAGCCGAGGCCGCTCTTCGTCACGTTCTAGTTCTAGGTCTTCCAAGTCTTCGCGGTCCTACTCCAGGTCCCGATCCCGGTCCCGTTCCAGGTCCTACTCTCGGTCCAGATCCAGGTACACCCATCACAGACCAGCCCCTCTGGCGTTTTCCAAATCAGCCTCATGGAAGAGTCCTCTTTTTGCTCCACTTGAACATTTCTTAAGTGTGCTTTGTTTCACCTATTTCACCTCATTTAAAATTAGAATTGTTTTTCTTAAAACATCTTAAAATAAAGTCTTCCAAGTGTGTTGTGGACAGGGCAATCCAGTGAGTAGAAGGTAGTTATGAGGAGAGTAACTTTGAAGAAGTGTGGAGAGCTGAATGTAACAGAGCTGTGGTGAAATGTTTGTTTGCAGAAGCAGGAGTCGGTCACGGTCTTCACGCAGTCGCTCACGGTCCCGATCTCGTTCCCGAACACCAGACAAGAGACGACAAGCCAAGTCTCGTAGCCCCACTCCCCCGTAAGTGTAACGCCTCTCTTTGTGCAGGGACAGTCAGTATTGTGTTACTGCAAATTGATCACATTACGTTGTGGTTTCATAGTATGAAAATCTTTGTTGTTCCAAACAGCTCCACATCTGGACTTGGCACGGGGTCAGCGCTGCCCGCAGATCTGCGGCTAGGAGAGGAGAACAAGGGACATCAGATGCTCATGAAGATGGGTAAGAGGGTCTCTGTAAAGCTGTGTGTCATGAAGTTTCTCTTTAGTATTGTAGTTGTAGAGGCCTTCTAGTCACCCAGTACAGACCACTTGGTAATGCAAAACACAGACTATTATTCACTTACGGAGCGATCTCATTAATGAATTAGGT
The DNA here is from genome assembly GCA_015244755.2 of Tenualosa ilisha. Taxonomy (NCBI): domain Eukaryota; kingdom Metazoa; phylum Chordata; class Actinopteri; order Clupeiformes; family Clupeidae; genus Tenualosa; species Tenualosa ilisha. The sequence continues at coordinate 1,400,012 of PYXC01000407.1, forward strand.
GTTTTCTGTGTGCTCACACACACAGTACTGGTGCCCGTCACCGTAGTTCAGGCTAGTTTATAAATCTTTAGAAATACATGCCGTTATTGTTAATGCGCATCCTTTGTGTGGTCATGTGTGATGTGGTGTGAGTGACTCTCAACTCTTTTGGAACAGGTTGGAGTGGATCAGGAGGACTAGGAGCCAAGGAGCAGGGCATCCAGGACCCCATCAAAGGTGGAGACGTGCGGGACAAGTGGGACCAGTACAAGGGCGTGGGGGTATCGCTGGACGACCCTTATGAGAACTACCGCAGGAACAAAAGCTACAATTTTGTGGCCCGGATGAAAGCCAGAGAAGAAGGTAAGATTACATCCAGTGAACTGTTATCCCCCCCATCACCACCAAAAACAATGGAACTGATCCATCTTTTGTTGCAAGTGATATGGATTTGAATCTGATGGATTTAACTGAATCTGGCCGAATCTTTCATCAACTTTCATGAAGTGTACAACATGCTTTTAAGATGTGGGTAATTTCCTCAAACTAGATCAATCCGAGTGTGCCACGCAATTAACCATGGATGTGGGAAATTATTTTAATTGTCCATTTAAATTTTCATTTCATCACAAATTTACATTTTTGCTTTAATTTGCAGTGAATCGGGAACCGCAGGAGCCTTCAGCAACAGAATGATGGAAATCATCAATTTAAAACCCCCCTCCATTTTTTAAGGAACCTGAACACTGGTTACGGTTGTCATTCTTGAATGTCCCCCCCCCCCCCCCCCTCTTTCTTGCTCTTGTACTGAATGACAAAGAACTTGTGTAAAAAAATCTGACTTTTGTGTTGTAGTATTCTGTTTTCTAGTTAAAAGTCTTAGTGGAAAGAGGACGTTTTAAACCCATGTATTCGCAACAGGATTTCACTCCAGTAATTCCACAAAACAAATAAAAAAATATTTTTAAAATCATGCATCATATTGTGTTTGCAGTTGTTGTGCAGGAGAGCTCACAGGAATTAAGTAATGACATTGAAAAAATACCCAATTTTATAATAAAACTTTTAATGGCACAAATGGCAGGTAATCTCTTGGCATCCAATGATTTCTACAGGTAGTGATATTCTCTCATCTCTTGTTGCACCTCCTCCAGGGCCTGTTCCATGGTGAGTTGTGGAGGTCTGTGTTGACGTATGTACTAGAGACGAAATTACCATAATTAGAAAGCATTCAATATAACTTGAGTTATTAGATTCCTGTTTAGAATTCAGTCTAGTTAGTGACTACTACTTTGGCAAACTGTAAAAACAAGTTGATTATTCATGCTACATTGCCATCTTTCTGGTGTCGTTACCTCTTTTGTGTCCTCTAGAGTTGTGTACTTGTAGTCTGGCATCTCCAGGGACTGTAACAAGGAGCCGTACAGGTGGCGGCTGGACTCTATGAAGTGCCTGGTCAGAGCCAGTTGCTGTTTCAACATGTCATTCAAGGCTGCTTCAAAAGGCTTCTGGGAGGTCAGTGCTGAGAAAGCACAGAGATTAGTGGAACACTATTGGCTGAAACCTACCATTACTAAGTCGCAAAGACAACAAATTGACACTTTGGTAATGCTACAAGAAGGCTGATTAGATTTACAGTGCCTGGCGTTTTATGAGAATAATATAACCTGCATAAGAGGCAGACAGCCTCAGTGATGAAACTTCAAACATACCATCAAGAGTCTCTGCACTGACTGTGTAGCGAGTCACAGGTGTGGGATCCACGTAAGTAGACGCCAGAGCATCCAGTCCTAAGACGCAAAGTTACGACATCACTTGAACCACTGCTGGCTGGGGATTTAGAAGAACATCAAAACTAAACATGGGGGACTTGTGACTTACCTAATGGCACCATATAGGCTGCTCCCTTCTCAGTCTGAACTGCAGCCTCCTTCACATGATTTCTGTAAGGCTCACTGATGGGGGTGAGTGTGTCTGACTGAGAATAAGAGGAGTATGACCTAGAGAAAGACTCTTGACTGTTGCTGTCATGTGACTCGAATGACTTCCTACTGTCTGTTTCTGATTGAGCTGAGTGACTGTGTCTGTCCCTCTGAGAGAAATGTTGATTATGACTGTGGTCCTCTGACTGATCATCCTCTGATACTTTTTCGTCATCTGTCAGGTGCTCTGGGATTATGCTCACGCTATGGTCTGTGACCTCAGACTTCATGTCACTCTCAAAGTCACTCTCATATTGCTCTGCAGCCTCCTCTTCAGGGAAAATGTCATCCAATGTGCACTCACTTGCATCGTCAGTGGCATTGTCTCCTCTGCTTGAAACACCAACCTGTACCTGCACAATGATGTAGATGGACATGCCACAAACAAAATAATTTCTTTGGCACTGTTTGTGAAATGTTTAGTCTTTCATAATATGATTACCATGATTATTGAATCACAAACCTTGGAAGTCACAAGTTCAGCAGGAATCAGATCATCCAGGGTCATGACATTTAACTTGAAGCCTGAAAAAAACAACAGAGTAGTCAATGATCAGCTACAAGAGGTGTTTATGATTAATGATGACAATAATAATGATTATAATTTCAATGATTAAGTGATCTTTTCTACGATGATTTATGTTGACTTACCACCAGATGCTGCACTTTTCTCACTGATAGTGTCATCAGTATCTGTGAACAGATCCTCCAGGGACCTGATCTCATTGTTTACTGAAGCTGAAGACCGTGACTGAGAGGGTCGAAGGAATCTGACTTTCGGGGACCTCCTACTAGGCGAGTGAATGTTTGGGGGCGATGGAGATGGTGAGTACACAATTGACACACTTCTTAGAGAGTGTATTGGGCTGGCCGGCTCACTAGAGGGTGGTCGTGGGATCGTGGGAGAGTGTCAGTGTCTTGCACAGTCGTAGGGGTCTTCCTGGTACTTTTCTTGTAGGACTTTGAAAAAACAATATACCATCAGTGCAGAAAACAACAACAAAAGTAATGTGTGATTACCTTTTACAAAAGCTACTTTAGAAACCTGGATTACCTTCTTTGTGAGTCCAGGGCTTTCAGTTGATGAGTTGAGAGAGCCGCCCAAAATCCTTTTCATATCCTCCTCATCACTGTCTAAACTAACACCTTTACTGGAAGGCCTTGAGGGGGGAGCTTTGACCAAGATTTGTGGAGCATGGCTTTGTTTACTTTCTTCTGGAACTGATGATGTGACTTTTTTCTTGAGAAAACGTGCTCCTTTCATACTGACATCACTACTGGAATGGGCAGAAATGGGGACCTCCTGAGGACTTGGTGGGTCAGGGCTTGAGGTTTGTGCATAACTTTTCTCTTTGCGGTGTCTGAAACGCTCCTCAAACTGAGCAAGTCGGCTTAATGCTGCACTTTGGGACCGTCGCTGAGGTATCCACGAAGACTCTTCCACTGATAGGCGTTGTGAATTCGGTGCTGAGGACAGCCTGTCTGTTACCGCATTAGATTTTTTTTTTAGGAACCTTGAGCCGCCACCAACCACAGATTTCTCTGGTAATGCTAGATCATTATCCAAAAGGGTTTTGCGTGGGGACACACCATAATCGTGAACATCACTGTAACCTTCTGAGGATATGTCGCTCATGTCTTGGAAGTCCATCTGCCCACGTGGCAATAAGCTTTTCTGGCTGGTGTTTGTTTGAGGAGGTACATTTTCCTACAAATAAGAGACAGTTATGTTACTCGATCGTTTGCGAAAGTCATGAAGTCATACACAATGTTCCCGCATAACAAATTTTCGTGAGATTACGTTGCTTTTAGCAATACACACATATACACACAGAAAAAGACAGCTACTCACATTTATTTGTGAACCTCCTCCAGCAACTCCTTTCGCCGCAAGCTGAGCCATTGCTCTATCGAGCGCTGAGCTTCTGCTAACGTTATCTCTCTGCCTCCACATTGTGCGACAGTATGTCTAAGCAGGCCTACAGTCTCAACTAGACGCACTATTTTCACATTCTATATATACGTATCCCAATACTCCCAGTCGTAGATGTTAGTGATGGTTTAGTATGCAAGTAACGTGCTTCCAAGTCGAGAGAATGGTCATGTTTTCTCTTGCACGTTCATGTACTCGTGAATAATAGCCTAACATTTATGTTTTCAACATCGCAAGTAAGTTATTTGGATTTTGCTTAGATTTAACCAGATTTAACCATTTGCTCAGATTTAACCAGTGAAACGCATAACCAACTCGGTAAACAGATTATGATCCATTTAGCGTCCTCCGTAACCATGGCCGATATGCTTTTTGATGACTTCATTGTCATGCGCCGAATGACTACGGCAAGCCATGAGATTCCTATGTGAGATTCACGTACATCGTTTGACGTTTTATTTCAACGCATTAAAGGAGGGCACAAACAAACAGAAAATAGACACATTTTATCACCACTTTGGAATATACAGTCTAACCCGTAACCGTAAATCTAAAATGTAAAATATTGACTGCTGTCGTTGAGATTAGATATGAAGACCAAGCAAATAGGTTTAATTGGTAAGCAATTTTATTAATTGGCACCAACCTTAGGCTACCTCAGTGCGATATTTATTTTGTTTGCATGTTTGTTTGGTACAAAAGCAGAATGACAAAGCACTAGCCTAAGTGTTGTTGACAAGAAAATTGCAATGAGTGGGAATGATTTTGAAAGAGACGCGCTGACATGTCCTCCGACAACCCGTGGTCTCATGTCATTGGTTAAGCACTTAAGCATCAGTCCAATCGGTCTCAGCCATCTGTGCACAGGAACCGGACCAGCATCATTATCCCAATATCCTTACCATTTCAGTGTTTATTTCTGTTTTCTAGCACAGTGAAAACAAGATCACGGACATCGGAGAAGTGCCAATATGCAACCTGCTTTGGCAATATGTGCATTACTTGGATTAGCCATCACAGATGCGACTGTGTTCTTCAAAGAGCAATTTGTGGATGGAGGTACATGCTGCATGACTGAAGTAGTCAAATTTAGTGGATGAAAACTAGCACAATCTTAATTGGTATCAAATTTAACAAAGATTATGTAAAAGACACAATTAGAGTAGTAGAGTGGTTTGGTTACACACAGTGAATGCCATCATAAATTAGTGCATGCATGAATGGTTTGCATCTCAATTTATCGTCTTACTTAGCCTACTAATACCACATCAATTAGCCACCGATACGTGCCGATATTGTCAAGGCAAATAGCTCAGTCAAAATATGGCATGATGCAGTTGTTAACACTGGCACAATTAAGTACCTTGAAATAATAATTCAGTGCTCTGTAGTCTAATTGATGTTGACAATGTAGGGCAGTCTAGTGGGCTTTGGGCCAGGTGGTCCATATCTGTGTATGATGCAGACTTACTTGCTAACTTTCTGTCTGTTTTACTTTTTTGTCTTCTCATTTCTTCACAGATGGATGGAAAAGTCGTTGGATGGAATCTAAACATAAATCTGACTATGGGCAGTGGAAACTAACAGCGGGGAAATTTTATGGAGACCCGGAAAAAGACAAAGGTATAATTTTATTAATTCAGGGACGCTAATGGTAGCAATTTCATTTCAATGTTTTGTGTTGAGATATTTCTTTAGATCATTTTCACCCAACTTCTGATATTCTGATACCATTCAAACTGTTCAATTTCCCTGCTTTTACTTTCCTTTATGTTTGTCCATTATCCTAGGCCTTCAAACTAGTCAAGATGCCCGCTTTTATGCCATCTCAAGCCGTTTTGAACCTTTCAGCAATGAGGGTAAAACCCTAATTGTGCAGTTCACAGTTAAACATGAACAACAAATTGATTGTGGTGGTGGATATGTGAAACTCTTCCCAGCTGACTTGAACCAAGCTGATATGCATGGAGACTCAAAATACTACATTATGTTTGGTAAGCTCAGTGGGTCATCCCATTAATCCCAAATTAATATCAAACAACACATTTTTTACAGCTAGATTGTTGCTCATGCTTCACCTGGCTTATTTTTCCAGGCCCTGATATTTGTGGCTATGGCACCAAAAAGGTTCATGTCATTATCAACTACAAGGGACAAAACCACCTCATAAAGAAAGAAGTCAAAGCAAGGGTAAATATCCATGGTTTTATTAGTAACAGCCAAGTATGTTTATAAATAGCTTACAGATGCCAGTGGATATGCAACCAGCTGCTGCTGAATAGCATACATGGAAATGTACCTTGAGTTTTATGTTGGTATCATTTGTCAGTATGTTGTAATCTAGTGTAATTAGAATCACATCAAACATGCACTAACCTTTTACTATAATTATTCAACCTTAGGATGATGAGCACACCCATCTCTATACACTGATTGTGAGACCTGACCAGACGTATGAAGTTAAAGTTAACAATGAGAGGCTGGAGTGGGGTAACCTTGAGGACGACTGGGACTTTCTTCCTCCCAAAAAGATCAGGGACCCAGATGCCAAGAAGCCTGAGGACTGGGATGATCGTGTCACAATCGACGACCCTGAGGACACAAAACCTGAGGTATGTGAGGCTACACATTTTGTTGATATCCTCTTATTATTGTATTGTGAAGATGCATGGAAATTGCTGACTATTTTTGCTAATTGTTTCTGTTCAGATACACCTTATGTGTCATATGGCATGTGTCTTCAGTCTTACCAATGATGCAATTTATAGTGTCCAACTTTAGGTTTAGATATACAGTGTGTCATTTGTAATCAATGACTCTATCCTCAGGACTGGGACAAGCCTGAAAATATTCCTGATCCTGATGCCAAGAAGCCAGATGACTGGGATGAGGAAATGGATGGGGAATGGGAGCCCCCCATGATCCCTAACCCTGAGTACAAGGTACATCCTACCTGTCACATCCCCTCATGATGTATGTTTTATAACACAATTATAACACAAAAGATCAGAGTACTCAATAAAATGTATAAATTTTCGACAAACACTTGCTTTGATGTATACAGAATGAATGTAACAACTTGTTAGTTATTCATTTTAATCATTTTTTCTGTTTCAGGGCGAGTGGAAGCCAAAGCAGATTGATAATCCCAACTACAAAGGCAGCTGGGTTCATCCAGAAATGGACAACCCAGACTACACGCCTGATAACACTATTTACAAGTTTGACAACATTGGAGTAATTGGCCTAGATCTGTGGCAGGTATACTATACTTGGCTGAATCACAGCCAAGGCGATATCCACCACCCAACACTACTCTCAGTTATGGCTTAAATACACCAACACTACTCGCAATTATTGCTTAAATATATACAAAATAGATGTAACATGCCTTAATGAAGCTAGAAATAATCATTCATGTTGCCTTCCTACACAATCATATCTGTATTATGTTTTTTTTTATTTCTGTATTTCACTGTTTTAGGTTAAATCAGGGACAATTTTTGATAATTTCATCATTACTGATGATGTGAAGACAGCAGATGATTTTGCTAAAGAGACCTGGGGAGCCACAAAGGTAATGTTTATTGATCAAAGTGATGGCATTGTTTGTAATCCACATCAAGGCACTCAAAAATATCATATTCTTCTCATGTTTTTTTAAGTACATTTTAAAATGTATTGTGCTTTGATTGCTTGACTTTGTGCACAGGGGCCTGAAAAGAAGATGAGAGAGCAGCAATTGGAGGAGGAAAGGAAACAGAGAGAGGAAAAGATGGAAAAGGAGGACATGAAGGAAAAAGAGGCGGGAGGTGATTTTGATGGCGGTGAGGAAGACGAAGAAGGCCTCGATGAAGAGGGTGGTGAGGATGAAGAAGATGAGGAGAATGAGCTCGACGAGGAGACCGCAGATGAGACCAGTCCAATTGAGGAGGAAGGGGAAGATGAGGAGACTCCCATAATGGATGCAAAAGATGAACTCTGAAGATGATCCACCCTCAGTCTGTTCTCCTTGGGGTTTTTCATCTCTGAGGGAAAAGCCACAACACCCTTTTCTGTTTTTCAGCCATTGGGAAAAAGAGGGTAGAGCAGGCAATATTTGCCTTACTAATGGTTCCATATTGGTTTTGGGTTCCATTTGTTCTGTACTAAGCAGATTTTGTCCTTTTACTTGAGATGCCATTTGTCCTGTGTTTGTGCTCCTGTACTCTTTGAGTTGGAAAAGTATTGGGGTAAATAATTTTATTTGTATTTATGATTTGCGCTTTCACCTTATTTATTAAGGTTTAATTAGTATTAACTTCTTTTATTTATAGATTTTAAACATTCCTGTACTATTTAATGATCTCCCTGTCTCTACCTACCCAGGACAGAAGCTTCTTTAGGTTTGTACGGTCAATCAGTAGTTTATATCAAGAAGAAAGTGGATCCAGAATACAAATCAGAACTTGCATGTTTGTTTGTGTGTGTGCTTTATTTCAGTCCAGGCTTGTGTCAGCATTGTGGAGATTTTAATTTGTTTTCCACACATTTTCCATTTTTCTAAATTTCAGTGCAGAACACTGCATTGTGAAAATGGCATTGCACATTGTGTTTTTATTCTGAGCGAATAAAGAGACACAGTCTGTTCTATAATTTTAAAGTGACCACATCAAGAATTGTATTTGGATATGATATATTTATGGACACTTTAAGCCAAATTATTGTTGTTTCCAACCAAATACATCACTTTGCCTTGTTTCCAGTTGCCCTCATCGCACAATAGGTTAGAAGCTGTATACCAAACTTTTAGTATTTGGGGTGGCCATCCACTGGCACTCTAACCCTTTCATATGTAAATACTACACCTATGAAGCACTACTTTTGCTCTTTATCGTCACAGTCCCTCTCGTTTTTTATGTAAACTGCCATGTGCATGAAAGTCCCACTGTTTACAGATCAGTTTGTGGGAAACTGAAACCTATCAAGTAACAACTATTTCATGAGCATGAAACTCCTGACAAAAGACCTTTGGGGAAAAGCCCATTACAGGCCTCTCTGAACACATTGTCCTTTACCTGGTAGATCTATGAGCAGTGAACTGCCATGCATTATAACGGCATTGGCAAAGATCTTGTGGAACATTTTGTGTTTTGGCCTTTGACTTGGCCCATTGACGCCTTTGACTGAGTTATGTTTGCCATTTGTGTTACACACTATAGGGGAAAAAACCTTACTGATGATTAATACTTCATTTGTAGTTTTTGTTTATACACTTTTACTTCAAGGGCCTTTTCATGACTATAAAATATCGGCGTTTGTATATTTCAGGTAATGCTGTACACCCTATAAGCCTACATATTAAGCAAGTGATTTTTAGTACCTTAAACTAATCCGTCAATTCATAGGCCAGATTAATTTAATTTGACCCGGCATAACCAGAAATACGCATAGAAGGGTGCGATGCAGTCTACAAATACGCCTCATTTCACATTTCAGCATAGCTTAACCCCTTAACAGATTTAAATCAAGGATTGTGCGCACGCAGTTTATTGGCATTAGCGCCCGTGAGGTTGTTTAAACCAACGAGGGACATCCCACAGGCGGTGACCACATGGGCTTTTTTAAACCTTGTCTTGTCCTCGGCAGCAAGTAGATGGCGTCTGACCATAATATTATCTTCTGGTGAGATAGCTGAGTCACATCTAAGTGTTGTGGTAACGGTAATAGGAAATTCATCGTACGCGCACGTTTGGAAGAGCTTTCCACGAGCTGGGATCTTATCGAAAATGCTGACAATAACTCTGAAGACTTTACAGCAACAAACATTTAAGGTAGAAATAGATCCAGAACTAACGGTAAGTAACCACGCCGGAGTTCCTATGCCCAAGTAAATAGACTACTGGTCGGGCTAGAGGGACTGGGAAATACCGGGGCCTCGGCGTAAGCAACTTAAATCTGAAGGGGGATACTATTTTAAACCATGTCGCAGTTCAAGGTATACGGGAGTGACATTCCGTGATCGCCGTGCGGTTATGATTTTGCCGATGTTTACTTGCCACCCCAGCCTCCTGGCCAGAAATGACAGCGCAATATTTCCTCGGGTTTGGTTTGATATCACGGTGGAGTTCCCTTTCACCCCTCCACTCTGAAGCTATCGCAACAAACAAATAAATGAGCAACGGGAAGAGGGGGCGTCCCGAACATTCTCTGACTTTGCCTCTGTCATTAAAAATATTTAGTATTCTTCTTAAAATGTTTAAGCTAAAACAGACGTAGCTTTCCTATACACTGGCAACTATATCTTTCTAGGCTATACTATCACCTTTGATATCCCACTAGCCGGATAAGCCAAAATGTCTATATTGTTAAGGTAGATAATTGCTAACAAATGACTAGTATTATGCAAGACAAGTATTACTTCTTCTGAACACAAGGTGATATTAATATGTGTAAGCCATACTTTGTATATATGTAGAAGGCTTGTACAAATAATATCCAACACAAAGATGCCCTTTGGATTGCTAACATTAAATTAATCAGAATAAATAAATGACTCATAGCCTATTTACAATTAATTAATGGTAAATGATCACAACATAATGATTTTACAGTAAATGATTTTCCTTTGAAACTACAGTTTTACACTTACTACCATGCACCTAAGATGATTAATGTTAGGGATGGATTGTCATCAAATTCTCAAATTGTTGGCTTACTGGTTGTTTCAGGTGAGAGCATTAAAGGAGAAGATCGAGGAGGAGAGGGGCAAAGACACTTACCCAGCCACAGGCCAAAAACTGATATATGCCGGTGAGAAAACTAAATCATTAACCATTTGTCTCCAGCTTTTTGTAATTTGTAAATTATGTCATTTGTAAAGTTGGCCCAGAGACAAAAGAATCATGATCGTAATGATTGTGCAAGACTTATAATTTTTGTTTAGGTAAAATCCTGAATGATGACATCCCTTTAAAGGACTACAAAATTGATGAGAAGAATTTTGTTGTGGTCATGGTGGCAAAGGTAAGACAATAAAGTTTCAATTCTGTGGTCTTAATTAGAGGTTCTCAGTATTGCTTTGTGTGTTCTCTATCTTCTTCCTTCCATCAGTGGCTCTTGATTGTTTGAATTAAGTAATCTATAGCATTTTAATCACACACTGATCAGACAGAAAAGCAAACAGCAAAGACAGAAGACCTCTCGTGCATATATGCCTCAGGGGGAGGATTAGAATCAATCTGTGTTATTCAGGGTGATTGTTCTTGTTAGAAGTGGGTATAGAGGGTTTAGTGGGTATTTTGACCATTCTCAGAGCAATCCCATTGATTTCTTCTCTACAGCCCAAATCAACACTGCCACCTGTCCAGGCTAGTCCAGGCTCAATTCCGACTCCTGCCCCTGGTGCAGCTCCATTCACGGACATTGTTCCTCCTACTCCCATCTCTGCACCTGTGGCTACTCCAGCATCTGCACCTGCCCCAGCCCCAGCTCCTGCCCCTGCTCCAAATCCAGCATCAGCTTCAGCTCCAATATTAGCTCAAGCTCCAGAGCCCACACCCTCCCTTGCTCCACAGCCAGTCCCATCGCAAGAGACTCATAGCACAGGTGAACAGCCTGTCTCTGTACCCAGGACTGCAAGCACAGGTTCAGCACCATCAGCAAGTGCCACAACGGTCTCTGCACCGCCTCCAGAAAGCAGACCCCAGGAGCAGCCAGCAATCACAACCCCACCAGTTCTCTCGGCCTCCAGGTGAGGAACGTCACCACATGGCCTTTCTTCTTTCTTATGTACTGTATTACCACATCACAGTTTTTTTGGATATGGTTGATAAGTGTGTTGTTCTTCTGGTCCTAGCCTTGTTGATGAATTAGGTCTTTTAGAAGAGGCGGCATCAATATTAGGTAAAATATGACCACAACTCGATTATAATACATAGCAATCTTATTGCAGAGATGTTACAGTTTTTTTCTTTAGTTACAGGGCAAGCTTATGAGAACCTGGTTACTGAAATCATGTCCATGGGATATGAAAGAGAGCAAGTGATTGCGGCTCTTCGAGCAAGTTACAACAATCCAGATCGGGCAGTGGAGTACTTGCTCATGGTAAGATACTGAGGCTCATGGTAAAATACTGAACTCAACCCTGGCATCCTTGTTTCTTATTTCAAAACAATCGTTTCAATCATTTTGTGATCATAAGGGCATTCCGTCAGAGACTGAGCCACTACATGAAATGACACGACCTGCAGCTGTCTCCAATCCTGCTGCGTCCAGCCCTGCTGCCTCCAGCCCTGTTGCAACCAACCCAGCTGCTGCCAACCCAGCTGCAGCCAACCCCAGTGCTCCACCTGCAGAGAGACCCCAACCGCCTGTCCCTTCAGGTTGTTTTTTTAGTTATCTTGGTTTTGAAATCCATACCAAGCCACAAGCATCTCTTAATTATTTATGAAACTGTAATAAAGTGTATTGTTGATGCTGACATGCTGAAATTCTTTTGGAGTGCACATTTTGACCAACAATTTGGTTTTTGGTGAGTGTGTCATTCTTCTTTCAAGTTTAAGAATTCTGTGCAGGGCAGAGGCAATATGTTGACCATAATCATTGCTCAACTTTGTGCTTTTAGCAGGAGCAGCGACTCCATCTCAGTTACCACCGTCTGGTAATCCTCTGGAGTTTCTCAGGAATCAGCCACAGTTCCAGCAGATGAGGCAGATCATCCAGCAGAACCCAGCCCTCCTTCCTGCTCTGCTCCAGCAGTTGGGCAGAGACAACCCACAATTGCTCCAGGTTAGTGAAGCACAACACAGCAGGACAGCAGGACTATGTGCTGATAAGCTGTGTCTGATTTGTTAAGATATGCCAAATGCTGAGCTGTGCTGCTAATTCATCTTTGTGTGTACTTTCCATCTTTTCGAAGAGACAGAAATACAAAAAAATAAGAATAAAATCTCGTATGTTTGTAGCAAATCACCCAGCACCAGGAGCAGTTTGTACAGATGTTAAACGAGCCTCATGGGGAAGCAGCAGAGGCCCAGGGGGCACCACAAACAAACTACATCCAGGTCACTCCACAGGAGAAAGAGGCAATAGAGAGGGTAATGAACATTTAGCGTATAACATTATAACAAAAAATGTTTTGATGTATTTGTAAAATCATTTCTGTAGGACTACTGAGTAACTGCTAACATTTCTTTGTTATACAGTTAAAAGCTTTGGGGTTCCCAGAAGGACTGGTTATTCAAGCCTACTTTGCGTGTGAGAAAAATGAAAATCTTGCTGCCAACTTCCTTCTTCAGCAAAACTTTGATGACGAGTGACTAAGTGTGTTTTTGCAGTTTAAGATGGTGATAGTTTGGGAGATGGCCACAGAAAAAGAGAACAGATTAACAGTATTTTATGTGTGTGTGTGTGTGTGTGTGTGTGTTTGTGAAAGAGTGTGTGAGAGAGAGAGTATATGTGGCAATGGGGCAAGACCGGTGGTATTTGGTTATCTGGAAAGTTTTGTCTTGGGAAAAAGCCATGGTGTGGAAATATTATTAATTTTAACAGCCACTCCCTTTTTATTGAACCATATCACCTCAACTGTGAGTTTACTGCTGCTATTGCTACTGTTTGTATTTTGTGTGTTTATGATTGAGGTGGCAATTATACTTTGTTTCTGCCAAAGGACACACACCCTAATTCATTACAGTTAATTTTGCTTCTCTGCCATCAATCATAATGTCTATACCAACTGAAAGTGAAGTGTGTCCTTTAGCTCACATACAAATGTGCCCTGGAAAATACAAATCTGCAGAGTCTAGACCTATGTCCAATGATGTGAGCAGTCAGAATACAAGATATGAGCCAAGTTAACAAATTTGTGAAAGCATAGCATGCCAAGGTCTCAATAGTGCTGTATTTATAATGTTATAAATGATTACTTAAGGAATTAAATTATAAATTAAGGGATTGTGTATGATAAAAACAACTGTTGTTTCTCCTCAATTTTCTGGATTGTTGTATTTTGATTCATTTTGAGCCCTGAAGCAACATCACCTCCATTATGCCTTAATTTGTTTTAATGGAAAAGTCATCTCAGTGAAAATACTGCATCTTAAACAGATTAAGGTTAGGTTGAACTATTGTTACATTATTGTTAAAGTAATAGTCTAATTAGAGGCCAATATTTATCATCTTCATTTTTCCTAAACATGTGTTGCTTAGCTTAAAGGTACATGATTCTCTTTGCTGCATTTTGTTTGCATTGAAGGCATATAGGCCAAAAATGGAAAAGGACTTTTTTTTGTAAATGTTGGCACTTTATGACAAAGAATGTTGCTGCAAGAATCTATACAGCTGCATGAATTTAAAAATAACCCAGGGGGGTCACATTTTTGTCATAGTCTGGTTACAGTGTTTTACCTGTAGCTTTATATTGCTGTCCTTTAGTATGGCGGGAAGATGGTTATGAAATGATATGCCTTAACACACAAAAGTTGAGGGATGGCTATGGCACGTGGGTTATTATTTCAGCATAATATGAAATAAATAGCTTTTACAAAGCTTTAAAAAGAGTCTTTGAGTCAATCTATCAGAGAGGGTAAAAGCAGAGTTAGTATTCAATTTGAATCTATGTTTTAAGGCCTAGGCCTCTGTATTGCCAAGTAAGTGAGAGAACAAGCGAGAAATGTTTACATATGTCAATCACTGCATTCAAAACAAATAAACCAATGTGGCTGTGTGACGGAAAAACTGTAGTGTTTTTTTCCCACCCTTACAAAAAAATCCTCTATTGTACTGCAGTATTAAAACTGCACTTTTTTTTTTTTTTCTCTTACTGCAGTAAATGTGATGTTTTGAATACTATTGCTTTTGGAAAAATGCATTTGTACAAATACTCCAAAACTACTGCACTTTTTGCACTGCATCATGCTGTATTTTGTGCACAAAAACATTGCAGTACTGCAGAGTGGGCCTACTTCAGAAAAAAATGTAAACAGCAGGGTTTTTGTTTTTTGTAAGGGCATACTCAGTGTCTTGGACTTCTTTATGTTAGGGCGTCGCATAATTTAAAGAAACATTCTTCAATCACCTATTTATCATTGTGTAGCCTATGAAAACTATTTATGACTTTTAGTTGCTGGTTCAAAGAGGATGCTACAGTAAAGGGACTTGAAGCCATTCGTCCACTTGGGGGTGTGTTTTACAAAGAGGGTGTGCGTGTTCCCGCAGCAACAGGGAAGATGGCAGCCCTCACATCTCTCACCCAGGTAACAGCAATGAACGCATTCATTGTAAATCTTACAATCATGGTTAATGAATGAGAATAACATTTCTGCAAAGGCAGACGTGACCAGTGTTGCTATTTATCACAAAACAAAGTGCAAGGCCTGTTTATCTACCTTGTTTGACGACATGGGTCGAGGCCTAATTAAATCAAGCCAGCTAAGGAATACCGTTAGTTCGAGCCTTGAATAGCTGCATTAGCTAGCTAGCTAGCCAGCGTTATCTTATCTACCCAAAGGAGATACTGAGGGTCACCCCGGTTCATTTAGGCTATACGTTTATTAGCAAATTGGTATTATTGAAACACGCAGGTTGAGTACATATTTACATTTCGCTCATGTTACCAACAATGTGCATATCGAGGCAGTTTATTTGCGGCGACCAAGCTAGCCATCGCTAACTGAAAACCATCACTGTTCATGTTCATGTTTGCTAGCCTGCTATTTGACCATCGGGTAGAATGCAATTATGGGAGGCCCTTGATGAACCTTAACAGTGTTATAACTCAATTATATTTTGTGGAAACAAGCCCTATGGTACCTATGAAACACTGTCAACGAAATGATATTTGTTAGAATACATGCAAGGACAGCGCATACTAGATAGCGTGCAAACAAAATCATACGGTCCTTGCTAGCTAGCAATATCAAATCCCCTAACCCCTAAATGTGTTATTAACATTCATTGAATAAGCACTATTAACATTATCGTTAGCTTACAGTCACCTAAAGGTGTACTTTTCTTTTTGTTTTCATGTTATTGTACGTCGTGTACAGTTTAAACTTGTTCAGCATCTCAGATATCCCAGCTACCCACTGTTGATGTTAGCCATTAAATCACACCCTGTGAGAAAATAAACTCAGTCGGTCAGTTTTAATGTTCTTATTTTCACACTTAATGAGACGTCGAGGGCATCCTGATTGCCAGTCAGATTGCTGTAACATTGTTAACGCTATCATTGTTAACGCTGTCACTGCCAACTGTAGGAAATAATTCGACAATATCATTGTAAGATATAAAGCTAGCTGCCTGGCCTTTGCCAGTACGGGATTTTTACCACCTCCATCTGGATAACGTTAAGCCAGCTAACCCTAGCTATTGTACTAATATCTTTTGCAGCTGTACTACCCACAGTTTTAAGTCAGTACTTGGTTACACGTATATTGCCATCTGTTGTATACATTTGGTCAACACTGACTATTAAGCCAGGCAAAGCACGAACGACAGAATAACTTACTTAAAACATGATCTGCATGTAGATGGGCCAATGACACATACTACCAAATGTTTTCTCTCCACAGTTGTCGAGTGGGAACCCAGTATATGAAAATTTTTATAGACAGGTAAGGCGATATTAACTTATTTCGTTTGAGCAAAATTATTTTCTCTCTAGAAGAATAATCGAGACGATATCTGTTTTTTGTTTTAATTAAGTATAATTGAACCGAATTAAGTATTTAAAAAAGTAATTTAAAAAGTTTTCACTGTGATGTGTTGTGACTGTACTTGCTGTTTTAAATGTTTAAGATGCAATAACATGATAAAAAGGAATTAATAATCCTTTTCCGTCCTTTATCAGATATTCTTATCGCTTGAAATGTTAGACCCACAACATTGTAAAAACAGAGTAAATATGAACTATTACATTTGAGATGCAAATGAGTCTTGAGATGTCAATGAGGTAAAATGAGATCAGTATAGGTTATTTTTGCTTAGATTAGAATCAGTATCAGAATCATATTTTCCTGGCCATGTGTTACATGTATTCAAGGATTCAATAACTAATATAATTTTATTTGTCACATAAATAGAAATACTTTGTATTGTATCTGCAGCTGTAACTCAACTTTTCCTGTGCAAACGGAAGTTATTGTTTATGTAATTTGGTTTCATCAGCAATATAGACAATGTACTTAGGGAGTATGCACACAGTGTACCCATTATACAGGTCCTTTTGTCAGTGCAATTGCAAAAATATTGTTGTTCTTATTTTATCTAGTTATGTCAGAACAACTTGCTAAATAACTTGGGGCTGTCTTTTTTTCCAGGTTGACCCAGGAAACACAGGGAGAGTAGGGCCTACAGAAGCAGCCCTGTTTCTAAAGAAGTCTGGGCTTCCAGACATGACGCTGGGAAAGGTGAGTGCTGCCCAGATGATTTTGTAGTTAATGTCACAGTATATGTAAGCAATAACACATGAGAGGCTGTGAGTTATGCTTGTTTTACCACAGCTAAGTGGGGATTTTTAGGCATGACGCGTAGCATACGAGCATAACTCACAGACTCCAGTGGGTTATGCTTTTCCAAAAGGGTTACCATAGTTTCATTAAACGAAGACACAACAATGAGAAATGTAGCAGATTATTCATAGATATTTCCTCCATCATGAAATCCATTTCCTTTAGCTGAATAGTTGCCAGGTAATGCGCTGCAGCCACCAATTCAGCCCCCGTTCACTTTTCTACTGCACAGCAATATAGAGCGAAATGCGCTTGGAGCTGTGGCATGTCATGGATTTTACAACGCCCATGGAACACAATTCAACCAATCAATGGACTGGGACTATCCGTTTAGAATTGCTGCTCAATTTTTGCTCAAAATGACAAAAAATTAACCTATAAAATCTGTCCTCAGATCTGGGATTTAGCTGATCCAGACGGGAAAGGATTTTTAGACAAACAGGTATGAAAAGAAAGCAATGTGTAAATCCAC
Source organism: Tenualosa ilisha (assembly GCA_015244755.2). Taxonomy (NCBI): domain Eukaryota; kingdom Metazoa; phylum Chordata; class Actinopteri; order Clupeiformes; family Clupeidae; genus Tenualosa; species Tenualosa ilisha. The sequence goes on from PYXC01000407.1 coordinate 1,417,868, forward strand.
TGAAATGGTTGAGCTTATTGCTAAACATATCTGTTGTTGCTGTGTTGTTAATCAGTTTGTTTGCTGTTCAGGGATTTTATGTTGCTTTGCGGTTGGTAGCATGTGCACAGAGCGGCCAAGAAGTCAGTCTGGCAAGCTTGAACCTCACAATCCCTCCCCCTAAATTTGTGAGTAATTTTATGCATAACCTCTCAGTACTTATGAAGGCTAAAAGAGAGCAATACCATATGCTAATCACAAGTGTACACTCTGGACCAGAGTGTATACAGTGGTCTGTATTTGGAGATAAGGCAGGCATCTAATAAATCTAATAAATAGACAACTGTGGACAGTCATGGTGGGTGTATCCCTGTGTCATGCATTTTTTTCCTTGGCAGAAGGACACAAGCAGTCCATCACTCACTACAGTACCCGGTTCAAGTGATGGCCATTGGATTGTGAGAGTGAGGTTTTTTTGTTTGTACAAAATGATCTGTAATGGTTAGTGTGCTGACCTCCCTTGTCCACACCTGCTCACTGATTCTTTGTTTCCTTTTTGTCGTCTGTAGCCTGAAGAAAAGAGCAAGTTTGATGGCATATTTGAAAGCCTTGTGCCAGTAAATGGACTTCTTTCTGGAGACAAAGTAAAACCTGTTCTAATGAACTCCAAACTACCTCTGGATGTGCTGGGAAAGGTACAGAGTTATAGTTTACTTTAGTTTATATGTTTTGTAAGAATAATATAAAAATGTCTAGATAATATGAAAATGTCTTTGGAAATATATGTTATGTAAATATATGTAATGTTGTCAATCAAGGTTTGGGACCTCAGTGACATTGATAAAGATGGGCATCTGGATAAGGATGAATTTGCTGTGGTAAGATTTATGTATATTTAACATATTCAAAAGGATATCGACTGTGGTCCATTATTCTGTATATGTCCATTTGATGTCAGACATCGGGCATTACGGGATGGCTAAGTGTAAAGTAAAAATGTGTTATGGGAAAAAAGACAATAGTGTTTGTGGGTTAATTGCAATGGGGATGTACATTCATGACCTGGTAAGTGTCCTGTGGTGTGTGTTTGGTAGGCCATGCACCTAGTCTACCGAGCCCTTGAGAAGGAGCCTGTGCCCTCAGTCTTACCCTCCTCACTCATCCCCCCCTCTAAGAGGAAGAAGTCCGTCAGCTCTCTGCCAGGAACGGTACCCGGCCTGCCTGCTAGCCCTCCGCCACCCAAAGACAGCCTGCGTTCCACCCCCTCGCACGGAAGCATGAACTCGCTCAACAGTGCAGGCAGCCTTTCTCCTAAGCACACTCTCAAGTCTTCACAGGTACACAACAGCATGCTTGTAACCGGATACTTCCTGCTTTACCCACTTAGTTATATCATGTGCAGCACAAATACTTTGTGAGAGTTAAATAATATTTAATTTTTAAATATTTATTAGCTCATATAAGAAATACACAATTCCAGAATGTGACACAGATAGTACTGTGAATTATTCCATCAAACTTCTACCTTATTTTTTGTGCTAGAGTCCAGCTTTTTTCCCTGAAAGTGTTGGGAATGTTGTCTGATTGTGTAATGATGTTGTGGCAAACAGCACTCCGTGAACTGGGTGGTCCCTGTGGCAGATAGAGGGCGCTATGATGACATCTTCTTGAAAACAGACAGTGACCTTGATGGGTTTGTGAGTGGCCTGGAAGTCAAAGAGATCTTCATGCAGTCAGGACTCCCTCAGAATATTCTGGCACACATATGGTGAGGGTGACTGTATTTTGATGAAGGATGAAGGTTGCTGCTCAGCTGGTGCAACTCCTCTTTTCTTAGATTGTTGTGTAGCCTCTCATTTCACATCTGTGTAAGGGCTCTGTGTTATGTCCCCATGTAATTCATAAACCTTTCTTATGTTGACGATGAAGAGGACAGGCTTCAGTCAGTCTGTTTCACCATGTTTATAGTGCGAGACCAAACAGTTACAGAAAACTAGAGACAGCTGCACTGTGCATATGGTGAGACTATGTCTTCATTGTGCTTGTTTAGTGTTTTATTAGTTTAACTTTGTCCAGCATTTCAGATTGCAGCCAGACTGCACTCAATACTCATTGTAAGCATTCCATTCATGGAGTGCAAGTATGGTTTTAGAAGATTGGTTTCATTTTTTTGTATATGTACAGTTTTTCACATCCAGCGCAGCCCCTGCTACTGACTAATGGTGAGTTAATTGTTGCAGTGTACAGTACTACACTTATGGACACACACAGTTGTGTGACTGGTGAAGCCTGCCCAATGAGAAGAACAAGCAGGTTTCAGCTCCTTGTTGTGAACATGGAAACATGAGAACGGCAAGTTACTCGAAGCCTGTGTGTCTGTCCACAGGGCCTTAGCAGACACTCGGCAGATGGGAAAGTTGACCCGCGAGCAGTTTGCCTTGGCCATGCACTTAATCCAGCAGAAAGTCAGTAAGGGCGTTGACCCCCCACAGGCCCTCAGCGCTGAGATGATTCCACCGTCGGAGCGAGGCACCCCTGTACCGGTATGTACCACTAAAGCAGCCAGCTCTGGCCAGCTGTTTGACAGTTCAAATCAATATTGAACTCCATCATGATGAAGAGCATGATGAATTCAAATCAGATTATGCACATTGTTCAGCTTTTGAAAAGGAAGTTAATGGTTATGCTTTGATTTGGTCTCTTAGATATCTAACTGCACTTACTTGGGCTCTTATCAGCCATTTTACTTCAGAAAAGAGCTTCACTGATTTAATGTTCTCTTTTCTGAAAAATGCCATCTCTCCATTTCTCTGCAGAGCCTATCTGGATACATGACACCAGTGGGATCTGAAATGGCTGCCCTGTCAGAGATGCGGCGTGTAAGTCAATTGGTCTTGGATTGACACTTTGTTGATGTCATCGGATAGGCCAACATTTTTTTTTTATCTTGTTTTTACCATTTTCTGTAGTGTGATTTTTTTGCAAAGATGTTTATAATTTTTCATCTATTCTAGAAGACTGTTAAGAGGGAGGTTCCTTTATGAAATTCATTGTTCAGTTTAATTACAGCTTAATTACGGTAATAACTCTTTTGTGATCTGTTTTGAAATATAATTTGGGGCAGGCTACTCTACAGGCTGAGGGTTGGGCTCATCCTCAGATTTTTAGATATGGATAGATATTAGTAAATGATTAAGGAATATGAGTGTTTTAGTTCTAGTTGCATTTGGATGAAAAGCACCCTTCACTTTGTCATGGCAGCACAAATGGTAATTTGGGGCAATTAACTTGCACAGCTTTTCAAGCACCTTCGCATTAACAATCCAAGATTGGCCCCAGCTATCTGGCTATTGCGCATTTATTACTTACAGTCATGGAAAATGAATGGTTTTAGTCATCATAATGTGTTAACTTGATTCAGAGTCTCATTCATGCACATGTGGCTGTGTTTTGACATTCACAATTCCTCTTTGCTCAGAGTGAGGCCTGTGAGATCTAAAGAGTGTGAGATGAACGCAACCTTAAGGGAAACCCTCTCTCTTCTTTATTCTAATTTTGCTGCTGCTGACGCTCTGGGTTGTATCTGTTATCAGGCAATAATGTTCAAGTTCTGGGTATGTAAATGACAACTGTAAACAAACTAACAAAACAACAAATGCTTTCTGTGGCTCATTAGCTGAGGCCCTTGTTTTTTTCCGAAAAGCATTTGTGCCAAAAGCCAGAGTCGGTGCTCTGTGACCCTTGGCTGTGTGCCCTCCTGCCTTCCCAGTGTTCTGGTGTGGTGGGGGATGAGGACTGCAGCCCTGTGTGCATTCTCTCCCTCCTCCTGTGTGCTGCCGACACCCGCGTGTGTTCTCCATCCCCTGACCCTTGTCTTTCTTTCATTTTTCTTTTTTTGGGTGGTGTATGTGCTGGTGTTGGTGTTGGAGCGGTGGTCTTGTTTTTCAGGCCCAGTGTCCTCTTCCTTCTCCTTACACTCATCCTCTTCCTCTTCCCGCCTCACGCTTACAGGACAGCTCCAGCTCGGTGGGGTCAGGCGAATTCACGGGCATCAAGGAGCTTGACGATATCAGCCAAGAGATTGCCCAGCTTCAAAGGTAAGTCTTTCACTCTAGTATGTGTCATTGCTCGCAGCACACTTTGTTTGTCTAGTGGTGCTGCCATGGCCCTCTCTAAAATTTCTACTGTGCATGACACCATGAAGAGAAAATTACTGCAAGCTTTTAACTTAAGATTTTTTCAGCATGCACAGTCTACAGTAAATACATTGCACTAATTTCCATGAAATTGGTGCTTGCATTGTGCTTAGTTTTGTGTCAGGCATTTATGCCTGTTTTCTTGTTATTGATGACTTGCATACATATCATACATTACATTTTTTGTCACTTTTTCCATCCTACACGCTGCAGTTATTTTCACTCACTAGAGGGCACCGAAGTTACAGTTTAATACTATTTTCCTCATGAGCAGAGACAGACCAAAATACACTCACCCACATCACATACAGTAAACAATACACATATACACACAACATTATAGTCTTGACTATGGGAGGGGGGGGGTCAAGCTTTTTTCAATCTACAGAAATGTGTCCACTCTGAAATGCCTCCTCCTGTTTGATGTCTTTGTCGGATGTATGTTTGTTTTGAGTTTGCTTATTTTGGCCACAAAGTGAGTGTGCTCCTTTGAAAACAGTTGCCTTATAGAGTGCTGGTGATAAAATGCACACCTACAACAAAGATGCAGGTAAAAGAAAAGATTTCGGTGGTGGATGAGGTCTTTGTTGGTGGTCTCCTTTTGTGTTTCTTTCACTTCAAGCCTCTCCTTCTCTCTCCCTCTGTCTCTCGCTCTGTCCCCGTCATCTCACCCCTATGGCGCTCCTTGATAGTGTGTGTGTTTTATCAATCTTTTGTTTTCACCACTTACTCCTCATGCTGCGTCAGCACACTCGCTTTTACACACTGGGAGACGCTCAGGTAATCCCTTTACTCTGGACGTCACACTTTCTGTTTGGCTTCTGTTTTCGCTCTGTTTCTGTCTCTTCTTTTGGTTTTGAGTTTGGTTTGGTTTGGTTTGTGTGTGGAGGAGGCAAGAATGGGAGACCATGTTTGTGAATGTCACCAGCAAGAAGCAGAATGAATTGATCAAGCTGCCTTTTCTCTCTCAGAGAGAAGTACACTCTGGAGCAAGAGATCAGAGAGACAGAAGAAGCCATCCGACACAAGACCACTGAGGTGCAGGTGAGGGCATGGCAAACCAGCCTCTGCACACAAATAAAGGCTTGACTTTTACTGGATTTTGTAGTTCTAATTGGTCTAATAGCATAAAATGACAACATTAAAGTATATATTGCAGGTTAAATTTGTCAGTGAATATAGACATAACATTGCTCAGAAAATGTACATAGAAACGTTACACAATGATTTATGAGACCAAATGGCAAAAAAAACTGTTGAAAAAGTGCTAATTTTAACCAGTACTCATCAATGTTCTATTTAACTTCTCATAGGGTAAACATCACTGTCTGTCACTAGCCATCCCATTGCTGGTGCATGGAGCATCAGGCATAACTATCTTATAAAGTGTAACTATCCAGTCATTTTCAAATGCATAAAACATTATCAAATCGGTCTTTGTTTTTGCAGCTTAAATAATATAGACAATAATAACAATAGTTAGGCTGCAAACATCAATGGGTCAAAATCGTTTCCTCACGCTGGAGGAAGAAATAATACAATCATATTCATATTTTACTAAGTAGACTGGTAAGTCCTGAAAAACAACACAACTAACTCAAATTAATTGGCAGAAATACACCATGTCAGTTTGTCACATATCCCATCAAACAACGTTAACATTATAGCCTATGGAGTGAGTGCAGTGTCAGCCAGAAGTTTGTCTCTAGCATGGAAGTTCAAGGCATGACAGTGATAAGGAAATGCTATAATGTCTGCTACATACCCAAGAAAACTTGGACAAAATGTATAAATTGAAGCGTTATGGCAAAACTACACACCGACAGTCTAAGTGAGATTTGCAGTGTTGCTTGTTGGGTTACCCTGCACGATAATGTTGATTATTAGCTAGCGTTACAGCTAGGTATTAACGGAGCCAATGTGGTAGGCTAATTGACTTGACAGTTTTAGTTTTGGGAAGATTATGCCTGTTATGGCATAACACAGACATAATTCAGTTGGGTTCTCATTACAGTTATGTATATTCTGTTGTGATGAGAATCTGCTTATAGCAGCCTATAACCTATTGAATGTGTTAGCTTGGCTTACTCATCAAAAATGCCAATATACCGCAGTGAAGTTCGTTTTGTGTTTGATGTTCGACAGATATTCAGATATTCGCTGGATCGTGCTGTACATCTATGTCACTTTCACTTAGTGTTGTACAGACAGCACTTGGATGTGGATGTGTGAGGTCCAAATCAATGCAGAATGCTTATTTTTTTTCTCTGTGTGTGTATTTGTGGCCCAGGAGATGCAAAACGACCTGGACCGTGAGACGTGCAGCCTGCAGGAGCTGGAGGCCCAGAAGCAGGATGCCCAGGACCGGCTGGAGGAGATGGATCAGCAGAAGGCCAAGCTGGAGGACATGCTCAACGACGTGCGGCAGAAGTGCCAGGAGGAGTCCCAGATGGTAAGGCTGGCAGTCTGGCTTTATGGCTGCTCTTACCTTAATGGTCCAGCACTGAAATGGTTATGGTTTTGGTTTATTTTCAAGCATTAGTTAAATAATAAAAAAAAAAAACATTATTGATTTGATTTACTTAGAAAGAAAATGACTTTGTAGCGTGCGCATCTGTGTGTGTGTTTTTTTTAGCCAGGATGTTAATGTAATATCCCAACTGTGTTATCAATAAAGACATTTATTGTCAGGAGAGCTCAGTCTGACTCCAGTCCCACTTTATTGTTAATCTTTTGCTTCCTTGCCTGTCCTCTCTGTCCTCCCTTCCATTCTTCCTTTATAACTCTATTCTCTTTCCTTCTCTCATCTCTCTGACATGCATGCCTTTTCTTCTGCTATGTCTCCATCATCTCCCCCCATGGGGGCGGTAGATCTCCTCGCTGCAGACTCAGATCCACTCCCAGGAGTCTGACCTGCAGAGCCAGGAGGAGGAGCTGGACAGGGCCAAAGCCGAGCTGGGCCGGCTGCAGCAGGAGGAGAGCCAGCTGGAGCAGAGCCTGCAGGCCGGCAAGCTGCAGCTGGAGACCATCATCAAGTCCCTCAAGGCCACGCAAGACGAGATCAACCAGGTAAACTCCGCCCCGCAGCTCAGCTCAGTCCTGCCCCACCCCCAAGCCTCAAAATTGTGCGCTGGCAGAAGACCAACTGTCGTGCTGATTAAGCGTAACAATTGAGATTTGAGTTGCATGTGCAAGCTCTCATCAACCTGTCCATTATGTGTCGTTGGGGAGAGATCAGCAGAATGAATTGGATGCCTCCTGTAGGGAGCACTATAGCAGCATGCTGTTTTGCCTTAATTGCCAGTGTGTGATCAAGTTTGATTAGGCACACTCATGAATACTTGACACATGGTAGACTGTTTCCTGGATGTGTGTGTTCACACATTGACCACACAAGCTGACTTGTGTGCCGTCCTAAACCATTGCAATAAACAGTATGCAGCTTACTCCAAAATTAAATTCTGTGAGTTGATGTTTAAGGGCACAGTATAGGCTCTCTTGATGAGCGTGTTTAGTGACAGAACTGAGACCCTTGTGTTAAAGTGAATGATTTTAATGTGTTTATGTGATATGTCCAACTAAGTCTCCTACCCAGTCTAGAACATGTCCAACTAAGTCTCCTACCCAGTCTAGAAAGTGTGCAGAAGCAGCATTGTGTAATAGAAGATGGCAGAATGAACTTGAAGTGAATAAATTTCATATTCAGTTTTATGCTATTTTTCAAGCAGGAAAGCCATTTGAAAATGTCAGAACTCGCATAAAAAAAACAAAAACGCATCATAACGCTAGATAATTGACACTAGATAACAGACCTACCACACTATGTACTGTCATGTGTTAAAGATGGTTATAACTTTCACTGTGATGTTGACCTTCACAGATGTTGAAGATAATGCTGTTGCTGCAATATTGGAGCCTGACACTTAGGCTTGAAATTATTTAAATATTGCATTTGCTTATCTCTCTTCTACTCATCATTATTAGCGTGCTGGAGCTAGATAGTGTGTTATTATGTGACTACACTTGCCTATCATACTTTCTCACATTTGAGTGTTCCACACCCTTCCTGTTCCTTGGGTGGGGTACCCACTGTCAGTTTCTGAATTAGACCATCAGAAATTGTGCTTCTGCACTGCAGGCCTGCTTTTTCTTTGCGCAAGTGAGAGACGTTTTTTGAGCCAAGCAGAAGCCAACTCGCACAAGCACACACGCCCTGTGCAAGATGACTGTGCATTCTCTTAAATGAGCTGGAATAACAAGAGAAAGACAGCTGACAAGAGATTTGCTTTTTTCGACTGGCTGTGGCTTCATCATGAAATGGGTTGTCTTCCTCTTGAAGACTGTAGCACTGACAGCTTTTTCTTATGAGGAGACACACATCTCAAACTTACTTTCACCTGTTTTCTGTGACAGCTGCTCTATGCCATTCTAACACAGGAAGACCCAGAAAGTGTGAGGGGTTTGACAGTCTGTCCCTGTCACACTCTAAAAGTCAGTCCTAGTCTCAGTTCATTTGACCCTATCATACCAAAAAACACTTTTCAGTTTTCTGAGTAGAAGGATCCAGCAGCAGTTTGAGGTTGATGTTTGTGGAGCACTGAGGCCTGCATGAAATGGCACACTTGATCGTTCAGGTCACATGGGCAGAACAGAGGGCTTCTGCTGTGTCATTTAATGAGCTTTCACTCACTCAAAGTCTCGTGTTGCGGAGTGAGGTTTGAATAGTGAATTATGAATCCTACAATGCACACATATCATGTCATGCTTTATGTATATGTTAATAATTAAAATGAACTGTAGTTAATTGTATCGATTATAGAAAGCTTACTTTTTCAAATGAAATTCTGTTATTATTACATGCTGTCTTAAGGGCTGTTGTGGTATGACAGTATAGCAACAGTCATGACTTGTGAGTTTTAAGGCAGCTGAAACACCAACCTGTCCTTAGTTGACTCAAGACTCTTGCACTGCTCTGCTCAGGAATCTAATGCTATTTCAATCATGGTTTGGCCCAGTGGCTCCAGGCTCGGGTAGCCTGTGTTACCTCTGCTGAAGCCGAATGGGTGCTTGAACTTGTGACGTGTTAATCGGGTTGCACTTTTTGTGGTTTAGGCACGCAGCAAGCTCTCGCAGATACAAGACAATCAACAGGAGATGACCAAGAGCATTGAGCAGTACAACAGCACCCTCAACGGCACGCATGGGGGCAGCATGACCAACCTGGCGGACATGAGTGAGGGCTTTCCAGAGAAGGAGAACGGTGGCTTCGGGGCCATGGTATGCTCTGTTCGCTTTCAGGGCTTGTGCAGGATGTAACTTGCCCCTCGGGTGACCTCTGAGCTTGCTGCATATCACATCCGCATAGTAGAGGGTGGAGGAAGGACAAGAGGGCACAAAGAGCGGGGTGAAGTGTTGTAGGGCCAAGGTTAAGCATTAGTCATCAAGAGCTTAATTTATTCTCAAACCTATATGCAGCGAACAAATAGCTCAATTCTTATAACACAGTTGGCTTCATTTCATAAGGAGTGCAGGTAATGGCTCTGTTCCGTACCTGTGTGCAAGTCACTTTCATGTGAGTTTATCTACAGACACAGCAAAGACTGATTAGCTTTGCATATGTTTGTAGAATGTTTTGGACAAGATTCACATGGTTAGTATGAAAATGTCAAAACCAAAGTCGTGGGTATGAGTGTATAGTAATGAACTCCAGAAGTTGAGAACACATTGCATGTCATGCCTTGAGCCTCTTGTGAAAATGGCATGAAATTCACCTGTGAGGTAAATTGGTCCCAGCTGCTGAGATTGCTGCATAAAGTGTGAAGATTACCAGGATATTTATATAAAACATGTTCCAGTGCAGGTATTATTTCCTTTTTTTTAATTTGCCTCATTTTAAATGGACTCTTGGTCACCCTTGCAAGCAATTACTATGGGGATTTTGATCTTTCCATTCTCTTCCTGCCTGTCTTGTACAACCAACACATAATGTGCGGCTCATTAGGCTCATTTGGACTGAGGCATGGTTACCTAATCTGCTTGTGTTTTTATTATTCCAGTCTTTATTACCGGTGTGTCTCCAGAAGATTCTGCACTCCAGTCGTTCGTGCCCCTGGTTCATTTCACGGCAGAGTTGTGTCATGGCAGGGAGCTGGGATTAGGGTCAGAATTCTTCCTGAAATGAGAGGGCTGCTTTAATGAAACGCAACACGCCACGTTTTCATAGCAAAGTCGGCTTGGCATGTTGAAGCCACGTTTAGGGCCTAGGCGAGGGTGAGGGTGGGATGGGGTTGGTGGGGTGATTCGACACCTGACACCCCTAGAGATTGACAGAGACTGTTTCTCATTGAGCGGCCTTTTCATTTTGCCCAGCTGAGTCTAATGGGCCCACTCAGACTGAGAACTGCAAATTGCAGGAGAATGAAAATTGCCTGCATGTTATTAAACTGAAATCTAATCCAAGGGGCTGGCTGGCTGGTGCTCGAATTCTGACGGACATTCCTGCCACATTTTCCTTAGACTTGCACCACTTTACAATAAACTGAAGTGGCCCATTATTGGAATAATTTCCCACAAAATTATTTTGTTGTTGAATGTAGACTTGTTTGTCAGCTGTGGGTATTTCTGGCTTTTGTGGAAGGCAATTGTATTAGATGAATGTAAATAAACTGTGGATTTTCAGCCTAGACTTATCAAATGGCTTTGCCTTGTAGGAGGACCCCTTCAAGGTGAAGACCTCTGTGTTCAATAGCAACCCCCAGGAGATGCACACAGACCCTTTCCACTCAGAGGACCCCTTCAAAACAGATCCTTTCAAAGGTGCTTGTCTTTCCCCCTCTCTCTTCCTCCCATTCTGTCTATCCCTCCACTAAATTTCTCTTGTGTCTCTTCATCTTTCTCCTGCATGTATCTGCAAAAATCATAAATGGCGGCCAGGGACTAGCTGTCTATGTGTTTGTAGACCTCAGCCTTACTGACTGCTGTCCTCTGTGTGTTTGCGCTCTCCCCTCCCATACTTGCATGAGGAGCCTTGGATTCCTTAACCACTTGGCAACAGGCCCCTTCAATCCAATGTAGAGATATGAATATCTATCTTCCCCAAATGGTTTTGGTTCTCTTGGAATTTGGCTTTCCCTTTGTCCTCTGGCATGGCTGCTGATACCTACTCTCTCTCCGTGCTTTTTCTGGCCGCCCTCTTGTAGGAGACCCTTTCCAGAATGATCCTTTTGCAAAGCAGCCACCCACCACCACAGGTATTTATGCACAATTATTCAGAAGTGCTCTTGATCAGCCCGAGTTGGAATGTGTTTTTTCGCTTCTTCAGCGTGAGAGTGCTCACATGCACAAGATGACCTTATGCGGCAAGGTTTAGTAACTCTTTCAATCAACTTCCCTCTTTGTAATATTGGTGATTTCAGTTCCCAAAACTCTTCAATATGAGGACTTGAGATTGATGAAGAACTGATATTTAAAGTACTACTTAAACAACATCCGAAAACATCTAAGCAACATGGGTAATTCCATGGAGAGATGTCAAATATTGATGTAACATGTTATCACTTGTAGTACTCTGGGTTATTAAGTGTACTTTGTAAGTAAGCAGTCACATGATTCAGCCATTTCTGCGAAGTTCAGTCTTTTAGAATTGCACTAGCACAAGGAGATGAAGCCTAAATAGGCGTCTCTTCCCACCTAGATCCATTTGGGGGAGACCCTTTCAAAGAGAGTGATCCCTTCAAAACTACATCTGAGGACTTCTTTAAGAAACCAGCCAAGGTGGATCCTTTTGGTCCCTCTGACCCTTTCAGCAAAAGTGCCACGCTTCCCACAAAGGTACTGATGAACTCTGTGTCCTTCTATTGGTATTTTGCAGTTGCTGAGACATTGTATATTTCTGTTCCATGACCATTTGTCTGGATTGTCCTTTGTCAGCAGGCATGTCACTTCACAAGCAATGACCCCTTCACCTCCACCAGCCCCAAATTGAAAGGCCCAGGTACAGTTTTTATCTGCTTCACACCTGCCATGTTTTGTGGTTGCTCTCCAGATAATAGTATTCCGATCAGCCTCAAGGAAGTGTTCATGAACCTCATCCAGTCATACTCGTCAAATTAATAATAGGGCACATTTTCACTAACATGCCAATCCAGTGTCAGGAACCATTAATTACTGCATTAGATTATCCTAAATTAAAAGGGACTGAAAAATATTAGTTTGGAAGAATCCGTTTCTGGTAAAGGGTGTAACACTGAGACAGGAAAGACACTGAGAGGCAAGTCTTTGTCAGTAATGCTTATGCGTGCTTATGCCTGATGAGAGTGCCTGTCCTTTGTCGGAAGTGAGTGGAATGTTATTGCAGTGTGGACAGTTGATCATTTCTGTTCTGTCTGTCTTCTGTCTAAGGCATCATCCTTCTGTTGTCTTAGAGATAAGGGTCAAAATGCTACATGAAGGCAGACAGCTGGCAGGTCACACATGATGTGTTGTGGCTTCTGCATCTGGTCCGCATGAAAGTCAGAGGAGACACAGCTGTCAACAGCTGCCACTTGCACTGAACATTTATGCTCATTTTGAGTTGGCAAAATGTGGTGCAGGCAAAATCAGCTGAATGCTAGGGCTGCAGGAACCATGTCACTGCCACAGTGTGTGTTTGGAGGCTGCAGCCTAGTAGCCTGTTAGCCTTCTCCATCGAGACAGAATTCCATCCAGGGCATAGCTATGTTTTCCTAGTGATGCTCATATAGATAAACTGTGGACAGTGGATATCCTTCAAAAAAGCTACTCTATTCACTTTACTGTAGTTTTTCTGTTTTTTAATGACTATACATTGGAGAATTGTGTGCATGGTAATTCATGGTCTGTCTCATGGTCAGCATCTGAGATGGGTAAAAAGATACAGGGTGAAACTAAATGCACATGGACTGGCCGGTGGTATTCAAATGGAAATTAAGCCGCAAAACCGTGTTTGCTTTTTTCAGGAACATACTGGTCTTGTCACGTGTCATATGCCCATGTTGCATTCCCATGACTTTCTGTAAGATGAATAGCACATTTGCATAAAATCAGGTTTACTATCTGAGTCCCAGCTTGCACAGGGGTACAAGTTACAAGTCTGCTCTTTGTCTGGTAGCTAGCAGTAGACATGGCAACACTGATGAGGTGAGATTCTAAAATTAGTAACAAATGATATGTAATTTTTAAGTGACGCTGTGGGCAACCAGTGATGAAAGCCAGTCTCACCCCAGTATCTCATGCTCTGCAAGGACATTGACAATAGAAACATCAAGGCTTTGGTTTGAGGAGCATTATTTGTGCAATCAACAGTTGAAAAGTGGCATGTCTTTTTAAGTCTTATCTTTGCAAGTTTTCTGTTGCCCAGACAGGGATTGAGAACTGAACTCTTGACCCAAAGCAGACTGCCTTTTGTAAAATGCATGTTTACAAACATAGGTCTATGAAGAAGTTATTGTTGTGTTTATTCCACGTTTTAAATGAACTTTTGAGGGTGAGGGTGAGTTGTATGAAGTAAAAAATGGTGTTCTTTAGTGCAGTGTCCTTGAGACACATTGGTATTCTTTTGTAGAATACATCTGTGCATTTTGCGTTATATGCATTTTAAAATCCAGCTTTATCCAGATTCCTTTTGAGTCTAGTTGATCATGTATTGTAATGAATTTTTATCTCATTTTCTGCTTATTTATGAAGCATTTCATCACAAAATATCTTTTGGAGAAACTTCCCTGTGGAAAATCCCCTTAAAGCTTCAGGCTTTTTTTGGATCCTTTCAGATCTCTTTGGAACACTTGACCCCTTTGGAAGTAGCTCATTTGGCAGCGGTGGTGGATTTGCAGACTTCAGCCAAATGTCAAAGGTAAGAATGAGCCCTTAGAGTCAGAGCCTCTGCAGAGAATGTCTCTCATTGCTCATCAGATCTGTTCAGTGTGTGAGGCTCACCTCAGTGATGGTTTTACAGATATGTGGAAGTAGTCCCTCCCTCCTCACTCTGTGTTGCACCCCAAGCCCTATGCCATGAACAGGGGACAGCAGAATAAAACTCCAGACCTTATAACAAATACTGTGTGCATGGAGACAACTGAAGCCTTTGTTCATGCTTCCTCTCATTTTCTAAGTTTATTCACTCTGAGTATCTTGTGTTGTGTTGTTTAGGGCTTTGCAGATGATCCCTTCAGCAGAAAGCAAGATACCCCAGCACTCCCACCCAAGAAAGGTGTACCACCTCGACCTAAGCCTCCTAGTGGTATGTTCATGTAAATTTGAGTGATCCTCCGACCATGTCGCTTAATTCAGTGCACAGGAAGCGATTAATCTGTTTGTGCCTTCATTTTATTACATACATTTGGCAGTGTTGTTGCTGCATGACGTTTTTTTAGCATCAAAAACACTAATGTCCGTTTGAGCCACAAACACACTTTCCACCACACCCTTCTGCTCACAGCTATATCCTGTTTTGGAAATTCAGTGAGGGTTGCCAGTTGTGAGTGATGAGAGATTGAATTATGACATTTTTTCTGCTCTGCTGTGTGAGAACTGTCCCTCATCGTCCCTAATGCTGTCAGTCATGTCTCCTCTCGTCTCTGCGCCACTGAGAGAGGCTGGGGTGATTAAACTGATGAATGTTATTTGTGGCCAGAGCAGTTTCTTCATAATAAGAACATTTTCTAGCCTAAGTGCAGTTTTTTTCAACTCTTTGACGCAGTAAACAGGAAATGTGGGCACAGATAAGCTACAGCGGACTGCTTGTTCCTTTGATCACTGGAACCTTGCAGCAGATGTGTGCAGCAACAGAGTCCAGTTTTTTAAAGTCTGCACTGCCAGTCTCCAACGTTTTCCATTATTGATGAAATGTATGGGTGGTCTCAGAATTTTAGGACAGGGGCTCACCAATGCAGCTGAAAGTATTTTGCATGTTATTTTCTGATTCAATTCCATTGCATCATGGAAATTTGTTGGAATATTTTTGTTTTTTATTTGATTTTTTGCTGCACCTCTGTCTGACTTTGCTGCTATCTGATCTTTGGATCACCTGCTACAATATTACAATTAACAGATTGAGTGTATACTTAAATCATACAATGGAATGCTTAATTTAGAAGCAGCTTTCTAGATGCACTGAAACAGTAATCCAAACAATGCATTACAAACAGATGCATATCCAATACATAAACAGTAAACAACAAAGTAAATAACATTTCTTTGAGCGTAAAGACGTGTTTAGAAGAGTGTGTGCATGGGTGCAGATGGGCACTTGTAGATGAGGTTTTGCAGACACAGATGAGCCGTGCTGTGGGGTCAACTCTCAGCTTTTAGCGTTTCATAGTATCTAATGTAGGTGTTGATGGAAGCATACAGATGAAGTGTGGTTAGCTTGCACTGGCAACATCAGATGTGTTGATGCTTTCCCCACCCTTTCCCACTTCCTCTTTGCTGTGTGTGTGTGTGTGTGTGTGTGTGTGTGTGTGTGTGTGTGTGTGTGTTTTGAGTGTAAGTAATACTCAGAATAACTTTTAACACCAGTGTTCTGAAGTGTTCTTTTCACCGTCCTGTAAATACATACATTTCTATTTCTTGTATTTCTGCACAAAATGAATCCCATGACTTGTGTTAGAGGGAGTAGAACAGAACACAACTGCAACACTGCCCATCCTTTTTGAAATCTTACGTACTCACACTAGGTGCCACTAGAAAGTTCACTGCCATGTGCTAAGCTTTTCTAGAATACAAGAAAAGCAAATATATTCAAAAATGCCTTTATGAGTGAAATGCTTGATCTCCTCATGTGTTAGGTTTCAGGTGATATGTAGTATTGCTATTGACTGCCACAATGCTGTCAAAAGCACCCATGCATGCAAGCATGCACCAGGCTGGAGGATGCAGAGGATGTTTAAATTGCGCTGATGTTAAAAAACAAAGGGTGGAGCTCCTTTTTGCGGTTGTGTGTGCCATTTACAGAAAGAACAGAACTGATTGCTTGTGAGCTAGTGTTTGAGAGGTGCTAATCTGAACGGGTATATGTGAATACCAGCCAAATTAGCCATGTGGTTAACACCTTCACATGGGGAACAACAGCTAGTGAAACGTTCCCACGCATTTCTCTTGAGAACCATAACATAGATGACAAAGTTCACTTTTTTTCTTTAAAAAAAAGCCAGTACATCTGCTTTACCATCAATTTTGAGGTATTCAGAAAGCTACGCTACAGATAAGAGAGGTGAAGTTTTGAGGTTGTTGTTGGCTTTAGTGGGGTTACTCCAGCCCTCAATGTACTACAAGATCAGACATTTGGAGCACAGTAATAGAAACTTGTGGTTCATGTGTGAAAGTGTAAAATTGAAAGTTTTAAAAGCGTAAAATTCTTTGAATGCGCTTTTTATAAAATAGATTGTTTTGGGAGATTAGGAAGAATTGCACAGTAGTGAAGTTGTAGAGTAGATTATTTAAATGTACGTCACTCCAGCCCTTCAAACTCTAACCCATGTGTGGCTTTGGGTGTACCACATTTGGTGTTCAGGTTACAGGCTGAACTGGGTGGCAGGGCTGAGGTTCCATGGTTGTTCTTGTGCAGTTCAGGTGAAGTCAGCCACGTGCCTTGGTGAGAATGCAGATTTAGCTGAAAATAGAAATGAGTATCTCCTCCTGTATTTGTGAATCAGGTGATTGCTCTACACAACCTCAGAAGGAGACAGATGATCTCACATATTTCCCACTGCTGTTCACGTAACTGCATCTTCAATCAGAATGAAAATGTGACACATAAACAAAGTGATCAGACAACCTCACAAGAAGCCCGTTGGGTTACAAGTGTCACGCGACGCCAATCCCTTAATGTCACTGTCTTTATGTCATGACTGCAGGGAATGGCTGGAGAATGAACCCGGTTTATCTCTGGACTCTTTTCAGGTAAAAGCACTCCTGTAAACTTGCCTGGATCGGGGGATGCCTCCAAGCCGAGCGACCCGTTCCAGCCCTTCGGCTCTGACGCCAGCGACCCCTTTCAGAGTAAAAAGGGGGTGGCCGGGGTCCCAGGGGATCCCTTTAGTGGCAAAGATCCGTTTGCTCCATCTGCCTCAAGTAAAGCCTCTAGAGACTCCTCATTGGGTTTTGCAGACTTCAGCTCTGTAAGTTGAGCTCAGTGATACTCTTCTTCTGTCCAGTACACCCCTTTATTTCGCTCTCTTTCGCTTCACAGTGAATCATGACTTTTCTGTGAGAAAAAAAGGACAAAATCTTTAGAGCAGTAGCACAACTGCTTCTCTTCCACCTCTCTGCTATGCCTCATTCTGGCCACTCTCTCCATTTTTCTATTTGTAAATAACTCATCACGCTTGCTAGTTTGTCTGGATGGAGGCTAATAGGAGTTGGTTTTGAATTCCACAGTGACCCTTGGCAAATGCAGTCGATACCTCATAAGAGCATGTTTTCTCTCATAACATAGTCTAGGGTCTCCAGTATTTCCTGTCAAAGGTGGTCCCATCTTTCCAGAATCAACACAAGACGACAAATCATGTACACACAGTTTAGAGAAAGCGGCACGGCTAGATGTTTTCTTTGTTTTGTTTTGTTTTTGTATTTCACTTTGAAGTTCAAAGTGTTGAAACATCTCCCAAAGTTTTCAAGTTCGGTGTAGTGGAATTTGATGACTGTAGTGAAAGTTTTGCAGGTGTCACTTGACTTTTGGTTGATAAGATTTTCAGCGAAGTTCAGAGGTAGGTAGCAAAATAAAAGTGTGGAAAAGGTTCATCATGGAAGAACCACACAACCATGTGCAGTTTTTAGGCTTGTTTTTCACAAGGTTGAGTCACAGAACTCTAGAATAAGGCGCCTTCTAATAATAGCACAAAAATTTTAAATATTATAAATTTAACATGTGGTTTTAACAGTGTCTTGCTCTAGACACACAGTGTGGATTGGTTTGAAAGCATTTCTGCCACGTGGTTAGCTGGAGAAAAGCAACATCCATTGGCTCCATAACAAGGCCGGGGAGAACTCTTACTCTGTTCTAGCAAGACTTCGTAAGGGTAAATGGGTGCATATTGGACACTGTCAAACAATCCAGCTGTTCCTGTGGACTATCTATCCCTAAGCAACCTGCAGGCGTGCAGTGGCACACCTGACGCATCTGGTTTGTTCACCTGAGCAGCCAAGCTCTGTTTGCAGCACAAGGGTCCCTGTGAGGTGTGGGAATCTGTGGTCTGTCCTGCTCTCATGAGCATGAAGTCTCTCTCACCCTCTGCTCTTCTGTTGTGTGAGAATTGGACAGACTGTAAAATGAGAGATAGGAAATTAGCAACTATTCTGTCTGTCTTCTCTACTTTTGAGGGGCGGGGGTTCTCCCTTCTTTCCTCTCTTTCTCACTCATTCTCTGTCTCTTTACTCATAAGCTTTGACACACAGTCATGTGTACAGAAGCCTTCAAGCCAGTCTCGGTTCTCAGCACTCAGCTGCTTTTGGCCAAACTGTAGTTACCCTACAAAAGAGCCTTGTGTCCACCGAGAGTAACAACCTTCTCTGCACTTTTTCCATTCCCTCCACATAACTATGCCTACTTACTCATTCAGGGCATCACAGAGAGCTAAGGACAAGAGGCCCAGGTGCCCTGAGCTCCTCATCCAGACTCCTGCTAGCAGTGTAAGGGATGAGGCCGAGGAGTGTGCTGCCCTGAGCGTTTATAGCATGGAGCCATGTGCTCCTGATGCTCAGAGGCTGGGATGTTGTCCGGCTGTGGGTAGGTGGTTGTTTCAGGGGGATAGTTCCAAGCCAACGGCTGTGCGGTTTGCTCACATGGGAAGCAGCAGTATCACTACTCAGCTGTCAGGCCGGAGTTTTCAACCGAGCATGTGACAGTTTTTCTCTTTTTTTTGTTTTTTCTTGGTTTATGTGTTTGTTTGTATATTTATGTTCTGTTGTAAATGTGTGCATTCCAGTACCCTGCAAGGCAGACCCCTTCTTTGGCGTCTGGTTTGTCATGCCCATACCACATCACAACACCTCTTCTCCATGCCTCTGCTGGTGTGGTTGTGTTTTGCTTGCATGACTCAGGGGCGTGGTGGTGGGGGGCTTGCTATACCTTTTCTGATTTTCAAATCAGATCCACAAAAAGGCAATGTTGATCTGTAGGTTACTTGCTCTAATCATATACCTCAAGTCAGCTCTGTGATGGTCCAACCAAAAGTGTAATAAACATTTTATTTAAGTCACCTAAGCTGTAGTGTACTTGAAGACAGTCTGATGCCTATACAGCAGAGTGCTTGTGTGTAATTAGTACCTTACTATTGTATACATGGATGGGTTAGCTCAGCTGTATAAATGCAAAAAAAAAAAAAAAAAATCCAGTGTGACTTTGGTTAACATTTGCTGACATAAGCACATCAAGTGGTTAAGCAAGGACTCTTATCCACACCAGCACATTGACCATGCATGTGTGACCATTTTGCAATTCTGTGTGTGTGTGTGTGTGTCATAGACAAAGTGTATAGCTGCTTAAACTCTAGTCTTAAGTCACTCAAGCAACATGGACATATTTCATGTTTCCTGTTTTCCTCTGCCAGCTTTTCTCTGCTTGTTATCACTGCATGTTCTGTTTGATGTGTTTGCCTTCATTTTTGACCTTTCACCTATTAAAGTGGTCCGTCACCTGTATGTGAGTGTGTGCTGTCTCACTATGGTGGTCCTTTCAGCGTTGTGTGTTGTATGGGGGGGCTACAGGTGGCTGTTTGGAGTTTGAACCTGTCTGTGTATTTTTTTTGTGCTTTATAACACGATTTTCATGTCACAGGAAACGAAAGAGCCAAGGTAAGACACCTGAAGTTGTGGTTTGTTTTGACAGCATTTTGCGTAAATGTACACGTTCTACAATGTTTGCGCAGTCTCTTGATCAAGCAGCCTCTTGTGCACTGACACATTGACCTGACAGACAAACAATAATAATTTACCATGAGAGCGATGCTCCTGCTAAGCTATACTGTTAATGGGCCACCTCAATAGTTTGGGGTTATTGGTCCAATTGCTTCTCGTCACATACATGACACACCTGAAAGTCCCATAGCATAGATACACGCTTGACTCACGCGACCACTTACATAAGATTGAATCCTAGCACAAACACAGGCCTAGCTGTAAAAACCCAAAATGTTGGGATTAGCAGTGCACATGTACACCTCTGAGCACTCTTATACCCTTCTGATGTATTGGTTTTATAAATGGTAAACATTATATGGTGGTGATCGTGGTTGATTTCCTGATGACAGAAGTATTTTTAGATGCCAGTAGAGCATGGCTTGCTCTTATGCTTTATGTGTTACTATACATTTGAACTGATCTGACATTCTCACTGCGACATTGATAAATCTGCTGGTATGATTCAGTTTCATATATTGTGCACATCTTCTATATCTGTTTCCGACTTTTCCCTCCAATCTATTTGTTCTATGCAGTTAAATATAAATACAGCTTTTACAAAATAACATGAATTCATTGGTTCAGATTCAGGCTAAATTCCATCAGATGAATTTTGTCTTTTTATTGTCTGTTGAATTCTTTTCTTCCTCCAGTCAAAGTGATGATCATTTTCTCAGTCTGTTGTTGTCTGGCAAAGTGTGTGTTGAGTGTGTGTGTTGAATACATGCGTAGCTGCTACTGTGCAGGTCACACAAATGACTTATGTGTGAAACATGTTAAAAGCCAATGGAAGCATCAAGTATATGCAGGATGTGTGTGCCTGTGTGTGTGTGTGTGTGTGTGTGTGCACGTGCTAAGTGGGTTATTTGTGTTGTATGTGTGTGTGTCTGTTTTCATTGGTAAGCCATTGTGTAAAGTCCCTTATCTGTCCTTTCCCCCCTTGCAGTTTGGGAATGAGGCGCAGCAGATGGAGTGGGCCAAGCGGGAGAGTGAGCGCGCGGAGCGGGAGCGGCTGAAGCGCCTCCGGCAGCAGGAGCAGGAGGACCTGGAGCTGGCCATTGCCCTCAGCAAGGCCGAGATGTCCAACGCGTGACCTCCGCGTCTCCCCTTCTCCATCACCGATTCGCCCCGGCCCACCGCTCAAACTCTCAGCCTGGCTGAGATCCCCAGACCCCCAACACCCCATCTCATGCCCTTGCTGACCTCTCCCACCCCCCTTACTACCCCCACCATGCTGCTCCACTCACTCCACTAGACCAAGATGTCTGATGCTTCACCCCCAGTCATGACCTCACCTTCCCTCATGATGTACTAACCACAGTGCAAGAACTTCAACTAAAATACCAATGCGAAACAAGCTAAAAACAAACATTAATATTAAAGAGTTGGGTTGGGGAGGGGGTTTAGGTTTTAACACACACCAGTAGTATTGGTCTGGGGTGTTTTAGTGATGAATCAAACAATCATACTGTCCTCTTATTACTTCTAATGTGATCAACCATAGCAAGAGGGTTAACCTGTGGTGTTTTGCAAACAAACTAATGCACTGTACATGCACTGCGTAACCTACACGGTCTGTCGCTACCCAGACGTGCTATTTAAGGGAAATATGGGCCTCGTATCGGGCTAGTGAAGTTATGTGGTGTGACATGACGTGGAACTTCACACACTGGACTGGTGGATGCAGTCAATATAGATTGTCAAGAAGGGACAAAAGCTGAGGAAAAAAAGGACAAAAATATCACTATTGTGGTTTGGACTGATCATTTGTTTGCTTTTTTTTTTTTTTCTTTATGGAGGGGCAAAGGACAAGTAGTATGGTCTTCTGCATGTGTGAATGGGTGGCTGTCTCCATGACTGGAAACAAATTGTACAGAAAACTCTATTTTCTTTTTTTGTTTGTTTCAGACTGTGTGTGAATGGATCCATATGAATGCTTTCTGATCATGGGGCAGTAGGAGAGGCTGAAATGCTTTTTATTTTTTTTTTTTTAATTTTTTTTTTTTAAAAGAGACATATGCTTTGCGGTGCAACTTGGTCCTTCCCCCTGTGCAGTGGGATGTCCAGAAAGACAAAGCCTCAGATGAGGGAGGTCACTGTGTTCTACAGCAGCAAGAACAGCAGCGGAAGCTCTTTTGTTTGACCACCACCAGCACCGTTTACCATTTCAGGAAAGGCAACATGTTTGTTTCACATTACTGCAAAAGCACAACCCCCCCTGCATTTGTCTTATGAGAAGGAGCTCATAGTGTTGTCAAAACTTCTTCTTTGCATGTCTCCAATGAGTCCCAGTGATTGGCTACTAGGGGTTTGATGGTTTAGTGGGACAAACCTGGTGGAAGGCTGGTGGTGTTGGTGCTCACGTAGTATTGGTACTTTTAAAAGTGTTTTTGTCTTATATACATTTGTTTGTTTTTAAACTATCATTTAAGCAATTTGCAGCGTAGTATAGACGTCTTCAAATTACAGAGTGAGATCAGCCTTTTGATTTTATTCATGTGAATGTTAGCATACAATACCGACTGTACTAAGTTTTCAAGCTACTCAAGTCTGGAATGAATCACTTGTCTTGTTTAACGGCTGCATTTCAGTTTTACTTGAACTCTACCAATGGTACTGGTCGGCTCGTTGGTTTCCCACGGGTCATTTTCTCTCTGCTAAAAAGAACATAGAGTGACCCTCTGTCCCTCAGCCGGTCAATATTGGTTTGAAATGGATGTGCTATTTTGTTCCCTCCAGAATGTGTTTGAACATGCCCCCAGGTTTAAAAGCTACTAAATTAGGGACTGTTTACCTCTGAGCCATTGTTGACAGTATCATTGTTTAGTGTTGTTGTTGTTGTTATTATTATTTGCATCATTAGGCTGTGATGTACCAATGGTCCGTTGTGGGAATGACTGAAAAATTCTAGTGTCACTACAGGCAAAATTTTGTCCTTTATTGTTGGATGCTGGTGTTGGTTACTGACGTGCCCTGTCCGTTACATGCATTAAGAGTCACCCGTTCTGTTTATGTTCTTTTTATGTGTTTTTTGTCGCTCCCTGCACGTGCGAGAGCTTTACCTGTGTCCTTCTGCTGGAGGCCGCATGGGTCACTCTTGTGGTGTTTTAATCACAAGTCTTTAACGCGTTTTAATGCCGAGGCCTGATGCCAGCTGCACTCCTTTTCTGTGCTGCAGTCTGTGTTCTCTGCTCAGTACAGAGGACCATAAAACCTCTGTCCACTGTTCTGCACCCTTGACACTTGACTCAGATATCTCTCTCTCCCTCTCTGCCATCAGTAAGTAAATGACTGGATTAAAAACAGGTGAATCTAACGTGAGGTCAGAGCCGCTGGCCATGCCGTGAATGGAGCAGAATAGCCCTCATTGACAGAGCGGTTTGGATGGTTCTAGTTGAGTAGTGCTGTAGAACTGATCTTTCCACTTCCATTCTAACTCAGATGAATCTGTTCACATTGCGTTTGGCTTTAGCTTGTCCAGACACCAGCTGCTTCCCCACTAACATTCATACTGTGTTTGTCTTATATGTCCACAGTGCAATAGTCTTTGTTCTTGTTTTTGTTTTTTAACTTCCATTTCGATACTTGTAAATCCAGTTTTACTTTTTTTTCATATTCATGTATTCATGTATTATTTTTGTTTTGTTTTGTTTTGTTTTGACCATTAGGAGTATTTAAACATGTCTATTAAATTGCTGTTACAAATTGGCATTTTTTAGGTTTTGAAAGCATTTCAACCAATCTGAAGCTGAATGCGTTCCTCCTCACCTGCCTTTGACTTATCTTTCCTCTGTAGATAACAAAGAAATAATCAAGTCTGTTGTATTGAAATGCATAAAGTATACATAAACCTTGTATATTATGTCTGTTATATTTGTCCTATAAAAAGTGAAAAAATGCTCAATGTGTAACTTTTGGAGAATTTCTGACTACATTGGTAGCGACTAGAAAAAAGGTTGGATTTCTTCAAAGATGTTTAATGCTCAGTATGTGGTCATTGTTCAATAGAATAAAAATAACTACATTTCAGATTTACACGAATGACTCGAATTTTATTTGTTGTATTTTATTTTCCTTAAATTTAAAACACTGGTCATTGGTTGTAAAATGCAAATAACTTAACCCCATGCATCCCTCTAAGCTCTGAATCCAAAGACCCTTCTGTTTATGTGTGTGTGTGTCTGTCTGTCTCATAACTGTGTGTGTCTGTCTCATAACTTAATTAACATTTCAGGATTTGGGTAGTTATTTTGAGGGGCCACCTTTTTTTTCTGAAAAGTCTTCTGTCGCTTAACCCACTTTAGTCCCGTTCTCTGCTGCTTTCGGAATGTGAAAAATGTCTACATGAAATAACAGGAAATTCCAAGGTAACTTTTTATTTACCTTCAATCCAAATGGAGGTTTGTGGATTCACTGGCCATGGCAGACTTAATGAGCACTAAGCGGTCAGAGCAGAATCGTGTCCGACTGAGTGCCCAGTGTTTACTCATGACTTACATGCATTTCCTCCCCACACTTCATTCATTTTTCTTTTTTTTTTTTCTAAACCCAAACTGTAATGCTTTTCAGTTGAGCAGCAAAGGAACAACTGAACAGTCAGTCCTCACAGGGCTCAACTTGAGAGATGCCAGAATGGCAGCCGTACTGTCAGCGAGTGCATTTTTCGGCTTTGTTATGATACCACTGGGTTTGCTAGGTAGCACCACGCCTTTCCCTGTCACACCAGAGATTCCTGGAAATGAGGAGGGATATCCCGTCTCCTAGAAATGGCTGCAGGTGTGCACAGGAGATTTGGAGGGGGGTAGGGGGGAGATATGCACGCCACATGTGCTTATATACAATGACCCTGTAAAGGAAGTGGGGTCTACTCTGCAGCTCTCCAAGGTAACAGGATCCATTATGTGTACCTTCCTCCTGCTACGGCCATACCAGCAAATATTTTACTGAAAAGCAAAAAAAGGGGAAGAAAAGAGCTATTGACAGATGGGCTGTTATATTTGTAAAAAGTAGAAATTGCTTCTTAAAATGGACTTACCCGTGTGCCATGCTTAATATGTAATCAATCTGGTCCTGAGGAACACCAGACGAAGAGAGTGAGTGAGAGGCTTTTGGAGTATTTAATCAGCTGGGAAGGGGAGTTGGGTTCTCAGCATTGTAATGCTGCCCCGGGGACGTTGTGGTACAGACGAAAAATGCTGGTGTTTTCCAGCAGGACTGTCAGGAGAGGCATGCGGGTTAATGCAGTCCAGATGCACCTACTCCATTACTCTGTCACATGGTGTAATTTTCTATTAGTTTCTGAGGCTGATAGTCATGAAAGCACTTCATTTTGTTGTGCAGCTGAAATGGCAGCTGGAGGTAGGCCACCTAGCCTGTGTCCCCTAAAAGTCCCCCTCCCCCTTTAATGTTTGTCATGGTTTTAAGTCTGCACTGCCCAGTCAGGTTCAGCATTCATCAAGAAATACTTTCAGTCTTAAACCGACTGACTACAATCTGAGGTAAAGCTCAATACTATGCTAGAACATGTCTTTTCTTTCTGACGCCAGAATGTGTTGCGGTGCATTCCAGTATTCCTGTTCGGAACAGAATTCCGTCTTACTCCTGTAGATGGCACACTCATTCCACAGCTTTTGCCCAAGAATGTTTTCCTTTGGGATCTGAGGAGTTTGTGATCTAAGGAGCCTTCTGTTTAGGTGACCTGTCTGTAATAAACAAAAAAAAACACTGCAGCATTACAAATAGTTCATGTGCAGTTCTCTGTAGGGAGCTTAATTCATTTGTGACACCATTGCAAGGAGTGAGACAGCTCAAATGAGAATGAGCACCTGCAGAAAATGTTTACTAAAGCTTTAGTTGATGCTACCGGAGAGTGGAGTGAGCATGTTTGCAGAGTGTGGTGTGGAGGTGTGTAACACGTGGTGAGGTGTTTTTTCGATGAAGGTTTGTACCAGGCGATAGAAGACTTTGATCTGCCTACTTTTATTTACAACAATAACACAATGCCTTTCTTTGCTGTCTATGCCACACCTGAGTGTTTCTTCGAAATAAGGCTGAAACTACCAGAACAGCTGAGACAGGCTGTCTCTAAGGTTAATCACAATTTCATATGTCACCTGAGGGTATCAACATTAGTGAAGGTGTGAATATTTTAAGAGAAGTTACACCCTCTTATCAATCGGTAAAATAACCTTGACAATGTATTTCGTCTTCTGAACTAAATCTCCTGCTTAGGAAGAATGGAGCCCTCAGGTGGCACTGACATACGCTGTTGTCCATTTCTCTTTGGCAGCTCAGAGTTTGAGGTGTACTTTGGCAGACGACCAAGAGATAGATACAGCCCTTGTGTTGTGAGTGGTTTCGTATTGGTTTCACATTAAGCCAACATAAAGATCTGCCAACCAGGTCCATTTTCAGAATATGGTCCACATTTTAACTTCAGTTATGTGCAAGAATATTTTCATGAAACACTCAATGTAATTCTATAGCTATTTTCATGAATGCTGTGCAGGCAAACATGTCTAAGGGATGAGGGCTTGAATTGCTGTTGCAAAAGAAATGGTGGCATTGTCTACTGCAGGAGTCAGATTAGTTGCTCTTATTGCTGAACAAAACATGAAAGTAAAGTGAAACGTGTGGGTGGAGTTGGGGTTCCTATGAGTTCCTCTCCTCAGACTGAATGTCTTCACAATTCAGCTTGGTGTGAACTAAATGTCTGAACTATAAAACTGGGCCTATGTACTGAGGCCCAGCCATGAGCATGTAAAAGCATCACCTTCCTACCACCTTTACAAAGGGCATCCCTCTTCTTTAGCTGAATACACAGAAAGCTAAGAGCATCAAAATACACAGAACACCATGAAGAAGCTCTTTATTATGAAGCCTCTGGCTTCATTGAAAAGGAATGCTGTCATGTCATGTTGACGTACTGAATTCTCGTCACTCGTTAGAAAATGGGTGACCACAGTGGATTGCGTATTGCATCTAGTGTTCCAAAGTCAGAGCGCTTTTCTTTTGGTTCCTTCCATCGACTCTGTCCTTTTTTTCTCCTCCAATTTGAGTCAGGGTTTCTCTTTTAAAGAGTGGTGTACCTCTCTGCCAAGACATAACTATATTCTGTCTCTGCAATTATGTAAATATCATTTTTGTATTTAACGGCTTAGCCACAGGATTTTGGCTGTGGCACTTGTGCAGCTGAGGAACATTGCCTCCTCCATCTTACTGTGACCTCTGAGCCATATATGATAGATACACAGTTTGAAATGTGACAATTTACAGACTTAGTGTAGTTGACTATAGTGAAGTGGTGTATGATGTAGAACAGTATTACATTATACCAGAAGGAGAAGAAAGGAAACTGGCATAAATATTGCAGTCAAGTTTATTATGTACATAAAATACACTATATACAACGTATAAATTACGTACAAGTCGAAAGGCTTACAAAACACACACACATACAAAATGTGTGATTTTGAACAATTCACTTTATCCCCCAGTGACATAAAGCACCTGGGGCTGTCTGGAATGCTTTTAATTGAAACAGTTTGGATAAAACATGTTAAGGCATAGTTACAGACCCTGATTTACAATCTTTGAAACAAAGCACACATGAAACACAATGTTCAAGCCTGAGACCTAAAGGCAGTTTTAGTTTTAAAAAAACATTGTCTTAAAGCTTATTTCTTGTGCTGTTTTAAAATTGAGAGATTTGAAAATATATATAGGCCTATATGTTTGCCAAAAAATCAATGGCACTCCTATGAATGTAAATACATTGTTTAAGATAAGGCAATGTGGTGAAAAAAGCAACAGCTCTCAATCTTTAGAGGTTTGCTTGTATGGTTCCAGTATATTTCCAGTCAGTTGTGTACTTAGGTCCAGCCTACTGTTAATGACAGATGAGAGCCTATCTAACAGTCTTAAAAATATAATTTGTTAAAAAAAAGTAGTACCAGCTACATAATCCAGATCTATAGAATACTATGTCAAGTTTATCCATGTTCGTCTGTGGGCCTACTGACAAACGTTTGTTTATTCCTAGAAAATCCTTAAATATGCTGTGTTAAAAAATAATGCAAATTTCATAAGCACACTTTCTTGTATGCCTGGATCAGTGTAAAGTGTTCATTGGATGGTCCAGGAATATCTCTTACATATGCCTTTTCATATGCAATGCCAGGTGGTCCGACCTAGAGAAGGCGCGCTCGCAGAGATGGCACTGGAAAGGACGATGTCCGGTGTGTTTACGGAAATGGCGGGTCAGTTCATCAGACCGGGCGAATTTCCAGCCGCATCCCTCCCAGCTGCAGTGGTATGGCTTTTCACCTGATAGAAGACAACATAACATCGTTAAGTATGTGTGCTTGGACAATTAATTCACAGAAGAGATCAAATCCTAAATCGCTAACTCACGTGGTGGCTGACACAAACACAAGCGTTCTTACCTGTGTGTGTCCGGTGGTGCGCTTTCAAGTGCGAGCTCTTGGTGTATGTTTTGCCACATCCCTCAAACGTGCAGACGTGAGTCGCCGTCCGCTTTCTTGGCCAAGTGCGTCGTCCTCTTTTGGGTTTCGCGTCCATTATATCGAGCGGG
This sequence comes from Tenualosa ilisha, assembly GCA_015244755.2. NCBI lineage: Eukaryota > Metazoa > Chordata > Actinopteri > Clupeiformes > Clupeidae > Tenualosa > Tenualosa ilisha. Next base: position 1,446,548 of record PYXC01000407.1, read on the forward strand.
GAAGAGGGGGGTGTCAGCAAAACTCTTTGATTGTTCATCGCCGTCCCGAGGCCGTCTTCGCACATGTTGTAATGATGCGCGCCTGGGTATGGCATTTGGAGTTGATGAGACGGGGGTGGGTGATGTGGGTGCGCGTTTGAGTGAGGGAAACCCGTAGCAGTGGGGTAGCCCTGGGGAAACGACATAGTGTGGCACATTTGAGACTGGCAGTCCGAGTTCAGGAGATCATTTGGACTCAGTGGAGGAGTCATGTTCCCCGTTGCCTGTGGAGAGTGCGCAACTCTCGGCTGCTCAAAGGGCATCATGCAGGACACGTTCGCCTCTTGTTTGATTTTAGGTACCATTCCCATCACTGGCCCGTAACCGTCCATATTGGGCTCTGTTTTAACATTGTCCAGAAATTCCTGATTTGAGAAGGAGGGTCTGACAAGGAATCTCCCTTGGATGTTGTTGCCAGGGAGTTGGCAATAGTTGTTATCCACCTCGGACCTGAGAAGTTCCGCCATGAGGCTGGTGCTGTACGGTGGAGGAGGAGTGTTGATTTCGGGTATCGGGTAAGAATTTGGTGCGATCCCCTCGTTATACAGGCTGCTTGATTCCTGCAGTCTGAACTCGCCCGTAACTGCAGTTACAGGAGTGGCTGCGTTTCCAGCGCCAGTGCTGTTTGCCAGAATAAAGTCCAAGTCTAAGTACTTGTCAAGATCCTCGTCCTCTGGTCTTCCAAGGGTTTCCATTTTCTGTGTGTTGTCGACTATGGAACAGCTGGAATGCATGGACCTGTCAATGTCACTCTTCCACCTCTGAAATGGATTAAAGAAAACAATTAATATAAATATATTCATGAATGTCTTAAGAAATGCAGTTAGTACAAATGTTTAACATTGTCTTATTTCATATAAAATCACTGTGATATATACTCACACTAGCGTTATCCCAATATTTTTCCCTCTGACCAGCAAAAGTAGAGATTGACGGCAAAATTGTTGCGGCCAATGCCATATCCAAAGGATGGAGTTATAAGAGAAATAAATTTCTCTTTCGTTAAGATTGAGTTGCCAGGTGTAATCTGTGCGTCAAGTACAATTCCTTGGAGAAATACTAGTAGTTCTTCTGGACGATTTGTTTCTCCACTCTCGTAGAGTAATTCAAACGCATAAGTAAGTTTGGATTGGTAGGAGAGCCTACCTTATAAATATCGTCGCTGCAAAGCTGGACCAATTGTAGTAAGCGGAGGAAACACGTTCAGGATGGAGGTAGAGCAATACTCGCCCCTAATTTTAGCTCCAGTATATAAGGCTGTTTCTCAGCGAGAGCCTGTCGTCAATGCTGGCTCACATGCCCCTGTGCAAGCTACTTATTCTCTGCTCCTACTTAAACCATTTTACCGAGCATTTCAAACGCATCAATGACGTGTGTGTTTTGGACACGCCTCTATGTGTGTGTGTGTGTGTGTGTGCGCGCGCGCGCGCGCGAGGCCGCTCGCACGCGTGTGTGTCGATGAATGTTTGAGAAAAAAAAGCAAGCAAGGCGCATACCAAAAAGCGAACTGTGCAACCAAAAGCTGTTTTGAAATGGAGAATTACGCTTATGCTTGAATATAAAAAGGGATACGTTTTGCGCTATGATCAGTGAAGGCCCAAAGATCAGACTACCATTGAAAAGGACACCTAACAATTTGAATGTGTAGTTTTTTTGTAGGCTGTGAAAATTATTTTCATTTTGCGACTAAATAAAACTAAGATTGATCTATTCTCTCCACGTGGCAGGCGTCCTGGAACGTCTCAGCCATTAGGCGCCAGATCTGAATCTCTCTGGCTCTTCAAACACTTTCCTAAATATATACTATTAAAGCTGTTAAAGCCTATCTGATTCTCCATTCAGGTGCAAATAGCAAGGCCAGCAAGGAGCTACTTTAGATCGCTTTGTGCCTGTTTGCATTCATATTGGTATCAGGGCAATTAAGCTAGCCTAAATGACCTGTTTCGTGTTCCACATCTCTCACACTGTAAACAGCTTCTGGTATATTTCACTGGCGTTAAAGATATACATTATTGGTTGTCTCCCCTGGCTCTGTCAGTCTTTTACAGTGCAGATATTTGCATGTCATCAAATCATCCCATCATAAGATCATATGAATTTAGGCATATGCCTTTTCCTTGTCATGTTTTCACCATTAACTTATGTGATGAGACATATTTAGAATTTGTTGAAATGTGAAACAAGGTGCTTAACATTGCATTACATCAAAGGTTTACCTTTAAGGCTAATGTAATAACATTAATTATAGGGCTTGTATGTAAACCAAAGACATGGTGTACACCTGTAGAATTCTTTTAGTTGTCATAGATACATGTGTCTGATAAAATTAATTAATGCGCAGAGTGAAGGCTAAATTGAGACTAAACGTAGCATTAAGATTGTTAACCTTGCCCTTTGCATTAACATTTAGAGGAATGTACTTTATCTACTGAAATGCTCAAAGTTTACAGTTCAAAAACAAGATATTGGAGACTCATTTTAAAAACACATTCTCAAAGTAAGATGAACATTGTCTCATAGACTTCGTTTTAGCTGTGCGAGTTTGGCTTTTACAACATGGAATACAGAGAAACTCCCAATAAACAATCTTTCCAGTGTGGAAGGTATGCTGCATTTTATGGGAGACAGGTTAGGTTTTCCTTATGGTTTCCATTCAGTGTTGCTTACTGAAGTGTGTGTAGAGACCCTATAACCATTTTTGTCTACAAAGAAAAACACTGTAGAGGGGTTGCAGTTTAAGACCAATACAGTGTTTAGACAAAAAATTGGAGTGATTGTATATACTGATTCCTGTATCAATGAGGAATAAGATTAGAATTCTTACTCTTCTTCACATCTAGAACATTAATCTAACCATGGGGTTGTTTGGCCAGGGCTCTGTTTTTGAGGGACATTCTCTAAACGCTGTTAAAAATCTCAATATTTTATATTGCTTTTTAGGCATTTAGGCTTTTATAATTGTTCTCACTTTTCTTTATTGTAAAATACTGTGGAAACACCTGCTCAGTTTGTCCCAGCGGGAGGGATGTCTGACCTTTTCAGTAAGGGAAGAGGAGAATTTTGGAGAGAGACGTGCCAGCGACTCTACTGGTGTGAGTGAAAGTGTGAGTCGGACTGGAGTGGAGGCAGGAGCTTATATATGAGATATTTTTAACCACACACCCCTCGCTTATTACGCCGTTTCCTTTGAGGACCGTGCAGGAAGCAAGTTTGGCTCCATTTTCTCCCTACTCTGCACACGGGGCTGATTCAAAGGGGGGATCAGGGAATGATAGCGTTGCAGGGTGAGGGGAAGAGTGTGTGTGTGTGTGTGTGTGTGTTTTGTGTATGTTGGAATGGAGTACAGATGGTCAAGCGCTGAGTCACAAAGTGAAACACTCTCTCTCCTTTAAACACACACACACACACACACACACACACACACAGAGTAACCTATGAGGTCTTCAAAGAGATATAATTGCAAAAAGTACATTTTGTTCATGTCTTTAAATTATCACTTCCTCATAGATGTATGCAAATGACAATGCCCAATAGCCAGTGCCTCACAGCAAATATTGGAAGTATGTTGGAGATGTTATCCAGATTTGAAAGATCTCTAGTTTCCTATGTCCACTTGGTTGTTTATCCTCCTCATGGTAAGATATCCTATCAGATAATCTAAGCGTGGTTAGAATGACTGTGTTTACACTTGGAGCGGACACATCAGATGAAGCCAGTCAGTTCCAGTTCACTCAGCCCCTCAGCATGAGGGGAATGCCTCACATGTGGACCTAATTGGTCGGGTCACTCATATGGGAAAATGAGGCGAATTATTAGCTGTTAACACCTCATATCATTCACGTCGTATTACTCCATGGATGAGGCTCCGACGGCCTGCTGTTAAAATGTTTTCATTCTCCTCAAGTGAAAGGGCCTATTTATTCAATTAAGAAGAGCAGACAGCGTTTTCTCGGCATTCCCTATCAACAGTGTTTATGTTTTACTGACCTTTCAGAGACACCAAGGCTCATTCCAGAAACTGTTTGGTAGTATGTCGCAACATTCAAGCACACTCCCTTTACCATCAAAACTGAAATCCATTGTAGGAAAATGGGCCATTAGTACTGAATGTGCCTTCTGAAATTTCTGTATAAAGGATGCATGTGGTGACATATGGTATCTGTCAAAGGAATAGCCAAAGACCACCAAACCCAAGCAGAAGGTAGTCACAAGCAGACACTGTATTCCAAGGAGCTTGTAGCACTGATAGTGACCTATTGTGGGTACTTGTTTGGACAGACATGCGGACACATACCATTTGACCTTGTAAAAAAAGGCATTTCGGAAATCCAAGGTTAATATCATTCAACCATTAGAGTGGGAAATTTTAAGCTTGGATAGAAATGTTTTTGAGTTTAACCTGGCAGTATCTGTGTAATTTCAACATTCTAGATTTTCATCGTTATAAGTCTCAAAACCACAGGATTGCTGAGCGATCTGCCAAAAACAGTTCCTTTTTATTTAGGAGTTGGAATTATAGAGCCAGTTGTTACAATGCAGAGTTGAGTTTCTAAAGCCAAAGCAGGCCACAGGATTTTTTATACACAGCTCCAACCACAAACTCGCACACACTTGAACATGTTGCCTTAAACTGTGCCAGCTGCATAAATATCAGAGCCAGAGCCGAACACACAGGTTCTTTTTTATTCTCACTTTGAACTCCATCATTCAACCCCTGCTTGTAATGCCATGTGTATACACCTAGAAATTGATGTGCCTGACCACAAATTGATGACACATTCCTTGGCTGTACAGCAAAGACACATTTGAACACAAATCATTTGGCTCCAATGAAGTATCCCAAGATGAATATTATTTTTGAAGTATTTTGCATTTTTGAAGGCAGTCAAATGTTTTTGTGGTGTATCTGCTTTCCTATATGCTATATGGTGGGCAGATAGTGCAAGTATGTTTTGGAAGGCTACAGCTTGTCTACACAATATATACTTGTAGTGAAAAGCCATAATTCATGAGGGTTACTGGTATCATGTACATTGTCTGTCATGCGTTCCTGTAGGAATACAGACAATTTGGCAATGCTCGGGGAACAACAGTGGAAAAATGTACTCTGATTAGGATCATGGTATTGTGAAAGTAGATTTTTTTTTCCTTTGCTTTTTTCAGATACCAAATACATTTCTGTAATGCACACATAGTCCAAACACTCTGTCAATGAGACCCACATGTGAATTTTGGCAGGAGCCTGACTTCCGAATTGGCCAGGGTAGTGGTATTCAAGATGGACCTTTTTAATTAAGTTTATCTCACCAAACTATGAATGTGCATGATATGGCTAACCTGTGTGTCTCACATTAGCAAGTGAAAAAATGATTTGACACTTTTCATAGTTTCATTGTCAATAGCCTATTAATACTGGATCCAAGTACCTTTTACGGGCTTTAGAACAATATTTCTTTTGATACCAAAGTGTGATGATAAGTAATGTCGAATTAAGTTGGCATAGGACATGCATGAAAACAGCATGATTTTACAAGATCAGTGGATTTTGTTACATTGACTGGGATCTGAATGATAGAGAAATGCTCCCTGGGGAGTGCTGGATTTAGGTTAGACTTTAGCAGTTCAGTTTAAAAAAAAAAAAAGTCTACAAACAAAGCTCTGCATTTTTCATCAAGAAAGTGTTGGCAAGAAAGTACCGAAAGCACCCTCCTACTGGATTAGTCAGCAGAAACCGTCACTGGTCAAACTTTGCTTTCAGTATCAATGAGGATGCCCTGACGTTGTCAGAAACTTGGGTAAGACACGTCCTTCGCTTTTATTATACAGAGGTGACCTCCTACCTTGGATATAATGTCTGAATGTCTTCCTGTTATAACAAATGATGATACACATTTGAAGATATGCTGTGCATTTGCCCAATTTGCTCAGTATATGCCGACCTCAAAACCTTTAAAGTACCTTCTGTTACTGAATTAAAATATATCTGCCATGTTATGTTCAGGGAATTCACCGTGCACAATGTTGCATGGTGAATCTAATTCCTGTGTTTGAAAAGTAGTCATAGTTCCTCAGTTTGAATTGCTGCAGGCCACAAATGTAGTTATGACAGAGTTTCAGACATTTGAATTAACTTAGCCATAATTGACCTTATAGGCATGTATTACCCTTGTGAGCATCAGCACACTAAGCAATGCTTATACTCACATTGGTGGCTTTTGGTGGGTCAAATTCATGTTTCAACTGTTTTCAACTGTTCTGTGCTTGTGAAAGTATCTGTCTTTAATTCTTTTATGGAGGGTAAAGCCGACTATGCAAACAACACTTAAGCCCTCTGCGTAGTAGTACAGTTCAGATGAATCAGCCAAGGAACCTGAAAGTGTGACAGTTGGATATTTTACATTCCTGAGAGTGTGTAGTTCAAGCAAGCAGAAAACGCGGTCATTTATAAAGCCCTGTTTTTCATTTTCAGTGTGAGCCTGAGATACGCTTTTTGTGGTCTATCTTTGTTTGATCAGATTAAGCATCCTCCAGCGCTGACACTCCACAATGGTGTTTCGATGCAACGTGTGCTTAAGGTTTTGCTGCTACAGGATGTGTGGTCTGTTAAACCACAGGAGAGTTTCACAGCGGCCAGCTTTTTCTCAGTGGCCTGGCTTTCCGCCGCTGTGACACACGCCCAGCGTGGTTCTCCTTCTCTCTCTCCCTCTCTCTCTCTCTCTCTCTCGGGCACATGTTTACCTGATGAATGGCAAATATGTTCATTGTTTGCCAAAGCCAGACAAACTCTTTTTTTACTCCTGAAACCTACTGTACTACTACTTCATCATTAGGTCGATATGTTTGCATATGTATAAGCTATGTCAAATTACAGTCTTAGTGGGAATTGTGCTGTTTCATTTGCGAAGACTCAGCATACACATAGTAAAGCATGCATGAGATATCTCTTGGCCTAAGTGTAGTTCAGTCATAGGCCAGTGGTGCAAAGATGGACATTTCTGCAAATACACAGGAAAGTAAATACAACAAGTGAGAGAGACAATATTAGATCAATGGGAAGGATTGCAAGACTCATCTGGGATTCATAAGTTACCAAGTTGCTTATGTTATATCAGCCTCCAACAGATGTTTGGCTCTTTTGAAATAGTTTCTAAATCTCGCAGTGAAAGTTATTGTTACAACACACATTTATGTAGCTATGGGCTTTGTTTGTTTGAGAGACAACAGTAATGAAATGACACTATTGGATCAAACAATAGCTTGAGTGTTTCAATCAAAAGTCATATTGAGAGTTTCACTGTCTTCATTTAGTAATTCTGAGCTGTGGAGGATGCTATGATGTAAATGAGGGGCTCTGTGAGGCGAGGAAAGACCTTTGTGTGACTGAATGCCTGAGTGAATAGAAGCAGCCACAGGTGAGTTTGCTGCCAGATTCCTTCACAACAGGCAGCAGAGTGCACACTGCAGAAGGTGCAAGCGCTTAAACTTCAAAGCTGCCAGTCAACAGACTCTATGCATTTTTTAAGTGAGAAATGTGGCTGTAGTGTGCAGAGGGGAAGTGGTGGGGGTGAGTGCCTCACACCTCGCAGGTCTGCCTAGGCACACGACTTGCACGGTTAAGTGGAGCTGCTGTCGCTCTGTGCCATCAAGCCTGGGTGTTCAAGCCCTGGAGCAGCCCCCACTCGCTCCTTTCAAGGCAGTCTGGTCGGCTGGGGCTGGTTTATTAGCGCTGTAATTACACCACAGCGTGATGGGGGGTCGGACAGCAACAGCAACAACAGAGGGACCTCAGCTTTCCGCGGCCCACTTATTACAGCCCAAATCTTAACGTCTCAATTTAATGACTTCAAACAGTCAACATGGTCTTTCCTTAGTCCCCCCCCCCCTCCACTCTTTGTTGTCTTTGATAGTGTAGCTCTCCTCTTTTATCTTAGGGTTGTCAACCCATTCCTGTATGGGTCTGTCTGTGCCAAATCACTGACTAGGGTGTAATGTTGAGTCTGGGTGACACCATGCAGTAGTGGAAAATCACGTTGTCTTAATATGCTAAGTGGCACTAAATGCTGCAAAAGTGGTAGTTTGCCCATGCAGTGGCACGGTTGTGTACATGATATAGTTTGAGTCCAAAACAATTGTGATGAAAGCGTGTCTACTTCCTCCACCTGTGTTATGACTGTAAGCAACTGGATTTGCCTGAAACTGTATGGCTGTCACGGCTGTAAAGTGCAAACTGACTGTTAAAGAGTATCAACATGCAGATCTAAAGAAGTCATCATGGAGATATTGTCCATTCTTGTCAGTTAGACAGTTGTTAAAGTTCTCAGTTTGTAATTACATTTTGTGTGGAGATGTATTTTAGTGCTTCACATGCAGAATGGCAAGCACAGAGGTTCACTTATGATAGACGTCATGCCATTTGGGTAATAAGGTGACACAGTTCATCTCAAATTTGGCCTTTTTTAGTGACTTAAAACCCTTACTTAAGGTTGCTTTGTGTAGAAGGTTTACGTAGAGCTGCAAGTTGCCCTTATGAAACAGTTTGAAACACAGTTGAGTCTTCTTTCCCATCTCTGTGGTAGAACAGCACAAGCCACATTTCTGTGTACATGACAAAGCTGCCCGGAGCTGGAAAGTTATCACAGATCAATGTTTTGCAGCTGGTCTCGCTTTGTCCACTATTGATCTCAGAGACTTCAAATGTTTGCGCATGGCCCCAATGTTTATGTGGGATCAGGTGTCTTTTAGTGGGGAGCAATGACATCATGGCTATCATCTGAGGACTAAGACTGTTCTCTATTGTCTTCGGATGTCAACACTGAAACGCAGAGGTGCCATAAGGATAGAATGTTCTTAAGAGAAAGGCATCTCTTTTATGATCCAAGGAAGATATATGCTTGGCAACAACCAATAACTGTTGGACAGATATTACATTTATACAACATTCATATGTTTTGAGCAAATTTTTTATGCTCAGTGTAATATTCTGTTAAATAATTTCTATCTTGATGGTCCAGATTGTAAGCATTATATGAAAGAATGTTTATTCAAGAAATATCTTTTTCTGCATCCTGATTCTTGCATTCAGGCAACCGAAAAACACATTCCATGTGGATCCCATTATATAGTTAAAGGAATGAATATGTATGGACATTTCCAATCTAGTATGGGCTTATGAGTCCAAGAAAGTTGGTATGGCTGATGTCTATGTCACAATTGATGTTGATATGCTGTTGATATATGATTGATATGCTGCATAAAGTATATGTATTTAAAAAGTGCTCCACAGTGCGCAAGTAGCACCCTTTAGTCAATTAGTGCTGGGCTAAGTCCTAAAGTCCAAAGTTGGAGCAGAGATTCAGTAGGCTAGTTCATGTAAGTTTTTTATTTTGATGATACAGTCATGTGCATTGGACATAACATCACCAGCCGTTCACAGTCCTGATAATCTTCTCATTAAATTTGGTCTGAGCCCAAAACTGCATAAAATGAGATAACTGACCTCTTATCAATCCAAATATAAGCCATAACGCAACATTTCACTAGTGTTCTGTATCTGGTATGTGGTGCAATATGGTGTATATCTGCTATATGTGCATCAATTTCATTTCTAGGTTATGGAGAATTATTCTCAGAAAGTTAGCCACTGAAATATGAAATGGAAATGTAATTGTGCATTCACCCTTGCCGTGCATTACAGTGTATCCAAAACATCTACATGTCCTCATTGTAAATGCAATATTTTGCCTCCGGAAATTCCAGAGGAGTTTGAACCATCAAACTAACCCTACCTGTCAGGCAGACAGGCCATACCTCTTTCCTTCAATCTGCAAGTACTTTACATTCTAGACTAATAATGCATGATTGTGACATTTATAGAAGACGAGGTTGGACTCATCCACTTGTCACTGCCAAAAGGAAAGAGCCCCATTTTAAACTCTACACTATTACTGAGACAAGCAACTACATTTGAAATGTTCCTATGATTCGTTGCATTCTTTAGAAATTACTCAGGGTATCAAAAGGATGGTCAGTAGCATGCGGCATGAAAAATAAAGTTATGTCTGCGTTGTTATAAAGGTGTGTATGCATCTGTGCACTGTTCGTTGTGGTCAGTAGCTTTATTGTCATGCTATGTCTGTGAAGACTGCTCTTTTATGCGCACCTGGTCCTTTTGTCTGACTGGTGGCTTTTCTCTTTCTTTTTTTCTTTTTTTCTGTCTTTCTTTCTTTCTTTCTTTCTTCCTGTCATCATTTTCTTTGCAGAGATGTCTTCAGTACAAATCGAGAATCTCAGCTTGTACTCCATCCTAACAGAATCATGTGGTCTTTAAGGATAGTCAAATATTTTGTTGCAAATGAGTGCAAAGAGAAAGCTGCTAGGAACAGGCTCCCTGCAATTCTTTCTCAACCTCTTTGGTGTCTCTTGTCTTCAGAACAATGTTATTATGGAAGGAAGTGAAGTCTAGTTAGGCCGAGGACTTATTTCGTTGTGGTGACGCTCAGAAACAACTGTGGTGAGGCCTCCGTCCACAGCAATGCAGCAAAACAAGCATGTTTCGCCGTGGTGCTTTTTTAGCCATCGGCCCAAGGGCTTTTCACCACTAATTCATTGTTATGCTCTTGCTCGCTGTCCTCAGTCATACCACACAATGTGTTGCTGCGTCCCAACTCATTAGCACGGTCATCATCACATTGTAATCTTAAGGTGTCATTCTATCCGGTGTTTGAAAAGGAAAGATGGGAGAAGGAAACAAACAATGAAGAAAAAAATTGACAGACAAATAGAAAAAAAAGGAGGCTGTGGAAGATTGTGTTCTGTTTTTTTTTTCCCCTCCCTGTAAGTAGCGAAAAGACAGCTGTCACAGTGAAGGCCCTGCTGTGGCCTCTGTTGACTGAGCAACCACACCAAAACTGCACAACGGAACAGGGCCTTTTATATGACTCAAAGTGGTCGCTGGTTTAGGAGATGTGGAACATATTTTATTGCAAAGTGCTGATTAGTGGTTTCAGACTTGCCAGGAGCACCTGCTGTTATGATTGGTGCTCCTCTCAAGTGGATGTTTAAGCAGTCCAGACCTCCAAAACCCCTCGGAGCTGCCATTACGCTGTGTTGTTGGCTTGGGTGGAATGAGAAGCGATTACCCCATTTCTGGACTCTTATTTGTTGATTTTTTGACCGTGTGTGTGTGTGTATGAATATTTTGAGTGGACATCACATGTGTCGGAAACATGATCTTGTTTTTCGATTAGTCTGGCGGTTTTAGTGCATGTCACCCTGTGTGGTTTCTGTGAGACTGTACACCATTTATATAGACATAGCCATGCTGCAGAAAATACATCTATATTCCCGAATTTATTTCCATCTTCGGCAACCCAAAATTGAAGCAAAAGCTGAAACAATCACAGTCACTCCTGACCACCAAACTACATTTATTTGCTTTTCCTTAGTCGGTAGTCAGTCGGTCCACAGTTATGTACACGGCAGGCTTCTCCCCCGGAGATACACCAGTCCTCTGCGCCTCTAGGCAGCTGGAAGGTGGAGAGGTTGTGCAATCGCACCAGGGTGAGGAGGCCTCCACGCACTGGCACCGAGGGATGCTACTCGGCCTGTGTTGTTTCAGCCCCGTCTGAGGCATTCCATATGGGCCGGCCAAGCTCAAAATATTTGTCTCTCGGCCTCAACAGGACGTGCAGCTCCTGAATAATAGCTTCAAGAATGCCCAGGTGATTTGACAAGTTTGAGGAACGTGTAGCCCAAACTGGAGGCATGGTTAGTGGAACGTGTAGCCCAAACTGGAGGCATGGTTAGTGGAACGTGTAGCCCAAACTGGAGGCATGGTTAGTGGAACGTGTAGCCCAAACTGGAGGCATGGTTAGTGGAATGTGTAGCCCAAACTGGAGGCATGGTTAGTGGAAGGGTTCCAATGTCCTTCATAGCGATGCAGATTTTATACAGATGAAAGAATAGTCTAGAATGAGTGGTGACACTGGAAGTCACTGACATGAAGAAACTGACATGAACTGAAAACGTCATAGTGCTGTTGGCTGCCACCACCATTTAGAGTGAAAGTTGAAACAGCAAATAACCATGGCCTCACCAGTCTCTGAACAGAGCAGAGCTTTGGCAGCCAGGCATGTAGGCATGTGTAGGAGACAGGAGAGGGACTTTCCGAAGAAGAGGAGGTTTACTCTGTGGAATCAGGCGAAAAAGGAGTGGAGTAGAATGGAGGGATATGGGAAGAGGGTGGACGGGCATTGGAGGGGTGTCGAGTGGATGGGTTGAAGGATTACTCCCCCTCCCTTCTCCTTCTCCTACTCCTCCCTCAGCCCGGCTCCTCCTCTCATGTCAGTGGGCTGGCAGCTCCCGTTGGCTCCACATCTGCAGTGCATTAGGGCCTCCTCGGTGATGAAACCCAGCCTGGCTCCCAGCGAGCCGCTCAGATTGGCCCGCTGTAGCGCCGGGGCCACTCCGGAGCCAAGCAGCTCCGCGAGGACGCCACTCCGAAACAGCTGTGTGGGTTTCCCCCTTCTGTTGCTACGGCAACACATGTCTTTCGTAAACAGAAAAGCTTTATCCGTTTGGCACGCTCTCTCTTCCAGTCGTTTTCTTTCTTTTTTCTCCCTCCCTCTTTCTCTCTTTCTCTTCCCATGCTGCCTCTGTCTAGTGAATGTTACATCATATCTCTGCAAAAGTCGTTTGCAAAAGTTTTGCGGTGAGCTCATTTGATGGCCTTATCACACAGCTGGGGTCCATTTTATTCCATCTCGTAATTTCATCAGTAAAATCCCCAGATTGTGTTTGGCACACTCGTGCATAATGACCTTCTCCCTTCTACACGAACACAGTTTACTTTTGACGTTGCACCGTTTTTTCATCTGTGTACATGTAGTATGTAGCAAGAACAACCCAGGGTTTGGTGAATAGGAGTTTAAGAAGCATCATGGGCGTCGACTATTGTTCGGTTTAAGGTGGATGTTTGTTTTCCTTTCTTATCTAGTTGTTTTTTTGTTTTGTTTCTCTTGTTGTGAGGGTAGCCATATCAGTTCTGAGAAATACAGAGGCTGCCTACTGGTTTGCAGGGCAGCTGTGCACACCACACTGGTAGCCCACACCTGCCACAGCTTACAAAAAACAGGTCACCCTCAGATTTTTCCACTGTGGTTGCAGCAAGAAAAAGAGAGAGAAAGAGAAAAAAAAACACACACACACACACACACACACACACACACACACACACACACACACACACACTGGTGTGTGCAAGGTGCAAGCACTGGGGGAGCATGTGGTCTGTTGTTAACCGAATATTATCTTCATTCTCCCCTTCTCACTCAAGCAACAGCATCAGATGCTCATTGCATAATGTTGAACTTTGACCTGGATAGATCACTATTACAGTTACAGCTGGTGTTTCTAGTAATAGAAGAGCATGATGACTAAGTGTTTGCTCTCATCTCACTCCATCACAAGGAGTAAATTCTGCTTGTCCACGAGACAAACTGCACTTCTCATTTTTGATGGCCTGTGTGTGACACAGGATATAGAATTTACTGTAGCTGGCGTGGGAGTGATTTTGCATAGATAGTATCTTTTCTTGCTCTTTTACTTGTTCTTTAAAACTGATATAGCCTATGTGAAGCAATACATAAAAACACATACATGAATGTTTCAGTACTTCGGTATGAATCAAATGTTCCATATGCATTGCAGAAAAGCCACAAATGCCTTATATAACTTCTTGTTAGACAGCTGCACATTTAATTCGGTTGATCAGTGAAATGGAAATCCAAATTTATGCTATGCCTACATGTGGTCTGGCATTTGTATTTATGTACTGGCTTGATAGTAAGGTTCTGCTAAAAGCTGACACTAGCATGCAGTGGACACCAGAATGTGGCCAGAGATTAAGGTCAGCGTTTTACACATTTTACCACCATGCTGGACACAGATACTGCCTTTATCCAGAACCAGGGGGATGGCAAAGATCAGTTGACACAGTAAAAATTCCTGGGTCCAGGTGTATGCTAGTAAATCCATAGGCTAGGCTTGTTACCAGGCCCTGCTTTCCACTGAACCAAGGCAACTCGCACAGCACTCTGACCCCACAAGCTTTTTGTGGATGCCATGAGGGCCCCAAATTTGGACACAGCTTGCGGTGGAATCCTCATGCCAAGATATTTGCACTTTTCACTCAGTGCCAGAAGGATTAACCCTACTGTGAGTACTGCTAGAGGGAGCTTGCCAATGTCAACGAGAACATACTATATTCATTTTGACAGTCAGAGAATGTGTCTTAACTCTATAGTAGACATTTTTCTGCGCTTGCTTTTGTTTCATATTGAATCGAATATGTATAATATTCTTGTTACAAACTGAAAATATGGAAGACAGCATTTTCATTGTGTGTCATTTGTTTTTATGTATAAACTTGATACATTTTCTTTGGTCACTATTGTCTCAAGTCAGATGATTTTGCAATGGTTGAGATAGTGTGTAGAATGTTTGCTGTAAACTGAAAATATAAGACAAAGTGTTCATCGTATGATTTGTTTTTACAGCTCGCTAACAATGCATGCACATAAATAAATAAAAAACAAACACATAGAAAAAAAACAAAGTGAAAAGGAAATCAGAATAAAATGGATGTGATTGAAAAGTCACTTCTACTGTATTTTGAGTATGTGGTAGCAGCAGGGTAAATGTTGTGGCCTGTGTTTTTCAAGATAAGTGCAGACTGCAAATCTCCAAGCCATTATCATGGGGAAGTAAGCCCAGCCTCCAGAACGGAAGCCTCCTCTGATTGTTTTTGAAAGTGCTTGTCTTGGAATGTGTACAGATTGGGGAATGTTATACTTTGCCATATTAAAGTTCTTTTATCTGCTAATTAGGGGCCTTCATCTCTGCTCCTGTTGGACCCCGTGCTCCTCTGCCGATCCGTCTATGACAGGCCTGGCTCCTGCAGGCTAGGATAGTGGGATGGCATGGCAGCTTCGAAGTCACAGTGAAACTAACACAGGACTTCCCCTCTACTGATAAAATGTTGCTGGTCTGCTGCTAGTTCAGGGTATTTCTGAGTTTTTTTGTCAGATTTGTAATCATAATAGCCCCGTATGCTGACAGCTTTGTGTACACACACTTTACTGTGGCGCCTGGTGTTTTTAAAAGCATTGGCTGATCAAAAGTCCACTCTTCATCATCACCAACTGTATGACTGAGAATTTTGAGTTTCTGACAACATTGGCAATATATGGGTTTGTCAAGCTCACTTAAACCTCATTAAGCGAATTTATATCATGATGACTTCTAAAACTTGATTCAGTAGCTTTAGAAAGTGTGATCAGATGACAAATTTGCCTATAATTGCAAGTGTATTTGCTTGAGAAATGTGCCATTAGAAATGGTAAATAGGCTCAAATGGGTTTCCATTACAAGGATCTGAATGACGTTTCCCCTTGAGGAATTCACACAGAATTATTTCTCTGAAAATATGCTTGCAATGAAATCACAAATCTTTCATAATTTTAGAGAGAAAAAGCAAATGTGAAACAAGTCCATTCAAAACTGTTAATTGAAATATCTTGTTTGATCCAGATGAAGTCTTTGCTTCTCATAGCCGTCCTTTCTCCCTAATGCCTAGAGTGCTGAGAGGAGCTAGCTTTTATACCTGCTCCTAAAAATAACTGCTCTGTCATTGGTCCTTACTGAATCATGGCGGGCCAATTAGAGACCATCACTTCCTGTTCTGTGAAAGATGTTTCCTGTTGATAGTTGAGCGCCGAGGGACAACACACTGCCGAGTTGGCACTGTTTTCCTGACCTCTGTGGCCTTGGACGGAAACGTTGAAGGCGATAGTGCCGTGCGATCTGCGTGAAGCTCCGCTAGATGCAGCCGCGCACTCCGCGTGAGAATCAGTGTTTTGGTCCGAAAGTAAACACAGGCAGGAATGTGCTGCACATAAGCACACGTGGACAGAGAGGGCCCCCTCGTTACAGACGGGACCGAGTCAGCCTTTCCTCTCCTCACAGGATGGACAGGCGGCAAGTCCTTTGAGTCAGTCAGGAATCACCTCATGAATGAGTCAACAGGACAGCCTAGAGGGAAGACATGCTTCATGCAAACAACCAAACATGGCCATTTTTTTGAGGCCAATTTAGATTCTGGGCTTAATTAAGATCGGTGAGTTGCTGACTTCTCAGTGTTAACCCAGTGAAGCCACCACTGTTCCTCGCTCGTCTTCTTAAGGTGAACTTCTTTTGACTTGACATTTTGACATTGTTTTTTTACAAGCGACTTTACAGGCTTGAGCAGGTGTCTCTGTAGAGGGATGGGGCTGGAAGGCCCAATTTAAAACCTGACATCTGGGCATCATAAAATACTTTCATACATGGGACACCCCCCTGCCATTACTATAGCCTACATAAACACAATGTGACTTTTGTGACTGATTACCTTTATCTGAGGTGAGACTTGTTCTGGATACCTAGCTGTCATCTGCCACTTCGCTGTGATGGGATCAACAACTAGAACCTTAAGAAGGAGTAAAAGCCCTTTTTGAAATCCAGTTGCTCGCAGAATTGGATTTTCCTGGTTTATAAACACCAAACATTACTGCTTACGTGCCCACTAAAATAAAACCCCAAAAAGAATTGTTATTTAGAATATGACGCCAATCCCAAAACTGAAACTGTTTTCAGCTCACGAATGTGTGTCTTAGGTGCTGCTTCAACAGGACATTAGTAATAGTAAAAGTAGTAATGTTCTGATTGTGGAACTAGTGTTGATGTCATGCATTTTGGTGGCGTTAGCTTCGTCCATAGTGAACATCATATTATGTATTCCTTTGACTGGTTCCTGTTGTTGTGAAAGATCTGCAACTGCTGCTTAGTCTTCTGGGATGGGTGTTTCGTCAGTTAACAGTAGTCATATTGAAAACCAGACAGCCTTGTTTTTAGGCAGCAGTGCTGTGGATGTCTTGGGTCTGCTCTGTGGTAAAAAAGCAAATTTTGACTTTGCTCACTCAACATAGAGATTGCTGCCAGATCATTCTGAAAACCAGATTTCACAGGAAACAGTTGAGATCTCTCCAGCACCCCCTCCCTTACCTCTTTCAGCTCCAACGCCACGCTCAAGCCAGCAGTGCTCTGACTCATACAGACCTGACTGACACAGCCCTTCTCTGGGCCGAAGGTTGAGTTGATTACAAATACACTCTTGTTTTTGACTGTTGATTTATATACTGCTGTGTTGAATGCGGCTCGTGTTTAGGCTAGATATTTGGTGAATTAGGTGAGGAGCGTCGTGAGACCTGTGGAAGGACAAATATGTGTGTTTGTGTGTGTGTGTGTGTGTGTGTCTGTGTTTGTGCATGTGTGTGCGCACTGGTGTCCTGGCACAAGTTTGGGTAAAAGCAAATAAGCAGTCACAGAGCAAACACACAGTAATTAAACACTTTTATTTGCTGACTCAGGACAGTGAATAGCTTGCAGGCTTTCTGGCTACTGTGACACATTCTCACCTTGCTGCTGATAAGTAAAACGTAAAAAAGAAAAAGCGAAACTGTGAAAACTGAAGTACGAGCGCGATCCATCTTGTCTTATGCTGTGACACATTCCCCGGTGTCTGTTCCAGAACAGACTCTACCTTTGCAGTTCTCACGTGTTGTGTCACTCCTCCTCATTCACTGATGTCCTCATGCAGTTAGACAACAGGTGCTTCAAGCAGCTCCAGAACCTCACATCTGCTGTGGGCTCGTTCAGCATCTGACTCACTGCTTCTCCTTCCAGTCAATGTGTCTGCATGGCCATTATATTGATGATCCCAGTCATTTCCAGTCAAAAGGTAAAAAAGCAGGAACAACATTGCAGTGCCGTCGGCAAAAAAGTTTCCATTGACGTAAACAATGCTCTTTAAATGCTTTTTAAACAATGCTCTCATTCAACTGATATGACACAAGTGAGAGTTAGGTGGGCAATGGAGGACTGTGATTTAGCTGGTAGGTGTGAGTGTGGAGGCCAGTGGCAGCAAATAATCACAGCCATTGTGAAATTCTTTTACCGCCCTTACAAACACAAGTGTCATGTCTTTTATACAACAGTTTACCATAATTGTCTTTTTTTATTTGAAATTTGTTGCATTACTACTGTGAGTAGACTGCACCTAAGCAGGCCAGTTTTAGACCTGTCATTGGTCACCTGTGGTATTACTTTTTATTAAGGTAATCAGTTTTCCTCATGTTTAGATTAAAATGTACAAAACAGATCAACTCCCATAGTGCATAGTGACCGTACAGAACAATGTTAGTCTTGGGATTTAATGAAAGTATTTTTGGCCAGCATTCCTGAAAGGGGGACAGAGGATGAATGAATTCTGCTTCTTTCAGATTACAATGCTCTCAGGCTCACATCAAGTGTTCTAGGATGACGTGTTCCCCTTTTTGTGTGCTTAGAACAGAGGTGATCTCAAGCCAGAATTATTCTTGCCATTTGGGAGAGTAGATTAATAAAAAAAAGTTGTCTGGCAGCACAATGGGACTTCCGTCTATGGATTATATAGAGGGACCTTTCCTTTGTTCCTACACAGCAGTTGATTGCCCGGCCAAGGTCTTGGCAGAGACCTCTTCAACCTTCAGGGTTTCTTTTTTACTATTTCTTGAACAAAGAAAGTGAAGTAATATCCGCCTACAGTCTGGAAAAAAAGTCAGATATGTTTACACAGTCAGTGTCTACACTGGGTGATAACTCTTGCAATAGATCTTCATCCTATGTTTCGTTGCTCTGCATAGATGAAACATCAAGAAACACTGCCATCTTTTCAGAGATAGATGTCTTGCCCATGCAGATAGTTCCATGCAACAAAAATGAATATCAGTGTAAAATGTCAACTACACAGGATGTATATGTGTATTTTGTGTTTCTATCGTGCATGGGTAACTGTCCAGTTTATTTTTCACTTTTGACGGAAGGCTACTTAATGTGACTGATGACCATCTGAAGTTGTGCAATGCCACACGGTTCTTTTCAGAAGAAAGAATTACAGTTAAGTAAACAAGCCATAAATATTGACTATTTAACAGCTTCAAAAAAGGCTTCTTTAGATTAGGATGTTAGTCTTGGCAGCGCTAACTAAATGACTCCTTTGTGAGCCTGGAGGTTGGACTTTACGGCTGGGTTAAGGTCTTTTACTTTAACCGAGGCAGAGTACAGGGTAATGTTCTTGCCATGACAACACTGAACAGTTTGATGTGGTTTCTATTCACTGAGAGCATTTCGTATAATGGCTGCCATTGTTCTATGATTGAATCAAGTGGCTTGACTGAGACGCTTCTGAGGCTGTGTAGCGTCACTCTTTAATTCAGTGTACTTCACTCACTGAAGGAAATAACAGCCCAAACTAATGAGATAAACAAGGCTGAGTGCAGAGAGAGTTTTTTGTCCTCATATGAATACCATTTATCTTGGAGAATGATTGTGTCAGGGAACTGTACAGCTTAAAGGAACATCTCTAAGTTAGACAGTGCTTTTGTTCATGATAAAAGACGCATCATGTATACTTTATAGGCAGCTCTGATAGTTATATGTAGAATATGCTGTTTTGCCACAGGCAACTCATGTCATTCCAAGATGGCATACTTTGATGTCAGACAAGCAATGCAAAGGCTCCTTTTGAGAGGCTCCAGAAGTAGGCATTAGTCATATTCTTTGTAATTAATGGGCAGAGGTAGACTGTAATGTATAGGGCATACATCATGGATTATAAGGTATTTACCAGCATAAAAATTGCAGGTCATTGCTGTCAACCATGTTTAAATGTAGCTTATCCTGTTGGACTGGGCATATTGCCTTTGACAGCTTCTGCATTTCCTTGAACAGGACTCTGTGCTCTGCTTGTGCACACAGAATTCTGTGGATTATCCAGTTTCCTTTAAATCAGACTCACTTATGAAACTCTTGAATGGGTAGGCCATGAAAATGAGTTTGTGGATCAAATCATCACGCTGATACAAGAGTCAGCCTTAATGATTTATTATTTCGCCTCTGTCATAATATTTGCACAGCTATCTACATAGATTTAATGTGAAGACTGTACCGTAACCTTCTGACCAATGGAAGGCACTCAATGAGTGCATGCTTTATGCAACAGTTTCTTGAACGTTCTACAAGGCGGTCCTTATTGTTGAATAAGAACGTTCTACGAGACGGTCCTTATTGTTGAATAAGAACGTTCTACGAGGCGATCATTGTTGTTGAATAAGCCCCGACAAGTGTTTCAGGATCCCAATGCGAAACACAGAAATAAACAAACAAAAAATCCTGTAGGTTTAGATGCCTGGAACCTGCTGTTTCTCTAGAGGAACCCACAGCTCTAGTTTAGCCTCAGCTAGTTCTGAAAGAATGTGACAACAGCCCTTGTTGTTTTTTAATTACAAGACAACAGAATTTTTAGTGTGGCACTTTGCAATTTATAAAATGTGAAACCAAACCATTTGTAATACCACAGATTTTTATAATGGACATTTAAATGTAAATCAAAAGTAGAAACATTGCGTAATGTCTTTGTTTTTCTCCGCCAAGTGGTTGGACTCAGGAGTTCCAACACATGTTTTATGGGAACATAAAATCATGAAGCCCTGTCTAATAGCAGAACAATTCCTATACAAGCAGCCTCACTGCTCCACTTCAGTGCTTAATGTGTAACCAATTGCTTGGTTACGAGTGGTTTGTTTTGGTTTTTATTTGAAGGGCAATCAATATTGAACGTAAGGAAACGAAGGCATGCACAAGTGGCAGCCACAGGGGCATATTTCACCATGTGCTGGCACATTCCTGATAGGGATTTGATGGGAGCTTCTCGGAGTAAAGCGAGCGATAAAAAAAGAATGACCCAACCTCCTTAGTGTTTACATAGTGACTCATTTTGTATCGTGTGTGTGTGTGTGTGTGTGTGTACATATTTGCGGAGGGCTCATAATCACAACAACGTGGGTGACATTTCTGAGCAGGAAGCCAAGCAGGAACTTGTGCACAGGGGGCCTGACAGGGTGCCATGTGCAAACACCAGCAGGGCAGGCGGTTTGCACCACACCGAAACAAGGCCCTCTTGAGGAGGGGACCCAGTCTGCTCTTTCATCTCTGTGTGAAGACAAAAAGAAAAACTGTCCACCTGTCTGCAAGCTTTCAGTGAGAAGCACACAGTTGCTTTGTTTTTTTAGAGGGGAATTCAGAAAGTTTACTTTCGTTTTTCAAAAAAATAACAAGTTAAATTTTGTTAAATTTGTGAGATTAATTCTTCCCATACTTTGAAAGCACAAGCAGCTGTAGACAATGGCCCAAGATGTAAGGTGAACTAATTCTGTGCACCAGGGACAACTGTGAAGCCTTAGTTCCCTTATATACAGTAGCTTTTGTCAGAGAGCACACAATGAATTCACCTGGGATTTTATACTCAGTAAACCTCATTCATATGTGTCCAACCATAACATGAGTGATATTGTCTGCTCACTCTGCATGCGTGTCTAGTGTCACACAAGAGTGTTGTTTGTTCGATGGGGCCCAGCTGTTCGCTTGCTTTGGTCCACCGGCCACTACGTCTCTGCTTGGCTCTGAGGCTCAGACATGGCCTCTCTCTCCTTGTGTGTCCCTCATGAGAGTGGCTCTAATTTCCCATCCTTTACCAAGCCTTTCATTACCCTCTCCACAAATGCGTCGGACAGAATGAAGGACGCATAGAGGTCATCACTGGGACGCCTACAGGCTAATGACGGTGCTCAACGTGGTCCAAGTCATCAAGAGTTGAGACGCTGGCACAGGAGAGGTAGAATCAGCACACCAATGCTCATGCCTAATGAGGTGCAAAGGGTGCTTTTGTGGACCTGAAACCATCATTAACTTTAAGCAGTGTTTCTAGTCAAATTACAGTGAAGGCATGCGCCCAGACATTGTTTCCCCCTCAGTGCAATAGATGTGCAGAATCCCGCTCTTCAGACAACCCAGAACACAATGGATAGTAATTAAGATCTTTACCTGAAATGAGTCTGGATATTTTTTTAGTCTGATCACTTATCTGTGCATTTCAAAGGGATGACATTTTAGTTGTGTCAGGCCTGGTTATTTTTGGAGGTATGATGTATCTGCAACATCAGAATTTACGACTGGAAGCCTGACAATGATATTTGCATTCTTAGAGGCAGTCAGGTATTGTCATGAATGACGTACATTTTGGAATGGCAACACAGTTCAGGTGCACTATAGTCTCTCGTTAATGGAATCTCATACAAAAACAAGCAGACCTTGTTCTGGACCTGACCATGCAGAGATTTTTGTATATGCTGGATTCGTATCAGAGGTTGATTCACAGGATTGACACACCCAGGTTAGTTTGAAGTAAGCAGTGAGCAGTTCACTATCGGGCTTGTCTTTCTATTTTCAGATAAGAAAACATGCACCATAATATTGGAATTGCTTGGTTTCCATTTCACCTGTCTTAACCTTTTGTCTGCTACTTTATCACTCCTGTGAGAGCAATAACTCTGTGGGGTCGTGGTTGACTGAAGCGGTTCATCCACAGAGCAAGTCGTTTTTGTAGGGCCTCAGTAAATCTTGACAACTATCAGCGGACACACAGGCTCTTTTGTTTGACAAACAGTTCGATTTGCCTTCCACCCGTGAACCTCAATCAGTCACGTTTTTAACTGATGTCAAGTCCGGCTCTAATCTGACGCTGACATTCACCAAAGCACTTATTGAAGTATTCTCCATTTGCAAGGTCAACACCTTTATGTACTATGGGCTGAGTTGTAGGCTTGTATTCCCTAGTGGCACATTTCAGTTTACTTTTAAACACACATGAAAGGCTTTTCTCAGTGTGGAGTGGAACGAAGGAATTGCAAAAATTCTCATGGCAGTCTGTTTTTCTTTGCTCCCTCCTCTTCCCTTCCTCTTTTTTTCTCGTCACTTTTGCAGTCATTTAAGTCATATTTTTTTCTCTGCAAACATAATGTACAAGATAAGAAACACACGTCAACACACACACACACACACACACACACACATTAAAAAAGGGGGATGGTGAGTATTATGTTTTGCCTAATAACATGGTGCCAGTCATGCAGGTTCCTAAATGATGCGGAAATTACCTAACATCTGGGTCTGTCCCCAATTTTGAATGTGTCCCTTGAGACATAACAACATGAAGCTCAATCTGTATCAATCTATACACTCATCCATGTACTTCTAGCTGGCTGTGATCTCTCAAGGATGACTAAAGACTTAGGCTACTGTGCACACTGTTTTTATTATTATTTATTCTGTGTAGCACTGGTTAAGGACTGTTCTGACATCAGCTCTTTCTGCCTTAATTGTAATTCTTCTCTCTCTGGCTCTTTGTTGCTCTAAATGTCCTGCCCTTACTCTTAGGTTTTATGCTTAAACACACAGATGAGAGACCTCAGGTACACACACATGTGAACAGATACATGTGTACAACAGAGCCTCTCAGACATCATTACAAACTGAAACGCATAAACACACACTTTTACACAGACTGTATCTCCAGACTCTATTTCTTACACACTACAAGATTATTCACTCACACTTCCACACACACAGACTTAGCAGAAAATTGTGTAACTAAGTAACTTCGAGCAACCATGTGTAGCTCTCTTCCTCTATCTCTCGACTCTATTTCATGTACTGTACAAGATTATTCACACACACACACACACACACACACTCACAGTTCATAGACTTGTGTAACTGTGTAACTAAGTCACTTTGTGTAACTAA
This sequence comes from Tenualosa ilisha, assembly GCA_015244755.2. Classification (NCBI taxonomy): domain Eukaryota; kingdom Metazoa; phylum Chordata; class Actinopteri; order Clupeiformes; family Clupeidae; genus Tenualosa; species Tenualosa ilisha. The sequence continues at coordinate 1,470,365 of PYXC01000407.1, forward strand.
ATGCTTTTGCAACCTATATTCATTTTTTGCCTGGATCTTGTCATGAACTGAAGGTTATCAGGATCCTAGCTGTGTTCTCATTTAGTGGGAAGCAGACACTTGAGAACAAAGCGTCGGGCCATTGCCTTTGGAGAGGTAAAGTAGCCTCTGGGGCATACGACAGCTCTGCTGGCCAGCAAAGTGGGACAGAAGGGAGGGAAGGCGATAGTTAGAGAAAGAGTGCTGTTTGCTCTCAATGTTGGCCCCAGTGCCTCACTCTTTTGTTTGCTCAGACAAAGACTTACCTTTGGTTTCACCTGCCAACTTACACCATAAGCAATCGCTCTTTCTTTATCGAGTCATTGGTGTGGCCTCAATCAAATGTCACGTCATGGAATTTCATACGCGGTGCCTCTGGGACAGGTCTCAGTTATTGCCATATATGTTAATGTGTGCCTATCAGGTTTTTCAGAGTTAGATTGTAGGATGCTTGAGGTGGGACATTAAGATGTTGTGAAAACAAAGAGTTCAGGACCCTGGATTTAGTGCCAAAGACATATGTGTTTTCATATCCATATCTTGTGTATGTAATATAACATTTTTATCCAATGTTGGATACATGGAAAAGTGTTTCTACAAGTTAAAATTTACATTTTAAGGGACAAACTTTCTCTACGGTATAATTTAATAGCAGTCACAGAGCTGTGTGTTACTTTGTCTAACTTAAATAAACAAATGGCAAAAAAACTTTACCATTATAATTGCTCAGCACCTCACCTAAGAAATGTTAACTTCATTAATCTTTGACAGAGCACTGCCACTCTTCAGACACACTGTCCTCAGCTCATTTGGAGCTGATTGTGTGCTGCTGAATTGCGCTTGCAAGTACTGGCCTGCTGGGAGCTCTAGGAGGCTCCAGATTGGCAACAATGGAAGCCTCCACCACAGAATGGACACCTGATGGCCAAGGGTCTGGAGGAATTCCCCAATGGAGACGTGAGTCAGGTCAGCTCCGTCTGCCTTGGGTTAGACGAAATAGCGCATTACATCTTAGTGAGTGTAGTATCCCTTCATAAAATCTGATGCAACATTTTGTTGTCATGGATACATAATGACTCACAGCGAAGTCATCTTGCCAAATCAACCAAAAAAAAAAAAAAAACACAAAGTTTTGAAAAATGTTTGGTGGTTGTGGTAATCCCAAGGAACTCAGACACCTTAGAGTAAAAGACTGCGTGTGTGTGTGTGTGTGTGTGTGTGTGTGTGTTTATGTGTGTGCACTTGTGTGTGTGTGCACTTCTATGTGTCTTGTCTGTGTCTTTCAGTGGATAGAGAAGATGGATGGGCTCCCTGTCAACCAGTGCTGTCCTGTCTAGCCACTTGTGTCTTAAATGCTCTTTGAATTGCCCAAGTGCAGAGCAACAAGGATAATTACAGTAATGTCTGACACTGAGACGCTGTATTTTGAAAGATGGTGAGAGCAAACATTTTTACACAGTTGATGTGTTGTGGCTGAGACATAGCCATCTGGGCTTGAATGAGTCTGAATATCTTTCTTTCGGGATATTTTTTCTTTTTCCTCCTCTCTCCACATCAACCTTGGTGGGCTCAGAAAACAATTCCTGTCCTCCAGCCCCTCTTTTCTTTCTCAAGTCAGGTGTAGACACGTAATTATGTGCTTCTTTCGGTTTAAAGTTACAGGCCCTAATGTAGTCTCTTTAAAGTGTGTCCAAGTTTGGAGGGGAGAACGGAGTTCCAGGGACTATTGCTGCTTTTCTTCTCCCCTGTGTATCTAAATAATAATAGAAGAGGATGAAAGGCAGCTCAAACCGCAGTCACAGACAGGATGTAGTGGCTAAAATGACAAGCATTTATCTCACAACAAAAAGGAGTGCCTCGTGTACAATGTGCCCTGATTGAGTTCTGTAATTGTCTATCTCTCTATTTGCTTTATTTGCCAGACAGTGCTAAAATTGTCTGATTAATCAGACTCATTATTAGTCTCATGATTATGTTCTCCCAGGCTTCTCCATGTAGCAGTGCAGGACTGCAATAGATGACATGAATTGTACAGCACATCATTTGACATAAGACATCATGATGAAAACCACAGACCACCTACTTTGCAACACATGATCTGAGATTTGTGCGCACTGGCCAAAGAGATATGGAGAGTGCTGTAGAGCTGAGCAGGAGTCATTACATAACAGTCTGGGGAGAATGGTTATGGAAGTACTTTTGATCGGTTGAAATTGTAATTGGCTTTGGAGATGCATCAATCATCGCCAAAGTGCATATCACTAAGAAGCGGAAAAACAACCATTAAAAGCCTCCGAGAAACTCATTTTTTTCTCAGAAGGCAGACCACTGTCTTGAGCAGTTTCAGTATATTGAGTGCACTGTCTGAGACATTTGTCTCTCTGACAGAGTAGACAAAGTTTGCAGGTACATCATCTAGATTAAGCCAAAGACTCTGATTTACACTTTTCATGTGCTTCAGTTCTATTTGTCATATGGAGTTTTGCTTTCAGCATAATATAGCAGGCATTAGCATGGCCACTGGGGAATGATACCTCTTATATCCTTTTTCATTTCTCAAGTGAATCTGAAGAGACCTGATATTGCCTTAAGTTAAGCGAGAGCGAAACTGAGGGGACTTTATGAATAATCTATTCAGTTGATGGTATACCTAACACCAAAGGAGCTTACAAACTCAGAGCACATGAAACCAAAACATGACTTGTTCAGGATTATGAATGCGGATGAATGAAGGTCATTTATCGAGGAACTTGTATTACATGGGAATGGGGACACAAGAAAACAGATCCGAAGATGGGAACTGCAGAACAGTTTCCATTGAACTAGGCTGAAAAATAGGCACACTGACTCACTACATGAAGACTTGGATAGGTAAAATCATATTTCCATTTTTTTTACTTTTTTATGCTGGGCCTTAATCTAAAAAAGGCTACACAAGGGTAAAAAGGGGAACCCTATATGCATGCCAGTATGTTATGCAAGAGCTCTTTTCTTGAAAAACGTATGGGCATGTATGGTCTAGCATCGCGTTTGGAAGACCATTTAGCTGTTGAAAGAAATCTGCTTAATAACCGACCGCTGTACAGTAAATTGTCCCGGGGGTTATTCTGCGGTTGGAGTTGGATGAGCCGTCAGCCTGGCATGCAATTGTGTCCAGAATGAGTAAAAATAGGATGAGAATGAGGACATGGACGCCTACCATGTCACTCATCATCACCAAAATCCGATTTGGCGGATGACTCGGAGGCAACTGTCGAAGTCCAGAGAGAGAAGGAGAGATAGAGAGAGACAGAGAAACACAGAGAGAGAGAGCAGGTGAGGTGGTTACTTGTATGCTTTTGTGGTTTAATGGCTTTGTCCTCCCTGGAATGAGAGTATGTATAGGCCTCTGGCAGCCAGGGAGAGGTAGAACAGGAAAGAGAGAGAGTAAAAGGAAAAGAAAGACAGACAAAGAGAGAGAGAGAGAGCGGCATAAACATGTAATGAACTGTTGCAGTTATGTTAATTAGTCTCTGACATGATACCTCAATCATGTGTGAGGTTTTGTAAGAGGGAACTGGTTTACTCTGGTGTGAACATGCTTTGAAGTTCAAAGAAATCTGATGACTTGCATGCCCGTTAACTAACATTTGTCGAAATAGCCTTCCAAAAAACTGGGAGGAGAAGTAGAATCTTTTGACCCTGCCTTGGGAAATAGTCTACTCTCAATAACTTTTGCCATATTTTAAAGTGCAAGGCCTAAACAAATTGACGGATTACAGATTTGTTTCTGAGATATTTCAAATGCAAATGTTCCTTTTTTTCTACACAAGTATTCCCAGAAGTGAACCATATTGAATTATGGACTAGACTAACTACACACAGAGACTCTCAACTCCATTAACTATATGATCAGCCTTCATAAATGGCCTCTTAACTACTAAGCATCGGCTGATCCTAAAAGAGTCTGAGAAGCACAGGCACTGCCTGAGATTGCCTCTGTGTTCATTTGTAAGTCAAATGTTGTGCTGAGGCAAATCAGGCAGGCTGAGTGTGCCACTAGCACACACGCGAGAGGTCACGTGACCACTGTCCGTTAGTGGGTCTTCTGGCGCCCACCTGCACTCACACAGTGTTTCTGCTGATGGGGATTAGGCTTTGAAGGGGGGGTAGGGAATGGGCGCCGTCCTCCTTACTTTTCAGCCCTGTTGATTCTGGCTCTGTCGTACGGCGATGAGCAGACAAGATGTGAATGCTAATGCAGGCCTGAAGGAGAGCTGTGTGTGTGTGTGTGTGTGTGTGTGAGAGAGAGAGAGAGAGAGAGAGAGAGGGGGAGAGGGAAAGAGAGAGAGAGGTATTGTTGAGGAGCTCAGGTTAAGACAATAAACGGGCGGGAGAGCAGAGAGCAGACAGTGCATTTCTGGTGCTTTGAGTTCAGTCTCTTTCCCACAGGCTCCCGCTGGAAACCTGCGGAGGCAAAATATTTGGTTTGGAGGTTCAGATGGCAGCGCTGCAGTCCAAGCTCAACCGCACGCAGGATGAGCGCGATGGACGAGGGGGCGGAGGGGAGGCAGGCACGGCCGCAGACACCAGCGCTGAGGCCCGTGACACCACATGGCCCGCCGGTGCTCAACCAACCAGCGGCCCGGCCAGACCGGCCCCAGTCAGAAGAATGCCTGCCCTCACCCACAAGAAAATGAGCAGGCCCCAGTGAAGAGTACGTCTCCTGTTGGCTCCAAATTCCAAACATGCAGCATTCTGACGGATTTCACCATCATGGAATTTGGTCACCTGGAAGAGCTGACACTGACTTTTCTTCCGGAAAGAGGTGGTCTGGTGAGTCACCAGTTGACATGGATTCGACATCTAACACACACACGCACACTGTGAGGGCCGCTGAGCAGTCAAAACCTCAGTATTAGCCAAGACCGATACTAACCCACATAAAACTGAAACACTAAGCATTTTTGTAAATCCCGAGGAACCACCGCTTGGCGTCACGCTTTTGGTTTCCGATGTTTATTTTTGCCTGGCCAACAAACTAAGGGCCCTGTCATCAAAGTAAGGAAATGGGCCTCGGCATCTCTTGACCACCGAGAGCACTTCAAAGACTGACACAGGCTGGATTTGTGATTAGTGACCAGGAGTCAGCCTGCTCCAATGGCCTCTTTAATTAGCCAGCAGCAACAGTTGGTAAATACTACCCCAACCTCAGCACCCCCATCCCCCCTGCAGCCCCCCAACCCCCACCCCCCACCCCGCCTCCACGACCTCCTTTTTTTGCAGGGGTCTGATAACATCTCCACAGAGCCAAGAATCCCCCTATCAGAGTCACAGATACAAATTGCCTCACTGTAATGCTGTGAGATTGGGGCCACTAAGAGCTTTTTCTTCAGGAAAGCTTTCAGACAGACTGGAGTCGTGGTTTACAAAAAAAGGCCTGCTTCTTTTATTAGGCAGAGTAGCCCAATATGACTCTGAAAGCTGCAGTCGGCAGCACAAAGCGTGTGGGTAAAGTGACGACGGTGGCGGCTTTCTCTCTTAAAGCCCAATGTGTAGAACAACACAACCGTATCAAACATCCACTCAATTCTCTGTGTTACTTTTTTATGTTTTTATTTATTTTTGACAAATCATTCTGAGGAATGCGAGGCTTAATCATTTGCCCATAGTGCTGGCTGTTCTGCAGGGGACAACATCCGTCTGTGTAGCCTTGATTGCACATACAGTACTCTCCCTTGGGGCTGCTGTGACAGCTTGCCTGTACTATTCAAAGCAGGAAAGAAGTATGCATTCCTTTGTATTCATTTTGGACAGCACACAAGAGCGTGAGCTCAGAGGAAACTGTGAGAGACAGGTGTTGGGCAGAAGCAGCGTTCGCCCTCCAGCTGCACTGACAATAGCACTTACTTTGAAGGGGAATGGCTAGGATAGTCGATTTTTAGAAATGACCTGCAGAGTCAAGCATTTTGCGCTCGGCTCCCAGACATGCTGCACTGGACACTCGAGTGTCAGAAGCGAAGACAAACACATGGAGCTGACATGCTCATGCTCAAACAAAATGACGGTAACAATATCAGTCAAGAAACAAGGTCAACATTGCATGTACGCGTGTGTGTGTGTGTCATTTTTAGCAGACCTATTGTATATCAAGTTGTTTCGAGGTAAATCTGCAACCTTTTGTCTTCTTCCACACATGATATCCATTGAAGGCAGTGATGTGATGTTTGATGAGAGACTAATGATTGTATATCTGAGACCAGTTGCATGCATACTTTGGGTAAATGAAAGTGACAAGATGTAAACAAATGGTAAAGCCTGTTGTCAACAAAAGGAGATCTGTGCCTATATTCAGTTTCAGCTACACAATATGTTCAGCCTTGCAGTAAGCAAAAGATGCCTCTAAGTTTATGTCAGCCAATGGAAAATGTAGAAATTGTGCCTTAATTGTTGACTCTCTTATTTGGTTTTGGGAATTTCTCAAGCAACTAGCTTGCTAGTTAATGACCCCCAGTCCGATTATGAGGAATGTTTTGGGTGTATGTTCTGAATTAGAGTCCGAAAGCTGTTCTGTTGTGATCACAGATTGCCCCTTTATATCTGAGTGTCATGCTATCACAGCCAGAGCAATTCCACAGAACGTTGAAATGGGCTGACCACTCATTCGTAATGCAATGAATCATGCTATATATCAGGAGCAGTTGCAGACAGTGACAAGACTCTAGACTAGAACAAAAGATGTGGTGTTTTTATGGACTTCACATTTGGATCCAACAAAGATCATCTTCCATCCAAGATGTTTTTTTTCAGTATAAATACAGTTGAACTGCCCTGCGCCCCTCCTTACGCCTCACACCCAACCAACCATCAGCTGAAGGCGACCAACGGAACAAATGAAAGCTAAACTTGTCAACACACCAGCAGTAATAAGGACTGAGGTGCAGTTGAGACGAGCTGTGAGATACGCCTGGGAGCTGGGAGTCAGAGCTGGGGTCTGGAACATAAGAGTGGACGTGTTGGTCAATGACTGATCTTTGGAATCAAGCAGGCGTGAATTAGAAGGAGTGAGTGTGAAGCAGCCCCACACCTCAGCAAGTGCCAAAACGAAACATTTTACATTTTGCGGCTGACGTCACGTCACTGATGAAAGTTCGTCACATGGCAAGTATTGAGGGACTTTTTTCGTTTTTCAAAAAAAAGTCTGAGCTGTTAAAATCACCCTTATTTCTTTCCTGGGGCTTGAGCAAACCTCAAATCAAATCCACATGAGCCGCACACATGCACGCACGTGATCTTGGAAATAACCAGCTATTAATTATCATCAGGAAATGTATAGCGTATAGTCCCCTCCTTCATTTATGGAGTATCTTGAACAACTTAGTTTGAGGAGAGAGCAAGGGAGAAAAAAAATGGTATGTTTCTTAGTTGCCAAGGAGAGCTGGTCCCAAACAGAGGAATGATATTTGATACACAGTTCATTTCTCTCAACAACAGGGGCGCCCTCTCTGGCTAAATCTCTCGGGAGAGTCCAGGCGTGTCCAAAAGTGTTTCCAGCAAGACAGGGTATTTTCCAACACTCGGTATTAAACTGGCGACTCCACAAAGGGGCAGACTGTAAATTCATTTAGCTCTTGTTATGCCGCAATAATTGTGGTATGCGAGTCCTCGGTCCGTCCAAACCACAGTAAACGAGAAGTCGAACAAACCAAACGAAACGGAGGAGAGAGGAGAGTCCAAGTGCTGTGGACGTCACTGGTGGCGTGGTGCTGCGTGTTTGTGTTGCATGTGTGTGTGTGTGTGGTGGTGGTGTCATAGGCTTTGTCTGCTTGATGTGTGCACTGACGTCCGACAGAGGGATTGGAATGGCTGAGTGACACTGACAGGCACGCGGGGTGACTCAGTTCGAGGGAATCACACCAGGGGCTATTTACTGCACCAGAGGCCCTGGGGTTCGGCCCAGACGGGGCCCCGCTCACGGCGCTTGACAGTGACCAATCTCAGGGATATTACCAAAGGGAGTGGTGGGGGGGTGTTAGGTGGGTGGAGGTGTGTGTGTGTGTGTGTGTGTGTGTATGTTTTGGGGGGGAGGGATAGAGACCATGAGGATCCCCCCTCCCTCTGAGGAGCTGAAAAGCGTGACATTGATCCAGGCCAGTGGGGTTCCCCGAGAGCAGTGAAAAAAGTCCTAATAAATTCCATGTGTGTCAGGGCTCTGGCGTGGGGCCCTGGGCATCTTGATCACATTGGTAGCGTGGCTCGACTCGCTGTGCCTCGCTGCACACTCGGTCCTGTTACTTACAGAGAGCGCAGCACCCCGGCTGAGTAATTACATCTCTCTTCCTCTGGGCTAATGAAAGGAGGACAGGCTGTTTTGAGTGGATCAGTGCAATGGACTGTATGCAAGTGTGTGTGTGCATGTCTGTGTGTGTGTGTGTGTGTGTGTGTGTGTGTGTGTGTCTGTGTCTTTGTGTGTCTGTGTATGTGTATATTTCTATTATGTGTAAAAATATTTCTGTTGTAACACTGTATTCAGAGTGGAATAAATGCTTCTTATTATCTAATCCACAGTTCCATGACTTGAGCATAACTGTCTTAACTGAATGAAATGTAAAACTGGCAAAAACTTTGTTTAGAAACACACTCCAGCATGGAGACGGTCATCAGGCCATTATTTGCATGTTCTTGTGCTCAACAAGTTCAGTCAGGTTTGCTTGGAGTACATCACTTCACTTTAAATGAAAGTGATCAGCTCCATTTGGTTTGTGTGTTGATGCATCGCCGCTGGCATCCCTGAAGGGACACAACAGTCAGTTCTGTTTAAGGAATCACGTTTTTATTTTTCAGGAATGGATTGTTCCTGCGGATGGCTCCCCCGAGAACACCAGAGGGTTACGGGCATATTTTTTTATAAACAATTACAGCAGATGTTGCACTCCCGGGCCGGCCAACTATTATTTCTGTCCCTAATAGATTCCAGGGGTGAGAGGAGAGATTAATGGAAAACAGAGGGAGGCTCGATTTCACCACATAGCCATAGGTCTGCTGAGGGCTATGGAGCCTTTATGACACACACTGGTTTCAATCTATTTGACCAATAGCAAAGCTCATTCAGCAGTGCTTAAGGGAGAGGCCTTATGATTTTATGCGCTGCAGTGAGACATTAGGAATAATTTTCTCATCACTTTTCCACTGATTTTCCTGTTAGACCTGTGCTGTATATGCGCTGTGAATAATATGATATAATCTCTTCATTTCTGTTAATCCCCACTGGCAAATTACTGGCCTGGCAGGTTTTTTTTTGCTTTGGTGTGCACTTGCACTGCTAAATGAGCTCCAACCACCTATAAGATAATTGCTAGTTTAAGAGGAAATAAGCACCTGGAGGATGGCGTTTGTGCTGATGGTGCCGCTCAGGCTCATCAATGCTGATGAGGACATTGGCCCTGCAAACAACTCTCTGTTGCGTTTTTATCCTTCCACAAAAGAAGGTTATACCAAATGGAGCAGAAGTAAGGAATGTTATGGATCAAATGACCACAGCATGCAGGTCTCAGGTTAAAACTTGCTCAAATCCAAATCTGTTGCCATTTCCTGATCCCATCTCTCTCCCAGTCAACTCCTAACTACTCTATCTTGTCCTACCAATACAGGCTAGACAGACCCATAAATAAATGTTCAAATGAATAAATAAATAAAATTCCAATGTGTAAGAATTTTGCAATCCTTCCATGTTTGTGGTGTGTTTGCCTGCATGTAGTACAAGCCGTGTGCTATTTAATCTTCCTTATCGCATCTTGGATATGAGGAGCTGGCTGATGCACAAATGGATCGGCCTGGAGGTGTGCAGCGGTGTAAGTTTATGCCCCGCCAAACTGAGGTGAACCTCAGCTGACATATGCAATGTCTGGAAAATATATTACGTAGAATCAGCGCAACCACAGTCACACGAGAAGGTGATAGTATTAGGGCTGCTGACAGGGTGTTTGCAATGAATCTATATTCCACATCAATCTGGCTACAGACACCCCAAAGGTAGGTTCCTGTGGGGGGAAGGCAGAGAGAGATGGAGAGGGAGAGAGAGAGATAGAGAGAGAGTGAGAGCCCAAAGACTTCCTCTTAACCCCTGCGGCTGCGACATGATGGGAAGAAACCTGGCCACCTCAGAGTCCTCACCAGTCCCATTACCCGGTGAAAAGAACGAGAGTCTCATCTTTTCTCATTCCGCACTGAGTAATGAAACCACCTTCCAACTGAAGTTCATTTGCATAAAGTTTAGAGTTTTATAAACATGATCAAAGGTGAAGCTGATTTAAAAAGAGCCAAAACAAATTGTTCGCAAAAAGTTTGTTAACATATATAAGGTGTGTGCCTGTGTGTGTGTGTGTGTGTGTAGGGTGAAGTGAAAATAAAAACTGATAAAGGTGTGGTTCCCACTGTTGCTTGCGTTTAAAGGTCATTAGAGTCTGGCGGGGATACAAAGGATGCGTTTTGTGGCTTGATGGGTTGTGGCGCCACTCGTACCAGACGCCACCCGTGCCAAGTGCGAGACGAGCCGGAGCAAGGAGTCGGCCCGAGCGCCTGGGCATGATCAGTGCGCTTCCCCGGCGATGGCTGCTGCAGCAGCAGCATATTTCCCAGCTGAGCTCGGCAGCGCTGCGTGCCTCGGCTCTGGGCACGCCTCTTCAGCTCAGCTTGTTAAGAACCTGTTATGATTCGGGGCCTGCTTGCCAAACTCAAGCACACACATACATACATACACATGCACACACTCAAAGCAGAACTCCCTCCCCTTCTCTCCCTCTCTCGCTGGCTACATGAGAGGTGTGCCAAGTTTGTATGAATGCGTATGTGTGTGTGTGTATGTGGTGTGCATGTGCGTGTGTGTATTTTCACTTTCGTGCTCTGTTTTCTTTCTGACTCTCTTTGTTACCTTGAATCAGAGAGAAATTCACCACATCTGTGTTTCTATTCCAACATGTCCAAGAATCCATCTCTTCCTTGTTCCCTTCTGCAAACGCAGCCCCATATTTCCCTGCTTGAGCATGGATTATGTATGGTGGTGTTTAAGAACAATTAGGTCCAGCCAGTGCCCAGAACATAGCCAGCTTACACCTTCTGCAGGCTGTTGCTGGTCTTTTGCACGACTGTCAGCAAGTCTGTTCAAGTACCACTTCTTCAAGGCATTGGTTTTGCATTTTTCAATCCCAGTGTTTGGCTATTTTTTGAGGCTTCGACAGTCAGCAAATGTCTCGTCTGTCAGCACATCCCATCTTAAGAGAAAAAAAGAAAACCAGCTGTAGCCCTACAACCATTTTTCTTATACTTACACGCAATTTTACAGTCATAAGAAATATGGATGAAGATCTGTATCACTGTGAAAAAAATAAGGGAAGGATTGTGATCTATCAGTGTCATCTTACGGTTACCTACTCTTACAACACTGACATGATAGTGTGTGTGTGAGAGAGAGTGATGAATGATCATTTGATTTATGTTCATGTCACATGGTGGCATGTCATTAACACACACACACACAGCCAAGTCTGGGGAGTGACATTGACGATGATGACAGCCATGTTTTCCCTCTCAAAGCCCAGCAGTGTAATAGCCTGGGCTTTGTAGCTCCACAAAGTGTGTGTTCCCTGGCAGAGCTTTGAAGTTGGCCGGGGTGTCTTTAGATTCAGTTCCCAGTGGGGACAGCCGACTCCTTCATAAACACACTGCTTTGTCTGCTCTGATGGCATGTGAGAAACAGTTAAGGTAAATTTTGAATGACAGGTGTGATGATGGGCTTTCATTAGTGGTTGTGAAATTGATTAATTTACGGTGGGAATCTCATCAGCAAGGAATTTCTCTTGGCTTTGAAATACTTAATTTTAATTATGATTATTTCAAAATTCGTAAAATTGGTGTGCATAAAATAATAATAAAAAAAAACAATGAAATAAGAATAAGACACTATTGATGACACTATTTTACTTAATATATTACTGAAACTGGGAGAGTTTTTCAGAATATTACTGCAGCCACATGTGAAATACTTAAGTCTTCAGTCCTGGGATAAATATTAAAGTCATAACTATTTTACACTGCCTGTGTTTTGGCGTGTAAGAGGCCTTTGAGAGTGTAATTCATTTTCCCACAGGAGGACTGGCTAAGTGACATTGTTAAGACCCCAGTGGGGTGCCTCTGTACCATTACAAACCAATGACTGTATTCCCAGCAGGGGCAACCTGGAAGATGACCTCCTCCTCTCCCACAGCTCACCTGGAAAAAGAGAGGCCAGATACACACACACACACACACACACACACACCCCTCTCCTCTCTGTTTTCTCCTGCTTTCCCTCCCTCTGGCTCCCTCACACAATACATTCCCTCCAATGGGGCTTTATTATCCCGTCTGCAGCAGGAGGTCCAGTGAGGCTTGTATAGATGCATTCAGGTGCATTCTGTTGCCTCTCTCCATTCTGAGCCTGACAGGCAGACAGGGCACCAGGGCTGTTGTGTGGCGTCTGGAGGGACCCCTGGTGTGAGCCTGTCTCAGGTGTTTGTTTGGGGGTAAACAAACACAGGCTTTGTCTGCGCAGGCATGTTTATCAGGCCAAATCAAAGCCCTGCTCATTTGTTGCCTGCATGACAATGGCTGCATAATGAAGTCAAGGATTGGGCCTTATTCTTTAGCCCTGTTCTGCTTGTTTAGCCTAATGCTCTGACCTTCTAAGCTGGGAGCGGGAAAAGCCTGTCAGGTAAAGAGAGCTAGAAAAAAAGAGTCCCTGAGTTATTTTTTGTGTGTGTGTCATTTGCAATTCAAACAACAAAATCACACTGCCCACAGTCATATTACATGCATGAGAAGTATAACCTTCAGCCTAAGGTTAAAGTCATAGTCATAGTCTGGCGAGGCAGGCTTAATAAGTGGACCTATTAGTCAGAGTCTGCCTATGACAACCATTTTTAATAACTGAGCCAGATTATTGCTTTGAGGAGACAATTTTTTCCAAGGCATCTCTTCAAGATATGAAATAAGAGTGAATTAAAGAATTAGTTTGATTAAAATCATTAAGTTCAAAGCTTGGATGATACTGTCTGTTTATGTTCCCTGAATATATCTCATGATCAAGATTTCTCTCATAGATGTCATAAAGAACTTGGTGAATCGTAGTTAATATCTTTCAGATTTCTTTTAATATATGAATCTAAATTATGGTATATATGGGTGCACTAACAAATAATATTACAAATACCATGGCATTTTCTTGAGTTATGGACGTGTGACAGTTTGTGTATATATTGTGTGTATATATATATGTATATATTTCCCAGCCAGGACACACATAGAATATGAGAGAACCAAGGGAGAGGGTAACAAGATATACCCATTTTTCTACTTCCTTTGAGCAAGAAGATTTGCTGCAGTCTTTTTTATTTCAGTTGAGCTCCCTAAACTTAAAATGACAGCAACAGCAAAGAGTGTATATGAGACTTTGGAAAATTGCACAGTTGGTCAGCACTTCAATAGTTAGTTACCAACCTGAAATGACATGTTTCTAGTGAGATTGTATAATTACACGATTGGGGGCTCGCCTGCATGTGTAATGTGAGGCCTTTGTGTGTTTGGGGAGGGAAAAGAGTTCAGATGGAGGAGAGGGAGGTGTGGCATTGAATAAATAAAAGATGCCCCCCCTGCCCCCAGCACCACCCCCTCCATCTCCATCCCCTTCCCCACTTGCCCCCCCCCCCCCCCCCCCCCCCCGATGGTTTGTTATTCCATGTCCAGCCCAAACAGTATGAGGACAGAGAGAGGGCCTATGTGCTTCAGCATGCTCCAGCCCTCCCGTGAGCCCACATGTCTTGCACAAGAGGTGTCCTTAATTTGTTTGGTATGAGCACCCGGCGGAAGAATGCAGGTATGTCTGTCTAGACAGTGCGTCCGACTGATCCCCTGTCTGCTCCCATGGTTTGCAGCCATTCCCATGGCTCAGTCACTGCCACTATGTGTCATGACCCCTGCATCTCCCTGGCCACCTGCTCCCCTTTACAACAATATGTAACCCAGAGAACACAACAGCCTCAACTTCCATGGTTTTTCTTAAACTGTTCTGTGTCATTTGGTGAGTGTTGGTTGGTTGATGGGATTCACAGTGAGGTCATTTCCTAATCGACATTCCTGGCACGGTGGAACATCTAATATATTTGGTATTTGCACAGTTGATTGCACTTTATGGCTGCCAAAGCTGAATAGTTGGTGGTGTTGCATAAGTTCATACGCCTTGCAGCAAGGTCTTTGTTATTTCACACCTTAGGTTTAGCTGTGCTTTTACGTGAACATCCACTTTCATGCCCCACATGATCTTGAGTACTCTGGTGTGTTTATTGTGAGTGTCACTGAGGCTGAGTGATTGAGAGGTGGCATTATAAGGGGAAAAAAACAAAGTGTAGTGCTGACAAAAACAAGGTATGATAAATATGCAGCTCAAAGAAAACAAATGGCAGTCAATGACAGCCCTTACTGGGCCTTGTGCGTTTGAGGCTCTGGTATGGCACAACCAGAGCAACAAAAGAACACCGTAGTTTCTCGTGAGAATAAGTTGCAGGAATGTCTGTGTATTCTCCACCAGCCCTGCGAGTTCTTTACAACCATTTCGTTGCTCTGCTGAAACTACTGAGGTTGTGAATATTTCCTGTACTCCGGGAAGGGATCCAACATATTCCATTCTCTCTCTCTCTCTCTCTCTCTCTCTCTCTCTTTCTCTGTCTGTCTCTCTGGAAACTAAATACAGTGTTCAACGACCATGTTGAATAGAGTCGTAATGGGCATATTCACACATATCGGAGGAATAATATTATTTTTTCTCGTGCTGAAATGGCAGAGCAGGGAGTGGGAGTTGAGTTTCCCAGGACTTTTTACAGGTGATGTGGGGCCTCTGAGTTTGTGGAAAGTGAGCCGCTCAAAGGGGCCATCTCAGCAAAGCTTATGCACAGTGCCCTGCGCTGAGGTGCCTTTTGAAGACGACGACTATTTGAAGTCAAATCAAACATCTGTGGAATGCCTCTCACCAGGGTCTGTTATCTTACTGGGCCTCGGACAAAGAAACCATATGTACATCAAACTGGGCAAAAAGACTTCACCATCACAGTGAACGCAGTGGCAAAAAACACAAAGAAAACAAACAGGTTTTTCCAACTGAGATGCTACTCTTTTTCACACTTGACCCACTGAAAAATGCCCACCCTGTGTTGCACGTACAGATCTGAGCGGTGCCCAACTGACTCCGTAACTGAAGGCATTCAGTGTTTGTGAGTCATGTGGTTAGCCTCCCACCGTTCTGGCAGGTTGACTGGGGCTTTCAGGCTATGAAGTCTGGGTAATAGCATAATTAGACCAAAAGCACCTTGTGTCTGAGCAAAGGGGGTAGCGGGCCCCCAGAGGCATTAAACACACATCTTTCATGTCGACTAAAGCACTCCTCTAAATCCCCCTGTCAGGTTGGGGCTGAAGAGGCAAACAATGCAAAACTGGCTGCCGTGTTGCCAAGTGTTTTCACAGTCACACACAAACACACACACACCCGCTTGTGCATAACAGGCAGCATGCATGTGACTGGAAGAGTCAGGGCGAAAACAGACAGATTTCATCAGTGATGTCTCAAGTTGATAGTGCCAACAACAGAAAAATGGTATCCATCCACAGAAGTAGCCCAGTGAGTCATCAACTGTCTTTTCTGATCTCCGGGAGTGGAAAAGGCCTGATATGTGTTGGTGCCAAATTTAGTTACAGAGGAATTTGCCTTGGTGATTTGTTGAGTTTTATGTGTCTGTTTGCTGTGAAATTAAGCCCCACAAAAATGCGGATACTGGATCTGGATGCAAATATTTGCCCGTTCTAAATGCAAACAAGGAATAGCCCTTTCATGACTCTTCGACTAATAATACCATTAATAGTGATTTTTTTTTTTTACACAGAGCTCTTTATTTGCATATAGCTGCCAAATACAAGTTTGCTGTCTTTGTGAGAGCCATTGGCATAAAAGAGATAGATAGATAGAGAGAGAGAAAGAGAGAGAGAGATAGAGAGAGATGGTATTGTTGTTCCTGTTTATGTGCATGAAGTTGCCTAGTTCAGAAGAACTTTTTCATTCAACAAGTTTTTTTCCCATGAGCTGTAAGCTGACCTGAACAGATTTGCCACCTAAGAACCTGAGTGTTCAGTTGCCCAGATTTATGTGAGATACTGAAAAATAAGATAAGCATACTCACTCTCACCCTTTTTAAAAGATATTAGATGACCTGAATATTGTCCTTGTACAAATTTAAATGGAGAGCTATGGACTTGTGTTTTAAAGAGTAAGAACTGAACTTTGAGCTAATTCTGCTGATTTCAGTTTGTTGCCCTTTTCAGCAACTGCACTGCAATATTTTTTCACTATTAGGTCAGCTCTGAGATGAGTAACATGACAGATATGTTTTACCACTCTGATTGTTCATAGCAACCATATTAAAATATCAGTGTGCTTGTCTGTAGCCCAAAAGGTGGGAGGCCTTGTCATCTTTCATTTGAAGTCTCTGGAAAAACAGCTTTATTGGTGTTCCAACTGTTTATTGTTGGAGTCATGAACCAGAGAATCAGTTAGGCTGAATCACAGAGTGATGGGACATAAAACAATCATAGGGGCGTATTCATTTATGTGAAGCTTCCTGCTGGGTACAGTGACTGCCTGGACCCCTCTCAACTTTTCCATGCCATTCTCAGTGTTCGACAGACTCATTCATGTGGGCAACCTTGAAATAAAATTCATACTTTCCCAATCAAATGCACACAGTCAATTTCACTCTGTTGTATCCCATAATGATGGAGGAATACTTGGTGGAGGGTAAAAAGCCCCTCCTCACTATTCTCCATTTAGAACTGAAAATGTGGCCAATTGTCTAAACAACTTGGGCTAAGAAAATCCAACAAGAGAATAAACTCTTAGATGAGACCACGCTCACAGCTGCGCTTTTTATTGTATGGGATGTTTTTTTGACCAATACGAGTCTGGGGCTATGTGCAGATAATAATGTAAACCTCTTGCGTTGAAAAGGCGACTTCATGCAGGCATCTCTACATTTCACTGTGTTTTCTTGGCCTGTTTTACAGAGGAACGTTTAGCAAAGGCTGTGCAAGCAAAACATCCTGACCACAAAGGCTGACATTAAAGTGACTCTGGTTTGGCTGAGCTGAAGGGCTGCATCTGGTGAGTTGCTGTGAGGTTGGGTGGCTGAGTGGTGGATCTCTCTCTCTTTCCATCTTTCTCCCTCTCTCTCTCTGTCTCTCTCTCACTCACTCCTCTTTCCCCACCCCACCATCACTGGAGCCATTAATACATGAGTTTGTTGACCTGACCTGGGGCACGGGTTGTCTGTCAGAGCCATAGTACAAATCCACTTTGCTGTTTGCAAATATTTTAGTGTAAATGTATAGTAAATCACATCCACACACCTCTCTCTCTCTCTTTCTCTCTCTCTCTCACTCTCTCTCTCACACGTGCACACACACACACACACAGTTGAGAGAATCAGTCATCGGATCAGATGACATCTGTCACCCATCCCATGCATTGTGGTGCTCTCTGTAGGACTCCAAATTCTCCCACCTGGGCGTCATCAGAGGAATGGAGAGGTGGACACAGGCCAAAGATTAACCGTCATGAAAGCGCCCAAGAGAAAGGCTGTCTTGCACATGTCCACAGCACCACCACACCTTCCTGTGAACAACTCTTTGTGTGTGTGTGTGTGTGTGTTTGTGTCTGTGTTTGCATGTGTGCAGCCCATTTGTGTGTGTGTGAGTGTATGAAAAGTAAGTTAATCCTTGCTGGAAGGTATGCTGTTCATTTTTCTTCATCCTCAGAAATTATGGATTCATTCCTATATGTCATCTAAAACATAACCTGACAGGAGCTCAGGGATTTCTCTCTCTCTCTCTCTCTCTCTCTCTTTCACTCTGTATCTCTCTTTGAGAGTAATGCTAATTCTCACGCTAATAATTTGCATGCTCCGGGGACATGGCAGAGGTTAAACCTGTTTCATGGTTATTAGTCATTATTCACTCACACACTACTGTGTGAGCAGCATTCCTGCTGTATGCCAAACACAAGCCCACAGTGTCACACATGCCCGTGTCCATAAAGTGGTAGACTTAGCTCCTTGTGAAACAGAATTCATAGAATGGCAGTTTTAAAGTGCCGTTCTTTACCATGGCAACCATCTACACAGATGAAAATACTGAGCTTCGTCGCCTCATTTTAACCTTCTCTCTTTTTCTGCGGAAATGTCAGTCTTGGTGACCTCAGCGGATCTTAAGTCCTACAAACTGGGTTCATATATTCATCTCACATCATGTCCAGATATGTCAGCCTGTTTTGCCCAACAGCCTTGCATGACTATGTTGCAAAGTCTGCACATTTGAGCAATTTCTGTCCACTTTTCAATATCAGTTGTGCAACCAACCAGTCATTCTAGAGTCATTCTAGTGTAAAAGTAAACAACATTTTGTCTTAATAAAAAACACCTACAACACATTATTTAATGTCGGACATTTTTTGTCTTTTGTCTTTTTGACTGATATATTCACTGACAGATGCGTAAGCTATTTGCATGTGCACATTTTTGTTCTACAGCTGTGACAATACAATATCTCCTAGTTCTTCCCTTGGGCCTGGCAAGGGCATGGCAGTGCTAGAATGCCCCACATTCTCATGCTGTGGCCTGTTTTCTGACAGACTGGTGTTTTGACGCTGATAGATGTCTCTCAGGTAAGAGCGGTTAGGCAGCTGTCTCACCGATCTTGACCCTTGGCTGTTCACCTCACGTGGCACGAAACCTGAACAGAAATGCCTTGGAGGAACAAGGTGTGCCAGTGGGCATGGAGCTTCTGCCAAGGTATGGGCAACCAAACGTTTTTCCTCTGCCTTGTAATGTTGTGTCATGTCGTGTAGTACATCAGGTGACTATGTTCAATAATGGGAACTATGTGTGCTCAATTAAAAAAAGAATGGAACTAATACTAGGTGTACAGAATGTACTGTTCTGCCGTGAGCCTTGTCATAACATCAAACATGCTAAGGAGATCATTATGTTATTATGACCACAGTTACATGTTTTTTCTTCATGATGTTTATCAGTGAGGTTTTTTTTTTTTTAACTATGTTTAAAGCGTGATTTTGAGCTATTAATCATGAATTAATCATGTACAACATTTTGAAATTGACTACATTTGTTCACACATCTATTGTTATGATAAAGTGATAAAGTGTTTCTTGGTCCTCCAGTTGTTTTCAAACACCTGGAAATCATCCAGACTGCAATCTTCTACATACTAGGACATAACAGTGGAGAAATACAGCATCTTGTGTCAGCTAGATCCTGGAGAAGATGCTGGATCTAAATCTATTCATTGGGAAGCAGACCTGAAGATCCTTGGGCTCCTCATCCCATTGATTTAGCACTTACTGTAATTGCTCGTATTTAAGGAATGAGTCACTTGTCATGATTAACAACACTGTGTCAATATGCTCAGCAGTTTTGACTCCAGCATCAGATAAGGCTGCCAGCAGTGATAGATCTGTTCCTAAGCATGTTCATAATGTGTGTGCTCTTTTAACCATCTGTTTGATTTTCTGTCATCTCTATGCTTGGTGTCTTTGGTTAGTGAAAAGAGGGGAAGTATTTTTGTGTGCTTCAGTAAAAAGTTGGGTTTTGAAAGAATGTCTCTGTACTTTGTTGTAACATGCACTCTTTTGTAGACCCACCTTTTTGTGAATTCTCTCTCTCTCTCTCTCTCTCTCAGTAGTATGTAGGGCTACATGAATGTGCAGTATATGATTGTTTGGAAGAATCTGACCATATCCAACACACTCTCAAGATTGGTAAATATTGATATATTCAGTTTAATTTCCTTCTGAGCTTCTTATCTGAAGTTCATTTAAAATCATGCCCCCCTAAAAATTCAAAAGAAGCAAAAACAGACTGTAAATCAAAATGGCTTTCTCACATTTCTGCCCAAAGTATTCACACCAACCTTGTGTGTTATTGCGCAATCCCGGGACTCTTTCTCAGAATTAGCTGAGCCTGAGTCACTGGCAGCTGTGCTTTCACTCAGCGTGAGCATCTCTCCTCCATCTTTCCTCCACAGCTCCTGATGAGCAACTCTCTCTCTCTGTCTCTCTCTCTCTGTCTCTCCCTCTCTCTCTCTCTCCCTCTCTCTCCATATATGACCAAAGCTAAAGGGTTATGGAGTCTCAGGCCACAGGGAGGGAGTGAATGAGTGAGTGAGTGAGTGAGTGAGTGAGTGAGTGTGGCCTGGTCAAGCAGGGGCTTGTTAACTCCCTGACCTCATCTTGAAAGTTCAGCATGAGAGTTAGGTTGACGGAAAGGCTACGGTATGATTTTACTGTAAGCATTCCCCATGAGATACAGCGTGTCATTGTGGTTATGTTGTTTCCTGGGCAACAATATGCTAGGTGTGTGTGTGTGTGTGTGAGAGAGAGAGAGAGAGTGTGTGTGTGTGTGAGACACAATCTTAAATACATCTCAGTTGTATTCAGTTGTATTCTGTCAGGCAGACTTTTGGGAATAAGAAAGGAAGAGAAAGAAAAAGATTTTCTGTAAATATATATAAATATATATGTAAAAAATATCACTGTGCAATCCCCAGTTTCACTACAGTATGTCTTGTAAATTCTCCAGAGACATTCTATATGGATCTGAAGAGTATGTAAATCATGCCACAAAAGTATGAAGTTTCACTACACATTGGACCATGGACATGAAATATTCAGTACAGTTAACATTTCAAAGTATACCTCATCATCCACTTGAAATATAATCCACTTCACCATTTGAACATTTTCCATAGGCTTATAGTATTCCTCTGAATAAGTAAGTGACAGTGACCAGCTGATTCACTCTGTCCAGTCCTGTGCAGTACCACTGTGAGCTTGGCCTCACTTGCTAGTGAGCTTGACACTTGCTGTGAGTTGCTGATTGGAATCCAGTTAGTTGTAGGACTGAACTGCACAGTTTAACACAGATTACTTTGGCATCATGACCTAGATGGGAGTGAGGTGTTGGGAGGTGAGTGTAATGATAGTTAGCTGGTCAGTTTAACTCTGGTTACAAACTGAACATCATTCCTGATCACCAACACTCATGATTCCATGAGCAGCATCACTGCTCGTCTCACTTCCATCACTTACACTGTAAGGCCACAGGTGTACAACACATTTATCCTCCATGCATAATGTTACATCATGCCATGAAGAGAGTGGCTCTCACTTTTTCTATCCTGTTTTTACAGTCTGGCAGAGATTGTGCCACTGTCCTTCCTGATTGGGAGGGCACATTAAGAAACATGTTTGGTTTGCTTGTGGTTGTTTTGGTACAACTTATTCCCCATAACTCTTAAGCTCTCAAGCTACCATGTGCAAGCCTCACACTCTCGGATGTCATTTTTTGAGGACATCTGGATGTCTCTCTGAGACGACTGGTGGGTAGCATCCATTGTGTGCTATTCCTAGATATCATCATGTGGTTTGTGGAGTCTATTTTTACATGTTTTTTTTTTTAAAAAAACACACTTTCCCCCCTCCACTTCTACGCTTATTAGTCTTCATCTCCTTTGCACACCCTCTTATTTGAAGGAAATAATCTGTAAATTGCATGCTGCTTTGTGCCTAATCATAACAGCTCAAAGTAAATAGGTCACAATGAGTGCCCCCTTTCTATTTTTCCCTGGAGTCAAATGAGAAGCACATGTGTTCCCGGGGGTTTATTTTTACTCTTGTTTTAAAGTAGCCCTGGCGCTGCACCACTGGTGGCTGTTATGACGAGTGGTCCCAGTGGAGAAGGGACCAAATTATGGGGGAGGAGAAAGAAAGAGAGAGAGAGAGAGGGAGAGGGAGAGCAGGAGAAAGCATATGTCACCACAGAGCTTTTCCTACAACCACAGGGGGAGGTGTGTGGATGTGGGGGTTTCATTTAGGGACTAGATGGGGACAGGAGGACCACTGCGTCTGGACAAACAACTGTGTTGTAACCATCTCAGTGGAAGAGTATGGAGTGAAAGTTAGCCAAAGGTGTGTGTTTGTGTGTGTGTGTGTGTGTGTGTGTGTGTGTGTGTGTGTGTGTGTGTGTGTGTGTGTGTGTGAGAGAGAGAGAGAGAGAGAGAGCGTATGTGTGTGTAAAATGAGTGCATTGGTGGTGTGAAAAGCCTGGAGCTTGTGCAAGAAACAACAAATTTCATGGTTATGACAGACGCTGCAAATTACAGAATAGAATTTAGACCCAGAGTAAAAACTGGTGAACACAAGTCCTCCAGGACGCTGGGATGTTTGCAGTAAGACAAAGAGCTGAATGAACCAACTTTGCCTAATTCTGGCTGTGATACTGATCTCAAACACATGTAGTGCATTTGCTGAAGCTATACAGAAATAGACCTGCTTATTTGGAGGGGTGGCCGTTGTGTACCACTTTCAAGCACGGATGTTTGCAATCTTGAAGCCACAGTGGGCTTTTACATGATCAGTAATTCACAAAAAAGTGGGCCATGGAAGATTTCATTTCTGGTTGGTTTTTGTACCTTTGTGTTGCCACATGTTAAATTATCACTTCAGCAAGATATGTATCATTAGGAGAGACAATGATAGATGTCATCTATCTGTGCTGCCGTTCTGGAGGAAAAGATGTGAGAGTATCCTTCAGAATACTTTCAGTTAATGCTGTTAATTTAATTGAAAGGCATAATTTTTTGTTTTTCCCCTTTTTATCAGAAAAAATGAAATGAAATGAAATGATACACCTTTAAGTAAACCAAGGTTTGGCACCGGATGTATCACAACACAATAAGAACAGATGATCCAGGAGATCATTGCCTCCTCTATTATGGTATCTCATTCAGTCTCTGTAAGACATTATAGTCTCTGTATTTAAACATCATATTTTCCATTATAGTGAAGCCACAACAGAAAAGACTCAGGACATGTACAGACATCTCTGGCATGCCCAGGGAGCCCTGGGCCAAACTTGGGAAATCCGGAAGCACATATCCGTTTCTATGCACAGCACTCACAGTGTATTGATGTGCTGTTTTTATTTTGTTGCTATACTCAGACCGATTTTGGGCCTCATGGCTGACGACTTTGCCATGCTTATTTGTGTTATCTCAAAGACAAAATACGTAATTTCCTCATGCATGGAGTAGTTAACAAATTCTTCAGTTTAAATATAGGCCCACGTGTTGTGTTGTGTGAGAATGCTACACATGAATAGACCTTGTCACAGCAACTACTGTCACTCCCAATTCTTTGTGTTGCAGCACACTGATGTGTGTGTATATGTGTGTGTGTGTGGGCGGTGGAAGAGTTGATCTGACAGAGTGATTCCCCAGGTATGGTTGGCCATAAGTATGATCTGACAGAGTGCAGCGCCCCTATGACGGAATGACTCGCTGCTGATGTCACAAACCAGGTGCACTCCCCTCAGCGAGAATGGTGGTTGCTCAGCGACTGGCTGCCAGACGGAAACAAACAGAGAGGGGTTTCCGTGCAGCGTACCTGTGTCTGAGAGAGGCTTAAGTCCCTGGCAATATGATACCCGTTACTCATTCCTATTGTAATTGCACCACATCAAAGACACATACAGAGGTAAAGTCTGTGGCAAAATTTCATGACTGATGCCAATTATTGCAAATAATTACACTGTCATGCATGTCACTGAGAGCCAAAAACAGAGCAGTGATTCGTGCGTGCTGTGAATTTGGACCATTCTGGACAGAAGTTGCCGTAAGGTATAAGGTGGTAGAAATGTATTCAAAGCAATTATGAATGGGTCATTTAGCACTGTGATATATTTTTTTCCGGTAAATACCTCAGGAAGCAGTGATGGATGTTACTGTGTAAATTCTCTGTTGAACTGAGGTTCATCTCAATCTGTCTTCTTTCTTATTGTCCTTTATTGTTTGTGTCAGTCAGTCTAGCTCTAAATGAGGTATGTGAGGTATCTGTCTGCAGCGTAGCTCCTATACCGTGGGTCTTTCTGACAGCTCCGCAAGTTACCTGACGGGTGTGAGACTGTGTGAAAAACACTCTTCTGTCCTTCGCTCTGTCTCTCAGGGCTAATTTTCCATGCAGTTGCATACACACAAACACACACAAAGGGAGGCCTCCAGCATGCTGCTGAATGAACCGATCCGTTAGTCTTCACTCTCTGTGAGCTCACATGTCAGCACATCCCCAGTCCTGCTTGAGTGACTCCAGAATTTGACTGGATATCAGCTATGCAAACACTTGAAGCTAAACACATGTTCTTAGCTAATGTCATCGCATTTCCTGAAGTAATTACTTGTCATTTTTTCTCAGCAGAATAGAAAAACTGTCTTTGGGGTTTAAAGACCTGTTTGCACGGAGGTGATTGATCTAAGTCATACATTTTCGTGACAATCTAAGGGGGGAAAGATTTGTCATAGCTTCTCTAGCAGACCTTTTGTCAAGACTGAGTACATAAACGAGGGGCAGCTATTATGAAACCTGGTGAACTATTGTAGGTAAACACACCAGAATTCTCAGTTCTCTACATGTTAAACAGACCCTGAGAAGAAACCAACACACTGAGTATGAAAAATGCATTGAAGGTATGAAACAGCGTTTAGTGTTTCCACAAACCAGCAACAGCCAAAAGTATATTTTGCATGTGTAACGATAGTGTTTTTTGGTTACTTTGTGATAACGGCATACAGAATAGTTTTACAATGTAAAATTTTGTTGTCAATTTATCATACAACATCAAGATGCCAAGAACTGTTGTATATATGTTTGTAGAAAATACATAGATATTATAATATGTTGTCATCCTCAACCAGCTGTAAAACCCAAATATTACACAGTAAGAAGCAGACTGAGGTGAAGTTGTCTGTCAGCGCCCTCTATGATGCCTCAGATGTATTACAACAAAAAATCCATCTGAAGTTCCAGAGGTAGGCCTACTGTAAGTCCCTGGTCCACCACACTCCTAGCCTCTCAGGATAATACCAGACTGATTATATAATCTCCTGGTAATCCGGCAGGAATTGAATATCTGAAGTGATAACCTGTTTAGTAACACTCTGAAAAGGACAAGACCATCTTGCCTGTTTTGCTTTCGAAAACGTGGCAGAACCCATTTTGAACCACTTCAGGGAATTTCATTTTAAAAAGTTCATTTTTACTATGCTTATTTAGGTACATTTATTATAGATAATAGATACTGTCATAAAAGTTAGTTACTGAACTATTAAACTGTCAGGAATTTATCAATTCACTTTATTTCTTAAATATAAGACCTAACTAGGGCAACTTCATGGCAACTCACAGCTGTGATCCTTTCAATCCCAGGTGGTGGAGAATATTTTGTCCCATTTCCTGTAGATAGCAAGACAAAGATGTGTATATCATAACTCAAGGAAGACTTAAGAATGAGTGCCTTATGCTGACCCAGTTACTTACACCTGTGTTATCAAAACCAATTATGATCAAGGCAACAGATCGAGCCTTTAATAGTTCAATTATCAGGAATTGCGTGCAAGCCTTAGGCTCAAGATAAGAGTAGGGAAACATTACACCAACTTCTCAAACAAGAAAGCCCTCTCATCAATTGTGTAGCAATTGTGATTCTGCGAACTTGGACAGACTGTCAGCTCAAATGATGACGTCTGTGTAGGCTAACTTTAGTCAACGTTAGTAGTGCCTCTGATTAGGTGAACCTGAAATGGTTTGGCACTCAGTCAGAGATCGGAGGGACAGATAGCAACGCTGGCTGTTGCACAAGAGCACCTCAAATATCAACAGAACCATAACAAAAGGTAAAACATTAATAGCTAACGCCCCTCATTTTACAAGTAAACCGAAGGAACTGTAGCTCATTTCAGGTCAAGCCACCCACACAGATTCAGACCTAGAGCCAAGGGCCGGATTGTAACCAAGGAAACCAGAAACATGTTTACTTGTTAATGCAGATTCGAATGCTAAAGTATGGTTGTGATTATAGTCCAATGCAAACACACAGCGCAGATAGTTATTGGTTTTGTTCTCAATTTTGGCATATTGCTTGGAAATCATTTTTGAGGTTAACTGACCTGAATGAAGGATAATCGAAACCCATTCTTTGTTGTTTTTTATACTTTGACAGCAGAATTCCATGTAGTGACTTCATAGCATAACACTTGGTTAGGTTAAAATAAAGCAGGTTAATGAGGAAATAATTTACAATCAAAGATATTACAACAACCAGGCATTGCTGCAACATCCAACCCAACCACTCAAGAACAAATGAAAGCATCACAGCAAAAATGAAATTTGTACAGCAAAAATGAAATTTGTACAGCAAAAATGAAAATTCATGAAAATCAGATGCCATTGTTTAAGGTCTTCCTCTTTTTGGTGAAGACCTAACCCCTCTTCATACATAAATACTTCATGAATGCGTGAAATACATCACAAAAACTGTATATGAACCATATTTGCAACAGACCCTCTTGGGATGTTACATAATACCAATATATTTTCACCTCTTCTGATTTATAGCAACCAAGACTGTCTTCAAGCAGCATTCTGAAACAGTTACAGATGGGAGAGGTAAAACAGAGCCCCACTTAGTCAAACCATCAAGACTGTGCCATATATATATATATATATATATGGCATCAAGACAAACCATCAAGACTGTGTCATATATATATATGGCAGATATAGTCATAATTACACCTAAATAGGTCTAAGTTCATTGTAATTTTCATGGTTGTGCTGTCAAACTGTGTACAAGGCATTCTTAGTGCTTTATCCAGAGTCCTGCATCACTACAGACAGATGCAATCTATTATTGGTCTTATCTGTCTATCAGCTCTCTTTCCTGAATCTGTGCCATTCATGAGAATCCTTTTACCATGTTTCACCTGACCAGGAAGGGATGCTATTAAGCCTGGAACACTTCTAATCACACATACCAGGGGCACCACACATACCAACAAGTGCAACAGAGATTAGCTAACACACACACACACACAAACACACACACACGCACAGAGTTTGATGGCTGAGGGATGGAGCTCCTCTCAGGCAGCAGCAGTCTGAGTGTTTGGCATGCAAATATTTGGCCTGGAGGTGTGCAACAATAAAACAACCACCATTGTGTCTCTCCAGCCTTCACATATGCACTGCTGGGCATTATGCTGTATCAACATCTGACAGACTTGTGAATGCACATATCATAATGCAATATTTCATTTGTCTTTTGACTTTGACTTGAAGCTTTATATCCAGGTAAACTGCATTTGTTTAAACTATTCCAACAAACTAGTCCAACTTTGGCTTTGCTAGACTGTAATAAGAACATGACATACCCTTTAATGTCAAACAGATGTGCCCTCTCCCCCCTTTTGCAAGACTTGGAGAATGTTTCAGCTATGACAATAAATACTGTTGCCAGGTGATGAGCAATGTGTTGGTATTGCATGCACTGCATTTACAATAATTACGGGGGCCCCCATATGACTGTTTTTATAATAGCCTACCATTCAAAACCACATATAAGAATAACCCCCCCCCCCAAAAAAAAATATCATTTGTAACACAGAGTTAAAGTTTCTAGGCAACACTTGCACATTCCATCTGCTGTTGAAAAGGCTATCGACTTTGGGCCTGTTTTTTTCTCCCTGTTGAATGACTTCCTGCATGGTATTCCAGGGTTTAGCTCCAGAATGCTGCATTCCAGTGCACAGGAGGTGAGTTCACCAGTCCCAGATGAGCAATGTGGCATTCTAAACTCCTCCGGCCCTAAAATAGCCCTTCAAGGGCAGACAGACCACGTTGCTGTAGGGAAGCCACTCTGTGGTCATTTTCCCCCCATTCATGCCTCCACACTGGCATGGTATGGTCAACACTTCCTGATTACAGGGTCTGCCATTAGTCTATTTTTACATAATATATGGCCTTAAGAGATGTCTCAGACACCATGCCATCTGTGGCACAGATATGCTACAGTCTCTTTTTCAGTCCTAGAAAGACTTTGATACAATGCGGACTGAATTACATGAACTTGGACTATGGGAAATGAAACTAAAAATGAGCCTTTAATGTTAGCTGCTGGTTCATTACTCACTTTAAGTTGTATAAAATTCTCTTGTTCCTATTCTTACTAACAGGGGTATGGTTGGAAGCACTCCGGACTAACGCTTTAAGTTAAACTATTTCACTTTGCTCATCTCACTGTCACTATTTGTATCACAACAAGTGAACAAATGACAAGAATGTGTACAGTACTGACTGACAGTAAACTGTCATATTTTTGGATTTATTCCAAGTGCTGCAAAATACCCTGCAGAAAAATCCAGCTTGACCAGCATAGGCAGCTCTAGCAATTTTACACTGTTTTTTGCTTAAGAATTCCCAGTTGTGTTAACGTGTGTTTCGGTTTGGCTGGCTTAACCAGTTTATAATGGTCATTCTAGCTGGTTTTGCTTAGCCAGGCCTTAATATTTGCTTAATTTGCTTAGCCTTAGTATTTGCTTAATTTGCTTAGGGATCCCTCCATAAGCTTAGGTTCCCTTTGACAAATTTTTGTTTGGCCAATCAGTGAACAAAAGCTATTTGCACCCCAGGTACAAATAGGCAATGGGGTAATAAAAGGCTATGTAGACCCATGGTAACAAACGTATTTGCACATGCACCAAAAACAGTGCAAATGTTTATATTTCTGTCTGTGGAATAGGCTATGCCAGAATATTCATGATAACATTTGCAGTGGAGAAATCAGCTGTTTTATTTGTCTTCATTTAATGAATGCATACAATATTTAGTTTGCTAGTAATGGATTGCAACATTGACAGAAATTATTGAATCATTGTTTAGCAACCAGCAAAAACAAAATGAAATGCTAACCTCTCCTCTTAAAGCAGGTTGAATGGTGGTGAATAGAGATGAATGGTTTTAATAGTAATAGTTTTTAATGTTAAATTAATGGTTAGCTTTACAGGTAATAAGGGAAGTACTTAACATACAAATTACAATATGAGCAATTCAGTTTTATACTTTGGCACAAGAAATGTGTGTAACTTAGTCAGATAGTCTTTAGACTTTGCTCTGTTACTTCAGCTCCTTTTATTTCAATTATTTCAGTTATTTCATTTATTATTTCATCTAATCGACAATTGTAATCCGACATTGTAATAAATCATTGATCCTGATCGAAAGCAACTGAAGCGTCCAATCTTCCATCCCTACGGAAAGAAAACACAACGCAACTGAGTGACTTCAGGAGAAAAGTCAAACTGAGAAAACCACCAAAATCTAACACCATGGTATAGACCTACCAATATCAATGGATGAAATTTCAGTCTCTACCAAAATCGGATTCCTTTGAAATGCAAAATAGTAACAGCATCCAAGTGGTTTTATACATTAGGGGGGTTTAGAAACCAATGGCCTTGCTGAAAATGTGTGTTTTAATATGTGTTATGCACAGGGCCAAATAAAGGGTGATAACAGATGTAGAGGGAATGCTTGTTCCACAGTGGGCACCAACATGGAAGCTCTGTCCGAATCTGGTATAGTGGATGGCCAAATGGTTCTAATCAGAGGACCACAGGGGACTATAGGTAATAACAGGTGCAAACAGCATTGTTGCTTATATACACATGGGTGCAAATAGCATCTACCTGTTTTTAAAGTTCACAGAATCTGCCCATGAGGAAGGAAATGCATGCCAATTGAGGGATCCCAGACGCGAAGTGAACCAATGTGAAAGTGTTTTGCACCAGATTAGGTTTTGCTGGCTATACCAGCTCTTTTCAGCTTCCACATCAGCCTACTCCGGCAATCCAGTTTGACCAGCTGGACGTACTGGTGTGGCCATCTTATCAACATGATCACACCATCCTGTCTAGCTGTCTAGCACTTACGTTTAGTTAGTCTAGATAATTCTAGCTGGTTTTGCTGATCATGCCAGATTAACCAGCAATGTCCAGCTTGACTAGATGATAAAACCAGTATGTCCATCTGGTGACCCAACCAGCCAAAACATCAAAACTAAAAATCTAGACGCACCCTAGCAGTAGCAAACAGTTTTGCTCAATGGGCATGTCTAGCCTTAGTAGGTTCACCATTGGTTTACCAAAGCTTGGTAATACCAGTCACAATGCTCTATCTTTCTAGAGAGTAGGTGGGTTTAACACGATAACGTCAGGGCTGTGACGTAGCAAATCAACTAAGTGGCCAAGGACTGAATTGGCTACGGCATCGACTTTGGAAGAGTTAGACTTGGGCTTTTCTTTGAAAGCTGAACAGAAAAAGGCAGTCATCATTCGTTTCAAAGGACGTATTTGCTGTTTTGCTCTGATTGGCTGTAGGGCTATCCAGTTTGAAAAACAACTGCTAAGTCTGCCCCTTGGATTGATCCCAGTCTATCAGTCATGGCCAGACTATACATTTTGATGTTATAGTTTGGCTTGTCAGGCTGTCAAAGGCCAGTTTTGACCTCTAAAACCAGTGACTAGCATCAGCTGCTTTTAAGATGTTTTTTTCTTGCTGGGTTAAGATTAGTCTAAAAGCAGAAACTGCAGAGAAAAGAAGGATAAAGTCCAGTATTAGCATTAATTCATGACTGAAATCCAATCACTAATGGTCAAACAATCCACTGAACCAAACTGAACCGAATATAAATTTTCATTGCAACACAGATTTGGCTTTTCATTAGAGACCTGCTGAAGTACGTTACTTAATTGTAAGTGATGGGTGTTCTTCAGTTTGTCCTAACATTTAGGAACTTGTCTCTCCCCATATGAAATATATCACAGAAATTGTGTGCGTATTTATGGCAGGCCTATGAGTTCCAAATTATAAACACATGTTTGTCAAGCCTCTAATGTGGAGCAAGCAAGTCAACAATAACAATCATCTGAATCTGATTTACAGCCGAGGACTTGTTCAAATGGAGGCATCTTCAAGCTCTCTAAAGGTCGCATGACCCAGAGGAGTGCCTCGAGTGACAAATCACAACCGAGAGCATCCCCACACATTCACTCTACCCATCTGCTGATACTTGAATCGGCCACTTGAGCGGAACATTTATTTATGATCCATGTTCCACAAGGGCAATGTTCATCCTATCAGAGCCACAATCAGTTCATGTAAACTAGCAAATCATGAGGCGCAGGGATGATTCCAGCGACGATCTGGGCCTTTATGGATGTGCAAAGGGGGGCTTGATGAAGAGCACAGCTGTGTTAGGTTTGGGCCCTTGGCGAGGGCCAGGTCATTATTGCTATCTGCGTGGCGATCTGCGTGGCGGTCAGAGTGGAGGTGAGCCTTGCATCCGCACTCTGTTAAAACAATGGGACGTGCGCTTGTTTGTTGTTGAATTTGTCAAAGTGAAAAGGGCAGGGATCAGTTTCAGCTGTTTGGAGGAACTCCTCCAACCTCTATCTTCGAGGCCAGGGAGGGCTGCCTACGCCATAGAACGATAACATTAAAAGAGTAAAAAAAAGTTTGTTATGGAAACAGCGTGCTGTAGAATATTAGACATTGACTGATGAAGCAATCGCCCCAGTGGGTTACACATATCTGGAACTGATTTACCTTTAAACATATTTATTCAAAGAAGCAATTTAGTGCATAGCCCATAGAGAAAAAATGTTTATGCTGTTGCTACAGCTAAGAAAGGGAACTAAATGTAATGGTGAATCAAATATTTATAGTACTAATGTTCAAATTATAGTGTGTGCAGTCTATGCAACCATGCTCTATGGTTGACATTCAAGAATACGGATGATGCAATATCATGGTGGGCCTTTTTACCGAAAGCAAGTAGATCCTCTAAGTCTAGACAATGGGCTTAAATTAATGTCTCCTAAGTCTAAAAATGACTTTAAAATGAATGTCCTTCAAACCATCAAACACTTCCTGCTTTACTATGAACCCAGAGAGACATGATCATTAAAGGGGGTGGGGGGTAGGGGGTAAGACAGCTTCACTTTAAGGACTTTAACTAACAGTAATTGATGGGAAGAGCTCATGATGGTTTCTAATTTAACTTTGTACCCCCACCACTCACAGTTTTAAACCACACTCACACACACACACAAACACTCTAATGTGCCTGTGGATATACATGCACAAGCATACATATACCTTACTGCTTTGAATCATGCAAGCACCCCCTCCCTACCACCAATGCACATACGCACAAACACACAACATGCAGTCCTGCACCACTGTCCACAAGAAAGCTGACTGGGGTCATGAGGAAAGCCACAGGTCCCCCTGGGTCGGCGTCACCCTGCCACATGGCTCCCCTTTGCCCAGGCTCCCTGCACCCACTGGCCTGGTGACCACAGCACAGCTACCACCACCAGCTCCACAATCAGGATCAAAGCCCACATCAAGACATCCCAGCCACTCTGCAAAGCCACCAAAGCTTCTCAATCAACATAAATGAACAGCCACACAGCCAAATCCAGAAAACCGTAGTTATTTTTAGTTGTAAACTGAGATGTACAGCTTTCCTATTTTAGAGGACATGTACCAGACTGTAAGATGATCCATGCATCTTGAAGGTTTAGAATTATTGGAGGCTGCATGAGTTTAAGCCTTTCCCTATTCAGTTCGATGTAGATCAAGCGTCCAGGTGTCTTTGAGAAGCATTATGAGAGCCCTGCCATGGTTGTTTTTCAGACCGAGTGAAGTGCATTCATAATCATTCATCTTATTGTAGTGTTTGTGTGTCAGTGCCAGTTTAAGGCTTCTCTTGGTCAGTCTCTTTACTCTGACTGGATATAGAAGAGTATATTTGGGTTTTTAGACTTTCGCAGGTCTCAATTTGCTTATTTTTCTCTAAAACACATTGCAGCTTTATCATAATACTGACAAACATCTCTTTAGCCCAACCCTCTTAATTGAAAAACATACTCAACCCCAAGTGACCTTTTCTGTCCTTATTTATTAAGACATTGTATTAGATTTCTGCAGGTGCTTTGTGGTATCGCTGTCTTTGACCTTGTGTGTAAGCCCCTTTGGGTATAGGCATCTGCAGCATGATCAAATGGGAATGTAAACAGTTGGGGTGATGCAATCTTTCTGAGCTCAACAAGATTTGGTTCAGAATGGAGCACAGCAGTTTCAGCTGCAATAGCCAAGACTTGTTAATCACACCCACCAATCACAGCCTTTTTCTCTCACTGCTTTGGCCATCACCTGTTTTCTGGTTTGAAACTTGAAGAAAACCCCTACTTATACAGTTACAAACTTCAAATATGTAAGCTACAAGCATTTGGCATACATGTCAACATCCCTATTTCCTTTGAACAAAAGCTCCAACATAATTGTATCAGTTTCTGTATTCTGAATTATTTCAATGTCAAATGTGAGAGAGATTTAAATTTTCTGTGCAACGGTAATCAGATTCTCTATGGTGGAACTATTTTGACAAGATTTAAGACATTAACAGCTTTGCAGGTCAATGATTAATACCTTTGTCTTGATAAACAAATAGAGCTAGCTATCAAAAAAAAACAAAAAAACAATGGACATAACACGCTCTGTAAAAATTGCAGCCTTAAATCTGTTATTTTGTGCTCTGGTAATGACCATCCAGAGACACGAGTTAAAGCAAACATTTTTGAGTGAGGGCGTACATTTAGTGTCCCTCTGGGAAGTGTGCATTCGTCATCGGCTAACCCTCGGCTGCACAGTTCAGAATCCCTGGCAGGCACCCCAAGTCAGTCCCCACTCTATGGGAGGAAAAAAAAAAAAAAAAAAAAGAGACAGAGAGAAAAAAGGAGGCCTGACTCCTGTCCCTCCCTCTCACTTTTTCTCCTCCTTTGTTTTCCCTCATTTCTCTCTCTGTACTAATGTGTTTAAAATGGAACAAGGCCCATCCCTGAAATCTTATCATCTACCATTGTCATGCTCAGAGCAAATGCTGGTAAGAGTTCTCACAGGTGTGCTTTGCGGTATGAATATGTACACTAACAGCATTTCTTAATGCTTAGCACTCATCAAAGGTTCAGAGACCTTTGACAAATTTTCTTCCTGCTCTGCATTAGTAGTGATAAAGTCATATTCCCGGCCAAGAGAGAAGAATAAAATAATGTAACCTGTCTGGGAGTGTTCAAAACGGTCTTTGAGAGCAACAAAAGAATTAAAACCTTCTATGGGAGCTGCTTATGAAGATAAATATTTCTCCTTTGTTCTGAATTAAATTATGTTTTTGTTCAGCCAATGTAGGCTTACCTTTTATTAATCAAACACATGAGTTAGCAGACTTTTGTCTGGGTGTGCAATTGTTAGAGGCCGCCAAGAACAACGATATAGCTTGCCTGTTTCCTTCCTTTCAATCAGCTGGAAGTTGCTCTTCCATCCACCAACACATGGTTGTCAAAAGGTGGTGAAAAAAAAGCAATGGTCCTTGACCACCAGAGCAGATATTGCAATCAGTTTCAGTAATCCAGACCAGCTCAGTTCAGCTATGTTGTTTGTATAATAATATAGAGTTCCACATCATCCAAGCATGAATTTGTAATTGTGACTGTGGTTCCATGGAGCTTGTGCTTGCTTTGCATTAACTGCAGTGTGGTCTTGTCATCCAAGGTCTATATTGCCTACCAGGCATAGCTATGAAGATACACATATTCTGTGATCCTAAGTTCATGCCAAACTTTGCCTGTGAAGTAAATCCAACTGTTCCATGGTCTTGCATTTCTTGTTAAGTGTTAAATGTCCATCAGGACTCTGATAGCTACATATAAATGTGTCACTTTGAAAAACGTTTCATTACTGCTTTTTGGATTGTTCTGTATTCCTGACAGCCAGATTTGACGGATTGAACTTGGCTCAATGTGGAATTTATAGAGTTGAACTGTTCTACATTTCTTTCTATGAATTCTTTTTATATGAACACTTGTATGGCTCAAGTCCCAATTCATTAAACCAGGAACGTGTTCCAAATACACATGAATAGGATGATAAGCTGGTATTTTGCCAATGCTGGATAATGCTCAGGCCATGCAGCACATTGTTTTGCCCCACAGATGCATAAGCTCCACAATCATGAAATCAATCACTATAATCACTGTTTTAAATCATGATAATTACAGTTCCTCTGGGAACAGAACACAATATATTATTATATAAATAAATAAGTTAGCTAATGAATGATTTTGACAAGAGTGTTAAAACACACGCTGTTCTCATACTTGTTTTTACATCATTGCACAATATAAAAACATCAACCACACAAAATATGCTGCACTGCTTTGCATAGGTAGAGGTACACCATGGCAGAGGTTTTAAATTAAACTGAAAAACACATTTGTGTACATGTCTTGTACGCTCAGCATACCTGCATAGACAGAAATATAACATTGTATCTGTTTATCAGAATATGTAATGATTTCCATGTAGAAGTGTTTAGTGCGTGAAAAGGCCAAAGCGTTCTCAGAATTGGTCTCAGTGACATGCTATTTATCATAAACATGGGCTATTTGAAAGGTCAGGTTACCAGTACAAATGTCGCTATTCACAGTACACTACCTATGTACTCATTCTCATTGTGCAGATGTAAGGCCTAGATAAACACATATTTCTTCCCAGTGAGCTTTGAATGATCACAACTTTAATTTAACTTGATGCATGGCTTTATCAAATGAAAGGCAAAGTGCTTCCTAAATCTTACAGATAAAATGAAAGCAATAACTGTTTGAGAATTACAGGCAGTGACATCTGACACAGTCCCATTTGTTTTGCAGCTCTGCAGCCCGACCGGGATCACATTAATATGGAGGTTTTTTATAAGGACCATATGGGAATATGACAGTGAGCCCGAGAGGGGAGTGAGCACATTACATTAAGAGCACATAACTCACAAGTGTCTCATGGCGAGTAAGTAAGCCTGGGCTGGGACAGAGCAGAGTTCTCCAAGAACCTCGCTGGCATCCAACCAGGGGAATTCTGATCCTACCTTACCCACGTCTGGAAAAGCTTACTTTTTATGTTGAGGGCCATTTTGCTCTGACATGTTCAACTGGGCCACAACATGGAAGGCTTTCTAATTTCCTCACTGTGCAGTTATGATCACATTTAACGATGACGATGACGACGATGATGATGATGATGATGATGATGATGACTGCAGCGACAACAGTGGTGATGAATTAAAACAGACTGAACTCAAGAAATGGAAATGGCGTTACTCTGCTTGAGCATACTTTTAGTATGCAGCCAGGTTCTGAGTAAACATGTTTTTCCGACCAATAAAGTTTTCACTCTTAGAAAAAAGGATGACCTCTCCTTGTGCACATCTTTCTGCCAACCTGTACTTAGAGGGATTCTCGTTTTCTGCAAGAGTCATCAACTGCAACGCCCTAAACATAACCCTATCTAAACCCACTTGTAGAATGTTACAAGAAAAGTGCATAGGATTCTGTGCAAATTGATGACACTACCATGAGTTGTAAGGAAATTTAAGCAATGACAGCCAGTAACCCCATTTCCCCTTTACAGCATTAATCTAGCGATTCAAAAATACAGTCAAAGTCCAGCATGTGGGCTCCATTCCTCCTCTTCACCTAATCTATGGTTGGCAGCTTCTCCAGCTTTTTGTGAACCACCAGAATTTACACGGTTTCAAGTCTGTCACCCATATAATTTTTGGAGAAGCAAGAAAGAGCAGAAACTTACTGACAAAAGGCACACCCAACTTGTCATTTCAGCACAACTTCAAAAAATCTCCTCATGGGTAAAGGGTGCTTCAGTGGAACAAGAAGAGGAAAAATGCCCCGGTCCATCTCCTCTAGAAATGAAGCCACCTGTCTTTCAGAGGGCACCCTGTCTGAAAGAAATGGGATGCAGCTGGGGCTGCCATGGCATTTAACGTCACCCACCTGGCACTTTCACTTGTGACCTCACTCAACGTGAATTTATTACCTTGCTTTGATCAGGTCTTTACAAGTTCAGTTTGAAGGAACATCGAGCGCATTCAACAATCAGTAGGCTACTGGATATTTCAATGAGGGTACATTTCTAAACCTGTGATTCCAGTTAATTTAGATTTATGTTGATTGGAGGAGAGTAAGGCTGGAATCTGGATCCTCACATAATTTCAACAATCCTAGAGGCTATTTGAATGGGCTCACGGTGACCCTGTAAGAACTGAACTGAATTTTCATGGATAGCGGTCACCTAATTTTTGAGACACCAGAAAATGCAGTCAACAAAGCTACTGTGAATATGCCTTAGAAGTGGAGGAGTTCTATCAAACAGAGCTAGCTATATAGAGAAAGACCTTGACTCATGGAGACGAGTGCACCAAAGCTGGTCAGGTGTGACTTTGCTTGTGAACAAATGTGAAATTATTCCCAAACAAACTAGATCTTGTGGAATCTTACTGCTTGAATAAGCAGCCTATGAGAAAACCAAATCCTTTTCAACTGGAGCATCACGATGTCTCCTTCAGAAACAACCATTTCTTATATTTTGTCAATAAAATCCTCCAGGCACATCTGCTCCGTCCCTCCTTGGTGAGGTATCATAAAATAGCGCTTTGATTTTTCTCTAATGTATGGGTCTGTCTAATTAAGAGACTGATTATGTGGTTCCCCTTTTCATGTGTGCGTGCCACGACCGTGAATGAGGAGCACACGCAGACGTGTGCGCACCACGTAAATACCATGCTCCCTGTAATAAGTGTGAAAGCTTCAATGGGTTTGGGTCGCTAACAAGAGGATGCTGATGGTATGTGGTGAACTTGGTGGCACAGACCACAGAAGCAAGACACAGTTGAAGAGAACTGTGAACTGCAGCAAGGCGCCATTGCAAGCCAATCAAGCAACAAAAGTCTCACTGTATATCTCTTTAATGGTAGCCTCTAGTCAGTAATTGCAACTTTCACATTCTCTGAAGCCATGACATTGCACTTGAGTTTAAAGCTTCTGGAGCAATTCAAGATTTACGTTTACTTGATCACTAAAACGTGTTGCCTCACTCCTTGGGTCTCTCATTTAAGTAACCTGTACACATGACTAACTGGCACTTAAATTAATTATTCTCAGATACTGTGTGTGGCCTACTGTAGTTTTATGAATTTCTAGATATGGGCGAGTAACACTAAACTTCTCCGGAAAACAACAAACGTCAAGCCTAATAAGTTATGCAGATCCAATCATTTACAGAAAAAGGCATTTGCTTTTAAGTGTATTTTTTTCTTTTATCAATCATTTTTTCTTATGTGTATTTAAAGTGGTCAAAGTATAAAGAATTGTATCAGTGTGGAAATGGGAAAGTGATGCTACTTCAAAAAGAAAAGGTTTTGTGCTCTTGGAAAGTTACACTTGTAATGTCATAGATCAATTTCAGCTATCTTCACAGAGGGGTTCCATCTTTAAAGTTCTGTAAAAGAACCACTATTGGAGTAAAAAGAAAAGTAGTGTCTTCTACAATGCATTTTCTTAAGCTTGTCCTTTGAGGAAAACTATACAACTTAATGGGGATGGAACTGAACATATCCAACTTGGCCCTCTTTGTCAGAGGTCAGCTGGTAAAAACCTATTACAAGGCTGCCGTAAGAAACCAAATGGCAAAAACATGCTTATGGGAGTTAAATGCTCCATGTATACATTTATAGGTTAATCAACAGGTAAATCATTGACTCAGATCTCTTCTGAATTTCTCCTTCTAATCAGGATATCAGATGAGTGTTTTTGAAAGTGTGGTAATACTGCCATCCAGTGTTCATGTCAATGTTTTTCTCTTTAAACTCAGAACAGTAAGGAATCTGTCTCTGTACCACAGAAACAGACCTCTACTGGTACGAAAATGTACTACTTACATCTCTTGCCAGTAATTAAAAATGGCTATGTAACTTCAAATGCTAGTAACGTTAGCAAACTGAGAGATAAAAATCATATGTGGTTTAACTGGCCAGGTATGGTATCAGACCTGGCACCATTTAGTAGGAATTTTTATTTTAATGAATAATCACAGCAGCACACATTTTCAAAGGATTTGTTACACATTTTCTAGTGGAGACAGGGGTCAGAGTTCCTAAACACATTTCATTACAATTCCATCCTCAAATTTCGATACATTTTCTATAAAACTTTCTGTCCCCACTCTAAATAAAGCCAAAGGGTAAAGTGTACAGCCTAACAACAAATAATATCAGCCAAAATCTGTGTTGATTTAATAGAAAGATTCTAAGCATAAAGATGATCTGTGGGTACATTTAACTCTCCTCACTCAATGTCACATAGTTTTAGTTTGGGCATGAGACACTTCATTCATAGACTGACTTTTAGATAACTATGCAGGTATTTATACTAACCTGAGATGCTACGATGTCAACAAAAATGCTGAGCATTTAAATAATATTCCATAGTCAATTTATTGATAACAATTCATGACCATGTAATCCAACCCAATGAAAAAAAAAACAATCTACATACTTTGAACATTTTTAGAAAATAAAACAGTCCAAAACAAAAACCTGTTTGGTTGCACAAACTAAAAATGCCTGACGGGTGACAAACAACTTTGTCATTAAAAAAAAAAACTTTACTGAAGCTACATTCATTAAAAACAGAATAGCTACAAAAGGAAATGTGAAATGAATCAATTATAGCATGCAAGAACTGTTTTACCCCCTCCAGCTGAATTCTGATAACTGACTACTAAAGTCAATGGAGTAGATACATCAGATTACCTCAGTGTAAATAAATACGGCCTTTATAAAATACATATTGTAACTGAGAACTGCCACAGTCAACATCCAAACATCCAGTTGCTTATTTAGTCCAGCTGACTTTAGGAATGTCATAATGTTCCGTGAGAGTATCCAAGTGTCTGTTGAATTCCTAAAATTAAAAATACAGTGGTGGTCATAAACGTCAAAGAAGTGTGTCAAAAACGTACATCTTACAACAGATCTTGCCCTTTGATTTATTGTTTTTTTTAAGCAAATGTGATATTTACTCACCTCAACTCTTCTTTTGTGCGTTTTAGATGCCTTATTCAGAATACGTTCCATTTGCTGACGGAAGAATAACTAACTCATTAACCAAATCATTAACTGGATGAATATGTGAGAGAAACAGTCTCGACAGGGTTGTCATAATGTCTTCATAACTCAACGAACGTCAGCTGAGGTTGTTGATGGAATTAACACCTACGAGACATACTTACTCTTTTTTCCTGAATTTTGTCAAAGGCGATTTGAGCTGGTGTCCTTTTGTCGACGTACGTTTTCTTGTTTTCCTCCTCGGTGTTTGAAGATGTTATAATTTGTTGTTCACTGAGTTTCTTCTTCTCTTTATCCTTCTTCTTCTTCCTACAGCCATACATGTTTCTAAGTGTTACTGTAATTACATTATTTAGCTTTGAAAAAATGCTAATTTCCGAATCTATCGAACCAAAGCAAAATAACGTTGTCTAGTTACCATGTTGTGTTAGCAACAACTGAATATCTCACTCTAGATTTTAACAAGGAAACGTTATGATTACCAGATGAAGGCCTCGCTAAATTCAAGGAGTATGATATTTCGCCGTAGACTGAATTAACCAAAAGTCTCTGTTACGATTATATTACTAACGTTAAGTTAGCTATTCCTGCTAGGTTGGTTAGTTGATGTTTCTCGAGTTAACGTTATTATTTTATCAAAGAGTAAGCGTTAGAAATAACAATAACATCACTAATATGCCACAAGATTGTATTAATAAAGACTCCTTACTTTTTAGCCGACGACAGATCTCCCACACCTTTAATTTTCAAAGCTCCTTTCTGAACATTACCGTATTCGGCCATGGTTTCTTGTTCAATGTTTGGGAACTGTCGTGATTTCCTCTGTGCACACGCTACATTTCCGCCTCTAGGCGGAAGTGCACTAACATAACTAAACATACTTGAACAGTGAGTTTTCTTTTTATACTTGAAATGTATACTTAATTTCTTAAGTATTGATAGCGGAGAAATTATCCATAATTACCATTGCTACTTTTCCCTACATAATTATATCTAACGGAGTACGAAAGATGTAGGAACCATTATCTTTTAGCAACCGGAAGTGTTTGTATATCGGATGTTAGATCAGCGTGGGACCATGTCATGCAGTTGAAATGGCTGGTAATGCGTTAAGGTGTTTTGCAAAGAAGTTAAATTTTTTGTTAGTGGAGTTTCATGCAGATAGGTGTGTGTACAGTGCCTTGGCAGCTTGCCAAACACGAGGATATGCAAAGAAAGTTGGTAAGTCTCGAATACCATGTGTATGCTTAGCGACCTTGGTTAGCTAACGTTAATGTTAGTTGCCTACCTGCCACTATGCTCTTACCCAGCTAACGTTAGACAAAACTGAATAGTTTTTTGCTGTAATATACGAGTAATTTACGCTAGTGACTGCTGCGTAAACTGGATAACCTTCTGCTTGGTAGTTGAAATCCTCTGGTTATTCTTAAACGTTTACTTCTGTTGTCAGTTCTTAATTGCTTTGCCGTGGATATTAACATCTTCTCTTTCTAATGTTAGCTGCCAAAGGAAAGGGAAAAGGGATGGTCAAAGAAATCCTGAAGGGCCCGGAAGTGTGTAAAGACCCAGTTAGATTGACCTCGTACGCAGTGGGAGTGAATGTCTTCAAACAGGGCGAGGATCCTCCATTGAAGGCGCATGAAGAGTACCCAGAATGGTATGTTACAGTAGCCTGTTACTCTGTGTTATAGGTACCTCATTGCAATATTGTTACTTTGCACCGCATGATGGCGATTGGCTAGATAGGCAAATATCCTCATCATTCATGGATGCCATTCACAGGACTAGAGAGATGCACATAGTATTGAGGATGCATGTGAGATTGGAGAGGTTGGAGATATGTTTTTAATATTTGTCTGAGATGACAGACAAATTTGTGTTTGGTGTCTAACAAACAATGCTCCCTACAATGGAAAGATTCCTCATTTGTTTCTGAATGTTCTTGGAGTCAGTTACTACTTGAAGTGTGATATTCTTTTCTATGTTGTAGGCTGTTCCAGCTCAATCTAGGCCCTCCGAAAAAACTCACCGAACTGGATCCAGAGAGTCGTGAATACTGGAAGATATTAAGGAAAGAACACATGTGGCGCTTCAACAGACTACATAAAGGCAAAAAAATGTAGACATTTTTACTGTCACTGCTCAGATGGAAATCTGAGAACTGTTTTTGTCCCCTTTGATAGCTTCAAGCAAGTTATTTCCCTGAAAGGACACACCCACCCAAAGCTACACCCACAGACGCAATCAAAGGGAGGATTCAACTGTAATTCACACCTCTGCGTTTTTTTCCTGGAAATTTGCTGGGTGCTTTACAGATTAGCCATGTCAGTATTGGTACTGCTTGTCAACATTTTAAACTTTATCACATATCTAATTTAGATCTGAAGGGAATTTGCAGGACATCTCCAGACATTGTTTTGGAGATCTATAATACCAGTGTATGTTCTGTAAGGCAACTTGCATAGAAAGGCAAAAGGGGATGTCTGTGTTGTGTGTTAATAATATATGAATCAGTATGTAAAACCTGTTTTTCATTCAAATAATAAATGTATCAGAGAGACTTACCTGATAATTTGGTTGAATGATCATATGAGATCATACAGTATGTAGTGGCCAAGAGGATGCAGGGCTGTAAGGTTATTTTGTTATTTTGCAAAGGAAATGTATTTGAAAATGTTATTGTACCATTACACCCAAAAGTCTTTAATTTTCCTGTAAATATTTTCAGGGTTGTTGCACCTTCTTGACTGAAAATAACAGTGAGTCAACAGGAGTCATTTATGCAAGCATGCACCGAATGTGACAAAAGAACATCAGTTAATAGTCGAAACACATTTTGTCTCCTTAAGATGGATTTAAAGATTTTTTTTAAAGT
Source organism: Tenualosa ilisha (assembly GCA_015244755.2). NCBI lineage: Eukaryota > Metazoa > Chordata > Actinopteri > Clupeiformes > Clupeidae > Tenualosa > Tenualosa ilisha. The sequence continues at coordinate 1,513,307 of PYXC01000407.1, forward strand.
AGGTTCAAGATCAAATATTGCGGTTGAAATTCAAAAGTCTGAGTAAATTATGCTTTACTTACTTTAAAAGTACCTGAACAATGAGGATATCACTTGAGAGGTGAGGGGCGGGAACATGGAGCTTGCTTCGGAACCGCCCCAATTTAGGTGGCTTGTGTTATAGGAAGATGAGCCGCTGTTGAGAGTGAAAGTAAACCAGTCGTTTATAAATGGGGAAATGGAAAGATGCATGCAAATCAATGAGGTGAAGAAGAACCAACCACAAAAAGAACGACAAGAATCCTTTTTCATGCTTGCCAGTGTCCAATTCACAACGCACGACGGATGGAAATGCAAAGTAAATATTTTTTTCCTGTCGGATCTCTAGACTGGCTGACAAAATTATTGTTTTAAATGTCAGAGAAGATTTGTCTGGGTGGTTGAACACTCACGATCATAAAACAGTGGAGTAGGCTAACTTTCCCGGAAGTACGCCAGTACAGGTAAGATTTCATGAGCGAGTGGAGCAGCTTTGTACTTTGATATTGAGTTAATTGTAGGCAATAATATAGGCCTTGGGTTATTGAAGGCCTACTTCCCTGTCACTACTTAAGAATAACCGAGGTTGATAGTTAGGCATCTATAAACAGCTACGTTTAATCAACTTTTAATGAACTGTAAAAACGAAAGAAAACCCACGTAGTAGGTTTGGCTCCCCGGCCCTAACAGGAAATGTTTTTTTCCCTAATATCATCTAGGCTAGAACTATTCTTAACCCTGAGATAGGACATAGCCTAATTGACTAACCACACGGCGATGTCACAACACATATCTAGTTTGCTTGCTTAACTTGCTAACCGGTTTTGCTAGCGTTTTACATAATAATAAGTTGTGCCAAGTTGTTCTGTTGTCATCAGCTTGCGGTGGACCCATGCCAAATGTGATGTGGTGATAAGGCTGCAACTTGGGGTACAAAGCACATTATTGGGACCTGATTGTAGGTTTTTCTTCATATAATTTCACAAAGGTGTATGTGTAGCCTGTTATGATCAGTATTAACCAAAAGATAAAGGTCGATGTAATGTTGACCTTAAAGATAAAGTAATGTTATGTTTATTCCGGGTACAGTATTCAGACTGGGTACAGTATGAGACAGTTTTTGCTTTCCCCTGACACTGAAAAGATACTGAAAATAAGTGATTTTTATAGTATTTCCTTTTATCTGTGCACAAAAATAAAACCCAACACATATATCCCTAAGTTGTTTATATTTTTCATAGTTTAAGTCATAAACACAAGGTGCATTCTTGTCTCGACTGTACCCATACTCATATAGGGTACAGTTGAGACATCCATTCATATTGGTGTAACGCTGACTAGCTATTCACTGCAAAGGGAGCAAACTTTTAAAATATGTAATCTGAGAGTTTCTTTTTATTTAAATCTATTCTATTTTATCTAAATTGGCATTAGATAAAGAAATAAATAAATGTTTTATCACTGCTCATTTCACAAATTACGCTCTTATGTTATCCTTAAAGCATTCATGTTAGAAACTAAACCCATTAATAATATATGGTTTAACTATAAAAAAATCATTTTATTGATATTTATATTGCATATTGCTTGCTATCATAATATACACAAATAAACAGCATGCGATCCAGTGGAATTCTATCCCGGGTACAATTGATACGTTGTGTCTCAACTGTACCCGGCTGACCATCTTGCACATTTTTCTATGTTTTCTATGATGTCATGAAATATGTCAGTTTGTAGAGCACAGAGTGACCTTTACAATGGTAGTCACATAATAGTAATAAGATATTTACTATGAAAGGGACATGGTGAAGTGGAATTCTCCCTGTGGTAAAAAAACACTTTCTTTGGACTGGAAATATGTGTCCAAATTTCACATGGTTAAAGAGGACACTAATACACATGTGTGGAGCAAAAATCATAGATCAGGCTTGGTTTGCGTGCACAATATTTAAGGTGTCTGTACACACGTCCCAGATGTACTCAGTCTACCCACTTGTAAGTAATTTGATTAACCATTTAATGTAATATTTATTTTATAATTAACCACAATAATACATAACAAATGTATTATTTTTTAAGCCTGCTTCTGCCTTTTTTTCATAGATTTTATATCCCTCCCTCAAGATTTAAATGAAAGGAATGGCTGACTGGAATGTGGGCTTGGGGACACTGAATCCAGCCAGTCTCAGTGGGCTCGGTATCCTGCTGGACAATGCCAAGCGTGGGTGGAAACAACTGGCTAAAGCTGCCAAGGAGGAGCCACGTTTCTGCTGCAGGTGAGTTTGTATTAATCCTCCTGACTGTGGTTCACAATCCAAATAGGACAACATGTATCATAATCACTTAACAGAACAGTGCATCACCATCTGTGACATCTTCTGTAAACTTGCAAATCAAGCTTCATCATAAATTTGATAATGATAACGATAATCATTAATATATTAAAATGATAGCTTTTACACTGATTTTTTCTTCTACATTCAGACACTGATTTTTCTCTAGACTACATTAAAGAGGAACTGAAATGGAAAAAACACATTATTTATCAAAAATGTAACAACATGAAGTTAAAAAATATATAAATACATATCTAAATATATATATATATTATTCATAATACTGAAATGAACATCTATTTGTATCAGAGCCGCAGCAACGTTTGATTACGTCACTGGCATGGTAGATAAAATGTATGCCTAATTCTACATAGAGTAAGCTGGCGGAGCAGGGTCATTGCACATACTAAAAATGAGCAATAATGAGTGTGTGAACAGTAAATTGAAGAGACAGTGAAGTCTTCTCTCTCACAAGGATCTTCTTGTTGAATAAAATCATGTAGCCTATTTTTTTCCTGAGTTAGGTGCTAAGCTTTGCTGGCCTAATGCTCTTGACTGCAAGACTGCATAGACTGTCATTTTGGTAAAATGGTGTCAACAATCTTTGTGTGGGTGTCGGTGGATACTGGTCTTTTGAACAAACTTAACTTAAACTTGTGTTGGATTTATTTGCGTAGTGATAAAGAGATTGGGGGCATCATTAAAATACACAGGTTTTCTTAATGCCATAGGGATGGAACAAGTGGGTTGTGGTAAAGTTTTCTGGGAGCATTGAATAAAGCTACCTCTCTTACATGTTTAATATAGCGAAGGTTATGTTGGACAAAAGCATTTGCTGTGGAAGTTAAATACTAACGTAATGAAACACAATTTCATCCAGCAAGTTTGTGAAGGTTGCTAGCTGACCACGGCAAAATGTGATGTAGGCCATCTACCTTTTCATCTTGATCACTAATATTGACTGAAGAATTACAGACTGGGACAGTGCAGTAGGCCTATGTTTCCCCCACTCAATTTCTGTTCTTGAAATGCCACTATGCTTGAGTTAGGTGTCAGTATGTGATGTAGCCTGATGCCAGAGACCCATACAAACAACTGGGAATTCATCTAGAATTCTTTGTACCATGTAGTGACATAATGGAATGTTCAAATCAAAGATGTCAGCATCCATGTATCAAAATCAACAAACTAAATTGGCTTTTTTAGCCTTCTAACTACTTCATCAGTTATAAGTATCTTGCCAATAAAATTTCAATTTCACTTCAGTTCCTCTTTAGAACTGTTGACACGGACACTGCATTTCTTTAGATCTTTTTGATCTTGCATTTGTAACACTCTCAGTGTTTACTCTTTAAAAGTAGTGTGTCCATAAATGTTTGTCTGCTGACCCTTGTGTACACTCTGTGATGTCTAATTAAACATTGTGAAGGAAGAATGATTATGCAGTGGCTTACTTTCACTACAGCGAAAGTGAGCTGACCAATTGCTCACTCCAAGTCATGAACAGCACTGGCAGTCCAGGGCGTTTCCTCCTTGGCATGCTGATAGACCGTGGATGCACCTTGGGCTTTCTGCTGCAGTGCTTGCGCAAGATTGAGCATCACGAGGCAGTGGAGTATCTTACCACTGCAGGTACTTCCAATGCCATTATTTTTTCTGTGCACTTAAATCATTGGTTCTCAAACTGAGGTCTGGGGGGGGGGTGAAAAACTTTGCTACAAAATAACATCTAGTAATTTACAGAACTAAAGGATGCACATCTGTACAGTCAAACTTGTGTTCCAATTATTAGGGGTCCTTGGAAATCTGCTCCATGAGGGGTCCCCGGTCTAGTAAACTTTGAGAATCCCTGACTTAAATGACAAACACATACTTCAGTTTTGTGGTTTCAAGCAGTTTTGTGGTGGTCAAGGCCATACTAAATGGTTTGGCAGTGTAGCTCAGAGGAAGTAGTCTAGTTGCCATGACCTTTGAAAAAGATCTTCAGTAGTTCCTTGTTTCCATTGTGATTTTCTCGACAGCATATAGATGTTCCTGTAGCGTGCAGGTTCCTGTAGCGAGAGGTTCTTCTTTTTTACCAAGTTTTATCAGTGTTTTCACATTCCCGATGTCGCACTCATTTCATGGCTGATGGTGTATAAATGTGATGAAAATAAGTCTCGTCGTTAGCTTCAGTCATTTCACCCACATTCACAATGGTATAATATACAGAGCTTTAGTAGAGATTATTAACAAATTACTATTACTTTGCAAATACTTATCCAGTACCTTTGCTTATGGTTGACAGTGGATCAGATCCAGATCACAGTGCAGCCTCAGCCACTGCAGGCCCAAGAGGGGAGTCAAGTGGTGCTGAGCTGCAGGGCCTCTGGCCCACCTGGTCTTGGTTACCAGTGGTTCAGAGGCAGAGAAGAGGTGAGAAGCAAATACTGTTTATTATAATAATACTATTGCAATATAATCTAGACATTATTTACTTGTGCTACTGTTTTAAACAGAAGCAGCATTCAGGGAAATGATAATCCCTTTTGAAATTCAGGGATTCTGGGAAAGGAAAACAAGAGTTCAATGTCATCACACTGTGCAGAAGAAAATGAAATCACAGCTGACTGAAATACTGCAGATTCAATCCATAAGAATGACTGCTTGTACTATACCCTTTACAATGAGCTGTCCCTTTTCCCTGGTGAAAAATGGTAAATAGTTTTACCTGTGTACTAGATCCCAGGAGGATGTGACCCTGATCTAGTCGTGCCTGTCCTTACGGCAACTGAGCAGGGCTACTACATCTGCCGTGTCAACCATGGAGAAAAGTTTCTCTTCTCCAAGTGGGTGCATGTGCGTGTAGTTCGGTCAGGCAACTCAGGTAATTTGAAAGAAAACAATGTAATCCATATTATTTTCTGTAATGTTCATGTTATTACATAAGAGACAGTCTATAAAATGTAAATAAGAGAGTAACTCCACATTAAATGCTCCCATCTTTTTATTTAAGAGGCTAGTAGCACATTTTTTCCTTCAACGAGTGGACTGCGAATCACTCATCAGCCAAGGCAAAAGACACTGTCCGAAGGAGATGGCCTGTTCCTTCAGTGCTTTGCTGAGGGAAATCCCCCTCCTCAATACCAGTGGTACCATAACAAAAAACCTTTAGAATCAGCAAATAAACCCAATCTGAAGGCAAGTTACATATCTATGTGTTTATTACTATGTTTCATTTTATTTTGGAGCATGTCATATTTCCAAATTAAAATGATGTTGACTACATTTCAATTGCTTAAATTGTAAATGATTTTTGTTTTTTTAACTCAAGTAACTGCTGGTTCCACAGATACAGTGTGTAACAACAGCAGATAGAGGGAGGTATTACTGTCGAGTCTTTAACCTTTACCACGAAACCAAGAGTGAGGAGGTCGACATAAATATTGGTAAACATCAAGATAAATGGAAAATGTACTTATCTTTAGCTTAGGAAGTTGCTCATTCTGCTCAAGGTGTATGCATTAATGATTGTTCTTGTTTTTGTAGGACCAAGTGATACCCACTGGAAATCAGATGATGACGGTATGGCATTTTTCTTTTGGTGCAATTATTTGCTAGGCACTCTAAATTTTAACCTGTAGAAAATCCCTTGATTTGCAGAGCTTGTAAGCTGCCATTGCGTTTACGTCTTAATACTTTCTGGGTAAAAAATGACATCACCTGGTTCATATTGATGGTGTCTGTGTGCAGCAATAGTTTGATTGATGCCCCTTAATTGGACCTTGATTAAATTCAACCAGGTGATGTTACTTTTAACAACAATGGCAGTGTACAAGTGAAAGGATTTTCTAAACTTTCAATAAAACCAAAACATTTTGAGTGTTTTTAAATCATGTTTGTGGAGCTGATGCTAACATCAGTCTTATAAGGCCAACATGTCTTACTAGCCAGGGATCCCTTAAGCAAACTTTACTGAGTGTTTTTGTGGTGGCAATTCAACAGATTCTTGTGCAGAGTGAATAAATGCATACTACAAGTTATTAATAGCAAAGAATGTCAATACTATGTCATTACTATGACAAATTACCAAACGTCATTACTATGTCATCTCTGTGACAAGTTGTCTCAGACACAGTGATCAACTAACATAATTTCAGTATAATCACATAATTTGGTTGAGTAAAAGTGTGATCAAGAATGAGTCAGATGAAACCAGTTGATCATTCTGAGTGAATTACAACAGAAGGCTGTTTCATTAAAAGGAAGGAAGTGGGTGAGATGCAATGGTTCATCCATACATGCATTTGAAATGCTTACAATTGTTCCTGAGGAAACATGCAAAACACAAAGAAATGATAAAAAAATACTAAAGCAACAGAGTTTGCCAAACAAAAAGCTAAACTTCTAAAACTTCTGACCATGACTTTGGATAAGAAAAATGGATATTCATGCGGTATTTGTTGTGCAATGCTGTAATTAATTATCTGTGAATTTACAGATACGTCCATGGCACTGACTCGCCAACTTAGCACCTTCTATGGTAAGGTCTTGGCAATCATAGTTTTAGAAATCACAACATGTTTTATCTTGCTTGATGTGGTTCAGTCACTAAATGTGATTTTCTTCATATAATCTGCATTCTGCCCCACAGCCACAGATAAGGTTGCTCTCCTAATGGGCAACATGAACTACCTTCATCACCGCCAGCTTCGCGCACCAATGGCTGATGTGCACGAACTTACCAACCTGCTCCGCCAGCTGGACTTCAAGGTTGTGTCTCTGCTGGATCTAAACTGGCAGGAAATGAACAGTGCTGTGACTGAGTTCCTTCTGCTGCTTGATCGTGGTGTCTATGGTGAGAGTTTTTGTAGTACTGAGGGGCACCTGTTCTGCCCTTACTCTGTGTTGTAGAAGTAGCTTTTGTCATCCTTAATAATTCAGGTGAATCCAACACAATTAAACTGTTGTTATTACAGTATATGTGATATAGCCTTTACTTTACCTTAAAAGCAACTAACATAATCAGTACATAACATAACATAACATACATAATCATATTCAAACATATTACTCTTGCTTCGCCATACCTAGGACTCCTCTACTTTGCTGGCCACGGTTATGAGAACTATGGCAATAGTTTCATGGTGCCCATTGATGCTCCAGCCTCCTATACTTCACAGCACTGCTTGTGGGTTCAAGAGGTGCTACAGCGAATGCAGGAGCGGGAGACTGGTCTTAATGTCTTTCTGTTGGATATGTGTCGCAAAAGGTAGTTTTCAATAAGATTGTAAGCTGGGAGTCTCTTCTTCCGGCTATTGTAAATGGCTTTCAAATGGCAAGCATAATTTCTGATATGAAAATCTTTGCTCTGTGTGCTTCAAGGAACTTAAATGATGGCACCATACCACAACCCGATCCTCGTAAAGTAACCGCAAACATAGTGTTTGGTTATGCCACGTAAGTCTCTCTATGCTATTTAAAAAAGCTCTGTCTGTATTCAGAACAGGAAGTATCTATTATGCTAACACTTCCTGCTTAACTACAGGTGTGTGGATGCTGAGGCGTATGAGGTAAATAAAGACGACCTGTCCAACGGTATTTTCATAAGCTATCTGAAGAAGAGACTAATGGAAGATGAAAAGGTTACTGTAATGCTCGACAGAGTCGCTGAAGGTAAGACATTCTGTCCTTACAATGACATTGCTCTTATGAAGCCCTGTCTTCTTCTTAAAAGCTGTAGTTTTTGGTATTCGAAGTACATTAGTCAAAAACTTCTGAAACTTCTCAAGGATTCAAATCATGTCACTTATCACCTTGTCAAGCATTTTGCAAGAAGGCCTACATAACAGCTGTTTAAGATGTATTGTGTACATCATCAAATTTCATATACCATTCATATACCTCAACCTCAGTTGTGTTCTGATGGAAATTTTACAGTATTTAAAAAAACATGCCATTTGTGATGTAAGAATAAATGAGTGAAAACTCAAAACGCCAGGAAAGATTAAATGCTTGATATGCATTGTAATGAAACTGTCACAACAATTTTCATGTTCCTTTGTTTGAGCAGACATGGGCCGGTGTAAGATCACGCGAGGTCGGCAGGCCCTGGAGCTACGAAGTAATCTTTCAGAGCGCCGAGCACTGACAGACAAAATCCAGAGCCCTGACTGCCCTGTTACATCAGCACGTAACCTCCAGTGGGCCATCGCTCATGGTGAGGCCTCATGTCTGAATTAACAACTCATGACATTCTATTAAAGCTAATGAATTTATGTGTTGTTGTCAATGAGTTGATCTGTTGGTTCTTCTAAAGGGAACTGGTGTTGAACGTTATAAGATGTTTTCTAAACAAGAAAAAAACAAGATATACTGTATATTGCGACATGAAGAATGACAGGTGTCTTTTGCTTGTAAAAGTCATAAAATATAATTATTTCTCTTTAATTATTTCTCTTAGGCTCATTCTGTTGAAGATAGTTCCATGCAGTTGCTGACTTTTTACCTAAAGTTTTAAATTTATCTGAAGAACGTGCATATTTGAACGGGCTTTATAACTGAATTCAGCAGTGTCAGCAGTGTTGCTATTCTCCCAACAGTTCTGCCCGAGAGCCGGACATTAGAGTTTGACTGTGGTGTCAAGGTGCAGCTAGGGTTTGCAGCAGAGTTCTCCAACATAATGATCATCTATACCCGGATATTGGAGAAGCCCAAGGACATAGAGCACTGCTCTGCCCAGCTGTCAAACTTCTCTGAGGTGACATTGATAAAATGGTTGCTGTATTTCAGACCTTCATTTATGGTTTTATATCTATAAACTGTACACCAGTCGGATAGGTAAGGCCAGACTCACCATTTTTGTAATTATCTCTTCTATCAGGACCTTGAGATAGACCTCAAGCACACAAATCAGGAGAGTCTGGAGGAAGCTGGGAGTATATTATTTACAGTGGATTGCCTGCCACAGCCTGAAGTCCCAAAGCTGTTTACCCGTCTCAGAGCACTCCAGAGATTAAAAGTAATAATCTATTACATTTTTTAATTCTGTGGTATCCCTGTGTTTTATCTAAATCTCTAATATCTGTTCATTTCCTCATTGCAGAAAGAGCTTACATTTACAGTTTGTCTTCACTACAAATACTCAAACCTGGAGGAGGAGGTTCAAGAGAGACAAACTGTCTCCATTGGCAAACCTCTGGTGTCCAAACTTAATCTCCATGAGCCACGCATGCACCGTTGTTCTTCCTCGTCCTCTTTTGATTTTCAGTCATCAAGCCTGTCGGAGTCAGCCATGTTCTCCCAAGGCCAGGGTGAGCCCTCTGAGACCCCCAGTGCATCAGCTTCCACATGCTGGTCCTACTACTCCAATGCAGGGGAGCCTTCAGAAGGCCCATCCTCCACCAAGATCAATGTGCCAGAGGAAACTGAGGACACTGATGATTGCCTGCCCTGCACGGCAACCAAAAGCCTTCCCTATGCTCATGTGGAGGATGTCACATTCCGTTTTAGCAATATGCCAAATTTTCATTCCTTTTAGTTGTGTAGATGGATGAAGATTAAGATGGATTTTATATATTGCCTGATGGGCCTTCTACAAAATGGTGGTCACACTTCATTATTTGGAGATTAGAAAAAGACATGTTTGCATATTGATAAACCTTAAGAACCACTGTGTTTTTCCTAATTTCCATACTAATTTTGTTTTGTGTGTGCGCGTGTGCTTAATAAGATGTATTTCAGAATCCCCAGAAGAATGCAACTGAGTTGTTGGCCTGGGAAAGAAGACAAACAGGTTGGCATTAATAAATAGCCCAGAGTATTATATAAGAAATGTATAGATGTGCGTTTAGATAGCCGGCAGTGGAAAATTGACTGAAAGAAAAACTGAAATGAGCAATCAAACAGCAGGGCCTAGATGTTTTTTTTGTTTCCAGTGCATGTTGCAAGAAATAGCCTAAGAGAGATTGTCAAGTTTTCCAGCACTCCAGATGCCAACTCAGTGGGTCCAACAGGCTGGTTCAACATCCCAAAGTTCAGTTCAAATGCAAATTCCAAATGAAACAAGCCCTTTGCAAAAAAAATGTCTATGTGTGCAAGATGACTGAACATGTTAGAAATGCATACCCTATGTATGAGGCTGCTAAGAGTTGTAAGTTGTAATAGTATTTCAGTATGCTTTATTTATAAATATTGATCAGATAGTTTTGTTGATAAGTTGCGTTATCTGTGCAGATATTACATTTCAGATGTATTTCAGTGAGACAGGATGAATGGAACAATCCGAAACAAACTTTTGTTTAGGCCATTGTATGTAGGCCTATTTTAAATAATTATTCATTGTATTTCCTCTTTAACATAGCCTACTCACACACATATACATGCACAAACAGACATACATGTACACAGATATAGCCCTCCTGATCTCACTCTAACATTATGTACTGCATTTTTTTAAAGGAAAGTCTGGTAAAAATGTTAAAATAATTCTGGTTTCAATAGCATTGTTATTTGGTTTGTTTATGGATGGATGCAATGCATGTCCCCCTCCAAGACAAAACCTCATGTTCAGCCCAAAGTTGATCATCTTGACCTACTTTTACTGTCTAGGCCTATGATCTTGACACTAACCATGTTAGCCAAGAGTTAATGCATCACTGGTATGAACCATATAAGTTTGAACTGATTCATAAAAACAGTGACAAAGGTAGACTGGAACAAAACAAAGTTGAGAAGAAGAAAAAAGTTTTCCCCCCAACCTGCAGTTCTTAAATCTGCTTGATATTTTCCTTTAATGGTGAGGGTCCAACTGTACATGTAGAGTGTGAGTGCCATCAATTTAGCTTTCTTCTGGTTCTAAATCCTAAACTAGGAAATTTTTTTCCCATGAAAAAGCAAATAGACTAATTGTATATCTATTAAAACTACATTGAAATTATAGTTGAAGGAGTCTTTAATACAATTATATTTTGCTGTAGTTTGGTTTCACATTATAATAAAATCTATACATTTAAGCAAAACAAAAATAGTCCTTTTCTCCGAAGTGGTAAGACTACCTGAGCAGGTCAGATGTCCACAGGATGGCAGTGTTTTCTGTCACGAAGTGCGCGAATTCTCCGCCGGCGCATGCGTATTTACCATACCCTGCGCATTTGCTTGTGTGTACGAACGCCATTTTACAACTTACAGTTTGGATCCGTGTTCTAATTTTGACTGGAAGTGGCGTGAATAGTATCCGATACGTTGCTATCATAGTATTTTTCGATCATGTCTGAAAATTCTGCGACAGTGGAGTCAGCAGTTGGCGAAACTCCGGAGGGCGCTGGCATTCGCAAATTGTCTGAGCTCAGAGTTATTGATTTGAAGGCAGAGCTGAAAAGGCGAAACCTGGACATCAGCGGCAACAAGAGCGTGCTATCTGAACGATTGAAAAAGGTGAAGTTTCCTTTGTGTAGGTGATTGAAGCGACCTGAATATTTGGTGATGAAATCATATTCCAATCATGTAATTATAAGCAAGCTGAAGCTTGTGTTCGTAATAAACGTAGCAATTCAACAAGTCTTGTCATTAGCAAGCGAGCTAACGTTAGCACATCATAAGGTTAGTTGGCTAGCTTCACCAACTTCCGAGAATTAGGGTTTGTATTATGCAATAATGTTAATGTAAATATTTCTCATGTACATTGAACATGCGGAATATGCAGTGCAGGAATCAAAGTCATATTGCACACAATGTTATGTAATAGCATCGTGCAGCCATTTCCCAAATGTTACAGCGCTGTCTAGTGTCGAGACCGGTTGCGGTGTTGTTCCCAGCAAATACGAAATAGGTCGGCGGGGAGATGGATTGTTGCTTATATTCTGTCTGCTGATTACTAATGGCGCATGTCATAGTGGATATGATTCATTTGTCAAGATTATTTACTTTCAAGCTCACTCCACGTTGCACTTTTTCCCTGCACATGCCACAGGCTATTGAGGAGGAAGGAGGAAACCCGGACGAGTTGGTAGTTCCGCTTGAAGGGACGCAAAAGAAAACGGCAAAAAGGACGCCAAAAGGTAACGTTGGTAGTGCTGCTGAGAAAAGATTTACCGGAGTAAATCAGTGATGGAGATGGCGAATTGAAATCTTGCATTGGTTCTTTCTGCAGGTAAAACACAGGAGAATGATGAACCGGAAGAATGCGGACTAGAAGAGGACTCTGGAGATGGACAGGTGTGAACTCGGTAGAATTTACATTAAAGTTAGCGTTATGTGTCCAAGTAAGGATATATCTTATATGTAAGAGAAGGATTTTTATTCTTTTCAGGACGACGGTGATGGAAATATGGACAGCCTACAAGAAATGGACCTTCGCGATATGAATGTACTGGATGAGGCAGACATAGACAATGGCGTTCCTGCAGGCTACCAGGATGGTGATATGAAGGAAGAACTTGGCCATGAAGAGGAAGACAATGAAGATGAGGATTCTGAAAATCTTGCACCATCAAATGAGAATGATGAGGTGTGTTCAGAAGTGTGTTCTGACTGTTCTTGCCTTTGTTGTCTGGGATGAATCACTATAATACAACAAGCTTCTTTATGCTCTCAAAGGACATGGAGCCCAAGGATGAGGACGCTGCGGAAGAGGACCATTTAACATCTTTCAAACAGGCAAGTAGTCGATCCCTTGACCCAGACTCAAGACACCAGTTAAGGTGTTGTATTGTTCTTACCAAGAGTCATCCCTTACTGAGTTAAAGAATGAGCAACTGCTCCATAGATGTGTCTAATTGTCTTTGTGGTCTCATTGATATGTCATTTTTCCTCACAGGAGCAAGACGAGGAGCATGAAGGCATTCGAGAGGAGATAGGTACTGTTTGCAAGGATTTGGATATCTGTTTGATTGCAGGCTTTTCCTGCTAGCCATAAGTTCTTACAGCAGCTCCCTGAACATAGTGGTAAGGTCTAGGACTTCTAAGGAAAGAGACTGGAAATCCAAAGTTAATTGCTGGTTTTGAGCATGACTGATTAGACACTCAAGACTTTTTTTGGTATGATGTCAATATTTTGGTGTCTGATTGTGACACTTGTATCTGAAGGTCATGCACATGGCCAGCAATTGGTGGTCTAGTGAGTAACTTGGAGAGGTCAGCTGGTTGTTGCAGGTCCAGTACAGTGTTTCTAGGTTTCCCTGAGAAGACAAGAAGTGGACGTCCGTCCATCAAGCAAAATGTGCAATGGAGAAAAAGATCATCAGATCCTTATTCGGACTCTGTTTATGCATTCAAAGTGATGCTAAAGGACTTCTTGGTTTTATACATCATGAAAAGAGAAAAGACCTTCCTGTGAAAAGACATTACAAAGTTGCATCACCTCACGGACTCATGAAGTCTGAAAAAAAAATGAAGATGGACTCAACTTGTTCTCTGTGCTGATGTCTTGTGGCTTTTCTGCCATCTCTTTCTTGGACCAGGTGAACTGCGTAGGGTGACCTTGTCAGAAATTTAGTTGCCTGTCCTGTTCCTTTGGTGTTTCCAGTCTCTTCGTAAGGTGTGAAATACATTGCATATTGATATCAGAGTCCAGGGTCACTACCTTTTCCAGCCTTGCCAGTTCCACGTTAACCATTGCTATGTTTCAGAAGTAATTAAACTCTGTACCATTCTATTCCTGTTAAATCCGTAGAAAATGAGAAAGTAGCCGGGTCTTGTAAGTCAGAGCCCCTTAAAGAAGAGCATCCATCAGAAGAGGAGCAAGCTTCAATTGAGGACAGTCAGAACAACGTTCCTGAGGAAGACAATGCGTGCGACCTCGGTCGAGCCGATGAGGCCGTCGATATGGAGCGAGAAACGTCCACGGCGTCTCGCGATCTCGATCAGGACGCGGCCGTTTCTAACAAGGCTGAAACACAACGCGAGGATGATCAATTCAATGAAGAAGACATGGACGCTCTAACAGAAACTGAAAGCACTCAGGCTAGTGCTGTTGAGAAAGGCTCAAATGACATTGAGGGCACTGTTGGTTCAGAATCGGGCTCTAAAGCCGAGAACGCGAATGTGAAGACAGAAGAGTCTGCTGCAGAGGCAACGGCACTGAAAGAGTCCTCTTCTGTTGAGGGTGATGATCAGAAAAAGAGGTTTGTTGTTTTATGTCTACTAGAAAAAAAACAAGCAAAATGGCTATGTCTGTTACATTGGTTCCTTTTGTTAACACGTTTTTTTGGTGCTCTTGGGAGATGTAGTGGTCTGCGCATTCCGTCTCAAGCTGTCATTTTGTTGTCACCCTTTTCCTCTACCCTGCTCCCACACCTCCCTCGTTAAGTAATGCATTGCAAGTGTCCTTGGCTGCCCCTAAGCCTGTTTGGAGGCTTTTAAAATCAACTTACCTGTCCGTCATTGTTAAATCCACACAAGTGAGCAGTTTTAGTTTTGCTGTCGTGTCATTGTCATTGCACAAGGTGGGTATAAATTGTCAGGTTGAAACACTGTGTGAGACTTCTCTCGTATTCATCAATGTGTGTTTTCTGTCTCTAGTTCTGATGATGAAAAAGCTAGCAAGCCCGAGTCTAAGGATGAAAAAGGTTTGCATTTTTCTCTTTATGGTCCATCTAAAATGGCAGTGTATCTACCTCACGTGTTGCAACATGGAGTATACATTTCTCACCAGTCATGCTGTGTGTGTGTGTGTGTGTGTGTGGTTAGCTCCAGCAGGTAGTGGGAGAAATCTGTGGGTTAGCGGCCTGTCATCGACCACAAGAGCAACGGACCTGAAGAACTTGTTCAGCAAATATGGGAAGGTTGGTTGACATCTGTATAGGAATAAACTGAAACCACTAATGACATAGATCTCAGTTAATCTTCAACTGGTTTATTTTGTTTGAGCATTAACCTTGAACTCCAAGTTAAACATAAACAAATCTAATGGGTAAAGGTTGTCCTTTAAATTATACCATCAGGACTAAGTTAAAGATGTCACGAAGTGGAAAACTCTTAGAAACACAAATGGGAGTAAAAATAATGGCTTTTCATAAAATTTATTTCCTGGCTCTGTAGCCATGCTTAGTGAGTCTCCACAGTGGTTAGCATGTTGGGGACATCCAAAAGTGTCCCACTTCGTGTGATTGTCAGCTTTGACCCCCAGAATTCTGTGTTTAAGCTGCAACAAAAGCTAAAAGTTAGAACTCGTTTTACTCCCTGCATGAGAAACTAATGTCCCTAATGTATTTAACCGTAACAGGATGTGAAGTAAGCACAAGTTATTACTTTAGACACTCAGTATTCTTGAGCTGAATTTTTGTTAATGCAAATATGTTAAATGGAAAGCCAGCTATATCAGAGTGGAACTGTCCTCTTATTGTGCTGAATGTCTGCCCAGGTTGTCGGTGCTAAAGTGGTAACCAATGCCAAAAGCCCAGGCGCTCGGTGCTATGGCTTTGTCACGATGAGCTCCACAGACGAGGCCACCAAGTGCATCAGCCACCTGCACAGGACAGAGCTGCACGGGAGAATGATCTCAGTGGAGAGAGTGAGTGAAGCGGCCTAATATTTCTTTGCAGTGCTATAGGAAGGCCATCTGGTCACTGATTTCCATTTCAGAGATTGAACATAAGATGAGGGGAAGGTGTAAGGAAGATTCTGCTATAGTAACTGTTTGAAGATTTGGATTAAAAAATAATAATAAATACAGTCTCCCTGTATTTTGATTAGCTGTGTGTCAAAAGATCTGTGCGTTGGAAACGCAGTAACGTGTTGGAAACGTGTGCACTGTGAGTTTTTGGTGAAGTTGAGGTGTTTGAGAGCATGTGTTGACAGGAGTTAAGTTGAGGATTGTCTTGCAGGCTAAGAATGAGCCTGCTGGGAAGAAACCGGCTGAGAAAAGCGACGCAAAGAAGTCTGGCAGTGACCGCCGGCATTCCTCAGACTCCAAGCCTGAGAAGTACGTTCTGTGCCCTTGCTTTTGTTTTGTTTTGTGTTTGGTTTATGTTTTTATTTCTTTACTCATGATTGATTTGGTTCCATCTGATCTGAAGGACTGACAATAAGGATGAGAAGACAGAGGGCTCAGAGGAAGGCAAAGATGGCAAAGGTTAGTTGTGCACTTTGTAGTTTTCTTTCTTGCACTCAAGTTTATAGGAAAAACATAGTAAGTGGAATGAAAAGAAAAATGGTGGAGGCATTTTTATATGTAACTTGCTGTCCAAGGTGTATGCCTTTAGTAATGTGGGTATTTCGTAGGACACATTTATTCACTCTGGATTTTTTTTCAAAATATTTTTTGTCCAGGGCGGGATGAGAGGACCGTAGTTATGGACAAATCCAAAGGAGAGCCCGTCATCAGCGTGAAAACCAAGAGCAAAGAGAGGGTAGGTGTCCTTAAAGTGAAGTAGTGTCTCCCCTGCAGCGGGGCTGATCCACACTAGAATATGGTTGTGAAATGTGGCCACCTTTTGCAGAGCACCAAGAGTCGTGATCGCAAGTCCTCCAGCAAGGACAGGAAAGACATCCTGTCCTTTGACCAGATCAAAGAGCAGCGGGAGCGGGAACGCCAGAGGCAGCGGGAGAGAGAGATCCGAGAGGTCGAGAGACGCAGGCATTCTGGGTATGATGGACGTGACTTTCTTTGAAAAGAGGCAATAGTGTTTAACTTGGTGTGTGTATGTGTGTGAAAGGGGGTTTAATGAGGGAGTAGAATTCAAGGTTGTTGAAGAGACCATCAAGTGCTATTTCCTGACTTTTTAGAGATGAAGAACTTAAACAGAATAAGAGAATAAACTGAGTTACAATGAATAGTTTCACTTCTACTCATTTGGAATTGAAAAAAATGTATGGCACTTATTGTTGCGGACATCATTAATCGTGTTAGCTCACTTGTTTCAGGGATCGTGATCGTGACAGCCGTGCGGAGCGTGAGCGCATCCGTCTGTTCCGCGAGCGGGAGGAGCGGGAGCGGCTGATGCGTAAGCGCAACTGGCTGGAGGTGGAGAAGCAGCGGCTGGACGCTGACCGCATGGAGCGCGAATTTCTGGAGCGCGAGCGGCTACGCGTGGAGTACGAGCGCCGGCGTGAGCAAGAGCGCATCCATCGGGAGCGTGAGGAGCTCCGCCGGCAGCAGGAGCAGCTGCGCTTCGAGCAGGACCGCCGACCCCTCAAACGTCATTACGACATGGACGGCAGGTAAGAGAGAGCTGCCTTATGGGCCGTTTCTACGGCATTTATTATAGGGCAAAGCTTGCAAAGTTGTCTTGACACAGTTGGTGGAATGCTGCACTCTGCATGGTGGGGTCATTGTTGCATAGAACATTGTTCCATGCCCTTTGACCTCCTTGGAATGGGCTTTCCTAGCTAAGGCTTTTTGTATGCTGTGTTTGAATCAGCAGAATGTGGTCAGAGATGCAAGATGTTGACTATTGTTAGTAATACTTGTTGCCAGCAGTGCATTCATTAGTATGGTGTGCTTGCAAACAGAGAGAGATGGGACAGTAGTGTAGAGTGGACAGTAGATAGTTGATTTAATTGAAGACTAAGTATTACTGTAGTATTGTTGGTACCATGTTGGATGTTGAGGTTTGGTGAGGTTTGACTGATTCTGATTTAGGATCTGGAGTTGCCAGGCTGAGGGCTGCCAGTAAGAAATTCTAACTTGGTACTTCGAAAAACTGGCTACTGGAAAGCACCGCTTTCATTTAATTCATGCAAGATCTCTTGGTTCGGACCAATTGTCAATCCATGGATCCAATCCATGTTTAGAGAACAGATTAGCATGGCTGTCTGTGTGTTGCTCTGTGGTGAGTTAAGTTCAATTATATTTATACAACGCCATTTGCAATAGAATCATCTCGTGGCGCTTTACAGACATTAACAAGGAGCGCCCAAGAGCAACAGGGGCAAGGGAAAACTCCCTTGTGGTAGTTATTTAAGGAAGAAACTTTGGGCAGATCCACACCTCAAGGAGCAACCCAACTGCCATGGGTCATGCAGGAAAAGTACAGTCAGTAGTTACCACAAGTGACTAGAGTTGTGTTGTGTGCTGTGGGTCATAGTAATAGCTACCGTACCGTTGTCAAATTAGGGTTTCTTCCAGGAAAGACGAGTGGCCTGAAAAACGTATGGCCATGGATGACCGCTACGGACGCTCAGATTTCAACCGTCAGGACCGTTATCAGGACTTTGACCACAGGGAGCGTAGTGGGCGCTACCAGGACGACGTGATGATGGACAGGTAGGGTGGAGACTGTAGTGTTAACTCCTTGTCTTTAGTGCCAAGTGGCTTGGTTACCTTCTGTTAATGATGGTGTGTTTTTCTTTGTTCTGCACTCCAGGAGGGACAATACTCGCAACATGGTGGGTGACAGAGATGGACAGGTATTAGGAACAAGATGTTTTCTCAATTTTTTGCTCCAATGACTTGTTTGTGATAAGAATGGAAGGATTGATGGCTTGGTTTCTGTTATATACAGCACTTTTCAGATCGTGACAGACATGGCAGAGACTCCCGTGATTCATGGGGTGGTGGATATGAGAAGCGTGGTGGCGGCATAAACCCAAGGTGAACACACTTTACATACTGGCATTGCATAGTGACAGAGTGCTTTTGAAAGATTTGCTGAATCATAGCATAGACTTTTTACTTACAGTAGAACTTTATTGAGATGGCATCATAGTAATTATATTTTGACTTAAGAATGGCCTGTGAACTATATTGCTGTAAACCTCATGATTGTGCAAGTTATCTGTAACTTTATTGTAATGCTTGATGTCTTCTTGTTCCCCCAGAGATGGCCGAGACTGGGATGCTGGACGAAAAATGGATGGGGACAGAAGTTGGCAAGGTGAGTAATATAGAAGAGAAGAGGCAAACCTGTGTTTGTCCTGAATTTACAATGGCTTGGAATGCCGAATCAGCCAATCACAATCAAGGAACCCAACAAGCAGTTTTAGAAACAGCCTAGTGAGTCAGAGTGAAGAAATAAACAAACAGCTGCTTGTTGTCATTTTTACAAAAGGATTTCTGGCTCATTGACTCCAGGGCATTACTCAGTAGACACTTTTAAATATAGTCAAGGGTGGGAGAGAAAATAATTAGATAGATGATGGGTGAGATTTAAAATCTTTCAGAAAGATTTGTAAAACGCATGTGTTGCATCATGTCACTTTTAAGAATTCTTCGGTTCAGCTCAGTTTCCATTCACATAGAACCATCTATGGTCACTATTAGGGATGGGCGACACAGCCTAAAATTGCAGTATAATTTCAAGCACAGACAGTATGCAACTTGTATTGCGATGTATTTTTCATATAATTAAACCAATACAATTTAAAATGTGCAGCATTGATAGGGTCAAACCTTGGCTGGTTAAATAATTACAAATTGAAAGCAGAATACAACAAAATTTTATTTCAAATTTGCTGAATCAGATTAATTAAATAACATTCAGGGCATCTTTAGATTATGGGTACAGAATTAACAATATTAAAGAAACTAAAGGAAATCTGTAAAAAATTAAAAAAAAAAAGTTTAGAAAAAAAAGCAAATGAAGATATCTCAAGATGTTCCTGCTTCCATTCCCCTTAACAAAGGGAGCAACTAAACGTTTTATTGAGGGAGATGGCCGTAACTGCTAACATTCTTTACTACATTTTAGTCAGGAAATTACGAGGACATAGACAACTAGCAAAGCCATGGTAAAGACAAAATAAGTTAGCCTACCTTATATAAATTGCCATTAAATTACTTGGTTTAGATAAGTCTTGCATAATTCGACCCAAATGCATGAATTCATATGCGCGATTGTGTACAGGCACATCAGCAGGCACATCAGCTTTGCTACCATTACTCTGTATGAAATCAAAAGTTATACGTCTTGTGTTTCTGCTTGTTGGTTTGAAAGTGTATGCCCACAATATATAAATACATGTATAGGCTAATGCAAACCAAGACCAAATTTGAGCTGTGCTATCGTGGTTGGCCGGTATAATAAGTCACTACTGTTTGCCAAATTTATAATGTATATCGTTTATAACATTTATACCGCGTGCCGTTGAGTGGCCATAGTAATAGGAAAAGTTCTTGATCAAGACAGCTGGCATTTTGGGCGAAACTACGTTTTGATGTATACTGCATGCTGTGGGGTGATATACCTGTAATTGATGGTAGTTGACATAGAGGGATTGTTTTCCCTTCTCTAAAATTTGTAAAAAATATGACTGGCATGATCAATATTTTTCCAATGATTTCCCTAATGTGGATTAGGTGGAGACCGAGGCATGCCTGGTCAGACACACATGGGCAGAGGAGGGATGGCCAGGTAAGTAACTTATTAACTATTTTCTTTGAGATGTCTGAAAAATATATCATTATTTGGTTTTGGAGGCTTACTTTTTTAGATCATCTTTGGTAGTAAACTTTGTTTGTTTTTTTTGTTTGTTTTTTTTGTTTGTTTTTTTTTCCCCTCTCTCTAGTCGTGGTGGATATATGCAAACAGGAACGTCGCAGTCCATGTCAGGAGCAATGAATCGGCCAAATCAGATAATGCAAAGCAGTGGAATGCAAGGAGGAGCTTTTGGACGTCGATATTAAATCCTATTGTGCTATTGCTTTCATATTTCTGAGTATCGTGCTGCTTTGCTGCTTGTACAATGCTTATGCAAGCTTTGTAAATTTCAGATGATCCTTTTTTTAAAAAAAGAAATGTTGTCTTTCTCTTAAGGACGCCCCACAAACACGAATGTCTGCCTGAGTTTTTAATATTGCTGTTTTCCCTTCATTTTATTTATTTTTTTGTAAACTTTCATTCCAGTTGTCTTAATTTTCTTTTGTGTTCTGGGGTGACAAGTGTGGTGTGAGTCTGGCAAGACACTCAGGGATGGGCAAGAACCCTGTTGTCAGCATTGTGGATTGTGTGTGTCTCGTGTTATGGATGCATTTTAATAAATTTGGAAACGTACAAATTTGGTGTTCCTATTTTATATTTGCCACTTTGAGTTTTACAGGCTCCATGTCAGCATGGATACCATGGAGGTCCCAAATAAAATGGACTAATGTGAATTTGGTTTTACACATTGAAAATGTTGCAATACCTGTGTCAGTGTTGTTGATGCCATTCAGTTGAAAATCAATGTGTTTCAAATCCATTTAATAACGTTGAAATGTATTACAAAATTCTATGTGAAGTCCATAGGATTAAGGAAATTGGAACATCACATCTAGAGATCATAGGGTTTCAGGAAATGTGTAGTTTATGCTGTTTAACCTGTTTACTTATGTGTATGTACCCCTGGTTAATTCTTGATTAAGAATTTTTTAATATCGGCCTACTTGTGGACAGGTGACCCTTAAGAGAAGTGGGTTAAACAGCAAAAACTATACTGAAAGGTTATACCTAAATCAGTGAGTTGGAGGATGTTGCATAAACTGGTTGCAGACTAAAACTTGAAGTTTTAAACTAAATCTAAAATTGAAGTTACTACCTGGAATGCACTTACAATGCACACACATCCCCATGCATGGATAATGTAATGTAAGTAGCATCAGTAGCCAGCAGAGGCCAGCAGCCACACATTGTATTTGTAATGTTCTGGAAGAGAGGCATTCCTGCCTATTACCATTTCAGAGTCTTGCATCTATGGCATGTATATATGCATGGCATACTTCTAAATCTTGCAAATGTCATTGCATGAATGAAAAAATAAACCTCTCTAAAGACAACTAGGCTTGACCCTATTGAAAATACTTATGCACTGTTAGGTAATGTGTGCTAAGACAATACTATGAATTTAGATTGTGTTATGTGTGAGTTTGCATATTTATTGTTTAACTTTCACCTAGGTCACTTCTTTTCAAAGACTCAAGTTGGTCTCACATTAAACAGAGACTAATATGCATCCAGTTAACATGCTGATTACATGAACAAGAGCCATAGAAGGCCAAGGGAAGTTTCTATAAATTATGTAGGGGAGTGAGTGAGTGAGTGAGTGAGTGAGTGAGAGATATGACTGGTGGCCCTCCTAAGTTGCTTTTAAGTGAGCCCTCTTGTGCTTGGTATACGGCGAGGTGTCTGTGACAGTGACAGAAAGCTAAGTTAGCATGAGGAAGGCACAAGTATGTCCTAGAGTAACCCTTACTCAGAGTGTGTGGCTCCTTGGGGGTGGGTTGATCTTGTGATGTCATAGTTACAGATCAGGCTGTTCTCCCTGAGCCAATCAACAGGCAGGGAGTGTGGTGGGCAGGGCTCATTGTTACATTCCCAGAAATGGATTGATGGGGGAAGCTGCGTCATTGTCATATTTCAGAGTCAGACACGTGCTTTGGTCTTCACACACACAGTGTGTAAGGCTCCAGTGAGATCTGTAACAATAAATCCACCTTCACTGTTTTGGTGGTGTGGGTCACGGTTGGGAGTCCAAATTGTTAAGGCATGCCAAACAGCAGAGCGCGTGAACACGTGAGAGGGAGGTGAATGTCAGTGGGCTCTGGCCTGGTGCATCTCTAACCCCCCCACTAACTGCCCCCGCAGAGCTCAGATATGAAGGCATTCACTTTGAAAACATTTGCCTTCCCTGGGGCATTTAGTCCTTGGTTTAATCACATCAGCATGACTTTGGCCGCAGTTCAGAATGCAATCACAAGCAAAGCCACAGTTTCAGGCCTGAAAACAAATTGTGCAAGTTAAGCGATGCTGGAGATATGCTTTGTGAGCAATATTAATCTTACCCTTGTTCACATGTGCTCTGTTCCCTGCAACCCTGGCATGTCTGAATATGTCCTGTCTAACGCAAACAGTGGTTTGCTCGAGCCTGAGCAAGTTGCTAACATTCCTGTGTGGATGTTTCAGGCACTTAAGCTACGAGAAAAAGAAACCATAAAGATAACATGGCTGGTAACGTTCTGAATATTGTACACTCCTGGGTCCTCATGTTGATATGCTTCAGTGGATACCATCCAGGTAGATTTCTTTTCCTGCATCTAGACTTACTTTCCTTTTTTTTAGGGTCATGTCATGTCATGTGTGTGCAGTTGGGCGTCTATAGGCTCAGTTTCCTCAAATGCTTACAGAGTAGCCTTGAGAGCGACTGATCAATAGCCTGCCCTCTGTGATAGCCTTTTAGATTGGGTTTAGAGCGTGCCATGCTGAGAGTGGAGGGCGAATGAAAACCAAATTTTCTGTCTGCCTCTACGGACCATTTGTTTAATGAGTCTTGTCAAAGGTTTGGACTGTCAACTGCTCTCCCACTGACTGCCGTCATCCAAGTCGTATTACCAGAAAGAGAGCAGCAGTCACTTAATCAAAATCATCCCACTGCTCTATGCCAGGCCATTTCAAGTGTAAACAGGATGACCACATGTTGTAGATTTTAGTGTGCATGTGGCTTTTGTTGATTTTATTGGTTGATTTTATTGATAAATTCTCTCTTTTTCGTGTATAAATTAAAATGGTGTTTACAACAGAGCGTTTACTGTCTTGTTTCTTGTTGTGAAGCATGTAATAGTTTTTGTTCTTCCAGGAGCTTCAGGTACCATTGGTCAGTTCATCAAATACTATGAGGGGCTGAAATATGACTGCCAAACTTTACATCAGACTCACCAGCGAGTGAAGCGTGAGGTAGTGTCTAAGCAGCTGCTACAGCTAAACTTCAGTGCATTTCAACGGTAACACCCTTCATTACATTACACTCCCTCTTTCTGGAAAAAAACTTTCCCGGGTTCCCTGAAAACATTTACTCAGAATCCATTTGTCATTACTGCTTTATCGTGTGCTGGTCTTTCTCAGGGACTTCCACTTGGTCCTCAGACAAGACTCTGAGGGATTTGCTGATAACTTCAAGATAGACTTGGGGGATGTAGACAGTGTTGTGGACCTCTCTCACATGTTTTCCGGAAGGCTAGAAGGTATGTGAAAGGTGGAGGTAAACCTTGTTATTATTGCCATAATCTCCCTCACTGTGTACACCCAAACAACTGATTGCTCTTGCTGGTCAGTTTTTCAAAGATTTTGTGCTCTGTTCATGTTTGCCATGTGTATCCTCTGCATTCATCATCATTAAGTAACCCCATATTTGGAAGCTGAGTAAGCAGATGGTGACCTACAACATTTTCCAGTCTTTTTGCTTTCTAAACTTGAAATGTCCATATGTGATGCCACCAAGGGCCGTAACTCGGCCATGCCTGCTCCTATTGTCTCCAGATGAGGAGCAGTCCTCCTGCCACGGCTCTGTTCTCCAGGGCCTCTTCCAGGGCTCCATTGCCACTGCCAATGGGACCTATCATGTGGAGCCTCTGCACAGCTACACAGACGAGGACTTAGAGTTCCACTCCATCATCTACCATGAAGACGACATAGGCAAGTGAAGGGAGACACATGGGACCCTCCCTTCCTCTTTTTTACGGGCTCCAGTCTTTGTTGCCCTAAGCTCTCATTTGTTAGCCTGTGAATGGTAGTTTAGGGGGAGGTGTATGTTTGTCCAAACCATTGCAATTGGGCCTACCAGCTCAGGGACAGCTGGTATTTTGCCAGGGGCATTTCAGATGTGCTAAGAGGAATGGTGTCAATGTGAGTGTGCCAGGCGTTGGATGGGAACAAAGGCCTTTCAAGGAAACTTGACTACTGTTTTGTGGAAGAGATTCTTTACTTTTTAAACGTTTTGTTCTTGAAAAAGAAAATGTGCATTTTTGTGTGTCCAGGGATTTGCCAAGGATTAGGGAGCATTTAAGGATGTAGCTCATTGATCGCTGTATAAAAGGCCAGGTCTGTTGACACAGGGGCACTCCACAGACTCCCCCCCGCCATGGAAGAGGGGAAATATTTTGTATTTTTTGATGAAGTCCCATGGCAGAGGCTCAGGGAGGTGTGAGTGTGCAGCCAGAGTCGCAGCCAAGGAAAAGAGGGATGAAAATAAAACAGATGAGGCGAGTTTGAGAGAGAGTATCGGGTGACGGTGATCCCATCACTGGGGCTCTGTTTGAACCAGTTTGGAGATGTGTACTTCAGGCTGAGGCTCATGTCAGAACCCAGGGCCTCCAACCAGCAGGAGCTCGTCAGCAACACTGATGTCAGTACGACACATTATCCAGACGCTCTGTTTACCGAGAGTGGGTTAGCCTCCAAAGAGTCGTGCTGGTCTCTCACTGCTCCTCTACTGCTGTCCAGGCGGTGGTGGAGTCTTTTAAGTTTAGTCTCCACCATGTCACGAAAATGTACTTGGGTTTATTACATCAGGGTTTATCCCTTTCATAAAGAAACCCAGTTGTGTTGTGGAGAAATAGCATGGAATCTGAGGGATTTAGAGCCTATAACTGTTTGGCAACTGTTCGTAACATTTATGATGTAGAAGGAATGTAAATCTCTGAATGGAATGTAAGTCTGCTTGAATAACAACTGAACTATGAATTTATAAGAAAAACTCAATTCTAGAGCGCTAGTCAGGCTACTGAGTTACAGAGCCTCAGGGCCACATCTCTGGGCTGTTGTGTCTATGTGTGAGTGTATCACAAACTGTTTACTTAGCATTTTTGTAATCAGCATATTTGTGATGCCCTTGTGTGTGTGTGTGTGTGTGTGTGTGTGGTGTGTGTGTGTGTGTGTGTGTGTATGTGCATCTGTGCGTTTGTGTGTGCGTGCACATGCGTAAAATTGTGTGTTTGTGGGCGCCTGTGTATAAGTGAGTGCGTGTGTGTATGTGTGTGTTTGGGGGTGCAGGGTGGTTTCAGTTGAAAGAGAAGGAAAGGCAATAATCTTGTAGCTATAGCCTAAAGGTAAACAAACCCAGGGGTGTACTGTGGTTACCCTGAGTCATGTGATCTAGTTGAAATCAGACCACATGCATGTGGCCAGGAGGTTACTATAGGGCATTTCCCATACTTTTGGCGGCAATGCTCTCATTCAGTACTTACTACTACCCTGCTTCCTTTGGGGGATGCACACAGCTACATAGATGACAAAGATCTTGCATGCAGTCAAACCCACTGCTTAGACCAAATGGTTAAACTAAGGATATTTATATTCATCAGAGGGATAAAAGAGTTAATTCTGAAAGAATTTCTGGTGATTTCATATTTATTTTCTTACTCTAAGGGATTTAACCATCAGAGTCAGCTTTGCCAGAGCTTTGATTAGCTTGGCTGTACTATCAATTAAAACATTGCGCTAAGGGAGATGGCCCAGTAAATCAGACGTCTTCTGCGACTCGTTCTGCTCAGCACAGCTTTGCTTACTTTCATTTCCTCTGTATACTGTCTCTGTTTTCTCAAGAATTTGGGGGGGAGGAAAGCTTGTTTTTGTCTTGGCATGCAACAATACTTGAAAGGGAGCAGAGTTTTCAGAGAGAGAGAGAGAGACAGGGGGGCCATGAGGTTTGCAGGCAGTCTGGAAATAATTCCGTCAATGGGTCAATGCCCGCCGATTACCCCAAATCCCTACCCCCACCTCCGTCCCTGCCGGACTGCCACTGGCTCACTTCCATTCAGCCGAATCGTCCAATCCAATCAGGCCTTGTGTTTTCAAATGAGCAGTTGGAAAAGTGATAGCATGAGAGTCAGCTCTTGGCCAATGATCAATTCACTCTGCTCAACTAATCTTATCTTAGTCATTGGGGGCCAAACTGCCAAACCACCTAACTTATTTGATAGCTGAGCTTTCATTGTCACTAATCCTATTGTAATCTATAAAATTATGTTGTTGTCACTACAGTCGGATGTGCAGACTTATCCTGTGTAATGACTTTGTATAAAGACAATACAACATTTTATTTTGTCTTGCTTAGTTCAGAAAGTACTGACACTGAACTTAAAATATTCCTAGAAAAATAGATCTTCATGTGACATTATAACAACTATGTTTAAATCAGTTGGGATTTCTGGAAGGGTAGCTTTCCTTTCATTTCTGTTTTACATGCTTTTAGCTCATCGCTGATGAATAATGAGCTGTAGTTACAAAATACAAGTGGGGGGGATTGTCTTAGCCATTCAAGGGCAATGTGCTGCCTTAAGATTTGTAGTTTTGTGCCAGTCTTATAGAAATCTCCCTTGACTGCAGTTACGCAAGTATTTCAACAAGCAATGTGGGATCATGGTTACTATCATGAAACAAATACTGTGCTTGAGCGTATTAGACATTGGTGTTACTGTGAAGAATGTTGTGTGTGAACATGTGCATGTTTGGACATACATGTCAAAATTAGATGTTCCTCATCAGGATATCATTTTTTATGTCCTGGACAAAAAGCCCATGCACCTTCTGAAACATCAATGCCATGTGCATCCATCTGTGCTCACGTCTGCTTCAGAGCACGCCCAGACTCTCACCCGTCACGTGCATTTGGGTGAATTATTACCACCATTTTGTAATCTATTCTAGAACAGTCTTCCGCTTCCTTAGTTTGACTTGGTGACTAATCTGTTCAAATCCTTCCCAAAATGCATTTCTGCAGTGCTCTGTGTTAATCTATGAGTGATGTATTAAGGGAGACAGAGAGAAAAGTAGGAGAATACAAACTAGAACATCTGGACTGAATAAAGCATATACCCTTATTTTTTTTACATTAAATATTGTGCATGGCTCTTTGTTTAAAAAAATCTGTAGTCTGAGAATTGGTTCCAGATGGTTTGTCTCTTTACTCAACTTTTGATCACCCATTTATCCAGGGTTGCAATAATTACCTTTTAAAGTGCTATTAACACAGTTGTTAACAAGTCTTTCTGCCAAATACTTTCTTCCTTATTTTATATCTGTGTGTGTGTGTATGTGTGTGTGTGTGTGTGTGTGTGTCTATGTACATGATTGTACATTCACATGGTAGTCTGGATGTTTGTATTTGTTGTGTAAGGGCGTGTGTGTGTGTGGGTGTGTACATCCATGCTCACTCGCATGTTGTAGTTATTCAGATGTTTGTGTTTATTTGTGATTGCGTGTGTTTGTGTCTGTGTCTGTATGCCTATGTGCGTGTATGTGTATGTGTGTGTGTGTGTGTGTGTGTGTGTGTGTGTGTGTGTTTGTGTGTGTGCTCGCATGTGTTTATGGTTTACAGACATGTCTGCCCTGGGGAACAGAGTTAATGGGCGCTGTGGGTCAGACCTTGTGGCGCATCTTGCCAGAAGCCTCAGACTGGAGAAGGAAGGGCAGGTCAGACATGACATCACTTTTATTAGCACTTCTCAAAACTTCCTCCACTCTTTGCTATATAAAAACACTTGGCCTACTTTCTCCTCCCCCTTTTCCAGTGACATTCCCATACTTTCCCATGCGCATTGTCCTCATGGTCAAAGTACCTTTCAGAAAGCCTTTCCTTGGTTAGTTTTGCTGATGTCAGGGAGAGCAGCTGTTCTGGGGCAAAAGTGTGGACTTAATGTTCCGTGCCAGTTTAGTACCAGTGTTTCCGATTGTTCTGATCATCATGAATCAGGGTAAAAGCTATGCGTGCTGAGGCCACATATCTGCTCAATCTACACAATCTGGGCCATTGTTTAGATACAATTGCCAAATTATAATCAGTAAACAATCAAGAGAAACAAACAATTGGAATGAGGAAGCATGGAATAAAATGACCTCAGTTTACCATATTCTGACCATATTTGTATTTTTAAACAAACAACACATCTTGGCCATCTGCTGATAAGGCATCTAAATGAACTATACACATGTTGTCCTGGGCCTCCCCCAGGTCCTCTTTTGGTTCCCACCTCTCTGTCGCCTTTCCAAGTGTGATTGCACAATGACCACATGGTGTCCTTCACAGGAAGAACCACTGATGAGATCCAGGAGAACAACAGATGATTCCAAAACCACCTGTCTGCTCCACCTGCAAGCGGACCACCGCTACTACAGGAAGTTTGGTAGCGTGGAGGCTGTTGTGGCACAGGTGATTAGATGCAATATGTCATAGCCTGAAAATAGTGATTGTAATATTATATAATGATATGATATTAACTCCCTGACTCAGACTTACAGCTGCCTAAAGAGGCACATAGGCAGAGTGACGATGTAAACAAAATGTACATGTACTGTACATGTAATAAAAATGTACACATGAGAAATGCAAACACATATGTAGAGCTCATGTGGTATGGGCGCTCCGTGGGAATCACACCTTTGACCTCAGTGCTGTTGGCGCCAAGGTGTTCCCGTTCAGCCGCAGGAATGCCATATCTGGCCGTTTCTGGGGAGACAGCGTGGGCAACAATGGTCGGGGAATGCACTTCTTTATTGTTAAAAAGTGGTGCAAAGTGTCTTCCTATTGTGGGGCCAAGGGAAGTGATGTTATGGCCCCTGTATTAGCAGATTGGGGTGGAGAAATTGATGGGGGAAAGTTTGGACATCTGCCAAATTGTGACTTTTGCCAAGTTGTATGTCCCTGAGAACATGCAGTCTATTTGAACTATGTAAAATGGAAATGTTACGTAATGTTTGTATACTGAAAAGAAGGGGGCAGGATTTCCGTAACTTCAGTGATCAATGTTGATTTTTTTCCTCCCAAGAATGTTATGTTCTGTAAAATAGAATTATTTTGCCCGTCCCAAATGAGGTCAGCTCATCTCCTTTTTGTGTGTATTTTTATTCATTGATGTTATACAGTCATGCAAACAATGTACCATCCTATACAGTACATATACAGTACTTTATCAATCACCATATTGTACAGATGCTTACTGTGAATCTTTGAATCAATTTCAGCTGACTGGAAGTATTTTTGTTAACTTAATTGATGGTTGCATCAGAACAGACTATTCTACGCTGTCATTTAAAAATATATTGCTGCTACCTCTAGATAGAGAGATAAAAAAAGATAGACCATAAATTCACTCTTAGCTGACCTGTTCTTTCAAGAACTTGAATACCAAATTGGACATTAAATTAGTCTAATGTGGGATAATGTTTGTAGATAGGAGTGTTGCCATGCCCTTCCATGAGGCACCCTGTCAGTAGTGAACTCCAGCGTGCCAGGACCACCTGCGGGTGCAGGCCAGAGTCCGTGTGAGAGTTAGGACCAGGTGCCCGGGCACTGTGCCAAATGTGAACCCAACCCACGGCAAAGTCCTGGACATACTGGATGTGTCCACATCCAGTGTGTGCTTCCAGGTGGCCATGTCTCTGGCTGCCTGCTCTGGTATGTTGTAACACACTGGCCGTGCCCATGCCTCATAAATGGTGAGCTCTGACAGCTGGACGGCCAGACCGTCCTCTGGGACTGCATGGTCCCGCTCAAGCGCTCTTCTGAGACTTGCCCTTCTGGATTGCATGGTGTCAGACTTGCAGTTTGCCACGTGCTGTGAGAACCAGACCATGATGCAAGACTGCTGAAATATCAAGTAACATTCTGAGAGGTTACGCTGTAATAGCCATAATTAATGTATTTGTGAAAGATGGCTGGTAAATGTTGTTAGCATTCACCCACTGCATGTTTATCAGAGATCCCTGCGCCCTCGAATGTGTGCTCATGTAAGGACATTAAGCCCTACTGATTCTATTTCAGTTTCTAAGCTTCAAAATCCTGTCATACAATCTACCATCCTGATATACTGGACTCTCATGTGGTCATCATCCTAATGGTCTCACAAGTACCCTGAGACGATTATAAAAAATACAAAATTTAAATTTTAAATGTATTTAAACTAGAAAAATATTGATCCCTGATAGTTGATCTTATCATTTTACCAATATATTCTACATTATTTTGTCTAGTGTTGAGTAGATTAGGTTATGTGTGTGTGTGTGTGTGTGTGTGTACATTTTCACACACTCTACCAATACAAATGCATAAACCTATTTTTTTTTTTTGCCTTAATATATTACTGTAGCCTGAGCAGATCTGTTTAGAATTACGGTAAGGACCACAGCTGAATGTAGAAGTCAGGGAAGTAGTCATGACCCATTTGTCTGTTCTTTCTCATAGGTTGCCTCCTATATGAGAGCTGTGAATGATATCTATGACAAAGCAGACTTTGAAGGCATCAAGCTGATCAACTTTAAAGTGAAATCACTCACTGTGAGTGTCAGAGCATCATGACAAAAAACATGATTTTCCCTCTTTTAAAACTTGTATGGTGATTGCATTTTTGTTGAGAAGTTGCTCATGTTAATGCCTGGAATTTGATGTAGAGAACTTTTCTACATCTGCAATGTGCAACTGTTACATGAATTGGCTTGTGACCTAAGAGGTGCGACAAGTGATCCTAAACAGATGTTATGGTTGGGTGTTTCAAGATATGTAGCATCCTGTCATGTTTATGTTTGACATTGTGCAGGTTATGACAACAGAGGAGCCAGACAGCCCAATGAATCGACCCTTCATTGGCCCAGAGAAACTGCTTAGTCTCTTTTCAGAGACCAACTGGGGAAACTACTGCTTGTCTTACCTGCTGACCGACCGAGATTACAGTGGAGTGCTGGGCCTTGCATGGGAGGGGAAGACGGGTAAAAACAAACAAATTCACAAACAAAAGCAATACACACCACTCCAACAGAATTAACGATAACTGAGTCAGTCCATGTGGGAGGCACTTACTGATCCATGCAACACTTAACAGCCGTTAAGCAGCAGACGTAAAACTCGATTGGTATTTGCCCTTTGTTCACCTCTGTCCTTGACACAAAGCCAGAGGGGGACACCAACGCACTTGTTCCTTGTTTAATCTCAGCCCTCCCCTCATGCCCAAAACCTCATTTTTAAACTTTCCACTGAAAAACAAGAGAAAAACAGGATGTAGGAAATTTACTGGCAGGGCTGACAACAGAAAGCTCATTTGTTTTCACTGTCTTTATTAGTTTATGCGTGGGACTTTATATCTTAAAGTAATTTGGTCATATCCTGGTAAACCTATAATGTTAGCCTCTTAGATTGCCCCCCCCCCCCCCCCCAAAAAAAAAGATAAAGAAAATGGACCCTGCTCTTCAATAGACTTTCCTAGAAGTTGTGCACATAGCTTATTGTGGTGTTCATTTCAATGAAGCCTTGAGCTTCTTTTAGTTTCAGTCTGTAAGAATTGATTCTCAATGGAGATCAAGTGAACACACATGTGCCACTGCCAACCACAATAGCAACTCATTGGTACGCTGTGCACGGAGCACACTGGATGGACCTGACCAGAGAAGTGCCCAAAGACACTAAGTATATACCTTGACCAAGAAACTCACTGTTAAATCCTACAGCTGAAAGAGTTATTTCATTTTAATCAACATCCACACACTCCAAGATGCCAGGACCCATGGCTTAGACTTGCCAGGACAAAGAGAGCATTCACATGTATTCCACACAGTCTACTGGTAGCAGGTCTTTGAATGTCACTAGATCCCACACGTCAAGTGACAAAGTAGGCTGTGTTGTTGTTGTGGGGGTATGGGGCTGTGGGGTGGGATGGAGTCGGGTGGGGGTTGTATGGGATAAGAAAAGTAGGCTGGGCTCCTTGAATGTTGTCAATACATTGTCAGCTGTGAGACTTTGGATTGGCTGTGCTGAGGGGCGTGTGGCCTCCTAAATACAGCCATGTGATGAAAGACCTCTGAAATCAACCCCCCATGTTTCTCACCTACCACCACCACCACCATCATGGATGCTGGCTGGGAAGTGGCTACATTCCACAATTTGGATTTGTCTCCATGGAGACATCTTACATGAGATCTATAAGGTTCTACAAGCATGCACGTTTGAAACCTAAAGCCACCTATGTCATCCAATGGTGGTACTGATTTGCAGTCAGAGTTGGTTCTTGAGGAAAATGTCTGTGGAACCTACATGAATGTAAAACAGAGAGATCACTACTTGTTGCCATAGTCATAACCTTGTCCTCAGTGAACTATAAACCCTTGGCTCCCTCTGGGCCCCCACCCTGTGGATCCCCCATGGATCACAGTACCTTGCCATACCTTGTTTATTAGTTTTCAAACATGTTTATTTGTTTTGGGATGAAGAAGGAAATGCTCATGTTGAGCATGAGTATGGAAACTATGTCCATAGGGGGTAATGCTTGGGACCTTTTCCATCCTTCCAGTAAGTTTCTGCACTAATTTCCGTACATTGTTTGTGCATTTAGCATGTAAATAGTCAGGATTGCATTGCTGAAACCGTGAAGCTGCCAGACTTCCATTGTGGCTGGCTTACTATTCAGAGTAAAGCTTGCTCTGTTTTGATCCTAAGCCTTCGTCCCATTGTGGAGCAGTGTTGCCAGCCCTTGGCCCAAATCTCTTCCAGTGACAAAAATGGCTTGGCCTGAGCTTGATGGAAAATTGGCCTAATATAGCTCCTGACATGGGTGGAGACTCAGTGGAGGGTGGGGTGTTGTGTGGTGTGGGTAGATAGGGTCGCAAATTGTTGAAAGGGGAAACGACAACTTAAACATGAGCTCTGTGGCCGCAAAGAACCACAGTTTGACTTGGTGATTCCTAGTGATGGCTGAATGGATCAAACATGCATTACTCATAGCTTCCATAGAAAACTTTTCTACATCAGCAGACCTCAACTGTCACACTCGTCAATGTAACATGCATGCGATTTATCTCTCTCAGAGTGTAGTACTATTAAGCACTGTTGATGATCCAGTCGCATGGCCTGCAGCTTAACGGATGAGCAGGGGGTGGGGATTGGGTGAGTGGCTGAGGTGTCTTCACCCTGACCACTCCAAGCAGCTTGTAAGAGCTTGCCTCTTGTTATTTTGTCATTGAGTTCAGCAGGCAGTTGACACCCGTGTCCCAGCTCCCCTGCATTCTTTAGGAGTTTCTTCTTTCATATTACGAAAGAGGCCATGAATGCTTTTGTCTGTCTCATGTGCCCTCAGAGCCCTTCAAAACAGCTAAACATAGTCCAGTGAGGCAGATATGCTGTCACATAATTAACACTGTTCACTTTATTATTGTCGTGGTTTGCAAACTTACTTTCTTGTACCAAAGTCTCATTAGTATGCATAGCCTATTGTGTGTGGTATTGTGTGGTAACGTAATTCACAATAACTAAGGTGATGAAAATATTTTGGTTTTGTGTGTATGCACATTATCTCTGTGTGGTATTGTGGCTATGTGTGTATGCACATTATCTCTGTGTGGTATTGTGGCTATGTGTGTATGCACATTATCTCTGTGTGGTATTGTAATTGTTTGGGGGATTTTAGGTAGGGTTGAGTTCCAAGGCTGACACTGCGCTCCGCATTCCAAACATTCTGCAGAGGAAATCATGTAAATGAAGAGGCAATTCTTCCTATCCAGAGGCCCTTTTGGTTGCAGATTCAAACGCAGCTGTGTTCATGTGGGAGAAAGTCCAGCTGTTTGTAATCCAGAGGTGAGCAAACCTAGCCATTATGTAAGTCGGGGGGACATGTCCCCCCCACTGTTTTCTCCGAAATTGAAGAGTGGCGTTTCAGGTGATGTTTGTTTGAGAGTAGAGGGGCAGAAGTGTCAGGGTCGTTATGTAAGATGTCCCCTCCTCCATGTTGGGTAGATGGGATAAAAACAGAACACACCCCTCATTTACGACATGCTGACGGATTTTTGTGGAAATGGTTGTGAGTGGTTGAAAAACATCATGTGACTTTTTTGTCACTTTGTTGGTCTTCCAGGTGACTGGGGAGGGATATGCTCCAAGCACACCACCCTGAGAGACGGCCGCACCTCCAGCCTCAACACAGGCCTGATCACCCTGCAGAACTACGGCCAGTATCTACCCCCCAGGCAGATCCAGCTCACTTTTGCCCATGAACTGGGACACAGTTTGGGATCTCCAGTGAGTCTAGTGCCTCCTACCCCCTGTCCACCCAGCTAACTGCAGAACATTCTGTCCTACAGTCTGTAGAACAGTTCAGTTGGTGAAAGGGTCTCCTAGGAGAGAGAGAGAGTGAGTGTGTCTGTGTGTGTGTGAGAGGGGGGGGGGGGGGTGAGGGGTAATGGCAGAGCCAAAGCCATGTTCATACACCCCTCCATGTGAAAAGTCTGTCGTTAGAACAGTGCTCGCCCTGTTGCCTCATTTTTAATTCGCACGGGCCCAGAGCATGGGCTTTGTTAGCGTGCAGATCAGACAGATTCATTCCATGCATCTTTAGACGACCCATCAAAATTCCTTTACTCTCACTTGCAGAATCACCAGTGTGCACCCACAATTTCTAAATGTAAATGTAGGCTTGTCCTCTCTTGTTGTTGTTGTTAACACTTATGTAAAGGGGGTTATAGAAGTGATAATGACCTCATGAAAAGAGCAGGCAGACTTGCTTGCCCTAACCACAGGTGCCTGTCAACCATTTTGAAGACCTACAGCAGCAATGCCCACCACAATCCAGTTCACTCCATTTCCAGATGACCCCTCACCCAGTGACTCCACAGCTAGTCTCCCTTCCTCATGAATGATGGCCACCCTTCTACAGGCCTGCTTGTGGATTCGCTCTGCGTTCCTGCGCCAATTAGTTCTGCTGTCTCTCTCTCTCTCTCTCTCATCTCTTTCTCTCTGCCGCCCCCAGCACCAGCCCCACCTTCCTGTCTAGCTTTATAAATTAAGTCACTTTTTGGCTGACTCAAGCAAACCTGAATAACCTGACAGACATGCCTTCATTGTTTCCAAACTGTGTATGAGCATGTGGTGAGAGAGAGAGAGGGGGGGACACACAGAGAGAGAGAGACAGAGAGAGAGAGACAGAGAGGCTTCACCTAAGATTTATGTGGTCTCTCCAGTCCTTAGCCTGCAGTCCTTAGTCCTTTGACTTTATGTACTGAGGAAACCTTCAGAGGTTGCAGTTCTTACTGCAAGATATGGAGTCTGTGGGGAAAGGCTTGTTTTGTTTCACTTGTTGTTTTTTTTGTTCTCAAAACAAATGCTTGGAAGAGGTGTGCTTGGAACTTGTGAAGACTCAGCTCTTCCAAGTATATCTCCTGGCGTAAATTTTGATAATGCACTTAATAATTTAATTTCTCTACACTGCGTTACACTATTGCACTTTCAACTTAAAATAGTGCAGATTCTATGTTAGCAATATGCACTCCTTGTTAGTTCTTTCATTGTGTTGTAGCTTGAATGTTATCCTCTTTTGTAAGTCGCTTTGGATGAAAGCGTCTGCTAAATGCCTAAATGTAAATGTAATGTAAAGGTGTCTCCATACGTCCCAGACAAATGACCAAGGCATTCAACAGAGATATGATAAACAAGTTGCTATCTCTGCCTCTCTTTGACATCTGTTAGTTATGGGAACATTTTATTCAAGGCCTTAGAGCATTAGATACATTTCATTGATATCTGCCTGAAGGTCATGTCTGTGGTGAATTTCTGTAGTAAATCTCTGTGTTTACATATGTGCATCCAAACAACTGTCAGTTGTTTTAAAAGTACAATAGATATGCTAAATAAAATGTAAACCAACTAAGTAGGTCCCAGTGATTTGTTGTCTTATTTAACCGTGTCTAAGGTCAAGCTCTCTGTAGTTAGCCCTGTAATAACCTCATGCTGTAAATCATGTCAAAGAACCGCACTAAAAGTGCCCCTGATGAATTGCACTATTTATGGGGAGAAAGAGACAACCGATGGTGCTTTGAGTCTGAGGAGTATTTTAATGAAAAAAAAACTCATCAGACAAATTCTTCCTAGATTAACTGAACATAAGAGAGTTTTTCCTTGCCCCTGTTGCTCTTGGGTGCTCCTTCTGTGAAGTGCCACGAGACAATACTATTGTAAAAGGCGCTGTATAAATAAAACTGAATTGAAAAATTTGCCCCCTTTTCTGTGTTGGTCACAGCATGATGAAGGGCCAACTTGTGGAGGCCTGGGTTCAGAGGGAGGCAAAGGGAGATACTTGATGTTTCCTCATGCCAGCAATGAGGTGCAGGAGAACAACGACAAGCTCTCCTCCTGCAGCCTCAAGCACATCGGTCGAATACTAAGGACTAAGAAGGACGACTGCTTTGTGGGTGAGAGCAAATAGACAAGCTTCCCTCAGGGTTCTCGCGCCTTATCTGTCTGAGATCTTTCGGCGCCTTGAAGTTATGGTGGAGCTTGTTTCTTTTCTCCTTCTTCTTCTTTCATGACTCATCTTAGTCCAGCTCTCTGAGATGTCACTTGCATGCTCTGTCTTGCTCCAGTCAGTGATCAGCCCATCTGTGGAAACCAGATCGTGGAAGACGGAGAGGAGTGTGACGTGGGCCACAACGACGCCGACCCATGCTGTTACAGCTCTAAGGAGTCCGTGACCGTACAGTGTCGACTGAAACCAAATAAGCGCTGCAGGTAATAACATGCCATTTCCTTCCAACGAACTAATCTGATTAATCTGATTATCTGTTTTTGTGCTGCTGTTTCCCTTAGGTTAAATGAGGTCTTGAATGTGCTATTGCAGTTCAATCGTTCAGTTCATTGAGCAGGAAAAGCATGGCACATAGATTTTAGGGTCAAGGGGTCAAGTCTTTCACTGTCCAAGTACTAATAAAGATGCATGTTTTCACAACACTGTAATTCACTTTGACTTGACAACTTTGGCAGTGGTTTATGGTAATGGCAGTTGTACAAGTTGTACATTGGTACTGTGCATGCCTTTTCTAATCCTCCTAAAGTCCCTTGCCAAACCCTTTTGCATAAAAAACAACTCCAGTCCCAGCCAAGGCCTCTGCTGCAGCCCAAGCTGTGACTTCAAAGCCCAGGGGATGACGTGTGAGGAAGAGTCTGAGTGCGAGATGAAGAGCGAGTGCACTGGGGCCTCTCCCCACTGCCCTGCGCCCAGGCCCAAAGCCAACATGACCATCTGCAGTCTTGGGACACGCGTCTGTCTACAAGGGGTACGTCGCAATGGGATGAAGGTCAAGGCTCATTCTTGCAGTTAGCCGGCTACTTAGCCACAATAATGAGCATTAAAAGTTTCATTAAATGAATTTCACAATATGTGGGAAAGAGTCAAACATGCCCTTCTTGAAAGATGCTATAGGGTTTTGGCCACTAATTAGAAACACAACCTCACAGGCTGTGTTTGAAATTCAAAGCTGTTCCAAAGGGGAGCCCTTTCAAATGGGCAGTGAGTGTTATGTTTTCCCAGTATGTGGCCGTGTGTGTTTAATTTTGGGTTGAATTCTGTCCATTCTATCACCCGTCGGGATGATGAATGAAGGACTTGGCGAACGACGGTGCGAGAGAGACGAGAAAAGTTCTCAGAAACCACACTGTACTGTACTTTGCTCATATATCAGCCTCTGGAGAAGCATGCCTTCCTGTGTGTAGCACTCCAAAAACTATAATAGGCATTCGAGGAAATTCTGGAACCTGGCAGCGTTTCCAGCCACATTCTTCTGTATTTCCTAAGCGAAAGGCTGTAAGAGACCTGCACCTCCCAAGGAGCTCCCTAATCATTCTTTCTATTTGTCTCAGGAGTGCACTCTGTCTCTCTGCGCAAAGTACGGCCTGGAGCAGTGTGACTGTCCAGGAGAATCTATGAAAGAGAAATGCCACATGTGTTGTCAGCAAATCAGTAAGTGTGTTTTTTTTCCCCTTTATTTCGAAACAGAGTGAACTGAATATGTTTATCACTTAGTGGGAACAGTTTGAACAACAATTTGGTAAGTATAAATATAAAAAACACTAGACCACTTCAGGAAAAAAGCAAAAGCAAAACAAAATTTGTTCTTTGTTGTTTTTTCCACCACCAGACAAACCCAAAACATGTGCAAGCACTACCTCCTCCGTCCTGGCCAAGCATTTCCAGGGAAAACGTGTGGCCTTGGTGGCCGGGGCTCCTTGTTCAGGGAACCAAGGCTACTGCGACAAGTTCCACATCTGCCGACTGCTGGATGCAGATGGGCCCATTGCAAGGCTCAAAAATGCATTTCTCCATTTGGATGATTTTGATGACCTCGGTGACTGGATGGTGGTATGTTTATGTCTGAATATGAACAGATAGATGTATTACCACATTTACATTTAATCTTCTTTTAATTACTCACTGTATCATTTTAAAATACATACATAACTGCTGAACATATTTTTTGTTTTAATTTGATGAACTTTTTGTCTTTGTCATGCTGCTGTTGTTTCTCCTCAGGCACACTGGTGGGCTATTCTGTTGGCCATTCTCACACTCTCTGGCGTTATGGCTGGCACTGTGCTTGTGTTTGGACGTCCCTTGGAGATGGATGCCACTGAGTAAACTGCCTCGCCATCGCTCTCATGAGTGAACACGACAGCCTAATGCGCACTAATCCAGCCTTTTTGTCAGTCTGCGGCTCTGCAAATGCCAGACACAAACTTGACTGTGCCTTTTGCATCATTTACACTGATTCAGGACACTGTGAATTCTTCTCCATGCCCTGTACAGAAATATTTTTTGAGGATGGAAATACATCTCCTAGCTTTGTTACTTTCTTTCTGCTGTTAGTGTGCTCGCTGGGTTGAATGAAGCTGAACCAAGGTTTAGCCCCATCTGTCCAAACATGCTTTGACACTGTTTGAACTCAGCTGTGTGGAGGCTTCCAAACTTCTCTGGCTTCCCATCAGGCTGTCCTTGCAGAGCTATTTGAACTTGATGTCTAATTTGAGCCTTGACTGTCATCCAGGTTTCCACATTGTTCTACCCCCAAAAGCCTTTGACACTATTCTATTCAGCGCCTCCATAGATGTGTCTTAAAGCCCGCCAGAGAGAGAAGATTGTACTCCTTCCACCTGCAATTAGAGCTGGAAGTAAAGTATATGTTTGATGGTGAATACATGACTCCTACTGAGAATCAAAACATGTTGCTGAAATTTAGTTTGAAATTAAGGGAATGACTTTTGAAAGTATGCAATGGAGTTACGAGGATGCATCATTTAGATTCCTCACAGATATCTGTCAACTTGCTCTAACCCTTGAAAAGTTGTCAATTGTCAACTAACCGTAACCAGAGAATGATTCCAACTCTTCTCTTATCCACAAAAATCCAGCAACGCTAACACGCTATCATGCTAACCTCAGATTAAAACTGTGGGTTTTTGCCAATTGAAATCAATATTTATCAGGAAGTACAATAAAGTTTAATTGCACTGATGCCACAACTCTGCTGCCCTCTGAAAGTGTGATTTATTAATAACATTGCTCTAAAGCAAACATTCAAATTAAAATGCGCATTAACAAAATCGGCACTAATAAACACACCCATGAAAAACATTTCTATTTAGATACAGAAAAGTTAGTTTATTAAAGTATCTCTATTTACAGTATGTATATGTACAACAATATGATTAATGTGTTCATATTTTTATAGCTTATGAATATCAATAAAACAATAAAAAAAACACATAAATATGCATTAACATTCTGTACCATGTAAACCAGATACCAGCAGGCTATTGACCCTCTTGAACAAAAAAAAGAGTTTCTTCTAACGTACGCCCAGGTTTTAAAGTGCAATGCATGTTATGCTTGTGCTGCTTGTGTTATTGATGGAGTGGAACTAAAAATAGTGGTTACAGTACTGAAAGACCTTGTACAAGCATTCACCATCATAATATTAATACATTTAAGTACAAAGTTATGAGTACTGCATAATGCTTAATACAACATGAGACTACAACATGAGTTTACAGTGATCAGACATGTATACAGACAGACATCATCACCCTTTATGAATAATTATAAGTTCAAAATGCATAATATTATCTCAAAAAGTCAGACATGCAATCTATCTGACTAGTACCTGCATTACCATCAAATTGCATTTTATTTTTTAATTTTAAGGTAAATGATCAATTGTTTCATAGACAGACAATTTAGGTTCCTACAGAACTGAATTTGGCAAACCACCATTTAACATTTGTTTGAAGGCTTAAAAACAACTGCACAAATGCTTTGAAAAAAAATATGTAGTCAGAATTTAACATTTTAAATTTCTGACAGTCTTCAGCAATCTTATTAGGACATTCTAGTTTACAACTATATAAAAATGTGAAAAATCATACACAGATAGATTTGGTAATGCAGAAACTTCAGAATTAGAATTTAAAGCAATACAATTCGTTCATTATACCTGGCCGGCTGTCACAAAGGCTGTGCTTACAACATGATTTGACATGTTTTAAATAGTTGTGATTGTTGTATATTCTGTCCACAAAACACTAAGATTAGGATGTAATACAGTATGCATTTCCTTGTTGTTTTGCAGAATACAAAAAATAAATAATAGCATGATAAATTACTCTATTACTTTTAAAGGGGCAGTCAGTGATACCACTCTACCACAATCTTTTAGTCAAATTCAGTGAATGGCTCCTCTAGCAGTCCGTTCAGTGTTTGTGCAAAAATAAAAAAAACTCCAGGGTTGATACACAGTCCTGCCCATGTAAATGGGAAATCAAGCACAATGGCTCGGACCGAGCCATGAATAGTCCCAGGCCATCAACATGGTGCTTCAGGAGTGCAGAAGGGAGTGGTGTGATGTAATTGGTTGCTGAGTTGAACAACTTTGAGGAAGCGCAAACCAAATCGCAGACTGCACCTTTAATAAAAAAGACTCCTACTAGCAACAGCTAATTCTCCCTTCTGGGAACTGTCAGTGGGTAGGTAGCTTCTTCCTGAAATTACACAAAAAATAAATTAAAACATGATGTATTTGACGGAAAATAGCTAGACGAACAGAATTACAACAACATTACCAACCTTCGTGACTGACTTCTCCACTCATCTTTGCATTTGACAAACGTGACTTCCTGGGCCATGTTTACACCTTTTGGATCTTTTACACAAAGAACAATCTAGAGAAAAAAAATACAAGTTAATGATACAGGAAAAAAAAATACTTCATCCAGCTTGAATAGAATGTTCTGTTGCCAGCCATTGCATTGTTCAATGACTCATGGTGCATCAAATCAAATTAAAGCATACTTCTTCTGTGTCTCTCCGACTCTGATGCGAATCTTGTGGACGTCTATGCTGGGGGTGGCTGAATCACCATACCACCACGATGACACCATCTGGAGAAGTGAGGATGCAGACCAGCTGGGG
Organism: Tenualosa ilisha; assembly: GCA_015244755.2. NCBI lineage: Eukaryota > Metazoa > Chordata > Actinopteri > Clupeiformes > Clupeidae > Tenualosa > Tenualosa ilisha. The sequence continues at coordinate 1,555,535 of PYXC01000407.1, forward strand.
GAGTCCTGCCATCTGAACTTAAGCATCAGCAGATCCCCAATGTCCTTCTCAGTCACCAGAAGAAAAGAATGTGTCTTATTGGCTGCAATTTTCTCAATTCTGTGAAGGAAAAGATCTCATGAGATATTCACAGTAAATCTCTCTGACAGAACAGTCTGACTAACATCCTGTTATTTCCATGGTCCAGAGTTTGACAGTGAAAAGCAGTGGCATGAAGGGTTTTAACATACGTCACGACCAAGCAGTAGCAATAGGTTGAAGCAGAAAGTATCTGCCCACCAGGAAGCAAATGTATCCCAATGGATAGGTTGCAGATGCTTTGCAAAGTAAAACGATGTGAAAGCATTTGATGCATCAGGCTAGGCAGTTTGGGCTAGAAATATCAATATGTTGCAATATTTTCTACAGAATATGAGACAAGAGAGAAAAGAGCCAATCTCTTCTGGCCTTAGCCAGACCCTTCATTAATGAACTCCATTATGGCCAATGACCGCACTGTTGACAACTCAGCACATTTACTCCTGTTACACTCTTCAACATTGGGCCCATGTCTAATTCTTTGTCTCTAAACAAAGTTTTGGTGAATTCCTCTATCCATTGATGTCTATGAACTATGGAGTATTGGGATACCACTGATGTACATTTAACTCTTTCTGTACTTATATGGGAAGCAATCATGTAGTTCAAAATGAAAAATAATCTTTCCACTCAGAAAAGCTTCAACATGTTTTTCGACTATCCATGTCTTTGTTTGGGTGATCTTTAATGTGGAAGTCAAAGAGCTACTCACACATTCAGTGGAAGGTTCTCTGCGTCTCCTTTAGTACCATAGAGGGACACGGTGAGGGAGGGGTCCATCTCAGATTCGTTGATCTTACTTGAGAAGTGAATTTTCAGCTGATAATGATACACTGATAAAGAGACAAATCTTCACATTAACAACAGCAGACCATCCTTGTTATATTGAAGTAACACAAGAAGTTAAAGTATGTGCTAGGTGAAGCACATTGCAAATTCCAGTTGCAGAAGATGTACCTTTGAAAGGCATGGAGGCACGAGTCTTTGTGAACATTTTGACGCTGCGGGCTTTGCGGACCTTGCTGGTATCATAGCCAATGGTGTTACAACTATTTTTATTACACTTAAGGCACATCCCTCGGTCAAACATCTCACTGCTTCCACAGCTATATGCTGTACCAGCCTCCTGCTTGTTCAGAAGTGAGTCAATGAACAGGTGGATGGATCGTTCATGCTCACATTTAATGGCCGCATTCATGGCTTTGAGAAGAAAAGAGGAAGATTTGATTAGCAAAAAGTTCTCCAATAAATGTGAAATGATTAATCCCTGGTTTGGTAAAGTAATTCTTAGTTAACACATCTTTCTTACCAAGTATGCCAAAGTTGGCTATTTTCTCGAGAGCACCCCTCAGGTTGCAGCCGGGCTGAAAGGATCCCCCATTGGGATAAATGTCTACATGTCCCACTGGTTGCTGGATGCCAATGCTCAGGCCGAGGGAGTCACGGGTGAAAGTGTGGAGCACGTCAACAAAATGAGCATCATCGGGTGAAAGACGTCGATGAGCATGAACCCCTTCAAAATCTGGCCCTGCAGGGTCAAGTCCTGTAGAAAAACACATTTGTAATGTTTGATTATTTACTATGGCAATGTAAAATGCCAGTAGAATCTATTAACAGTATAGGTCGTTGCTTGCATAAGGAAATTGTACTTACCAGTGATTCGTCCAACCTTGTTGGTGGTGTGACTTCCTGCAAATCCTGCGACATGAGCACCAAGACTGTAGCCAATGAGGTGAAGATTCTCTAGCTGAATATTTGTTGTTTCCTGGCAGATTTTCACAAAAGTGGGACAGAGTTAGCAGTAATTTCAAAAGCTGATTTCAGGTGTCCTTGACGATTGATTCATCAAAATCACACACCTCTATCCAGTCAATGAAATGAGCAATGTCTTGTCCAACACTCTTGGAGTTGTGTGCGGCAATGACATAGTGGTTTTGGGCTGTGCTGAGCCAGTCCACAACTATGACATTGGCACTATGCTCCCTATCATACAATGCAGCCACCAACTCCGCCACCCAGCTCTCAAACAGTCCGCTCACCTGAGTATACAGAAAGACCAGTGTCAATTATACTGAACAATGCATAGACAAGGTACAAAACATAGATGTGTCATTAATGCAAGGTCTATTTACCGTCCATCCATGGATCACTAAAAAAGTTTTGGCGGTTGAATTAAAAGTGCAGTCAGACAGGGACTCTGGCTTGCCAGGAACGATGTAGCAGACATCATCATCTGGTTGGTTTGGTTTGCGCAGAGAAAATTTGACTTGTGGACCATTAGCATCTTTCAAAGTAAACAAATCCTTCAAAGGTTCCAAAAAGTTATCTGCATAGGGATAAAATACATTGCACTTAGCTCATTAACCATTCACTCATTTTCACAACTTGCTTCTTCCAACATTACTTTCTACAGACTTAGATACAGACACAGATTTTGAATGGCAGTTCTACACCATTTAGCATGACTTTCCCATGACCGTTTGACCCTGTGTTAGATCGTTGTTCACAATATTGTAACATTGTCCACCCACTTCTGTTCACAGGCAAAACGTGATATTGTGTTGACCTTTTGATCAGTAGTAAACCAGCGTGTTTCAGTGATCCAATCGATTTTAACCCTCCCCTCCCCTATGGTAAGGTGAATAGCGCACGGAAGAAGGCCATATAAATGTAACAACGTCATCGTTCACACAGGCGGCAACGGTTTTAGACATTTGTGAGAACATTAGTCTATCTAGAGATCGACAATGACCATTTCGGGACAGAGAAATATTCCTAAAACAGCAATTAGGCAAAGAACTGTCATGGAGTTATGTTATGGTAATACAAATGTATACGACAGAAATAACCTGGGCTACTTGAAGACAACTGCCCCCTATCTTTAAATGACAAAATTGATCATTTTTCCTATAGTATTTAAACTTTGCAAGGTATTACAAGTGGATATACTACAACTTACACTTACCAAAGTTTGACTGGGAAAGTACGTCCTCCAAAGAACTAACTTCAAGAAGAGTGCAACTGAGAACGAGCCAGAAAAGACAGTGGTGGAACCGCAATTTCATGTCTTTGAAACAGATTTTTGATTACTTCACCCTTGAGTTTATCAAATGACTTTTCTTGAATAGGCCTATATTGTTGAGCAGCAATCTGTGTAGATGTGTTAGAGCAGTCCTCTGGCTTGCAAACTCACGTGAACAGTATGATATCTGACACTCCGTGCAGAAATTCGGTTCCTAAATAGTACCTCTCGCCACCAATCCAATATCCCATTGGTCCTTGCCTGCGGGCGGGGTAACAGTTTCAGCGGGCGTTTAAGATGCGGTCCATGCTGTGACACAGGACTACTGAAAAGAGATCTATGTTCAAGAGCGAATTGTGTGTTCCTCTATGACTGAACTCAGGAAAGGCAGTTGCCAACACTCATGTCAATCGGCTTTTATTAATTTAAGAATGTAGCACTGTCTTGATTGATGCTTGTATTATTCTTAGTATTATAGGCTATAAATCATGACCAGGTTGCAATATACTAAGGAGAGAAAGAATAAACAGCATCTAAGACAAAAGCTCCACAGTCTTGCCACTCAAACATCAACAAACACACCTACTTATGTCATTCAAGAAATCCTACGGAATAGGCCTACTTTATCCATCTGCTAATGAAATGTCATCAACTCAAAAGAACCTTTTTAATTTTTAGCCAAAAGTAGTGACTAGAAGTGACAGTTGAATAGGCACAAGTGGTATGGACAGTGCATAATATATTACAGTTCTCTACGTGAGAGCAAATTCTTGGAGCCAGTCAGTTATTTCACATATGACCTTTTCATTTATATTCCACACATGGTTCTTATGAATATCTCTTAATAGTGCAGAGGGTATTTATTTTTAAAAAGATACCCCAATACATGCCCTGACAGAAAAAGTTATTTTCAAAACATTTAGATCATGTCTTTTTCACAGCATTAGTCTGGTATTTCTAGTTCTGCACACATGAGGCTGTTACTTAACCTGAGAAAACTCATTCTGATCCGCAAGCAATTTGATTTTGCTCTGCAACTCAGTAGGGCCACAAGGCCTATTTGTGTTTCATTTCACTCCAATTCATTGCATTTTGAGACAGGGAACCAATCAAAAATGGCTTTTTAACTCTAATGATATCATTGCCATCATAACAGCCAAGGCTGAAATCAAGGAACAGCCAACAGAGGCATGTTCAGCTATGTTTGCTGATCCTGCCTCAGAGAAGTAGCAGGTAACTGACAAAACTTGATCTCAGATTGAGGTACCGGTAATCTGTCGTGAAAGCCAGGCAGGCTGCCACTGCAACTGGCATCTTGATGTTGACTTGTTGCCTAAACTGCCTAAACACCATATAGTTAATCTATGTATTCAGTATCTGGACAAATAACACAATATTATTTTTTCCAGTAGTTGGTAAGACAGTCATCTCATGACATAATTTTACCAGTGACAAGTTGTGAACATAAATGTATTCTGGATGCCGTTATTTGAACTACCACTCACATATCCTAGAGTCTGTTTGTTGAGTCCTGCTGTTCACGTGAATACCTGCCAGGAATAGTATTACTCATTTGCTGGAGCCCCCTTAAACCAGCCAGCTGCAAGGTTTTTCTCACTCTCTCTCTCTCACTCTATCACACAAACATGCTTTGTTTTCATTCTCCCTTTCTTTCTCTCTCTATCTCTCGGTCCACTTGCCAGTGTTTTAGTGTGTGTGCCCTCTTGTAAATATGTTTTGTTTATGGGTGTTTGTGTCTGTTTGCATACATTTTATACCCCATGTTTATCCCAAAGAGGATGAGAGAAAGGAAGACCAGGGAAAGACAACCCATGCCGAATCAACAAGTAAGATGTGCTTTGCAGATGTAGGCTTTGTTTTTTCTTCTGTGTAGCTTTAAAACGTGACCTGCAGAACTGGCAGACAGAATCTATTGCTATGCTGTGGAGGATACTGCCAATCCCAAGGTGACATGCAATTCTAGGGAATCTCAAGTCAAGGAAATAAACTCAAAACCTGGAAGCCTTGTTTCCAAGAATCAGTTTTATTTTACACTTTTTACTATTTCTAGCAACTTTTAGTCAAGTCATTTCTTTGAATAATTTTCTGTTTACCATGAGGATAAGGCTGTGCAGTGCAGTGAAAGTTATGTAAGGCCATACTTCAGATCATACATCAGAAGATAAAACAGTTGTGAGAGTAATTCAGTAAACATATGAACTAAATTCTTTTAAAACAGTAGAAAATCCACCCAGTTTAAAGAAAGTGTACCTTGTAGCTGTAATATACCAAATGAAACCTGAGCATTCTTCTCCTAAGCAAGATGTCAAATGCTATTGATTTGCTCAGTTGATGCTTTTCTACCTCCCCAATCAAGATGCTGTTGCTTGTGTTACAATACTCACTTATACAGTTTGACCCAGATCATTTGTGTATATTAGGGGTATCAAGGACCTTGATCATCAGATGCATTCCCCCAGAAAGATATAATATCAGTGTCAGATTAGTCCAGTTGATATTTTATATCACTCAGGGTGACAAGAAAACATTTCACACTAAGATCATCCTGCTGATGCAGGCAAGATGCAATACTGCTGTTGATGGTTCCTGTTTGGATCTGATTTGATGTATGGTTTTTAATAATGACATTACACTACAGGCATACAATATGTCCACTTTATTACACAAAGGTTACCATACAGTGTGCCATTTTTCACTTCCTAATGGTGAATTGGCACAGTTCACAGCGTTTAGCTCACTGAAACCAATTAGATGCAAATACATAGTCAACAATGTATTTGCCCTTTAAGAGGAGATGAAAAAACAATTAAACCATGGCATAATATATTAAACTTAATATACAAATATATACATACATAATAAATAAAATATGAAACCTTGTTAGTGTATGTTTGGCTTTTATGTTATGCTAACATTTATAATAAAAATGCAACCATGGGCACTGCAATATTTTAACATGCTTTTGGCCACTGTTATGGTAATAATAGAGTAATGATTGTTCATATCAGGACAGTCTTCCTAAAATGGCAGGGATGACAGAAGAAGCAGCAGCAACGTACTACCGAAACAAAGGTATTATTTCAAGTGGAATCATCTGCCAGGGATCTTATCCCTGAAAGTGACCGGAAAACTAAACAGAATAGCCCCACAAAAAGAAAACAAAATGTATGTACAGAAATCAGTTCAATACTTCATTTTATATTTAATGACTGTCAAGGTCTTTGGTCCCTCTGCTTTGGCAAAAGTGAATGGGTAAGGCACAACATGATTGATCACAAGTAACTGTATACATGGTAAAATGCTTATATAAAAAAGTTGAAACATTCATCTGCATAATGTAACAAATCCATTAAAACATTTCTCTCCAATTGCTTTCATGTCAATGATATGTTCAACAACTAGCAGGTTTACATCTAATATAATGTGAAGAACACTGAAAGATATCAGCTTTGTGGCAAATTAAGCACTCACTTTTTCAATTTCAAATACTTAGTTGATTCAGCTATTAGAGGAATATCAGGTAGTGAGAAGATGTCATTCTTACAAGTGAGACCTTTCTGTTTACAAGAGAATTATATCTGATGTCAGAATACAGCCAAAGTGAATCATGCAGTGACCACAGCTAAAGGGTTGATTCAATAATGAAGGGTCTGTTCTTGGCATTGCATTCTCCCGAAGGGGCAGTGCTGTCATTAGGGCGCGTGAACAAGACCCCAAATGTTACTGAATCCTGTTCCTCTTAAAGAGAGTTTCACCCAGGCATGCTCAATACAACGGCTTGCATCAATAATATCAATTAGTAGGGCCTATCACAGTAACCGAGTCTACTTCTAACCTCCGCCAGTCCTTTTCTGTCAAAATGCATTTAAGCCAGTAGTTTTTGCACTAAACTAGGCCAAACTTCATGTCTTTACCATCCACCGCAACATCTACAGTAATGATCAACATTAGTACTCAAACTGTTGTATCAAAAGAACTTTAGTGTCTCTGTTTCTGACTGTTATTTACATAAATGATCATCTGCTAATTTGAAGGGAATGCTTAATCAATGTTGCTTCATTTCAACTGACTGTGCTCGTATTTTCCTCTTTAGGCACTTGTGACTAAAAGTGGCTCATCGCTACAAAGTCAGGCATATATTTTAGTCTGAATCACATTTAGACAACACATTCTGATTTCTTAATGAACTAGCAAAAATATAGAGTATTTCAGAAACTTCTGTAAACAGTAATTCAAGTAGTTGAGGCAGAGAGATACAGAGAATAAAAGTCTGACAGTATAAAAGCAGCTGTGGAATCTCATGAGAATGTGGAAATAGATGTAACATGATTGATACAAACGTCCCTCCAATGTTAGAGAGAGAGAGAACATGTAACAGTGGCACAGGTCCATACTTCTCTCTGCTCCAATAATGTCCGTTCTCAAGTCTATCTTAGGCAGTGTTCTGCTTGAAGTGGCTTCCATACATTTTCAGTTTGTGAAGTCTATGAATGAAAGGAGATCACATGATCAGAGTTACACTTCCTTCCTGTTTGGTTGTTGTCGTTCAAGGATGAGAAAGAGAGAAACATGTAAACAAAGCGATTCAAATGAGTAGTTACCTTTCTTGTTTGCGACTGATCTGGTCCTCTTTTGATTTGACGAATACAGCGGGATCCCCTCCCCTAGTGAGGTATGCAAACTCTCCCTCTTTGGAGCTGAAGATCACTCTGTGAGGACATACACAGTACACAACGTGTGCCACTACTCCATGTTGCTTTCCATGGCCCAGCTCAATCACATTCCTTATCTCCAAACATTCCTTGGAGCTCACCGCCATGCATTAATTAGAGGTCATCCACACAAAAAAGGCCTGATGACCTGAGGTCTGTGCTGGTGTAATGTAGTGTCCACACCTGATGTGTGGCCTGATGACAATGTGTGATAAAGTGCTTCTTTGAGTTACCTGGCTTGTGTCTCTCCAGCTTTGACTCTGAGCCTGCGGATGTGAAAGTTGCTGCTCTTCCACCAGTCTGACCAGCCGAAATAAGAGTCTTTATCCCAGGTCAGCTTCACCATCAGCAGCTCCCCGATGTCCACGTCAGTAGTCAGAAGGAAAGATATGGTGGCATTCGTTTTCAGTTCAGGCCTACCGGGTGAAATCAGAATGAGTACTTATGAATGTTGATGCATTTAAGAATGCTGAGAATTTTACAGACTGGTTTTGTAAACTTTTGTAAAATGTAAACAAAATGTCAGAAAAGTTAGAAAAAAAAACTTAGAAAAAAGTTAGAATGCAGTGCAATTTACAGTCATACTATCGTTATGGGTGGTGATTATAAAACGAAAAGCAAAATCAAAAGTTGCTTTGGAAGCAGGAGAAGTATACATACAAGACACGAGTGATGTCCTCTTTTTCGCCATGGGTACCGTACAGTGACACTCTGATTGGCTGCTCAGTAAAGCTTAGTGCATCCTTGCTGAAGAAGTGCACCTTCAACTGGTAATGGAAAACTGTGGGAGAGAGAGATATTTTTAGAGTAAGAAATATTCCTGTTGACAACATCTGAAATCCTGAGAAAGTCAGCATAAAAACACCTGCAGCAGTGCAGCCTCACTGGGACGCCCCTTTAGAGCTATTTTAAGACCACAACTCAACTCCATTCAACAGCCTGAACGCATAACTTGCATTGTGCTGCTAACTTAGTGAACATCTCCATGAAACACATCTCTTCTCCTCTGACCCCCAGTAGTTAACGCCATGAGTGGCATCAGAAATCTGTCATCCCTTGAACTTTACATTAACATGCATGAAGAAGTGTCCTGTTTCAAGGCACCAGGCACTAAAATATCCATCCTATCTCTGGCATGGTACCATATGGCCAGAAGACTGTGTGGGCTGCACTTCTTTTGACCTGTCTCTGGTCACTTTTTTTATCTCTGTTATTATTTTCACAAATCAAAAGGCATTTATAGCTTGGCTAAATGACTGGGCGCATAGAAAGTACTGGGCATATAGACTCAAAGAAAATCCATAAAGAATATTGGTTAGTACCGCCAAAAATATGGTAACAATTTTTAAGATGCAACACAGGTGTTTTGAGGTACTTTTTCGCAGTAAATTGAATGTTTCACCTAATTTGTTCCATATGTGTGTGTGCATTTACATGGTCAATAAAACAAAACCCATAGCAACCAAGCTCCCTATGGCAACTAAAAGCCGTCTGGATCAAATCTTTGAGAACGTCTTGAGATATGTTTTTTTTTTTCCCTAATAGTTTTAGTCTAAACATCTTATACATCTCCACATGTAATCTTCTATTTAGCTTTTCTCCCCAACTCTCAATTTGTAACAAAAAACTCAAGATAATTCATGCCTGTTTGATTTCTAGCCCTAGTTGACGAGGCACAACTCAACTTCACTGACTGAAGAGGAACTATCAGGTTGGTCCCTTCACCCGCCTCACCTTTGTATGGCATCATTTCTCTGGTCTTCAGGTACATCTTGGCACTTCGGCGCGAGCGCACGCGGTTGATCTCGTAGCCCAGTTTGTTGCAGCGGTTCTTGCGGCAGCTAAGGCACACACCCTTGTCGAAGGACTCCTTGTTGCTGCAGCGGTAGGCCATGGTCTGATGTTCCTGCGCGTTCACTAGCGAGTCGATGAAGAGATGAATGGAGCGCTCGTGAGAGCATTTCACAATCTGGTCCATGTCTGGAAGGAGCGAGCAGGAAAAAACAAAAACAATTAAACACAAATAGACCATTGTGCCCTTTCCTTTTGAACCACCATCTCAGTGGGAGTTCTGAACCAAAATACGACAAAGGGGATGAAAAGGTCAACATACTTGAGAAACCTGTGGACACAATCATCTTCATGGTTTTCTGTAGGTCGCAGCCAGGTTGAAAGGTCCCGCCATTGGGATAGATGTCTACGTGACCCACTGGCCTCTGGATACCGATGCTGCGGTCTGGGGATCCTCGTGTGTTGGTATGCAGGACATCCACAAAGTTGGCATCATCTGGAGAGAGGGTGCTCTGCGAGTCGGCATACTCAAAGCTGGGGCCAGCCGGGTCCAGACCTGCAAGACATTATGGATGGAGCCTGTGCTGAAGCATGCAAATGTAGTCAAGCTGTCTGTGATGGCCAGATGTGTTCATGTCCTTTGCTTTCTCATGTGGTTAAGAGATCAAGCTGTACACAACTGTGACTGTCATGTCAATTAGGTGGGCAAACGCTTCAGCTTTACTGTGTAAAATGAAACATAGGCATTTTGTTTGTCACTAATTAACACTAAAATCCTCCAAGATATGTTTTAATGACTTATATCCTAGAAATGTTTTGAACCTCTTTGTCAGAGTGATTCCTGCATAACACATTTGTTTTGTTGAGGAGAGAGCTGAGTTTCTTGTTTGATTCCAGGAATCACTCCTTACCTGTGATTCTATTCACTTTGCTGCTGGTCAGCAGTCCAGCGATTCCAGCCACGTGGGCGCCAAGACTGTAGCCCAGAAGGTGAATTTTCTCCCAAGGGTAGTCAAGCACACCCTGAGAGAAGAGAAGAATGGGGAAAATGCTGTAAAGTGGCCAAAGATTTGCAACAAAGTAACACAATAACTATCTCAGAGATACACCACACAACAGACAACATGCCAAGAAAATATCTAGGAGAACATCACACCACCACCAATTTCTCAATACTGACAGAATGTAAACACAAGCTGTCAGAGCATAACCAAAAGTAACTTTGATACTTTGATTTCAGATAAAACTCAAATTCTTCTTACCAGTAACCAGGTGACAAACTTGGCCACATCTCGTCCGACCAGTTTGGTGTAGGCAGCAGAGGTCGGGTAGTGTTGCTGGGCTCGGGTCAACCAGTCCACCACAATGACGTTGGACGTGGGTTCACGCTCGTACAGCGCTGTCACCAGCTTGGGGACCCAACTCTCGTACATGCCAGTGACCTTAACACAGACAGCAGTGTCAATACTGAGCCTCATGCCATCAGCGCATGCTATAGTAGGGTACATATATTTCACAGTAAGATACAGGGAGGCATAGAGCTCAACAGTTTAGCTGTTTATGTAAACTGGTTGATTAAAAAATGTAACCCTACATGCCCAATGCTGCATGATGCCTCTGACAGAAATAGCATTTTCTATGACTTTAATAACATGCAGCAAAGTTTTCAGAATTAACTGGTAAAAGTCCCATTTACCGTCCATCCATGTATAACAATGAAGGTCTTGGCCTCTGGGTTGAATTCACACTCTATGATGCTATGTAGATTTCCAGGCTCAATGTAGCACAAGTCATCATCAGGTACTTCAGCAGTCCGCAGGGCAAACTTCGATTCAATGTCTGAGAAGTCCGTAAGCCACTCTGTGCCATTCCCTGTAATGTTACCTGCACAAACATAATTGTTTCTCTGTTTTAATCATAAATCATGAAGGCTTGAGTCATTAAACAGATGTGAATTAATGAAATGGCATGTACAATAGACAATGAGACATCTATGATGTGCATTTCTGATCACTTATAGTTTTTGTCTGAGGCTAATAAACACTGACATTGAGCCCCCAGTTATCATAAAAAAATCACAGCATATACATTTCTACATGGTAAAACTGATTAAACCATTAAAATTAGTAAAATAGAATAAACACCTTTGTAACACTGATTGTATTTATCTGACTTGGTGAATGCACTACGCCTGGCACACAATTTAACCGTTTTGTGTGGAGACAAGAGGCAGCTGAACAACGCAAATAAATCTGAAAGTCCTCTTCATTGCTCTCCTGCGCTCAGTGGGGGCAGTCAACCACAACTGTGAAGGAGTCCAATATATGACTCACTTCCCATTAGGTGTCGGCGAGTTAACTCCCGGTCATTCGGACTCTTTTAATTTGACCCTCTGACTGGAATGTTTACATATAGGAGGTTATTTGCGGCTTTCGCTACCGGCCTGAGAGAATTGAGATAATACAGTAATTCTTGACGTTATCAGTATTTTCTTCAGTGCACGAGGAAGAGCATTGATTTCACTTACCATAAAAGTTCACTTCAGCGGCAGATGAGAAAACAGTGCAAATGTTTTCTAAGTATATCCAAACAACCAAGATAAATAATTTGCCTTTGCCCATATTAGTGGTGGTCCAGTCAATGCAGCCGCTTAGGACGCTTGATTTTGTAAAGTCTGTGCAGTATAGGTATTCCAGGTCACTCGTTCACCAGCGCTGCAGTGGGCTATTCCAATTAGAGGTATGGCTACAAGCGTGGCCACCGCCTGAAGTGACTTGAGAAGTTTCTACAGAGTGTGCTCCAAGCGTGTCTTTATGCCTAACACTGAACCTCATGCAAATAACTCATATTCCATTGGCCAAAACAGACAGGACTAGGCGGAGCTGAAGTAAATCAATCACAACTGGTGCGCTATAACGGTTCCAACAGAGGGGAAAAAAACCTGCGGGAGCGCTGCAGTTAGTGTAGCGCTCAGAAAAATTAAAACATTTCTATGTAGGCTATCAACTCGAGCTGAATGTGATCGTTCCCATGTGGCCTCAGCATATATTTTTGTACACAATATTTTTAAAAATTATGTAAAGAGTCTAAGCCCATTTTTAAAAATGCAATAACTATTGTGATTTGAAGTAAACAGCCTATATTTTCTGGATAATGGCATATTCTCATATGTTCCACGTTAAAATCCAATAAATGTCACATTCATCATGAATATGTCATAGACATATTTCTCTTGGAAATGGCAACAATCACTTTGAATGCAGTTCACATATTTACACATCTGATTATAATATTTCATTCAAATTCATTCATTTAGCACCATGAACCATAATAGCACCCGCAAAATAACATGACCATAATACATCTATTTGGTAATGAAGTAAAATCTGGGAAAAAGCTGGCAGTACTTGAAGCTCTTAGTGATCATGCCAGTGGCAAAGGAGGGATATAATCTATAAGGATTCCCGTACTTTCGGAAAACCTTCAATATCTGATATCCTCTTAGATATCCTGATAGCCTCATAAACATATTACTTTCAATGCAGCACATAGGCTACTGATTCCAGTGCATTATGGAGAAATATGTTAAGACTTACTGTGACTTTCCTATGGAGGGAGAGAGAAAGGATGGGTGTGTAGGACAGCATCCTCTCTGATTGGTCAAGCAGTCATATGTAATCTGCTAACAACAAGACAAGAGATTATTGGCCAACAAATGATGCTCTGAGTCACTTCTCCTAACTTCTGTTAAGACCAAAATGATATATGAAATGGCATGCATACCCTTCTTAACTATAATTACATTTCATCTTTCCCATCACTGACCAGAAGGTGATACTATACTGTCACAAAGTTAAACCTGTGCACTGTGTCCCAAATGTTTAAACTCACTCCATGTTTCCAAATCATCTGTTGTGAACTCTTAAGCTCTCTGAACAGGCAGCGTAGGTTACCAAAGGGCTGAGGGCTTTAACATCTAAAAGGTGGCTGACTTAGAGCTATTTATCTTGACTATGAATTGTGATAATACTAGTAACTAAACTGCGTATTCTTCAAGGATGAAATGTCATTGTCATGTCAGGAACACTTTCTGTATGTGACCAGTCAAAGAGTAACAAAACAGCCGGATTGGTTTTGTTTTATCCTTTTACACACTGTCTCTTATGCAACAATATTACCATGACTTAAACATCAGACATGGAGTTTTGCTACACCCTGATGTGGCTTTTTCCATCTTGCTCTGATTTGTCACCACATTAATGGCCTAAGTGATCCCTATCTATTTAATTAGCTTTGAGAGTAATCACTTGTTATTGTTACTCATTTCCCTTGAGTTTGTAACCAGAGACATAAGAAAGGTGCAGCACTACATCAAGACTTTTTCAGTTGTGTGTTTGTTTACATAATAACAGTACATTTTGGAGGAATGTTCTTGGTGTGACAATTGCAAATCTTAAACAGTACTTTGTTGTTGATTGTGGCTGTGGCTGTGGCCATGGACTTTTAACTGGAAAGACATGTCTGTCTGAGCCAAAGTAACAAAGTAACCTCTTTATGGAATTCGATACCACTGAAAGAGACAGACAGACAAACTTCTTTTTTTTAAAGCCCACAGGTAAACCTTTGAGAGATATCCTCGGCTTTGAGATAAAAGATAAAAGCCGGACTCGTCTGTTTCTTTGAGCTCTCTCAGCACTGACCCAAATATTTGCACACGTGATAAATACATCTGCTTCCCAGCTTGCGAAAAGGTCAGGTTTACACTTATGGCTATACTGTCATGCACGGCTGAGGAGTTTATGTGTATACATGATCTTTTTCTTCTTCTTTGAAAGCTTTGCTTTAGCAAAAAGCGTGTTGTAGGGCTACCATGTGGCCCCTATGAAAATTACATCATGTTCTGTGCTTTGTAACCTAATTATTGCAATGCTCTTCTCTTGAGAGAAAGCCTTGATGGTGTTTGCAGCTGTGCATTTTGAAACCCTGTCTGCCTCCTGCCCCATATTGTAATCTATCAAGGACCCCTGCATGTTCCAGTCCTGCAAGACAAGGACACATGGCGTGCATTCTCATTTCTCAGAGCTGTGAAGGTTAAATTCACGGCAGTGAGTGTGTGCCAATTCTGTTGGGTGGAAAAAAACAACAACTTTATGTTCTGTAAACTGTAAATCTGTGCCAGGGTTGTTCTTCCTCAGGCTGTAAATCAGTGTTTTTGTTCTCAAGTCAGATATCTCTGTTTTTGATCAATAATGGTCCAGTTAAATCATCTAGATTGAACAGTTTTATGTTTTAACTATGTTTAATAATGTTCCAATGTGATAACAAATACAATAAGGCATTCAACATTAAATGATTTAAACTGGGTGGCCGCACTAGGAGTGCATTAACGAGCAGCTCACCATCGTCTTTCAGGTGTGACACTGCTCTGACTGCCAGGCAATCTGCAACAGGTATACTGTCAGTGCCGGTGCTGAGTGCCCAAGCTTAGACCCCCAAGAGGCTTTCCCCACTGGTCTTCAGAGGAGAGCTGGCCCCTGTAATGAGAAACAGACTTTGCTGAGACCCACTTCTTTTCAAGCTCCCTGTTCTCCACAAGGGTTGGCAAGAAGAAAGGAAAATACAACAAAACTGTGCCTTCCATCTCCACAAAGTCCCCTTCCCCCAAACTCCATAGGAGATCCCCTAAGACTACAGCATGCATTCTCATAATGGTTGGACGCAAACTGTTGGTGTACCCTAGTGAAATGCATAACAATGTTAGGACCCCCTCACCCTTACACACAACCCACTCCCCCAAATCCATACTCGCACCGACCCCCTTGCCATATTACACGGCTGTCTGTGTGAACAACTGAGTTATGTGCTGTGTCAGTCGTACTGGCTCCCGCTCTCCCACTCGCATATAGGGAAACTTATGTTTCTCGTGCCACATCTGCTGGGCCACATGTGTTTCCTGACAGAGAGAAATGCCTCAGTGCGGAAATGACACAAAGGAAGTCTTTATGTTGAACAGAGCAAGTTTTTGCAGGATTTTCTTGGCCAGCCCATCCAATCAATTTTACTTTAGGTTAGTCACATTTTGGGAATTTTGGCAGGCGTGAGGTCAAGTCAATATCGCTAGATATCAATCTCAATGCAAAGGCCTCTCTGCTTTCATTTCAAGGCCAAGAGGACACAACTCATAGGGTGACTGAGGCAATTGCGACAGCTTTCCCTGGTGGAATATACTGTCCTCTGCTCACCCACACCACAGCCATCCCCTTTGTTAGTAAAACTGTGGACAGCATTTCACAACTCATCACTTTTGGTCTCCAGGGGATGATATGTCATGCAAGCTTTCACACTGCACATTCTGGATTACAAAATCGAAGAGTTATTACTTTGTGCAACAAGGAATAAGCATTTTGGTTGGTGCCATGCATGGGCCTGAAAATTGGACCAACAATGGCTATAAAAGAACAGAGTAGCTCTGTTCTACTTTGGCTTGTGGGTCTCTTCACCGTCCCCCCATGGCGGAGTTTGGGATTCCTAGAAGCACAATAAGGATGTTTTGACAGCTTTGTTATCCACTCTACTTCTATGAAGAGGTTCTCCATGTGGCCTCTGCGGGTGTTAGTGTGAGCTTTGGGCCCCCGCATTTCCCCATCGCATTGGACCCTCACATGACGGGGCCCTCTAGAGGTGTTAGTAGCCATGCTTGGCTTACTCTAATCATATAGAATAATACTCCAAGCTAAAACATATACAGTGTCACAACACAGAGCACACACATGATATTGCTTAGTCCAGCGTGTTTATCCACATATGATATGTTTGCTCAGAGTTGTTTGACCTACAGCCATAGCCAACCTATAGTGGGTTCATATGGAGGGCACAGGCTGTGTTTACTATCCCACAGACAGTATTTGAAATGCATGTGTGCCCATGTTGATAAAGTGGCACACGACTTTGACACACACATGAGCTAAACACTTCCATTGAGATATCAGCTTGATCTTCAACTAGATTTTGCAAAATAACACTGATATGGTTAATGACAGAGCCCAGTTCAAATTAAGTAAGTATTTTTGGGCACACGTGGAAACACAAAGTGACTTATTTTTGAATAGTCCTTAGTCCTTGTCCTAGTCCTGTCCAAACTTATTCAATCTTTCAAAAAACTATATTTATTATTTCCATAATACATACCAAAATGGTTAGATTAAATGTCTCATATCAGTGCTTTCATCTTCCCCAAATGACCAGTGAAAAAGTGTCAAAAGACTCAAAAGGGGCAAAGACTCAAATAGCTGCACAGTACAATATAAAGTGGGACAGTTGGCCACTCTAACTGTAAATAAATTTTAAACTCTTTAGTTTGCTGTTCACTCATACAGTGATTTTAGTGTCACCTACTGGAAGAGAGTGGGTCTCATGAGTGTTTCCTGAAGCCTCACTGGGGTCTTAGTGTCATCAGAGCTGTTTACATACACATCTGGGTGTCATAGGCCTACAGCTCCCTCTGCTGAGCTGCTGGAGAACTCCAAGTCACATAAACCTGTGCCATGGCACTCTAAGGTACATAAACCTATGCAGTGTATGACCAACCAAATCCCAAACATGAAATGACTATATTGTGGATTTATATGATTGATGGTTCAAGTTGGTTCAGTCCTGGTGTAATGTAAACTTTGGAAAGGCCCCTTTGAAAGGTCTACCAGTGCATTATGTAAAAGCTTAAACATTCCACATTAAGCCATGCAAAACTCAATGGAAGGGTGCAGAAATAACTTGACAAAGACTCAGCTGGACAAACCAGAAAAATTCCAAAGTAAGAATTCTAAAATGATAAGAAAGACTTTCTCTTTGAGGGATTATTTACATGATATATAAAAGCCTTTAAATAAGCATTACGAACTATGGTAACAGGGAAAGTGCACCATGCTACAACATATAAAAGAGAATGTGGCTGGTGAAGATTGGGCATCAAATCATTGTGGTCGAGTTCCTCTACTAATATCTAAAACCGGTATCCTATAATTGATAAACCTTTACCATCTTACACAATTATAGCGCAGTGCAAGCACTCATCTGGTGTCATCTAAATTTGTGGGGAGAAAAATATTTTCCAACATGGAAAAGAATCTTTTTGTACCAGGCAGGGCAGGATGTTTTGGATTTTTATTTTGTAGAGATTTTAACAGGTTTAATACCTTTTGTGACTATGTTATGGGATTTATTTACATTTCCTTTGGAGATATACTCTTCAGTATGTGCAGAGCTACATGTTGGAGACCCCTGGTATAGGCTATTAAGATAAAGTATGACCGTTTTTTGGTCAAAGCAACAGAGCTTTGCTTGGCAGAGCTTTGCTTGGGTCCATGATTCTATGGGTTTGTATGGCTAGCAAAGGTACAGGAAACCTTATCAAAACTGAGGACTGCATAAAATCTGGATCAGCAGATTCTTGAGAACAAATGCTTAAGAATCACCCAAAAACTTGAAGTTAACAGATATCACTTCAGAATCAGCTATAAAGGGCATCTACAGGCTGTTATTATTTCAGCTCTACTTGATGTAGTGGTTATATCATTGGAGCATTTTAGATGTGTTGCACATTGCATCATTTCTGCTGATCCTGTAAACATAATTTCACAACTGAAATGTTAGGTTTTCCATGAGGTATTAGATATGTAAAAATAGTTGTATCAAAAGAACCACAAAAAAACACAAATTATAAAATAAAATAATGCTTAAATCAACTTTTACACAGTACTATATGTCCAGAATGTAGTCTATAGCCCTTGCTCAGCAATATTGTTTTATACATACTAGGAAGGTCCCACCAGTATTATATTACTGAAAGTATAACTACAACTACACCTAGTTTATGAGTTCATTAGCACAACAGCTCAAAACGTGCTTTTCTGTGTCAGACTCCTTTGTCGTGACAGTCACTAAACAGCAATTACCATTTTTTATACACTTTAGATGTTTTATTTTAAAGATGTAGGTCTACCTGATATATTCCTTATACACAAATGTTCAGACAGTGCACCTGAAGCACCGTCTGAAGATCAACATAGTAATACAGCAAAATTATAAATAAATGTCAGCCATACAAGCACAAGATGGCAGTGTTGACATAATAATTATCTCGTAGTCTTAGCTCTGAGATACAAGTAATTCAGCTGTCACTTTAGAAAGTCCCAGAATTCAATCTGAATCCTTCTCAGATGTTTAATTTTGGAATGTGAGGCTTAGAGACATTTAACGTGCAATACAAAGACCAAGACAGATCATTTAATCCATCTGAAGTTCAGATTCTGAACATTTCAGTCTCGTTGCTCCTCTTAACTTTCATAAACACAACAGCATTGGGCCTCATTCACTAACCATTCTTTAACCATTTTCTCAACGCCCACTTATACAGTTTTCAAGAAGATTAAATGGGACCTCAAGAACAGCTAGATTTGCAATTCCTAGGAATTACACAGTGCATGCAAATCAAAAGTTTAAAAAAGTGCACTTAATAGAAAAGCCAAAATATAGAATAAATCTTGGGAAGATATTGGTGAATGAGGTCAATTGACCTTAACAGTGCTTAATGAAGCCAAAAGACACCCATACGCTAACATATCTGTTCACTAGTATTTACAATACGTTTACAATATGTGCCTGACTTCCATGGAAGGATGTGTTGATAAAACAACTCCTGTTTTTTTTACACAAAGGTGTGTAAGAGGGCTAGGTCCTTTGGCCAACTCCAGAAAGTCAGTGACTTTGTTACATCTAAAAGAATAAACACATCTACAATCCATCTATAATACAGGCCTACTCTGCTATAATCATTGTGGGCATTTGACATATCCTGCCATTTCCTAAACTTTCTTTCTGTTACTTTAAAAGTACTGCCAATCCCAGCCTGCCTTGGAGCTTTTAGGGGAATTTTTACCATAAAAGGTCATACCGAGTTGGGAGATAGTTTCCTGTGGGAGGGCTGGACTGGAGTGGAGATTGAAGGTTTGTTCTTCCCTCATTCACCTCTCTCTCTCTCTCTCTCTCTCTTCAGAAGCACGTTTTGGGTTTTTGGCTCTCGCTCACTACCACTCTCAAGCTCAGACACAACAGCCTTTCAGCACAGATAAGATGTGTGCAATCACAAGTGGGCCCAGTTAAGTCACCTCGGCACATGGCACATTCTGTGTACCCTTGCCATCACTCCTATTGTTATTTTTGGACAGGCATCAACAGTCAGCACTGAAGCTGAAGAGGGGCAAAGAAATGGAGAGACCAATGCATTTAGGCCTTAAAAAGCACATTACACCTTGATTAGGTCTTTTTTGTCCTGATGCCACCTAATGTCCTCTACACCAGAAAAATAGATGTTTTGAGTTAACCTCCATTTAATTGCTTTTATTCAAGTGCGCACATGTGAACACCTTAACCCTACTTAACTTCAGTGTATCCCAATATTAAGGACTTGTTCCAGGCGCTTTCCTCCGTATTGTGTAGGGAGAGGAAATGATATTGGCATGATGTCACTGTATTTGATGACACAACTGTGATAGCTTTGGCTTGTGAGAAAGGGGGGTGAGTCATACAGGTGTGTGTGTGCTTGTGTGCGACAGGCTGTCTCATGGCTTCCTGTTACCCCATTGCCGCAAGGGCAGTAGCACTTATCAGACAGGCTGGGAGGTCTGCCAAACATCTGTGCATGCCCTAGGACTCCATTACGTCATGTGAAGGTGTACAAAAGCACAACAATTACTGAGAAAAGAGCACAGGTGAGACATTTGGATGAGTAGAACTGTACACGAGGTAACATCGACCAGGTGCTCTGTAATGAATCACACTCCAATTGCTGTAATCAACAGGTGTAAGGATGAGTTCCGAATAAACTATGCATAGCCTTGTATGCAGCTCAGTTTCTCTTGCATTCAACCTGTACTGTCTGAACAAGACAATACAAGACAAAACAGCGCTCTCAGCCTTGGATAATCCCCATACCGTACAAACCAGTGTATCGTATAGCTGTTTTAAAAGAGCTCAGATTTTTTTCATCTAAGAGGCATATCAGAGTAGAACAGAGTAGAGCCGTTTGTACATAACTGGTTCCATGTTTAAGGACCACCCCTACTGATAATGATAAATATAAGAATATGGGACATTGCTATGTGCTATCATTTAATACTCACTGAGGTTATTTTTTCCGGAGCCTTCAAGGCCAGTCAGGCAGCTTTTTAGCCAAAACAAATATGTTCACTTCTGAACGATTCACAATCAGTATGAACCTAGTAATGTTGCATGCTTCCATAAGGATAGGAGGCCCAACATGGGTTGAGTTGCTGAAAGAAAATATAATTCCTGCTGCTGCCATTTTAAATGCTCAGTCCAGTACAGACTGACTGAGATATTTGGTGGAGAACCAAGGCATGATCATTTCCTACCAAAAGCATTACGCAGGCCAAAGGTACCATTTATCAAGTGTGTAAGTGTGTGTGTGTGTGTGTGTGTGTTGTAAACATTGGGCCAACACTGTTATCTTCATCCATAGAGTTAAATTTGGCTACAGGTCCTCACTCTCTCTCTTTCTCTCTCTCTCTCTTTCCTCTCTCTCCCTCCCTCCCTCTTTCTCTCATTCTTGCTCTCACACTGATGTTTTTTTAAAGAAACACAGCATCCCAAATAAGGAGATTGCCAGTGAAGTGCTGCTGTGAGTGAGCCCAGTCCTTAGAAAGGTTGCGAGAGTGGTCAGACTTGAGTGGTGGGCGTGGGGGCATTGGGGGGGGGTTGTCAGAGTGATGGGGCATTGAAGTAAAAGGAGGAGAGCATTCAGAGCCCTTAGCTTGGGTGTGTGACTGCTCAGGGGCTCGGCTCGGCACCACTTCTTGCTCCTCATCTTGCATGTTAAATGTCACTCTGGAACTCTCAGCCTCAACACTGACTAGTTACAACTGAGGAATACCACAAGCAATCCGTCTGTCTGTCTGCATCTCTGTCTGTCTGTCTTCGTTTGAGTTTTAGCTTCTTTTTATAGATTTAGTGGTTAAAGAATAATCCACCGAAGCAAACACCATGGAGGCCATCAAGAAGAAGATGCAGATGCTGAAGCTGGACAAGGAGAATGCCATCGACCGGGCAGAGCAGGCAGAGACGGAGCAGAAGGCAGCCGAGGAGAAGTGCAAACAGGTGGGTGATGGGATGGGGAGGGAGTCCTTTACTTTCACCTAATCACTGGTGGTTTCTGCAATTTCAAAGGCAATAACAGAACCCTGCTGAAAATGTATGCACCTTGATACGGTGACTACTTTTGGATTCAAATTCTACGTCTGTGATTAACTTCACACAGCTTATTAGTGAATTCAGACTGCATCTCATTCTGACACTACACTGATGTATGATACAGAAAATGAGGTGTCCTACATTGCGAATGCACGCCCACAATGCTTGATATTGCGTTATGTAACATTGTTGATGGTCAGACAGTCATGATCCTTTTGACTGACTATGTACTGTCTTAGCACTAAATGACATAGATTGCTCATGCCAAGGGTGACAATTCATCATTCATTCAGTGAAATAAAGTTCTGTATGATTCATGGATCATAATCCATGTAGACTTTTAGACAGAGACGTGATTCTGCATGATTGTGGAGATATGCTTTAAAGGAAAGACAAATGTCATGAACTATTAAGACAAAAAGAAGTTGCAGACAGTGTTCTGCAAGAGAGGAATGTATAGCAGAATCTCAAAAAAATACACACTCACAGCATTAATCTAGTTATCCTGACCACTGCAATGTCAGCAAAGTGCCTTGAATTCATTAAATAACACATCTACCACCTTAATCTAAACACCAGACATTAAAGGAGGCTAAATGGCTATTTTGTTTATACGCTGCTGACAGATGGGGATGTGCGTAAAAGTGTGTTAACCTTTTACTTGCATCTGTCTCCATCCCCTGGGAAGATATGAAAGACTTCTGTGGTGATCAGCATTGCAAGCCAGTATTTTTAGATGGAAAGAGAGAGAGAGAGCGTGGGAGAAAAAGACAGAGACAGGCAGAGAGAGGAAGAAAGAAAGAAAGAAGGAGAGAGAGAAAGAGAGAGAGAGAGAGAGAAAGAGAGAGAGAGAGGGGCAGGCAGGATCGAATCCATGGGGATTATCTGAGCCACTACAGGAGCAGGACCCTGGCCTGATAACAGATAAAACTGAAGAGTGTTTGTGAATGCAAAGTGGACAGCATACCAAAGGCCTGGATAATCAAAACTAAAAATACACTGCTATCAACACTCATACAACAGGGTATGCAGGGGTCACAGAAGTTATCCCAGACCTTTGGTTATGTGTACTTTATCTATCATTTGGTTACTTAAAAAAGACATCAGCTGACAGGAAGCCAAAGTCAACCTGGACACTTTTGGACAAATTATGGCTACATAATCACCTAACATTATCAGCTCCTTTGAATAAAACAATACTCCTTGCTTGTTCACAAATGTCAACAACTGTACGAATGAGATTAGTGAACACAGATGTGTAATCTAAACAATACCCTCTGAAACAGTACAAATAAAACTACATCTACACATATAAGCCATCATTTTTACACCATTGTAACACTTTTCAAGGAACAGCATTTGTGTCCCTCTGTTTCATTAGCTGGATGATGAGCTGGTCGGCCTGCAGAAGAAACTCAAGGGGACTGAGGATGAACTGGACAAATACTCTGAAGCCCTCAAAGACGCCCAGGAGAAACTGGAACTCTCAGAGAAGAAAGCCACAGACGTAAGTAGTGGACCATGACCTGACGTCACAAAATCTCTCAGCCGCATCCTAAATACACTATAAGCACTCACTCCAAAGAATGCTTGCTAGTCAGTTAAAGGAGGCATCCAAGATTTGAATGCATAGACATTTATACACCAAAAAAACTAAACTGAAAATCTAACCACTGTAAAAACAATGCTGACTTTTTCTAATCATTACAACAAGGCAAGAAATCCATGAGAAGCAAAGTCTCTCTGTTCTCCTGTCACTAAGGCATGCTGTTTTTCTTTTTTCATTTTTAGATGGCATGAGCATAAAGTAACATGATTACATGTAGGAAATCATGACATTGTGCATTACACAATTCCCACACATTCCTCTACAATTCTCTTGAGAACTGGTGCAATACTGACATATTCACATCTGAATCACATATTCCTGCTAGTATTAAGCTTCTTAGAGATGTCAATTGGACTTAGTCACATTAAAGTGTGAGAACGAGTGAACATATCATTTTATGGGCCAAGCAGTCCACAAAATATCTCCTATTCTTCACAGATAAACACAATAAAATCTCACCACAGACTAAAGAATGTGAGTAAATTAAGTCAGTGTTATCAACAGTTTACTTCTTGTTTTCCCATGACATCGAATCATTTAATGACAGAGTTTGAGTATTCAGCTGCATCTGTTAAATCCACTTTCACTGTGACATGGAAAAGCAGCTAGAGAGGCACTGAGTGGTGGAGCTGTAGGCCCAGCCACAGCTGCCTTCCCTGGGGTTTCCGCCCTGCAAGGTTGGCTGCTCCTGACCACTGCCACGCCACATGTCACATATTAGAGGCTGTCGTAAACTAATTATACCTCTGAATTCACAATGCCAGAGAAGGAGGTTTAGCCCAAGAAGTATACTGTGCTCGAATCTCTGCCTGCACAGATGTGAGTTTGAGAGTTTGAGTGTGTGTGTGTGTGTGTGTGTGCTTTGCTTCTTGATGGAGTGGGGTGTTTTAGCTGGGCCTGTTACTGATAAGCCCAGAGAGTAGCAACAGATGGAGGGGGTTTCAATGGCAGCACAGCAGCTCTGGAATTTCAGGAATGCCGCTAAAGCAAACAGAAAAGCCCGCACTCCTGCATCTAATGAAATCAATACTCAGAGTTCTTTTCCTGTGGGCCAAACACAGAGACAGGCCTCTCACATTTCTGTCTGATACTGCTCACCAAACATATTTTAAGGCCTTTTGTTGCTGGTAATCTGAAACCCTTTCACACAAAACTGTTTACAGTGATTCTTCAGTGATCTGCTGTTTGAGATAGAGCATCAACAGTTACTGGTATGATTGATGACCTGTATTTATTCACTGACCAGTGTAATGTCAGGATTCTAGCTTGGAGAGCAGATGTGTAGGGTAAATACCAGTTAACATGTAGAATAAAAGAGCTTGTACCTCTTGTATTCTAATATTAAGTTTCCTGGGTTTTCGATTGGAATGTAATTCTACAGAGTTCTACAAAAGGGCACCTACTGGCACACTGTGACAGCGTCAGACCAACAAGTACAGCTAGTAGTATACTATATGATAATTTGCCAGACCTTTAGATAGATAGATAGATAGATAGATAGATAGATAGATAGATAGATAGATAGATAGATAGATAGATAGATAGATAGACAGATAAATAGTCCTTTTGGAAAATGATGTTCCAAATGGCATGTCAGAGAGACAACAAGGGACAAAATTACGCATATCATCAATGGACACTTCATATTAACACCCACAATAACAATAGGCCTATAACACCAAAACTCAACATTACACTACACTGGCTTACTCAACAGTGTCATGACAGTAGGGATGAATTATCTGTCAACTTGGTTGGTTTGAAGGACAGCACTTAGTGGAAGAGCCATCTACCTGATGATAGCAGGTCATACACCCTATATAGTCAACGAAAGGTATCACTCCTAACCCTGTCCTGATCCCTCGTGATGCACAGTTTCTTACATTACTTGAACACCACCATTTGTTGTGAATACAAATATTTGGTTATTGGTGATGGTGGACTCGTTCTGAAGTCTTTAGAACGCGCTCCCTGCGCAGGCCTATGCACCAGGAGTACCGCGGAAGTTTACGCACGCTCCGCCTATCCCTAAACCGTGACCTCATCTCAAGTCACACTTTTTTAAACAGGATTGGAGGATCTCACTTCAAAGTTCTTCAGCGCTCGAGTCGTATGTACCCGCAGTCTCCACAGAAACGTATTGACCAGATGATGCACTATACATATACTTGCTACATTCCAAAGGTTACATTGCACCAAAAGTTTTCGGAGGCGTGAACTGGATTTGTTTTGCGGCGCTACTGAGGACTGATCACCGAAGCAACAGGGATACCTGGATAAACATTCTTTGCATTTGCACTAATTTGGTTTTCTTTGATTCCAGTATTTGTCGCGTAAGCTATTTATTGGGTTTAAGTTGTTAACAGTTGTTAACATCCGCCGAATATCTGCACACATTTATATTGCGTTTAAAGTTTTAATTTAGTAGTTTATTTATAGGAGACACGGGAATGGCAGGGTTGAATTCTTTGGATGCTGTTAAAAGGAAAATTCAGGCTTTGCAACAACAAGCTGACGATGCTGAGGACAGGACCTTGGTTTTACAGAGAGATTTGGACAATGAACGGGAACTCCGGGAGAAAGTGAGCTGTTCTTACTTTTTCTTCCTCCCTATTCGCCTGCATCACTTGAAACTCTCTTTCCAGAACTGCTAGAAGTGTTTCATGACACCCTTTTCGCTGCTCATGCTTTTCTATCAGTGTCAAAATGCAAAAATCGCGCTTTCTGATAAACGTCACCCTAAACGCCTAGATACTCCTGCTTTATTCTTCACCTAGCTTACATCCAGTGTATCTGTGTGATGGTTGGCAGTACCCTTGACACTAACTTTGAACTTATGCATTGTGACATATTACAGAATCTGATTTATGCAATTTATTCAAGGATAGACGGTTAATATTAACATTTTAACATAGTGTCTGTTAATACACGTCGCACATGAATCTGACGTGAGATACTTCTACAGCAATCTACGCCAAAGTCTTTGGAAGTCTTTAGCTCTGGAATGTTAACTCAATTTACTGACTTACTGTCCACTTAAAGTTATAACAGGTAACTGTACATTGCGCGGACTTTTGTTTAAAGGAAAGGTAAATGATCTGTCTCCCTGGAACTGATGCAGACTTCCTTTAATGGCTACCCTCCGGACCCTGAGAGGGATATTGTCATTGTAGTTCACGTCTATGCTTGTCGAGGTTCTGACTTATTATTGTGATATGGCATGTCACAGATGTGTCATAGTCTGGCAAAGATGACAGCGCTTTCATGACATCCTTTAAGACATTTCCTTGTTAGGATTCCATGGGCCTATAGTTTCATAAAACAGGATCAGAGCCATAATCTAGATTATATTAAATAATGAATTGGTACTATGGCTTGAAATAGTTTCTTTGACCATCAATTAAAATGACATACATAAATGGGTTTAGACAGTGATGCCCAGTCATATCCAATGGGACATGCATGGTCAAGAAATTAAGTGGCCTTTTAA
The DNA here is from genome assembly GCA_015244755.2 of Tenualosa ilisha. Lineage (NCBI taxonomy): Eukaryota > Metazoa > Chordata > Actinopteri > Clupeiformes > Clupeidae > Tenualosa > Tenualosa ilisha. The sequence continues at coordinate 1,582,522 of PYXC01000407.1, forward strand.
ACCTGATTTCACAATTGATTTCACCATTCACAATTCCAGTCTCCACTGTCAGATGGATAAGTAATTCAATATCTGTTTGCAGCTTGTCAGATTTCCCCCTGTAGGACAAAACTAGTTTGTAAATAGGCCTTTCCAGGGGACTGTTTACATACACATCAAATGGTTCCCACCCTCCACAGCAGATTATTCTGGAATGGATCCAGTCTTGGAAGAGAACAGTGTTGGGACCAAAGTCAAGCAATGTCTGAGGTTCTGACCAAGCCAAGTCCTAGCTGAAATTTGACATATCTACCCTGCGATTGACATGCAGTCTAAGCTCTCGCTGTATGCTGCGTTGGCTCCAAGAGATTCAATTTCCCATGGATGGCCAAAGTTCATATTATGCAGTCTGGGGCATATCCATATAAACACAGAGCGTATGCTTTCCATTAAACACAGCCCTAAATTGTAGCAATAATTAGATTCCTGCCTGGCTTACTTTCCCCAGCTCATTCCCTGGCACTCAGTGATGGTGTTGGGCCTTATGACAAGAACAGTGGAAGCATGAGCATCCCTTTCCCCTCTTCTGTCCCGCCACTCTTGCCTGCTGTAGGAGCATTTTCATAATTACACAAAATATAATTTTCATAATTACCACAAAAGATGAGGTAATGTGATTAATACATATACTCATTGTGTCCCCCATTGTGCCTCTCTCAGTGGTGAGATGTTTGAGGAGGCCAGCACTGAAGGGCTTTTCATGAAATTGACTGGACATGTCTCTCATTGTTTTACACTGAGTATAAGCCACAGAGGTAGTCATAGCGTACAGTCGTGCTGACACAGTGCCTGTATGGGCACAGCCTCCTAGTGATGCCAAATACTTCTAGCTGTGGTCACAGGCAAAGAATATGGGGTGTAAGGAAAGGCACAGGGAGTCTGTTCTGTCCACAGCTCTTTCAGGAGAATATTTTACATCCATGTTTCGATAGGCATATTGTGTTTGTCAATTTTCCAAAATTTCTGTGCGATAGCCTGGTAAAGACATCATTCCTGTGAAATTCCTGGTTAAAGGTCCTGCCAGAAGTCATATAATGTGTGCAAGTTGAAATCAGAAGACCAGCAGTTTTTCCAGCACTACATCTTGTGATCGTATGTTGTGGTATAGTTTATGCACAACAAAATTATACACAATCATGATATCATCCAAGGAATGCTACAGGTGGTTCATTCAGGAACTTCTGATATCTCTCTCACCCTCACTGCTGGGACACACATGGTTTCATTTTGTTTTCTTTTTTTTTTTCTGAGTGATTGGTCTTCCTGGCATTCTACTACAGACATTCTCCAGAGTATGTTTTACCATATAAGGCGTTAGTCCCGGACAGCTAGAGAATGTTCTGACTAAGGAAGAGGGCCTGGCCAGAGAGGGTGTGTTCTGACCCACAGCTGAATGAATGAGGGGGGAGAACAGGAGGAAAGGATATGGGGTGGGCTGATTTCCTGTCTTTCTGTGTTTGTGTTCAGTACCAGTGACTTCTGTGTTTCAACTTTATTCAAAATTAGCATTTCAGTTATAAATGTCAACGTCCATAACTTTGTCAGTATGTTAAGTCTACTTGTTTAAATACCACAGGCTGTGTGCTGGTTCAGTCTCTGCATTAGCACGTGAAGAACAGAGTGTTTATTTTCTCAAATATGTTTATGCTTTCACACACTGTATGTTCCATAGTAACTCTTTGAGGCACACCCAATAATTACCAGGTCAAACTTCAGAATCATAAGTCAGTTTGAAAAGAAAAATGAAAGCATTCAAATTATCAGAAAGTCAGCATTATTTTCCGTTATTTAGAAGTGGTTTCATGCCAGATATATATTAAAAATATATTTTCATCCAAAGGTTCAGTGTGCTTTTTCACATCAGAGCAGAGAGCTCTAAATGGGTCATGGCTGTTGCCGAGAACACTGAACTAATGCTCTGGTCAGGAAACCATGCCTCTTGTGCTACTGGGTGTGTTCCGCTCCACACTGTCCACCTCTGAACCAAAATAGTATGCTTATGAGAACATGGAGCTATTCTCCTAAATAGCCTAATTTCAGTTTACCCCTGGGTTCTGTAAATACTAGGCCTGTGTGGTGAATTTCTTACCTCAGCACTCCAAGCCCTGCCACAGAGAGCCTCTTGGCACAGACGATTATCGGACCACAGTGACAAATTTTCAGTGGCGCTAAGAAAGGTTGTTGTGTAAATAAAGCTTTAATGGTGGTTTGCCGTTTAGAACTGTTATTGGGCTTAACTCCAATTTGTTTGAGTGGAGTCGTTCCCCCCATGATTGTGCCTTAGAGACTGGGTTTTACTTCATCATGGCGCCTTTATCGTGTCCATCTTCAGTTTAGCAGTGTTAGCTACCTGAAACTTCAACAATGTAGCTTTTTGTTTCCTGGAATGTTTGTGCCTTTCTTGAATGGACATCCCCTGACCTTTTAAGATCTAGTATAGTCAAGTCTATTTTTCAACCCCACTCATGCATTTTGCTCTGAAAACACATTGTACACTGGATGGGTAATTTATTATGCTAGAAAACTCCATTTCATCCACCCCGGTTTTAGCTGATCCTAGAACATAACAAACCATTCAGAAAAAGATACAAGTACCTTGTGGAGCCCCAGAGAAGATCATTTTTGATGTTTGTGATGTCTGTGACTCGCAGGCTGAGGGAGATGTAGCTGCCCTGAACCGCAGAATCCAGCTGGTGGAGGAGGAATTGGACCGAGCTCAGGAGCGGTTGGGCACAGCACTGCAGAAGCTGGAGGAGGCAGAGAAAGCTGCAGATGAGAGCGAAAGGTGAGCAGAGGGCATGCAAGGCATCATGGGAGAAACATCATCAATCTCAGATGGTCACAATGCCCAAGTCATGACTGTAGTATGGTCAGAAAATAAAACAGTGTAAATGTATTCTTATGTTCTGCATTATACTAATATTTTTCAGGAATTAGAGATACTCTACTATGTCACATTACCACTAAGACAGTATAAAAGTCCTCTGATATATAACTTCATGTGTGTTAAAAAGTGAACTCTGTGTCTCCTTAGAGGTATGAAGGTGATTGAGAACCGGGCTATGAAGGATGAGGAGAAGATGGAGATCCAGGAGATGCAGCTGAAGGAGGCCAAACACATCGCAGAGGAGGCTGACCGCAAGTATGAGGAGGTGGGTCAGTTCAAGGAAGTCTAAGGGAAAGCCTGAGTATGTAAAGATCATGGCTCTACAAAGGGCTATCAGTGACAGATGTGTGAGTAACATGTACAGAATTACGGCCTGAATTATGGAATTGTTGGACCGCGGTAAAGAACTAGGGCTACTATGTATGTTATCGCACAAGCTGTTAAACTGCTCTGAATCATTAGGCTAACAGGTCTTTAATATTCTCAAAGCAATATTCCCAAAGGTTGCTGTTGCTTGATCTCGTGCTCTTTTGTGGCAGGTGGCTCGTAAACTGGTGATTCTGGAGGGAGAACTAGAGCGAGCAGAGGAGAGAGCTGAAGTCTCAGAAATGTGAGTTTTCGCTTGATATTCTCCATTTTTATATCAGGTTGTTTAGATATGATCATTCAGACAAATACAGCGAAAGATTTCTTAGAGTACATTTCTCATTAGCACAGTTTAGTGAACCGAGAGAAACTGAGAGAAAATACCTTTGATGATCACTGACATGCTGTTTCTGTTTGGCTGTATTTCCAGTAAAGCCAGTGATCTAGAGGAAGAGTTAAAAAATGTAACCAACAATCTCAAGTCTCTGGAGGCACAGGCTGAGAAGGTAAGTAGGCTACTGTAGTATCACCCTTCCTTTATTGCTTGCAGAGGCACACTGTTATTTTACGTCACATCTGTTTGTCGGTGAAATGTCTCCGAATCTCTTCATAAATACATTCCCAGAATCCAATATATCAGTAATGCTTTCCATGAAGGTTTCTGCCCGTCATACAGACTGTAATTTTAGCAAAGCTGGATGGGTTTGGAGCAGGCGTGGTGCCAGTCGTGCCACATGACTTAGCTAGCTACTTATGTAGCTAGTTTGCTGTGATTAAATCACCAACTCATGCCTGTTTGATGGGTCCTGTGGTACACAGAATGAGAGCTTCAGCCCAAAAGTCATTTATCCATGCTTAAACTATATCAGCCTTCAGCCATAGATGAAATGGCTGGCAGAATTTGAAAAAGTTTGATTTGTTAGCACATGGACTTGGTATGTAATTCATATTAATGAGTAGGTATATAGGCTAAGCGATGTATAGCTTTGTTGATAACGTCTTTCATAGACCACATGTATAATCAAATCATGTTCGATGTAAAACCAAACTGAAATTTATTTACATCTACATGTAAATTTATGTTGTGAAATGTATGGTACTGTTAACAAGATTCTAGCTCTTGATTATTGTTTTGTATGTCCACATCAAATACTTACTTGTACCATTACAGTACTCTGAAAAAGAGGACAAGTACGAAGAAGAGATCAAGGTCCTTAGTGATAAACTGAAAGAGGTAAGATGGTGTTACAGTAACTTTGTTTGAACATTAGATTTCACAGTTTAGCATTAATGTGCTCTTATTTGTTGTAAACTCTATCCAACTATGTTGCCAGGCTGAGACTCGTGCAGAATTTGCTGAGAGGACAGTCGCCAAACTGGAAAAATCCATTGATGACCTGGAAGGTATGAGCAGTTGTCTATTCTATGCTTTTGCACACTGATGTTGTCTGACGTACTTTGTAAAGTTCAACAATAGTGTTACACTAGGAGTTAAAATGTAAAAAGAGCCCCATGGAAACTATTCTACCAGACTAGTGGAATAATTGCTCCCGAGAGAACCACAGGCTCTTTGCCTTCATGGGAATGTAACACACAACATATAATGAAATCCATCAGCAACCATGGCTTGCTGTGTAATAGCAGCAAATAGTATCAACAATGCTTGTTTTACATCAGCAACAAGGGTAAATGTGTTAGTAACAGACGTCTGCTGAAATGCTCTGTCTTCTGATTTCTTTCCATTCTTTCTGAATCTGTGGTGTATGACTGCTTATTCTTTGAACTGAATACACTGGTGCTGACCAATCTTATTCTTCTTTTTCCATGATTTTTACTTTTCTGCTCGCCTCTCCCTATCTGTGCTTTCCTCTTGCTTTGGACTACATCTCCTGTTGACCTTTGACCTCCAGATGAACTGTATGCACAGAAGTTGAAGTACAAGGCTATCAGTGAGGAGCTGGACCATGCCCTCAATGACATGACCTCTTTATAGGCTATGCTTTAGGAACCTGTGCATTGTGTCATCTCTTGCTGTACTCCGTTGGCCTTTCTGTGTTGCTCTGATATCTTAAAACATGGGCCATTTCCCCTGTTATCTGTGCCTTACTCTCTCTCTCCTCACGTCGGGCTGCAATAAATGCCTGGTTTTCCTATGCATACTCCACTTTGTCTCTGTTTGCTTTTCTAGTGTTTCAATACTTACAGAACCATTTTGCAGACTGTCTGAACTACCTTTGCATACATTAGGGTTTTTTTTTTTTTTATTATAAGATTTTTTTTTTATAGGTTTCACACATCAAGCAGTTAGGGTCAACAAAATGTATTCTATCACACTGAAGGCCTTCAGGCTGCAGTATAGTGAACTGGTGTTTTGACACAATTTCAGTCAACAAGTCCATTATTACAGTTTAATCACTAGAAATGTAGTTTTCTATAACTAGAAAAAAACACTCCAGAATCTATTTGGTTTTAAAAGTGTGCATGTATAAAGAGAAAGTAGTTGAATAGCCAAAGTAGTTAATAGTCCATTGCAGTCTAGTGATGTACATGCACAGTGTATACAGACAGGTTGTTGTTTTAAGCAAAACCCAGGTAAGCTTATAACTATGTTTTTTCATTTTCACAAGTGATAATGGAATGAACTAAATAAATCAAAGTGTTGAAATGTCTAGTTTTAACAAACCTTTGACAGCATCTTTGTTTCAATATGCATGCTCTACTAATGTGGAAAGGATGTCTGAATTTAGAGGCATACTAAACAACTGGACGTGTCTAGAGTGATGTAAATCATGTCAGTCTTGTCATGTGGGCTAATTTTGCATATGGATGACCTAACTACACAAAGAGCTACTCTGTGTGTGCCGATACACTGTAACTCCCAATGGCTTGATCAGTCTTTTTTCCAGCTCCAGTCTTTTCCATAAAATCCTTTATTATTTTTGTTTCAGAAAAAGTAGCAAGCGCTAAAGAGGAAAACCTTGGGATGCATAAAGTCCTGGATGAGACACTGCAAGAACTGAATAGTTTATGAGTCTGATGAGGAGGATTGCTGAAGAAGAGGAGAGAGAGAGGAAGAGACCAGACATTGCTCCACATTCCATGAATTTTACACCTCACTTCCCGTTTAAGGCAGTAGTCTCATATCCCATGACAGGGGATTAACTATACATTCTTGTTAACAGTCCAGTTCTGGAAATTTCTTGACATCTCGACCAGTAATATACATTCCATAATTGCAATGAAATGTTTACAGAATTGTGTTAATAAAATTTTTGTTTTTATTTTTTATGGCCCAACAGTCACCAAGAAATCACCACAATATGTTTTTTGTGAAAGCGTGACCTGAGTATGAAATGATCACTTAATGTACAATATACTGAATTATTTATGCAGACCTAAATTGAGAATGTATTTCAGCTTTGGTTGGATTCTTCAGAGTACAGCTCAACTATGCCACCTACTGGGATAACTTACAGTAAAAATAAGATAGGGTTCTAAGGCAGGACATTGCAAAGACGATGATATGATCTATGTAAAACTGGTATATTGGATGCCATGTAGAGCAAGTTTGAATACATTTTGCATGCCCTCTGAATGATATTCAGTCTGTACCTTTACAGAGGGCTATATGAAACTTGCTTATAAGCATCCATTTACACTACACTCAAAGAGAGTAATTCTTTTCGCGTGTATGTAGAATTATGCCTCAAACATTTCCTCTTCATTGCAAAAGGTGTCATTGTTTGTTCCTCTATGGTGAATACATCAGTGGGAAGTCATAATTAGTCCAATGTTCTGTGTAGGTCCCTGGTAACTAAAGAATAAACACAACCAGTGTAATTCTACAACTGCATTGTGTCTCAGGCAGTTGGTATTGCATGTAATGTCAGTTTAAATGTGATATGTGCACTTCCAGTTAATTCTGCCGTGTCCCTCTTTCACCTGAAATGCATACACTGTTTACACATGCCATAACAATATACTGGTACCTTGTAGGCCTATTCTAAATTCTAAGCTCTGCTTACCCCAGACAAGGACATTTTACACATGACTATGAATGTCACACAAAGTGATTTAAAGTGTTTTCATGTCTGAGCAGTTCGGTTTTGTACTGTAATTTCAAAAAGCCAGTTAATGCTGCCATTAATATTTTAAAAGGTTATCCACTGGAAAGTGTCTAGGAGTACCAGGGTGTAGAATGTGGCATGTGTTAAAAGTGTGTGGCGTAGATGATCTGACACTCTCTGCTGCTACCTGCTACAGCAGGGCACAGGGCAACTCCAGCTGGGAAAACGAAAGGGAGAGTCAAGGAACAGACTATGGACTTTGGTGTCATTTCTCACCACTACATGAGTGTCTCATAGTTAAGGATTGTGAACTGTAGGCCCTCTCATAACTATTACTTTTAAGGTCAATTGGGTTTGACTGAAGTCTTGGTGTAGCACTGATACAACCTCACCTATTTAAGTTGGGTTTGCCTGAAGTCCTGGTGTAGCACTAATATAACCTCAACCTATTTAAGTTGGATCTGACTGAAGTCCTGGTATAGCACTGATATACCCTTACCCATTTCCATTCTAAATGTGACAAATGGCTTTACTACTTAAGGGAAGTCTAGTTAGCGTTTGACCTTTATTGTGCTGGAGGCTGTTTATCAAACCAGTCCCCGCCCCAGCGCAAATAAGACAGAACTGAAGTTCCTGCTAGAGCACATTGCAGTGCAGCAGACCAGCTTCTCAGGTAACAGGTGTGTGTTTTTAGCCAAATGTTTACTTGTGTAGGTTGTCTGTTGGATTTTCACCTTATGTTAAGACCAGGGTTTTAGTTGCTCTGTACCTGCGTTTTTTAAATTTTGGTGGTAAATAAAGCAGCCTAGGGTACAGGAGATTTGAATTTTATCTTTCATCTGTAACACTGGAATGTATGACAAGGCAAACGTTGTGACTGTTCTATTTTGAGCACAAGCCTGTTTTGTAAGGTTCAATCCTTCCGTAGTGCAAACAGTATTTTACTGTATTGTAATTTATAACTGTATTGGTTAACATGATTATACTTATCTCAAAAACAAAATGTCAGGCTAAGGATTTTACAGGATATGTCAGACTGACAGTTTTGTCTCTTACTATTGAGAAAAAAATGAGTATTATATGAATGAACAGTATGTGGTTATGAAGAACATTTTATATTTTATATTGACAACATAATATTTCAAAAATCAACTATGTGCCGTTACCAGGTCTTTGGACTATGGATGGAACATGCTCACAAGAAAAACATGAGGCAGCTGTAGCTTGGTTTTCTGGGTATCAGCTGGGATATATTCTGCAGAATGGATCCATTCCAGAGTGGTTCCATGGCATTATTACTAGAAAGTAAAACCTATTGATGTACCTATTTTAGTATTACATATGAAAACTAAACATTTACCATATATCATATCAATACAAATTAACCTGTGGAATAATTATTTCAAAGGGTGGCAGAGGACCTTCTATCCATCAAACCACCAGGGTACTTTCTAATCAGAGTTAGTGAGAGCAGAATTGGATACACTCTGTCATATCAGTAAGTGAGCACATTATGACTGGCTGTTGTCATGTGTGGCACTATGGCATCATCATCTTTTATGCCTTAAATGTCTTATTAAGAAAAGGTATTGTATTTACTGACAGTGAAAAGGACAGACTAATATACGTTGGTCGCACATCTTTTAATCACTCTACTTTCAGAGCACGAGACCGGTGTAGGCACTTTATGATTGATGTTCTGCCAGACAACTATTATATGATTGTGGGAGAGAGTGTTCGCCACCAGTCTCTCCAGGACCTAGTTGCTTATCATCGCAGAGTACCTATTCTTCCTTTTAATGAGTTAATTACAGTTGCTTGTGGACAGGTAGGCCTATAGTCTGTGTTAAAAATGCCAAACTTTTACTTCCACTGGGTGTCTGCAGGCTTTGTTTTAATTGATTGATTGATTTTCACAGGCGTCAAAGGATAAGGCTGATTATGCTGAACTTATCTTTCCTAAGACTCATCATCCCACACCAGGCCCCACTGCCACGCCAACAAACCCCCCACAGGGGAATGGCAGTGTTTCACCGACAACAGCTGAAGATATTCCACCAGTGCTACCTTACAGATCAACCACAGCTAACAACAACGCTCCAAATCAGAAAACAAACGCAGCACCTGGCCCTGCCTTGTGCAGCCTGCCTCAACTCTACCCCTGGCTTGAGGCTGAACTTGCCGCACTAAGTGTCCAGAATGTGGTATGGACATTTCTGTTTTACCGTACGTTTGTCCATGCTGTGATATAATGTAGAAATATCAGTAGTGTTACTGTTCTTTGATGTGTCATTTTCAGGTTCAAGAGACAAAGCCTGTGCCCTTACCTAGGAAAAAATACTGTGCCAGCACCACACAAATGGACCACCCACCAGAGCTACCTGCTCGTGAGTCCTTGGATCCCAGAAAGGAGCAGCCCTGTCCCAGAACCAATGGACCAGGAGACACCAGAGGAGCATGTAACGGAGTGCCTTTGGCTCAGCCTGCTATGCCAAGCGTGGATCAGCACCAACCTAAGAATCAAGAGGCAAAATCTGCAATAAACCTTGCACAGTTGAAAAAGAAATTTCAGAAGATGAGAGGGGTTTTAGAAGAACATACGTATGCAGAGATCAATGACACAGATGGCCAAGAACTACTTACCCCAAGGTTAGGAAACAAAGATGGAAACAAGATGGCCTCTGAAAATGAATATGAAGAGCTTCATTGTGAGCCAACTGACAGTAAGGCCTCATCTAAAACGAGCCTCACCTCTGGCAGCAGTAATGTATCAAAATCGAAACAACCTCTGCCATCAGAGTACCTTCCACCACCACCTTTTGCCCCAGGATACTGATGGAGGAACTGGCTACTGTAAATATATCTGATAAAACCATTCTGTAATGGAAGTATCTTAGATATACATCTCTTTGTGTGCTCCTCTTGGTTGTACAGTTATGTTTTTTTCAATGGTGCATCATAACACTTTCTAATGGTTGTATTTAAATATGTCAGCAGGCACCAATGTGCATATGCATAAAATGCTGCATTTTCTTACTGTCATAGAAAAAGTGGAATTAAGCTGTGACAAAAAGCATGATTTACTGTCTGTTTTACATAAAGGAACAACAGAGATTTCCTCTTCTGCATGCATCTTCCCTCCAGTGTATGTATGCTATTTAAGGTTATAGTCTCTACTGTTCACCTACTGTTTCAAGTGGCCTTTACAAGGCAGCAGTCATACAATTTTTGAAATTTGAAGGCTTATTACAACCTAGTGGTGAGCTTGTTTCATATGCCACTGACATGTGGATATATGGCCTACTTCACGTAGGTACATAAATATCACAAAGATTGGTAAAGTAATTGCAATCATTTACCATACTGTAGTGGTGTGTAAGTGTGTGTGTGTTAACTGAATTTTTGGTGGCATGCAGCAACTGCAACGAAGAACCATTCATCCTCAACAAACTTTTTGATTAAAAAGATCATCAGCCAATTTCCTTTCACTAAACACAATTTTGGAATAGCCTCATATATTATTTTCATTTAGACAAGTCTAAATAGTAAAGTGTATAGATATTTTAAATAGTGCTGTCAATCGCTTGAAAAAATAATCTGATTAATCACAACGGAAAATCTACATTAAGCAAGATTAATCACAATTAATTGCTCATTTAAAGTTCCAGAATTCTCCTTTATTTTCTTGTGAAGAAGGAGTGTTACACATTACCCTGGTTAGCGCAGGCTTTAGCAAAGTGGAGCTCGGTTTCCTACAAACCCAACATGAAAGACTGTAGTTGCCACAGGTTGTCTATGACAGGGGTGACCGATTTTTTAACACCCCCCCCCCCCCACACTGGCATCCCAGGCGCACAAGTTCTGCACACTCCCCCTTGCTTCAAATCTACCATGGTTTGGCCTTTTCCTTGTATTCTCATTCAATGTAGCCGTCAGCTCTTTTAAAAATGTGATAATGAAACATCCACAAACTAGTCATTATGCTGCTTGTATTTATGTCAAAGAGAAACTCTTTTGTCTCCGGACAGAGATCTCTTCTCTCTTAACAAGAAAATAGCAAATAGGCTACTTTGCCATCTCACGCCAAGTCAACCTTCAGATAAACAGCTGTCTTTGAATCGTACGGAGCCCTGGAAAGCTCAAGTTAAATTTTTTAAGCCTTCTGTACTGTTACCCTTCTGTAAAGCGGCATGAGACAATACTATTGTAAAAGGTGCTGTACAAATAAAACTGAATTGAATTTAATTGAATTAAGCCTCTTCGTGCTCACGTTATTGAAAATCATGTGCACAAATTAGTAATATGTAGCCACTATATATATAACGTGCTCACGTTAGAGAGCATCGTGAGCACGATTTACTTTTAATGGGAACACTGTTACTGTATACTGTGCCAAGTACACATAGAGGGTGAGTAATCTGAGGTATTTTGACAGGGGTCTAGTAAGGGTTTACCATGGTTTATGTATGGCGCACAAAGACATAGGCTACTGGCAACTCTAGCCACCCAGCATGGTATACTTATACTTAAGTCTAGTAAAAGAATGCTGAGGACAAGCAGTCTTTGCTGTGCCTATGATGATTTAGGTCCCATCACTCCTATGATAAACTGAGAATTTATGGAGTCTGCATAAACGGGTGCCTAGACAGCTTTAGCAGAAAAATTATTTGGCTGTATTTACAAATAGTGACCTGTGCATTATTGGGGGGTAACCTACTATAGGCCATAGAAGCCATAGAGGCCAGAGGCCTACTATAGGCCCTAGAGAGGTTTGGTGGCTACCCGACATGCAAGTTGCGGCAAAATAGCCAAATGGAAACAGCACAGCGGGCCAGTCAAGCTTTTTGATGGGGAGAAGTAATGGCAGTCAAATAATAGCTATGCCGTGTTCGTTTTGGCCCTAAATCATCATAGGCACAGCAAAGACCGCTTGTCCTCAGCATTCTTTTACTACTGCTACTAAGACTTATAAGTATACCATGCTGGGTGGCTAGAGTTGCCAGTAGCCAATGTCTTTATGCGCCATACATAAACCATGGTAAACCCTTACTAGATCCATGTCAAAATGCCTCAAATTTCTTGATCTGGCCCATTATGTGTACTTGGCACAGTATACAGTAACAGTGCTGTCATTAAAAGTAAACTGAGCACGTTATATAAATCGTGGCCACGTTTTACTAATTCGTGCTCACAATTTTACGTGAGCACGAAGATGCTTGAAAAATCTCATTTGAGCTTTCCAGGGCTCCGGACTATAGACTAACTGGTCAAACTGAAAAAAATGTCCATCACCAAAGATAGTATGCAATGTATGACATCATCATCCCAGCTGGCATGTCATAGCAAGTCTATGAGAATGAGCTAGGTTATCTGGCTGGCTATGACAAATGGAAATTAGTGTTGCCTAAAGCTGTAGTTGTAAAGGCAAACGTCTCTCAGAATTGCAGTACGCGGAGTGAATCTAGTAAAACTCTTTTGTTCACAGTTTACGGAAATCTCATTTACCCAGGAACTTTAGTCAACGACAATAAGCTAGCAACTTTCAACAATGTCTTTCGTGCCTGGTCAGCCGGTTACTGCTGTCGTGGTAAGCTATGTTAGCATGTCTACGAACAGAATTGGCATTGTACAGTTTATATTGACTTTTGTTTGTCGTTGGCTTGAAGAACAAATTGTTACTTCGGTAACTGGATCTAAGCTTAGCTATGTACCTCGTCAATAACTTGGGATAAAACGTGATAAGTTTGCTACGTAGCTATGTTAATGTAAATCTGTGCAGTGAACATCACGGTTGCTGGTTCAACTTGCTAGCTGGCTTATCGCTAACTTTCTGGGAGCAGTCAGCAACGTTAGCGGTTACTTGCTAAGTTGCGTTATTGCAGTAGGGCGAACCTAAGTATTTCTCTCAAAAGATGTTGAAGTTACTATTACTGACTTTCACATTAAATAAATCGTGCTATCCATCGATTAAAAATTTCCATATTTCCTGGACTGCACAACTAACCTTGCAGAAGTAGGTGTGGTGGAGTTTCTTTTGCTGCGTTTTTACGCTTTCATTCAGTGCCACTTGCAATGAACCACCACACCATTTTTCCTAGCAAATCAGCCTCATTTGAATTGAATTATTTGCAGCAACGAATCGAAATACTCAAACTACGACAGGGAGACAACTTGATTTTGGGCTTCAGCATTGGAGGAGGGATAGATCAAGATCCAGGGCAGAATCCATTCTCCGAGGACAAGACCGATAAGGTAACTAAAGTTTTATGACCATATTGTTGATGACACTTTCTTAACTGGCATTTTTCAAGCTAGCTGGTTATATACACAAGCACATCTAGCCTATGCTTTGGTACAGTTCCACTGCCCTCCATTGTCTTCGTGAGAGTTGACTCCACCCAGTGATAACTAATCAATGACTCACTCGAGGAGGCCTACAGCAAGGAGAGAAGAGTCCTCTTAAGTTAAAGGCACCGAATAACACATTTCTTGAGGTATTAAAGCACTGGTTTTGGCACAGTCTCTTTATGTTTTTCCTCCCATCAGGGCATCTATGTGACAAGGGTAACACCGGGAGGACCCGCAGAAGTGGCAGGTCTGAGGATGGGAGACAAAATAATGCAGGTGTGACAGCTTGTCAGTGTGTTTCATTTAACAAGCTTTTAACTTGCTAACAGTGGCACAGCCTTCTTATGTCCTGGGGATGTAATACATTATTTTGATATTATTGCCATCATAGCATAGCATTCATTCATTCGTTTATTTATTTATGTGCAGTTTGCCCACCAGGTGTTGCTGTGTACCAGCTTTCATTCAATTCTACCTTGTCTTGCACCATGCAGACCTACTAGACAGACACACGTATACACACACACACACACACACACACACACACACACACACACACACGAAAACCACTGTCTTAAAGGGCTACTCAAATTTCTTTCATCTAATCTAAACTCAGGTGAACGGTTGGGACATGACCATGGTGACTCATGACCAAGCTCGGAAAAGGCTCACCAAGAAAAAGGAAGACGTGGTGCGACTGCTGGTGACCAGGAAGGGACTGGAGGATGCTGTCAGAAATGCCAGGATGTAATAATGATGACAAACAAATTTAATTTAATTCTGTTTGAGTTTTAACACAAGGAATCTTGCATGAAATGGTTGTGAACCGCTTGCTGCCAAAGTTCAAAACCATTCTAACAAGGTAGTAGGGCCAACAGGACAAGTGGACTCTCTTGAATCGTTATTATGTATGTGTGTGTGGGGGGGCAATTACTTCATTTTTGAATATAATCAGTAACACTACTTAAAGAACTTTTTCCCCAGCATTATTTTTAAACATACAATAGAGTTTTACAACGGTGTTGACTGTCTAACTTTGCTCACGCCAAACTCACAAAATACCAACAGGTCTGTTTTGCCTTTGCTCTTCTATTTTTGTATACACATGGGAGAAATCAAATGGCAAAATGGAACATTTCTATTGGAATCTAACATCAGATCCTCAGATTGAAGCTTTGACTGTTTAGACCAAGAATGATTTGATAAACTCAAAACAACATTCCTCAATGTGCCATATTTATATTTATACTTCCTGTTCTGAGTACATTATGTGACTGAGATGACTAGATCTGAAACGTCATACACAAGTAAATGTAGAAATTCTTTTCTGCACAATGGAATTTCTGACCATATATAGCATTTAACCCATTCACTTAGCTTATTACCCTTTAGGCTATGCAACCCATCTGCGTTCGACATGTATCCAACTGTCTTATTTGCCATACTTATAGCTTGTTGTGTAATTATGCTAGATTAGTTCATGTTCTCTATGATTTATGCCACTACAGGATTGTTTTGCAATCACTGGTTTTGGGATAAACCTTCCCACACCTTTGTAATAAATCTATGCTGTTTAATGTAAGCAAGACCCATTAAAGTGGTCAAAAATGATCATGTAATGATATATCACGTTGAACCTTCCATTGTGAGGAGGAGATCACGCTTTTAAGTCCATAATTCTTGTTTTGAGTTTGTTGTGATGTTGCTTTGATGGTTAAATTGGGAGCTGACCACACTGGGTTACTACATCAACTATCTATATTTTCACTGTACACTGGCCCTCTTTTTTAAGTGTCCTTTCTTTGACCGATTTACCTGAACTTGCTGCAATCTTTTACTGTTAAAAACATCAGTTTTGATATTCCCATTTTGACATTTGATTGTATATTTTTATATATTGAATGATAATAAAATGATTTTGTTACAACTTGTTTTTTTGTGCATTGTTTTCAGCAGTCTTCAGATTGATGCTTGTGTGAACTTCAAATTTAAGTGCCATTTAAAAGAATATCCTACAGTAATAATCTGTCTGTAGTCCATTTGATCTTCATTCACTGTTAAGTCTCCAAAAAGACCTCCGATATCATCTCATCAGCTTGAAAGTAATCAGGTGACATTTCAGAGCATGGAATCCATTGGGTGACCTTTCACTGTGTACAGTTATTTTGATATGGGGAGTATTTCCTCTTTCATGTCTTAATGTTGCCCAGCAACAAAACACTATCGGGTTTCTTTGATATTAACTTCATGTGTGTGCTAAACTATCCCATGTAAATCAAGCAACAGCCTGCACAGTCTGTAAATAGAACATGCCAGATAAGTGGCTGTCTTAGTGACGGCTCATATTACTTTATCTTGAGTGGTGAGGTGTATTGTCATGAATATACCAGCATAATAAAGCCCATGAGTTCATATTGGAATTGAGGGAAATGTGTAGATTTGTCCTTTAGAGAACATAATTTCATGTGCATATGTCTGGGAACTGATCAAGCTATTACAGTTCAGCTTTTAACATGTGATGCTTACATAATGAAGTAGATAAACAGATATATTTTTTATTAAATGTATCTCTCCACTAATTTTAACATTAGATTGTAACTCAAGGCTATGTCTGCGAAAATGGTGAAGGCACTAGACTTAATGTCTTCTCAGATGTCATGTTGTTTGGTTGCCTGAATAAGGGGAACCATGCCTCATTCCACTTGCTTTAACAAAGAGGCAAGCCTACACAAGCACTCACAATTTTTAAGAAAAAATAATATTTTTGGACAAGAAGGTTGGATTGGAACCTGACAAATATCATAACACTTCTACCTAGATTTAGAATTTTAGATATTGAATAGTAATTTTATGAACTTGAGTTTTTAGTATGTTTATTGTCTGAAGTCAACAAGCAAAACTGCCTAATATTTTTTTTGTATAAAACAGCCATTGCACATCTTTATAACAAAAAATATCTTTGATACATATTGTTAATTTGAAGTTTGAAGTATAATGCAACATAATATCAGCAGAAATATCAGCCTGTTTCAAATTTGCATCAGATGAAAACTCATTAACCAATTAGCAAGACCATGGACATAATCTCAGCCTACAAAATAATTTTATCATGAGTTGTAATTTCATAATTTGTATGAGATTTACAAATGCACGTGTGCACTATGTATTTTGTTAGAGGGCGAACACATCATTATCATATCTAAATGTGGATCATACATGGTTTACACCTCCCACACACTGGCAGAGTAATTTTGTTTCCATAGTGATGCAATCTGCTGTTTCTTCGGGTTTCTTCATATAGGGTACTAAATACCACTTTCATTGCAGATTACTGTGATTTTGTGTGGTTTTCTGCCTCATTTTGTAGGATTTTTTCATTTGCATTAAAATTCAGTTTCTCGAAATTGATTTGGTTCCTTCCTTGTTTTGTGTGTGCAGGCAGCAAGCTTTTGCATTCAGCAACATCGACAGTCAAGAATCAGTATACATCAGTCCACTTTGTGCCATGGAGTCCACCTCACAACACTGAGTTCCTTGCATTTACAACATTATAAGCTGTAATAGGAAGATCACCTGATGCATCATGAAAATGTGTTTTATCCTGTGAGGTAACAATTATGTAGGGAAATAGCATCTTAATCATGGTCACTGTTTTGGATAGTAGGAATGATCAGTATACCCCAGCATACAGAGAGCTTGATGCATGTATTGTAGTTGGTTCAACTCCTGTCATATCCAGCTCCATCTGTGGCTCCATCTTGGTTGATGGCACAGAATCAAAATGAAAGAACACTGATAAAAATTTCGTTAGATTTATAGACTTTTGAGGAATGCATCAGTGGGGGGAAATCAGGAGATCTGTGGGTCCAAGAGTGGCTCGTGTAAGTATGCCTTAATGGAACACCATTGTTGTGCATCTTGCTTTGTCTTGGCCATGTTAGATTTTTCCTTAAACTTTCTGTAGCCTACAGTTTTGTGGGGCAATTTATTGGCCTACTGTTTTCCTTCAAGCACATGAGACATGCTTGCAATTCAATATGCTAGCAGATAAAACAAACAAACAGAAGTGCATTGTTGAGAACAGAAAAATGTAGCCCAATACATAAATTCTATTCATGAAGTTGGTGCAAACTGTTGTTTTGCTAAGCCCAGTTGTAACACATGGGGGGCGGCTGACAGCAAAAAAGGCCTAAGACAGAGTGTAGGTGGACGTGTGGGCAGAGAGGCGTTGAAGGTCAGTAATGTGTATCTCTAGAGCCACTCTAACAAGACCCTAAGCAATTGGAGGAGGGTATGTTGTCATGGAAATATGAGCACCACATATGTAATCTGCATTTTTTGCCACTATTGGGCTACTATAGGCCGACTAGAAAATAATAAAATTTGCTCACAAATCCTAAATCTGCTCACAAAAGGCGAAAGCCTATAGCTAATCAGCGCTGTTTGCTTTTATTTTGTTATTTATTAAAAAGAGAAAAAACATCATCATAATAATAGCCTATTTCAGCAGAACACCTCCTAAGCCAGTTAGCGGGACGCTGTTTTTTTTCTTCTGACAGCAGCAGGTGTCTTCTCTTCTCGCCCGAAGAATCCTTAACCTATCCTTCCCACGCAGAACTCTGTTCGCCTTTGAGGCGGGTTTTCTATCATATTTCATTGGGAGATTGAAGAAAAGCACTCTCCCCTAAAAAAGGAATGCGAAGTCGAACAAGGCAGACTTCATAGCCTAATCTGTTTCAACTGGTTGCCTACCGGGTGAAATTTCCGCTCTAAACTTGCTGAAGTGCGGCGACTGCAGACTGGAAAGGGGGTATGTGTAAGAGGGTCATTTCAAGAGATTGTATGAATTCATAAATTAGCCACGTTTCTGTTGTTTTTACCTTATGGGGCGCATTTTGTCAAAGTGTGCATTTTTTGTCTTTCAGTTGGTTAAGCTTGCCTTGCTTTGCTTAATGGACTATATGGTGCGTTTTATGGTGCGTTTTATTACAAAGCCCTAAATTGAATCGTGTGGCAATTTAGCCTGTATTTTGAAAAAGAGAGATAGAGACCGAGAGCAGATTCTCACTGATCCTTAGCATGTCTCTGTTGATGTCTGACAATTGGAAATGAGTAAATTTAGCTCAGGAGTACTTGCAGCCTTTGTAGTGTCCATTCTCAGCATCTGTTCTCAGTTGGAGATGGGGTGGCTTTTGTAGGCGGGGGAATACCTCTGAAGGTCAGGTCAGACAGGTGATGCTTTCACATGTATGAGCACGAGGTCCCCAGAGTTCTTCTGTTGTTTACCTTGATAGTGCAGGTGCTACAGGAGGCTGGTTCTGGTCACAGAAACCTATAGCTTTAAAGTGCCATCATGAGTGGTGAGTACAGACAATTGTGTGGTAATAGGTTGTTTGATGGTGTGAGAATTGTGTATATTGGGTGACTTTTGTGTGCTAGTCTAATCGGAAGTAGTTGAGGCAGATCTGAGATGAATTAAACAAGTTAGTTTTTCCCTGCAATTATTGTTTCTCTTGCATTTCAATGTTATGTTTTTTCATTGACTTTTTATATCTGATACCAAATGTTGCCGATATGTACTTCTATAGTTAGGATCAATTTTTTGGTAGGAGGTGAATTGGGAAAGACCAAGAGCAGATTGTCATAATTGGGCAACATGTGTTGTTTTTAGGCAGTGTGCTGTTGTATTTGACAGTCATTTATCTGGCTTAACACATGCCTCAGCTTCCTCACACACCCACTTTAGTGTTAATAGTGCTTTTGCTTTGGAGAGGAAACTGAGGAGCCCACAGCTGACTGAAGTACAGCAGTCTCCAGTGGGGCTCTCATGCAGCATTAATACCCCTCGGCTGGGTGTCTGAAACAGAATTGGCAATGGGCAGCACTCCAGAGAAACACACACTGCATGTGTTGCTAGCACCTCTGCTCTTCACTGGAGACATTAGTGACTTACCTGTTTATAGGACCAAAGTCACAAATATTAACAGTGAAATGAAAGTGCTTGATTGGATGTGTGGGGGGTTGATAATGCAAAGCGGAGATGAAGGCAAAGCAACAATATAGAAAATTCACATCCATGCATCTACCTTGTCCTTATGTATTATACCTACTGGGGAGTGACTTATAGGGTATGTGTGCAGTAAATTAGGCTACATGGAAATGGTGCAATTGTGTATGTAGACATCATTATGTGTGGATTCTCTCAAAGGGGTTAGTAGTAGTAGTGTAGCGGTTAAGGAGCCTGGCTAGCGTGCAAGTAGCTTCAAAAGTTGTGGGTTTGAATCCCAGCTGCCACCGTTGTGCCCTTGAGCAAGGCACTTAACCCTAAGTAGCTCTAGAGGAGACTGGCCTTGAACACTTGATAGTTGACGAGTTGTAAGTCGCTTTGGATAAAAGCGTCTGCTAAATGCATAAATGTAAATGTAGTTTAACCTTATGTGGATGTTGTGCCAACTTACATCTAGAGCAACTCTGTTATATGCTCTCACAATGCTCATGTATCAATTGTTGCAACTCTGCCAGTTTTTTTGTACAAGATTTTTATAAACACAAAAAGTGCTGAGTATCACACATGGCTTCAAGCAATATCAGATGAAGACATCTGTATCACCGAGTATCACACATGGCTTTAAGCAATATCAGATGAAGACATCTGTATCACTGGGTATCACACATGGCTTTAAGCAATATCAGATGAAGACATCTGTATCACTGGGTATCACACATGGCTTTAAGCAACATCAGATGAAGACATCTGTATCACTGGGTATCACACATGGCTTTAAGCAATATCTGACATCTGTAACACTGGATTTTAATGAGTGATACCAAAGTTTGTGCAGTGAGGCTTGTGTATCAATCCCCAGTGGATAAAGGGATTGAAGCAAGACATAGAATTACTAACAAAATATAACAAGAAGCAAAAAAATAATATAA
Organism: Tenualosa ilisha; assembly: GCA_015244755.2. Classification (NCBI taxonomy): domain Eukaryota; kingdom Metazoa; phylum Chordata; class Actinopteri; order Clupeiformes; family Clupeidae; genus Tenualosa; species Tenualosa ilisha. The sequence goes on from PYXC01000407.1 coordinate 1,603,165, forward strand.
TAAAAAATAAAGAAAAATAAAGAAATGTGTTAGTAGAGCCTTATTAATACCTCTCAGTAGTTGGTTCACCATAGAGATGGTATTGTACTTGTTATGCTGAACCTCATGTCGTGTTTTTAATTCCCCCCTCAGTTTCCCATGAAACCTGCCTGCTGGACCAGGTCTTGGAGCTGATTATGAATGAGAAGCCCCCAACTAGTGCCAGCTTATTTCTGAACGAGGATTCCGACAAGCCTAAGCACTCAGAGCGAGGGCTACGCCACCTACGCAAGGCTATGCAGAAACGCACCTCGGGGGCCCACAACAGGATGTGTTCCATCACCCGAGTGAGCGTCAGGGCCTTCCTGCGCCGCAACACCTTTGTGCTCTTCACCGTGGCTGCTGTTGCTCTAGGTGCTGTATGCACATACAGTATATCAAGTGTTCCTCACTCACACAGGCTGTGCATACATACCTACATACACAGACACACACACACTCACACACAAACACATATGCAAAGTAGTAGTTGTCAGCCTTTCACACTGTCATTGTTGTCCCTGGGTGTTGCACATCATTTATTTGAGCTACCTCTGGATGTAATATGCATAATAATCCTTTTAGTGAAGTAATGGGATAACTCAGTCAAATCAACGTGCATACTGCAATTAAGCAATAAACCCTAAGAGGCCGTTCTACACCATGAATATACCACAGCTGGGGGATGTTGTTTGTTGAGTGCCCCCCTCAGCTGTGCTATAATCACAGTATAAAATGGACTCAAGAGGCCTATTGCTTAATTGCCACATACACCTTGAAAATTGGTACTTAATAAACGAACAGTAATGAAATTTATAAGCAATTTCATCCACAAATAGCTGTTCTTCTGTAGAGAGGTCATAAAATAGTTCCATAGTAAGTAGATTTGTATCAGAATGGTAGCCAAGCAACTTTGAAGAAGTTTGTATCGAGTTGATCACTGCGTATTCGAAGTGTATTAAAGCAGAAATCCGTTGTGAATCAGTCAATAGCCCTGTTGTTCGAGGTCACTGAAAGCTTTCTGTAGGAAAAAGAGACAGAAAATTTCACAATACAACATAGACCAAATGACGAACCAATAACTAATATTAACTGAATAGGGCATAGTGAAATAAAACTGAAAGTAAGTTACTGTGCCCCATTCACTTAGTGTTAGTTGCCGGTTCACTATTTAGTCTTCATTGTATAAATTTTCTCATTCTTTTTTCCACTGACAGCACTAGGTGACCTTGAACAACAGGGCTATGGATTGATTCACACCGCATTTCTCCTTTAATATAGAACAAAATGTGGTCTCTGCCATGGTTGGGGAATAGACAACAGCATTGAACTCAATTCAACCAATCATAATCAAGGACCAGAACTATCTGTTTTAGACAGTGGCGGGGCTGTGACCAGCCCCCCACAACAGGACGACAGAATGTTAGTTTTACCCATGGGAATTTTAGTTCCGTGCATTCGGTTTATGCACGGACGCATATTACCATAGCACACAAACATTTTGCGCGTTTAGATGGAGAAAAGGTGTGCAGTAGAGCAGCACTGAGCAAAACTGACTGCCTCCCAGGTTCTGGGAACAGGTGATCTTTTAGTTTTAGTGAAGGATGGTTAAAATCTTTATTAGTTGGATAGTTTGAACAACAATATACACTGTTGTTTTTTCTTGGTTTTGTTCTCATGAATATGTAAAATTAAATTCCGAAAAATTATTAATGTACAGTATTGTGTGTTTACAGATGCATTACAAACAATTTATACATTAATATCTGACCTCTTATCTCACGTGGATTTTGTTCACGAGTTAGGCGTAATTGAATGACTACTACATTCCAGCAGATATGCCACTAGATACACCAGAATGCAGGAGGGGGGAGGACCCAAATGAGAGGACCCCTATACTCCTCGCCTTAGTCTCACTGCATGGCTACTCCCTGGTCACCCTTTGGCCACTCAATGTAAAAATGTTTGGCTCCGACCCCTGGTTTTAGATTATACAAGATACCTATATTGCAAACAAATCAAAACATGATCAACACAAGACACTAAGGCTCTGATGCAGATTGTGTTTGTCTCACCTTCATCTCTGTGCAGGCGTTGTGTTGGGATTCTCCCTGCGTCCATACAAGCTGTCCATCAGGGAGATCAAATACTTTTCCTTCCCTGGAGAGCTGCTGATGAGGATGCTCCAAATGCTGGTTCTGCCCCTTATCGTCTCCAGCTTGGTCACAGGTCCACTAACGTGTGCCCTCAATTCAACCTACTAATAGTGTCCACAGCTAGTACACGGCTTGGACAAAGTTAATGATGCTTTGTTCCACTTTATGTTATTTAATAGCCCTCAGAACTATGAAAGGAATAGTAATTTCTCAGTGTCATTTACTTCTCATGAGACTTTACTTGATTTTGCTGAAAAATGTGTTTTCATGAAGTGTACATATTGTGTTGTCTCTTTCAGGCATATCCTCTCTTGACAGCAAAGCTTCAGGGAAGATGGGAATGCGGGCTGTTGTATATTACATGGTTACGACCTTTATTGCTGTGTTTATTGGAATCGTCATGGTGATAATCATTAGACCCGGGAAAGGCAGCAGGGACAATCCAGTGTCATCTAGTGGCAACATTGAACCAGTGCAGGCAGCAGATGCCTTTTTGGACCTTATCAGGTATGACAGTCAGAGTTGTACTGTACTTACCTATACTTCAAAAAGTCAGATTTGAGTGAATACAAAGGTGATCTGAAGTAGGTTTAAGTGATTTTCATTTTCTGAATCATTCCATTGTTGTCCATTTTGTGTTTCATAGGAATATGTTCCCTCCTAACCTGGTGGAAGCTTGCTTTAAACAGGTGGAGACACTGGTTTATTATAACTAAAACAAGCTACAATTAAGATGCAGTAATCACTGACAAACTATTTTCTATATTTAAGTTTTTGAAATTTAGTTTTTGTCTTTTTTTCTCACTCTGTAGTACAAGACACATTACAAGAAACTGATCACCACAAAGAATGTCACAATCCCAGTCAACATGACTGATACCAACATGACAGTCACAGACCTCCAGGCCAACATCAGCGTAGTCCTTCAGAATATCCAGGAGACAGTGGAGGAGACGGTGCCAATTGGAGGCACTTCCAATGGAGTCAACGCCCTGGGCCTGGTAGTGTTCTCCATGTGCTTTGGCCTGGTGATTGGGACTATGAAACAGCAGGGCCAGGCTTTGCGTGAATTCTTTGACTGCCTCAATGATGCTATTATGCGCTTAGTGGCCATCATCATCTGGTTAGTGTTAAGCATTGGCCAGTCATGCCAATATGTTTTGTTGAATATTCCATCACTTTCATGCATACCAGTCAGATGTTCAAGTCATGTTCCCGTCTCATGTCGATACTGTCCTGATACTGCACAGGGGTGTGACCCATTATTATTTTGACCAGTCCAATGTGTTTTTCTGCCATTTGGACTTAGATCTTACAGTACAGTTAATGTAACACTGTAGGCTATAATCCATCTACACTCTTCCTGCCTGTCAGGTATGCCCCGGTCGGAATTCTCTTCCTCATCGCTGGAAAGATTGTTGAGATGAAGGATCTGGCTCAGGTGGGGGGGCAGCTGGGAATGTACACCGTGTCAGTGATCGTGGGACTGCTCATCCATGGCCTCTTCGTCCTGCCTCTGCTCTACTTCCTGGTGACGCGGAGGAACCCGTTTGCTTTCATCGCAGGACTACTGCAGGCGCTGATCACTGCCCTGGGGACCTCGTCCAGGTGGGGAACTCAGCCAGACACATGGCTTTGCTGCAGACACACTACAGATGCTATAATCCACTAGGTATTTCAGTAGTTTTAGTCATCACTAACTGTAACTTTGATCATATTTCTGTTGTATTTCTAGTCTCCACAGTATTTTTCTTTTGCACCTAATTCTTGCTCCCATAATGCTATCATAAGACATATAGCATATTCATATATAGTTTAAGCAATAGAACACATTTCAATCAGTAGGCTAATGGTGCTTTGGCCTTTTTTCTTCGTCTCGTTGATGTCAGTTCGGCAACCCTCCCAATTACCTTCCGTTGCTTAGAGGAGAACAATCATGTGGATAAACGAGTGACACGCTTTGTGCTACCAGTCGGTGCCACCATCAACATGGATGGCACTGCACTGTATGAAGCTGTGGCAGCCATCTTTATAGCACAAGTGAATGACATGGACCTCAACTTTGGCCAGATTCTCACCATCAGGTATTTGAAATAGTAACATTACAAATTGTACTTAAATAAAACTAGAATGTAAAGATATAATTGTTATTATTTTACCCACATAAAAACGTTTGCTGGAATTATACAAATGATACTGTATATGGGGGCTTACATGGTCCTTACATTATTCAACTAGGGGGAAATCACACTTTTCTTACAGAACTTCTGCTTTTCAGAGGGTTTATGTTGGTATTACGTATGTTATTGTATTATTGTATGCTTTTTATGCCTTATTAGCATTTCTTACATGAGTTCAAAAAGGATTGATATTAAATATATTTTATACTGTTTTGGATGTATTGCTGATATAATACTTCAAGCAGACTGTTTTTAATCACTGAAATGGCGGCATACTTTTTCAGTATCACAGCAACGGCTGCCAGCATTGGAGCAGCAGGCATCCCTCAAGCTGGCCTGGTAACCATGGTGATTGTATTGACATCGGTGGGACTGCCTACAGAGGATATTACGTTGATTATTGCTGTGGATTGGTTCCTGTAAGTCAATCTAAATGTCACATTGAGGCAGAGAGAGTGACAAACAAATGTCCCTTGAAAGGTTACAAGTGCATAATGTAGGGGTGTGTCCAAATGGCTGTGCCCTTCCCTCTTCAAAAGAACATCTGAACAGAACACTATATGATGGCAACATACAGGGACAGTTCTCATTTTGGAAGAAATGTTTTTGAAATGGTTTATCCAGTCAGCTGTATGTAAAGAAGGTTGCAGGCTGTCTTAGAGATGAAGAAAAATTGGTAGTTGTGACTTATTGAATGCTGTTTGTGTGCAGGGACCGCCTCCGAACCACCACCAACGTTCTAGGAGACTCCATAGGGGCTGGAATCGTTGAGCACCTGTCACGAAAGGAACTCCAGTCTCAGGACATAGAAATCGGAAACTCAGTGATCGAGGAAAACGAAAAACCTTACCAGCTCATCTCCCAGGAGAATGACATGGCGAAACCCCACAATAGTGAGACCACCATGTGAAAGCAATTGACAGGAGAAAGTCATCCTCACAGTTACGACACCTGTTCCCACAATAGCTGTGATTAGAGATAAGAGAGTTGTAGTCATGGGAAACATGACATCAGAACAAGAACATGGACAAGTAGAGAAGGAGGAGCTGACCATGAAGAGGAGGAGCAGATAGAACCATGTACATTTCCCCATCAGTCTTGTTGATAAAACACCCATTTAAGACCAAGAATTTTTTTTGTGTTAATTTAATCTCAGTGCCGTATTTAGATTTGAAAACCAAATAGTCTTAGAGTGGATAACAGTGTGCCTGTAAATCCTTTGTTGTTGATATGAATCTACCTCTCAGTATTTGCTTGTTAATTATAGGTATGTAAAAGCTGGAGTCATTACAATATCTTACGAATTTCCAGCAAGCTGGTAATAGCCAAAAGGAAACTGGTGCATTTGATTTTAATACGAATATACCACAAAGTCAAGAGCACCAAGACTTAATGTGTGGAAATGTAAATGCCTTTAATTTATATTTTACTTTGTTCATTTTGTTTCACATACATACTTATTATAATTTATACTTTGGTGAATTGTATTTGCTCAAAGTAACAGAGCTATCATGTTATGTTGAAATGTGGAAATCCTCTGAATATGGCATGTTTCTAAAGGCTAGGCAGATGTGGCCTTGTAAGGACAAGCTGCCTCAGTACAGCCTATATGACCACAGTCTGACCTCATTAAGAGGAGACATTCTTTCAATTATTCAATTATTATAGATGTTACTTAAAACAATGTTCTCTTAAAAATATGTTAATTGACTGTCGCCTTATTATAGTTGGACTGTTTTGGTAGATCAATGTTTATTTCAGCCTATGGCATTTTAGTATGATGCACTGACATTAAGATTAGGTTTCATGGACATGTAACTGAACGTGAAAGCATTTGTGAATATATAAGTCTTAGTTTGAGTTTGAAAGAATACTAGTGAACAAATAATTTTTGTCCCTGTGTTTGTAGTTGGAAGGGTCACTTAGGAAGATAGAGTGTAACTTAAATATGAAGGTATATATATATTTTTGGTTATCAATTGTTTGTGAATCACCAATTAAGGCATACTGATGCTGTGTTTATGAAAGTAGACAAACTAATTTGAGTGTCTACAAGAGCTTGCAGTGCTACCACTGGATAAATGTACAGGATTTTCTTTTTTTTTCTGATGCTATTTGTGTTTGATGTTAGCATTACGTTGTAGTTCCTCTGGGGCACCTGAATGTAAGAGCTGAGGATCTCTGAATGGCATGTCTATCCACTCCACCATATGGGCACTCAGACAAGTGCCCCACTCCAGAGGAAGGTATGTGAATTCCTCAGTCTTCATAATTCCTTTTGCACTGTAAGTATAAGATGCCATCATTTGCTTCACGTTTTAAAATGTTTCTTGGCGAGGATACACTTCACATGTGTGCCATGAAATTCCACCAGGGCTAAGAAATGGTAGATTAAATTACAACTTTATCTGTCCTAAAATAGATGCCACATGCACAAATGCATACATTTTTAAGAGGGCTGCACATATTTTGGAATGGAATGTATTGTTGGGACCACATGCAGTACTATTTTTGTGTCAAAGTTGGTTGTGCAGGTGGAATATTTTTTGTTGAACAGTACGTGGAAGAAATAAATGTGAGACATTAAGAACTGATCCTTGTAATCAACCTTATTTTATGTATTGCCTAATATGTATTACATTACTGAACTGTAGTTATGTGTATTGATATTTTTGATAATCACATTCCTAGCATTCTACATGCATAGTAATCTTGTTTAAGCCATGACTACATCTGTGTTTTCTGCTTCTTAAATTGCAGCATATTAGGTTTCCTGAGGAAAGCAACTTTTAAAATACCTTCTGCATGCTTCACAGACTTGCAAGGCCATGACAGATGATGACAGTGATTTGATCTAAATTCCATTAAAATGAAACCAGGCCTTGTTCAATAAGAATTTCTGACATGGAAGAATGCAACATCATTGTCTAAGAAACTTTTTTTGAAGCTTAACATAAGTGATTCAAAGAGTGTATATCTGGGTCAGTGTGCATATGTTCACATTCAGATAGTTGACATGTCATGACAGTCTCACTAAGCTTAAAAAATGATCAATCTTACTCCTTGACTTTACCATCATGTCTGGCTGCTACAACACTGTCCAGCCGTAACTTTCAAACACCTTTGGCTTGACTACCATATAATGTTGTGGGACAATATTTTGACATTATTATGATGCTCAGCTAAAATCATGGACAAATTGTAGTTTATCATGGTAACTACAGTTTTTTTCCTGCATGACCCCTGGCAGTTGGGCTGGCCCCTTGAGCCGTTGATCTGCCCAAGGTTTTTTCCTAGACTAACTACCACAAGGAAGTTTTTCCTTGTCCCTGGTGTTCTTGAGTGCTCCTTGCTGTAAAGTGCCATGAGACAACACTATTGTAAAAGACACTGAATAAATATAATTGAATTGAATTGAAAAGATGTCAAACTTCCTAGACTTTTCAAGCAAATTCATTTTTCTAATTACAGTCAAAGATTATGTCTTTCAACTTTGATTTCTTCTGAGGACAGAAACAAGTATGGTTATTTTCTGATATTAAGAAGAGGAAAACTTTTATTATGAAGACAACTGACATATCCGTCACAGACACAAAGAATAACTTTTGGTATACAGTATAAAATCTATCAATACATACAACAAGGACTGAGATCACAGAACACTTTAAAGGTTACATTATTTTTATATAAATGATTATCTTTCGTGTTTAACAGTCATATATCAGCCATATACGTTAATTAAACAAGAACAAGTCCACCTCTCTATCTCTGGGATTTAGCATGTAACTGACAAAGTTCATTGACCAGTTCCAGATACAGATATTTCAGAGGCATACTTTGGCATAGTGAGCAACAGTCAGTTTGAAAGACATTCCACCACATATCAAAACCTCTTCAAAATATCAAAGTGTTTGGCAATGGGAGCACTGCATCTACATACTGTACCTCTAAGCAGTTAGCAATGATCAGTGCAGTCTGTAGACTCCGGGGACTGCTCTGAGGAATGGTTCATATTGTAGGCAGTTATTTTGGCTACAAAGAGAGAGAGATGAAAAGGTTTCATTGGAAACATGTTTTGTAATAACACATTTCACTTTGTTTCTCATGGGAAACTGAGACCTGATACATACTGATCTTCCAGTGACAACTGCCTACTACAGTATAGAAGTTCATGGGTGAACATCTGCATTGACACTTTTTGGGTCTCATGTGGTAGCAAAAGTCTAATTAGATTTTTTGGTAATTGATGCACACATAGACACACACATACACACACACACACACACACACACACACACTCTCTCTCTCTCTATTTCTCTCTCACACACACACACACACCCACACCATTAGGTGATTTCTCAGTTTTTCCAGTGACTGTGCAGGTTTGGAATGCTCAGACAATCCGAGTGATGTGATGCGATCATAAACATCACCCACCTCAGCCATGACGGGCAGAAGGTCCTGTAGCCACATAGTCCCATGCATCTTCACTGTCTGCCTCTGCTGCAGCTTCCGCAGTAACCTCTGCACTTTGCGGTCCCGCGGATCAGCACACTTCACTGCTCTCTTGGTGTACAATCTGATTACATTACACAGCAGAAAATAAAAATCGACACACCATCCTTCATTAATTAAGGGAAATCCATACAAAAGTGGTTTTTGAGGACTGTTCTTTTCAAAGTACCCTCAAGAATGTATGCTTATGTTTTGCCCTCCCCTAAAAGACAGGCAGAAAACATTCCTCCAAAAAGTATTTGGGTCACTGGATGCAATTAGCAAGTAGAGTTTTTTTTTTTTCAATAACGAGATCTGAAATAGATAGCGATGCCCTGGGGCGTTCAATGGAATATTTTCCATGTCTGGTGATCACTCCTGGATGCTTGGAATACTTGCATGACTGCTTGTATGCTGCAGTCAGGGCCTTCCGTCTGCATCTCGAACCTCAGCACGTCTTTGGTCCGCACTTTCCCCTCTGAGTACTGCATGCAGCACTGCACATCCCGCTGCATCTGAACCCCCTTCCCTGTTCAGCAAGAGACATAAGGATGCTTTCACATGCAGAACATGCTGCTTCAGATAAGAACTTTCTGCTGGAGGTGGAGGTGGAGTAAATTAGGTTTCTCAGGCTTTCTGGAGAAAGGCCAAGTTGCCTCTAAACATAAATGGCTCAGTTGTTTTATTTTATTTGAGTATGGGTCACTACAACATTGTTTGTGATATTGATAGCTCCACTCCACTACTACACACTACACAGTACACACACACACACTCCTCTGTCCATGTACATAATGTCCACGGAATCTGATTCCTCCACAGTAAGTATACAGATAACAGTTCTTGAACGGGCAGCAGGTAGACTTCATCATGCAGAATTCCAAAGCTTCAGGTTACACTTTTAGAATGCAGTTTGTGAAAAGACCTCATTTTGAATACGACCTCTCTAGAGGGTTGGGTACTAAATCTTTGCATTCTAATGTTTATTTTCCTTTACATGGTCATCCACTAAAACATAAACCATAGCAGCATGCATTGAACGCATCTAAACAGTCACTGAATAAGATGCATGTTTTGCTGTGCTTCTCTTCTGTTTGCATCCCTCTAGTGCCCATGCTGGCGGCATGCTGGCCTGTGTCCCTCCCTCCTTCCATCTCCCTCAATTTCTCTCTCTCTCTCTCCTCTTCTGCAGCCTCACTTCGCCATCACATTAACCTAATGCAAACTCACACAGCAGCAGGGTGCAAACTCGTGGCGCAGAAGGGCAATGCTGCCTTACCTTCCAGGGAGCCAAAGAATACAGCAGTCAGGCAAATGACGGCCGCGCTCTGCAGATACATGGTGAGCCTGGGAGGAATTAATCCACTGAGCTGTTTCTCGCGCTCTGTCTTTTATTTCTCCTGTTTCCCTACCTCCCCTCCCTCTCTCCCTCTTGCTCTGTTTTCCTCCCTCCCTCCCTCTCTCTTGCACGCTCTCTTACCCCCTCTCCCTCTCTCTCTAACACACACACACACACAAACACACCCACATGCTCCTTCACTCAGCTCTCCAGCCCACTGAATCTTACGGTGATTCCTGTGTGTTTGTAGTATCTGCTACACCACACCTCAGGCAGATTTTCAGCAGACTATATATGTGACATATGTACACAGTCTGTGCCCCCCCCCACCACCACCATCACCGTTATTCCCTCTTGCACAAGTACAGGGACCATGTATGAGGTCTGAACTACAAATACACTCAAGAATTCTCAGGAACCCCTAACAAGCTCCTCAGCTGCAAAATATCTGCGGTTAGATGGCAAGAAACTTAAAACCTGAGAGCAAATTACCTAGGTGTTACATAATGCCAAAACAGTTGACTTTTATCATCAAACAGTGGATGAGATCACCTCAAGGTACCTTGGCTTGCAGCTTCCTGTCTGGGCACCTGTACAGCAAACTTAACAAGCATATTTATGGTTCATTTTCAGGGCATTTCATGTGGTTCCTGAGAATTTGTTCACTTTGTAATCATTTGCACTTTATGCATCACTGAAGTGCATAATGATTTGAAATTGCTCTTTTTGTCAAGGTCTTGGTTGAGTGACATCTAGAATTACTTCATATTAAACACATACATAAAGCAGGAGACTTCGCTCACCTGATGAAGTGCTAAAATATTCTCAAGACCCAAAAGTGAGGTTTACACTGTGTGATAGAAAGCAGTATTTTAACATTTAACATTTATGAGGTTGTATTTTCCTTACAGACTTAAGCTATTAATTCTTTTCCACATTGCTGAAAAAATCTCTTTGGAGCTGGAGATGGTTACATGCCAGTAAACCAAGAAAAAAAAGAGTTTAAAAGAGTTTATGCTGGTAGTTAGTTTTAACTGGTCTTTAGTTTTTGATTGTCTCAGATGGTGTACCCATCTTATTTAGCTGGTTATGCAAAGCTGTCAAGCTAGACATTGCAGATGTGAGCTGACCAGCAAAACAAGTTAAAATTACCATTATACTGGTCAAACCAGCATTATCAATCACATGAAAAGAGATGGTAAAAAAAACCAAACTGATCAACTTTAAACCATCTTAAATCATTTGCACCAGCTTATGATGGCCAAGCTAGTTTGTTTTTTTTCAGCGGGGCAGTCTAGCATATCATAGCTCAGGACATAATATCTGTAGAAGGCCAACCACGTTTTGCCCGAAGACTGCTTACAATTGCACTGCAGCAAAGTATTTACTTTTATGCATGGAATACAGTATTATACTATACAGCAGTTATGGTGTACTGCAACCCCTTGGTAATTTTTTACATACCTGAAGTCGTGAAATTGAAAATATGTAGTCTATGTTTTGGCAGGGCAGGGTGGGGGGTATGGAATTCATCCCTAAAAAATCAGGATGGAACTTTTCAGCTGCAAAAACATACCATCCCCATGACTTCAAATGTTCTCACAGGCCAAGCACATATCCTGCATATCTTTTATGACGATTATAAGCTCACCAAAAGGCTACAAAGACATAAGCATGCCACTCCTACTGTCACCCCAATACTTCCCACGTATCTTCCTCTGTGTCTTTGCAGGAGTAGAGAAAATCGGGAACTTTATTAGTGAACAGTTTTCTCTGAAAATAAGAGGTGACTTGGATTTGCTCCCTATTTGTACAGGTATTACGTTTCATTAGAGAACATAGATCAGTGACACATTTAAGTCCAGAAGATCTGAACAAAAGTTTCTCCTGTTGGTGAAAAACAGGAACAGTCAATTGTTTGGTGGTCTACATCTAGCCAGGTGGACCAGACTCTTTCACTTTGTGCAAAGAATTGTAACAGATAAACAAATGTAAAGGGGTATAAAGAAATGCTATGAATTAAATAAAGCTATCTCAAGGGCTCTACCTATGCCTCTTTGTTGGCACAAAACTTTTATTTTGTAGTTAGGATTCCAGAAACATAACTGAATACCTCTTACATTTCAGGCCTCAGTTCATTTCCTTTGCAGGGTATTGTCCATATTTGGTGTCAACCTGTGTGGCATGTTCTGTTTAATAGTTTTTCTTTGCTCTGGACAAGGTTTATTCTAATCTTCAGTAAAGCCCTTGATATGCTTTTCTGAATTCGATGGGCAGCTTGGCGTTTTCCTCTCCAGAGCACAATGTGTACGCAGTATCACAGTGAATGGAGTCCAAAAGCTTACAGCCTGGAGACAAAGTAAAAGATATTTGGGAAAAGAAAACAAAAAGAAGATTCCCTTTAGCCTTCACCCTGCAGTGCACAAGATGTTTCCTGTTGACAACTATCCATTAATACATCATGGTCATGTTCTAGAATTTACTACACTTCCAAATTCTATTAAAAAAAAAAACTTTTCTTTTAACAGCAAAAACTTTCAACTTTTCAAAAAATAAAGTAAGTAAAGCTTTCTTTGTTTTCGTGTTCATAAGTCTTATAGCTTGGTGGAAATAACTATTCTGGAGTCTGGTAATCCGAGCCTTAAGACATCAATATCGCTTGCCAGATAGCAGCTGACACAGCCCATGACTACAATGGCTGGGGTCCATAATCATTGTTTTGGCCTTTCTGATGCATCGCCTACTATAAGTCGTGAGTGGAAGGCAGATCACATCCACAGATGTCTTGTGCTGTATGCACAACTCTTTTTAGTGCTTTTCGTTTGGTTGTCCAAGCAGCTTCCAAACCACGCTGACGCCTCCAGTCAGGATGCTCTCTGTAGTGCCTCTGTAAAAGGCCTTCAGGATCTTAGATCACACACCGAACTTCCTTAGTTGTCTGAGGTGGAAGAGATGCTGTTGGGCTTTTTATAACAATCTGGCTGTTGACTCTTTCCTCAGTAGCACTGTTGATGGTAATGGGGTCAAACTGGTCTTATTTCCTCCAGAAGTTTACAATTAACTGTTTGGTCTTTGCCACGTGGAGAGGTTGTTCTCCTGACACCACTGCAAGTTGTTAACTTCTCTCCTGTAGGCTGGTTAATCATTGGTTTAGGCCATTTGGTTATGCCAGTATATATTCTTAAACTGAGTAATTAATGTTTCTGAGCCATTTAGCTGTTGGGTTTACTAAGCTAGCATGCTAACATTAGTTAGCGATATCAACTTGAGAGTTGAGGGCAGTGTATTGGTAAAATAGGGTCAGAGTACATCCCCCCTGCCCCCTCCCGACACACACACACCTCTTAAAGAAACTAATTTTTTTGCATGCTCTGGCTGAATGTGGATTTGAATGTTAATAATGAAATTTTAGGATGCACAACTTGTTTCAGTCATGCCCATTGAAAACCATTGTTTTTTCAAAACCATTTAATTCCTTGACCTTAACCTCCTGACTCCTTACACTCCCTCCCGCTCACTCAGATCCTCTGACCATAACCTACTGTCCATTCCCCGCACCAGACTCTCCAGCCTGGGTGGCAGGTCTTTCAGTGCCGTGGCCCCCAAACTTTGGAACACCCATCCTCAAGCTCTTTGTGAATGTCCTACTCTTCCCCTCCTCAAAGCTCATCTCAAACCCTGTTTAATGACCACTTTTCCTCCACATCCAACACATAATTCTGTACACCCAGCTTCTCTCTGCTGTAACATCTGTTTTGTTGTTTGTTTGCTGTATTTCCTTATGCCCTTGTGACCTTGGGTTTGAGAAAGGCTTCATATAAATTAAACTTATTAATATTATCTTTTTTACTGCATTCCAAAATTTTAACCATTAACATTCATATTCACATTCACGCATGGCCTGAGCGTGACAAAAAAGTTGGTTTCATTGAGAGGTAGGGGGTACACTCTAACCCTATATTTGGCCTGTGGCCTATTTCATTCTGTGGGAGACTCCAAAAGCAATCACATGGCAAAAGTTCCTTGGTGTAGCTTTAAATTTGCTAATGGTGCTTCTAGGTGCCCAGGCTAGTGGTTCTGACGGTTGGTTGCATAACAAAAGGGGCTGTGAAGAAGTACTTAAAAAAGGTTTATTTTTAAAGAATGTATTACTACATGTTTAATAATATGTACAAAAGACACTTACACCCATTTAGAAAAGCATGACTCAATACTTCTGGATACATTTGGCCACAGCCATGAGAGGATTTTCACAGTGCTGTTCCTCTCCGTCTGCAAAATCAGTCCAAGGTACCTAAATACAAGCAAAAGAGCCAAAATGCTAAATGGTGATGGATTTACCAAACTGCTTGTTGTCAGATGTAACACATAGATATCAATGTAGATGGTCCACATAGCATTACCTTCAAGAAACGCAAACTCATCAATTGCCTCAATGGCATTATCTGTAAAGAGGGAAATCAAACACAGCTAAGATCAAGGAAAAACATTTTCTGTCAACACAAATATCCAAATGAATGAATGGCTGTGAGCTCACCAAGGTCCTTCCTCTGCAGTGTTTTTCGCTTCCCTTGCTGTGCATAGACCAGTGCATCCTTAGCAATCATTTCCACGAACAGTTCCTATGGAGAAATTTGTGTGACAATGTGGCTTTATTTTCAACACAACAATGTCTAAAAAATACTAATAGTAGCCTATTAGGTCTAAGCAACCAATACAACAGCGCGGTCACCCATGTTTGGGGCTTGACGTATAGGCAAGTAATTCAAAAACATTGTCAAATGCAATTGGGAAAACCATTGTCTGTACTAGCTTGGACGGCTAAGGGTTGGTCATTAGAACACTAAACTCTGTAACAGTGGCAAACTTTAAACGGTGCATTGTCTGAACGGTGTGAGCCTCCGTGTGTCACCAACAGTAGCCAAACATGGCACGTACAACAAGTTCTGGCGTAGGCTCATCAGAGTTAAAACAATGACTTAATCAACAGCATGTCTTTTACTAATTAACTTTTATTAGTTATCAATCTAGCATGCTATGTAGCTAACTGGTTTACTTACTGTAGCTTTTGCGATGATGAAAACAGACTCTTGACTAGCCAGCGTGACGTCCGGGTCAGCTTTCATGAGAGCTTTTATCCGAGCCAGAGGTAACTTCGCTAAGCGACTCTGAGGAGCATTTGTGGCACCCGTTTGCTGTGAAATTTCTTCGTCTCCATCTGTACCCCGAGGTTCATCTTCAACGACACTTCGGTCCAGATCTGAGTCTACACCTTGTGCAGGTCCAAGAGTTGCCGCCATTCTACGCTAACAAAACGTGTGACGATGACAGAAGCGTTTCTGTCGTAAGCTCCCACTTCAAACATGAGGGATGGGAACGTAAATTACGTAAATAATGGTCATGAATCGCACGCCGCTTTGTTGCATTCCAACCTCTTTAAGGAGGTGTGGCTAAATTATCACAGTGACAAGGCAAGGATTGCGTGCTGTGGACAAGGATGTCACCTGGCATGTTATATAAGGTGGCCTGTATCATTCGGAATCGGAACCTCCAGGTAGCCTACAACCTTGGGAACTTCTGTCTCCTGAAAGCTGAACAGCTTGGTAATGCAGTCTGTAGCCTGCCACATAATATAAATGGAAATGGGCTACAGTCAGGCCACTGTAAGCCTTGGCCAAGGCCCTGTATGTTCTGTGGAATTTTTAGACATTTCCTCACAGTTCACACAAGAGAATCCAAACCTCACTCTGATGCATGGATGCACTGGAACAATGGAGAATAAAGCACCATCTGGATATATCCAGTGTATCTCTTCTGAGATAAATGCATTTTGGCTTGTTCTGTAAATTTGTCTTTGTAATGCTCATGCTGAACTTGCACATCTTCCCCATCAGATGGATTTTTTAGGTGCAAGATGAGAAAAGCAAAACTCTCCACATGAGATTTGTTAGAATTACCAGTCTAGCCAAAATTCTAAAATGAGAAAACATTCAAAATCCTTAATCAATTAATTTAGCTCATTTGTTTTTTGGTATGGAATATTGTAGCCTATCCTCTCTATAATAGATTTAACTATCATTTGCAATTTGATACAAATATTCTCAGACAGGTGGATTTAAACATGGAAAAACAAAATCACTGTTACTAAGTATACCCTCAGTGTTACATGCCTCAAGCTTGTTAGAGCTTTAGCAGAGCTTCTGGAGCCGCAGATATTAATAAGTGTGCCTTATTGGATTAAGTAGCGGTGATCTTGGGAGCTCTCAGGCTCAAAGTCACAGTCCTCAGTGCATGCCAACTGCCTTGAGCAGAGGATGAAAGACCCATCACCACCAGGTATGTAACCTATTCCTCGTGTATTTCTCTTCAAGTTTATGGGACATTGTAGTAGAAGTAGAAATGATATGAGTGTAAGGCTGTGATTGTAAGGTTGGTGATGAGGGAATTGAAGAAGTGATTGGTAGCTTGTTTTGTAGGGTCATACCTGTTAAGAAGGGTGTAAATGCTGCTGTCCCTGTTGAATGGAATTTATCTTTTAATGTGCCTTAGTTTGAATAATATCTCCTGGACTGTAACATCCTGATGTGCTGTCAGTGAAGTTAAATAGTTAAAACAGAAGGACTGTTATTGTAGAATTTTGACCAGTACACAGACATTTAAAAAGCTGCTCATTAGTTCATGTAATATCATGCACGTGCTAAATAAATCACCTCACCACATTTGCATTAGGCTTATATAATGTGAAAATGTGAATTGTGTTATGATGTGATGAGTTTGTGGCCAAATATGCAAAATTGAAACTGCTAACTTCACCATGAATGAACAGGTTCCTTGAGGTGATGAATTAATCTTCTCCAAGCTGAATGTAGTGCAGCGGATTTCCTTCCGCATGTTTTTTCTTGGCCTGAACTCTTGCGTAATCCTGGTCAGTCCTGTTGTCCTGACCTACCACCGGTGCCCTGAAACAAGTTACAGGCCGACTTACTCACACAGGTAGAAATAGAATGTGGAGTTGAATGCTTTTCCTTGCATACTTTAAGTTAGCATAGTGCCGAGAAAATACTACAATTTCCAGACTCTTAACTGGGCCTAATACATTAATTTAGATAAATATCTTGAGTTTTTAGGTTAATACAGAGGGAGCTATGCAGTCATTTTCCTAATAAAATAATTAATAAATCATTAATAAAATGTGGATATACAGATATGGTTAATGTTTTTTATGCTTAAAACATTGTCCTGTAGTGTATACATGGTGTGGCTGATATTTGGGAAATTGCAATGAATAGTGTTTCACTTAACTTTACACAACAGGGCCCATCATCTTCTCAAATATACAGTTACAATGTTCTAGTTGGTAACAGTAGACTATAGCAATTATGGATTTTTATAGTTCACCTATTTTAGATGTCTTTTTGGTCACCTTTCTGGTGTGCTAGCATCCATAAGTTACACCTGAGACAGCATATTTCTCGCTATTTTTGAAGCATGTTTTCATGCTGCAACTGCGGTCATCATCTTCTGATTTATTCTCATGGTATTATGGGTCATGGGAATGACAGATAAACCCACCTGTATGCAGTTTTATGAGACAGGATGACAAAAATGATCCTGCCAAGTGTGGTGCCATGTCGCCATGCTTATGAGTTTAGAACGGTAGCCTTTGGTCAGTGACAGCTGTGTTTTTTTCTGTATGTATGTAGGTCATGCAGTTACTGACCAGTACTCTTTGCCATCACTTTAAGATAGACATTTTTGTCTTCCTTCGTTTGTCAGGAACTTTCTCTCATGTCACAGCATTCTTCTGTAGTCTGCAGTACATCACAGGTACATGGACAGACAACCCTCATTGACGCTATTGCCAGTCCATGCTGACTTTGCAGAGGATATGAAACATTGGTCATATTTATAAATGCCACTGCTGACCTCGCCTGACAATCCTTCATCCTATGTCAGCCTCTGTGGACATAATCCCACCACACAACCGTCTGTTGTGATACTGCAATGTACAATCTGTTCTCAGCGTCTCAGGACATTAAAGTCTTTGGGTAGACGTAAGCTGATGATGCATCAGAGGAGAAAACCTTTGTGCTATACATCTCAGGGGGGTGATTTCCTAATGGTTCCTAATTTTAAATGTTTTAGGGTAAGTTCATACATGTATAAGCAATGTCAGTAATGAAAGACAATAATTTGTGGGCTGTATTTTTATTATTTGTGCTGTGTCGAGTGAACAAATGCATATGCTTTGTTTCCCCAGGTCTGAACACAAAGAAAACATGGTCAATGCTGCAGAGAGGCAAGAAAAAGACTAAGGAGGTAGTGGTAGAGAATAAGGCCAAGCCTGCACCTGTCCAGAAGCCGCCACCGCTCACAGCAGAACAGAGGATGAAGCAGACTCCCATTGAGAGGGTCATCTATGACATGGCCCACAATGAGAGAGTGGTGAACGACATCATTCTGGGCCGAAGGATTTCATTCTATGAGCTCCGAGGGGAAGTGGGAGCTGGGAATTTTTCCCATGTCAAACTAGGGATTCATAGCCTAACAAAAGGTAAGACTTATTAATATACACAGTTTGTGCAATAATCATTTATGCAAAAATGATGTGTAAATATAAGCAACTATGAGTAGAACAGTATTTCCAGTAAAAAAAAAAAAGATCTCTTGGTTTCTTAACAGCAAAGAGATGCATGCCAAAACTGAAGAGGTGGTCCTGTGGAATAAACAGTTCCTAATCAATTTAAATCTTCAGGACCCCCTTGGGAATATGCTCCTATATTTTTATAGATCTCTTTAATTTGTTTTGCGGAACACTTTGGATACCCATGGGGAATCAGCAAAGTTTGTGGGGGGTATCTGGTTTATTCAGATATTTTGAGCACACATTTTTTAGACTTAAATGAGACTAGTGGGAAGCTTCAAGTTATTTCGGGCCTTGCTGCCATGACTGACCCCCCAGTGTGCTTCCTCTATCCCGCTCCTCTGCTCTCCCCCATCTCCATACACAGAAAGGGTAGCAGTCAAGATTCTCGACAAGAACCGTCTAGACAAGAAGTCACAGTCCCTGTTTGCCTCAGAGATCCTGTGCATGGAGAAGCTGTCCCACCCCAACATTGTGCGCCTCTATGAGGTGCTGGAGACTAGCAAGCGCCTGTACTTGGCCATGGAGTATGGCAGCGGCGGGGATCTCTACACTCGCATCAGCACCAGGGGGCGCCTGCCAGACCTGGAGAGCAAGCTGGTGTTTGCACAGATCATTTCAGCCATCAATCACATGGTTAGCAGTCCTTATCTCAGTATGACTATGTTTTGGTGGTCAGGTCAGGCTAATGCGTGGTCTCATATTAGTCAGCATTTAGTCATTAGATAGATGTTACTTTTGTACAAACGCTTGGTTTAAAACTCCTCAAATGATCCTAATCAGTCAAACTTGTTTAAGTTTACTGTGATGTTTAAGTTTACTGTGATATTTAAGTTTACTGTGATGTTTATGGTTTCCTATTTCCATTTGTCATTTTTATTATCAGGTAAATCCTATTATGTGTAGAATAAGACCATAGCAATAACTGTAGCATATGTCCCATAAGGAATCATTCTGAATCAGGTACATGCTACAGTGGATAGCCAACTTTTATGCACTCTCCTGTCTTGTTTCCACAGCATGACAACAACATTGTCCACAGGGACTTAAAAGCAGAAAACATATTCTACACCACAAGTTACTGCATCAAAGTGGGTGACTTTGGCTTCAGCACCATGACCAGCCCCACTGAGACCCTCAGCACATTCTGTGGCTCACCGCCATACGCAGCCCCGGAGCTCTTCAAGGAGAAAGGCTACATTGGCCAATACGTGGACATATGGGCTCTCGGCATCCTGCTGTACTTCATGGTGACGGCGACCATGCCCTTTGCAGCGGACAACCTGGGCCGGCTGAAACGGATAATCTTGCATGGCGCTTATACTATCCCGCCTCATGTGCCTGATCCCTGTCAGTTTGTCATCAAAGGGATGCTCCGGCAGGTCGCTAATGACCGCTCCACCATCTCCCAAATCATGAGCAGCACGTGGCTTAGCGGGATCGAGTACCCAAAGTCGTACTCCGTCACCAATCTCACCCCAGCACATCTTGTGGACGCGGCCAGCACGCTGACAGTGGAGGAGAAGGAGGTGAAATCCGCTCTGTCTGATCTAGGCATCACGGCAGCCCACCTGCAGAACAACACCTGTGCAGACTGTCGTAGCCCAATCACGGGAACCTACCGCATCCTGATGCACCGTGTGCAGAAGAGGAGGTCTGTGGAAGCAGTGGGATACACATCAATGTCTCCCGAGGAATTCCAAAGCCAAAAGTCTTGGGTTGATTCAGCACTGAAACATAATCCATCTGCCGTCTGTGTTATCCTATAGACATTTATTCTCTGATACCTCTGGAAATATTGTCATTCGTCAGGAGAAAACATCTCCCAGTGAAAACAAACAGATAATCACATTATTTATTGTTCACTTTGGTGAGACTCAGTTGAAGGTCACTCAAAGTTTAAGTCTGTGGATAAGACTGTATCACACAGCCAAATTGACAATAGGAGTCTCCAGCTTCTGCATACCTCTTTTCTGTGAAGAGTTTTTTTGTTGAGGTAAATAGTGCCACCTGGTGCTTACATCTGGGTACAGGTATGCACCAGGAGGGGGTGTTTTGGACACTGGTAACATTTTATGGGAACGGATATGCTTAAGATATGCTTCATAATCATTTAATACAGTAGCTGTTTTTATTTGTGTCTCCTAAGAATGAGATTTTTATGCAACATGAATTAGTCGCTAGGCCTATTTTCATAAACAGGGCAGAAGCTGAGGCAAAGGATTGCAAATTTAGACTCTTTTAATCCTATTCAAAGGAATCTGTCGTCACAGTATTATAATCTGAAAGATTATACTTAGATTAGGCCTTAGAAATATTTGTTCAGATGATATTAAAAAACTGACCCTACCTATGTAATTCTGCAAAGCATATTAAGATAAGTCTAAAATACCTTCAGTGATTTGCATTAACGGAGTTAATTAATGGGTTAATTGCTAATCCAAAATGAAGATATTTACACACCAAGAATTTTGTTTTGTGTTCATTTCATATTTATTTGAATTGAAAGAACTGTACTCAAAAAATTACTATTTTTAATCATTGTTTCAATTTTGTATGTTTTTTTACACTTATTATTTGGGATATTTCATTGTGTATGTTATTGCATCAGATTGTGTAAAACAAATTGGGCTATTACATGGCATGCACTTTTTTGTTTTAAGTTGTGTTTGTATCTCATTTCAACATGGTCATTGTGGTGTTAATGGTGTAATCACATAAATTCATCTGGTAATCTATAACATGTAGCGGTTAAATAACAGTAGCACTTTATTTCCCTAATTCTTGAATGAGAAGTGTTTGGTATACACAGTTTTCTAGGTGATTGGCAGTCACCTTGTGATTTTTTTCTTTCCACCCTGATCTGCAATTGTGTATGAAAATCCCACCATTCCAGTCTTGTTGAGACGTGAAAACCAGCATAATGTTCAGTGAAAAGAAATGATAGACTGATTTACGGTGCCACAAATCTCTGCCAAAAAAAAAAAAAATCACGTCAACGGTAACTTTTTTCTGTTTCGCAATATGCGTCATGTCTCAAAAGCGGACTTAATCTTGACAGTTTATTAGAACAGTATTGCTTCATACCATATCATTGGGTTTTTATTTTTTTTACCACTGTGTTGTGATGATAGACCATAAAACTCTGGTATGTATTGTAGTGTAGCTGTACTCTTCTCGGCCATGGAATACAGAGAGGGAGAGGGGCACATGCTGAGACAAAGCTTGAAACCTGGCTCACTGTGTGAAAGTTGTATCCATATACTGTTTTCCAATACTTAAATGTTTAATTTTCTTAAAAAAAAAACATACAAAAACTTACTGGGCTCTATTTAGAGCTCTTTGGATGCTGCCATGGGCTTGAGATAATCTCTCGCTAAATCATACTGTTCCTGAAAACATTCACTCTCTCAAATCAAACACTAGATTGCAGAGGTGGATTCAGTTTTCATCAGAAAGCAAGCAAGTTCTTTTGGCAAAGATAGTGACATGTGTCTTAGTTTACACCACATCACAATGTTAATAAGAATGAAAAGTATGTGAAAATAATTAAAGTTAAGAAAATTGGAAGAATGGAAGTGGAAGAATATAATGTGAATGGGAAAATCAGTCTGATATTGAACAAGAATAAACATGTTAAGAAATAGTTGACAGACAGTTGATAGACATGAAGGCAATATCATATATCAAGCACGTTCCCCTATACAGGCATGGCACTCCAGGTTACTGGCAGAGGGCGTGAGATAAATTTTGCCCATGGAGCAGAAAATGCCACTATAGCAATCAAACAAGCTGTAGCTAGTTCCACACGCTGCTGGGCTCTGCACACGCTCTCAATCTCTCCCACCCTCCCTAATCATTCTGTCTGTATCATACAAATTCAAGACTTGAAAAAGGTAAGAGAAAACACATTTCATTGGAGCCATGTGACGGGCATGGACTGTTTAAATGAATGAAATGACTGAGTGGAAGTAATACATTTTATGGACAAACACATGTGTACTAGATGTGTTTCAGATACTTGGACTACATCCATAGTTCTTTGTAGGTACGGGTCTGTTCTCGCTCAAACTGTCAAAGGATGAACGATGTCAAATGATGTGCATCTTCCTTTGAGGACTTGTTTGCTTTGTGAGATACATGGTTTATTTTACACCTATTTTTTTGATTTGGAAAAATGCAAACAATGATCAAAGCAATGAACCTTCTATGGCTCCAGTGCACAGGAATTCTGAGGTTACCTTCTCCCTTTACATTCCTCATGACTGCAGAGATGCTTTATTTTACCACAAGGCTGCTCCATGAAAGTACTAAGCATTAACACTTTTAGTTTGTTCCTACAATGCATAGACATAAACACACACATAAACTGTGCACTTAAACACAATATGAAGTTCAGAATAATATCAATATACATGTAGATTGCTGTCAAAATGGAGCCACATGCCTCACATGGACTGTTTAAATTAATGAAATGATTGGGTGGAAGTAATAAATATTATGAACATACACGTTTCTACTTGAAGGTGTTTCAAGAATACTTGAACTACATCCATAATTCTTTGTAGGTTCGGGTCTGTTCACAGTCAAACAGTTCGAGGATGAATGACAAATGATGAGCATCTTCCTTTGAGTTCTTCTTTGTTTTGCTTCTGATTGTTTGGTATGGATACATGATCAAAACAATTAACATTCTATGGCTTCAGTGATACTGCGAAATACTAAGGAATAGCTTCTACCTTTACATTTTGCATGATGTTTTATTATGCCAGTAAGCTGCTCTTTGCTCCCTGAAAGTACTGAGCATAAAGACTTGTAGTTTGCTCTTGATAAGTTCACATTTACATTTATGCATTTAGCAGACGCTTTTATCCAAAGTGACTTACAACTTCATCAACTATCAATTGTTCAGGGCCAGTCTCCCCTAGAGCAACTTAGGGTTAAGTGCCTTGCTCAAGGGCACAACAGTGGCAGCTGTCATAAGGGCATAAGTCTTGATAAGGTTGCAAGAGACAGCAAACATAGGCTTTGTGATGTGGAACAACTGCTGAACGCTGCTTTACAAGCACTTTGAATCAACTCTGTCATGTTAAATGTGCTATAGAAATAAAGTGACTCGACCTTTTGATGTTCATCAGATTAATATCAATACACGTGCAGATCGCTGTTCATTATTTTATTCAAAAAGTACAAAAACACAGATTAAAAAATGACATTCAGTTGCGCCTTATTATTTCTTTTTTTCCCCAAATCATTCACTTAGAAAGATCACATTCAAAATTTCATTATTCACAGTTTGATATGCACTGTCATACGTACATCAGGATTAAATGCATTATTTATTGAAGCATTTACTGAAAACTCAGGTCACCATGAAGGACACAGAGACGCCTTCAGAAACACTAACTGGTCACAAGATATATATCAAAGTCAACAGGATGTCAATGATGTCAGTATTTTGGCTTTGAATTTCAACCTGACAAATCCCTCTGTGACTCTCTACTACTGGGACTATAAATGATCCGCTCTGAAGAATCCATTTTTGATAGGCTTCCAAATAAAGCTCCTCTATGGGGTCTGATAAAAGAAGAAACAAAGATATACTGTAGGTCTTCAGTTATATTTCCTAATTTAATTTTGCTTGGAACAATGAAGTCAAAACACAAAGACATACCTCAGTTTTTTCTCCAACCAATCCTTCATATCTTCATATTTCTGGTTTTAATTCCCGTGATCAGATTTTGCACCCACCGCTTTTCAGGATTTGCACAGAAACTTTTTTTGTTTTTCAAAGTGAATCTATGAAAAACAATATGACAGTATGAAAAACAATAAAGTCCAGGTTTTAGAGGAATCTCTTTCACTCAGTGTGTGCATGCAGATTCACTGTGCATATATATGTGTAGGTGGTGGTGACGTGTTTGTCTGTGTGTGTATGTTGAGATATGTGTTTGTGTTCATTTAGTAGCAATATTGGGACACTCTGATTAAACACATTTCAAACACTCACACCACAGCACGAATGTTACATCCTCCATCTGTTTCCTGTATCCTGTACTTCTCAACCTTTCTTGTGGTGGACTTTCTGATAGCATTAACATATTTCAGGCAGCAGTTCTCATAGGAACCTGGATTTCATTAAAGAACAAGAGTGAAGTCCATTTCATAGCTGTCATTGATGGTGCTGATTCAACATTGTTGATATGTCAAAATATAGGACATCAGGGCTTGTGAGAACAGAATGTATTATGTTCTAGAACTATATTGAACACAAGGCACTTAAGTGCTTTGCTTTACCACGTTAGCACCATTCAGCCATTCAGCCATTCAGCATTTCTCAAGTTTTTGCATTATTCCTAGACATTCTCAGTAAAGACCCACACAAGAGCCACTTACCCTGAGCCAAGCTTGGGTACATGCACGCCAACAGCAGAATGAGGAACAGAATAGAGAACTTCATGGCTTGGCTTCCTGAAACTGACAACCTGTGAAACATTAATGTAAACGTCTTTTAATTTCTGACCATGCATCCACCTAGAAAGGCAACTATCGTATAAATCTTTTCAGTGCCACTTACAGTATTGTTACAGTGGACAAAGACTCCAGTCTAAACATATTTAGGTGTTATCTTTATATACAGATAGACAGCATCAAACCTAAAAACTTACAATAAGTGGTTGGATCCAGCTTCTGCTCCTTGGCACCTGAAATCTTCCTTTTGCCGTTTTATAGTGCTACCACAGTACAGTTACACCCCCCCTCCCACACACACACACACACACCCTGGCAATGTTTCACCACGCCTCCTGCTGCTCCTACTCAGATTTTTGGATCAAACGCATGAATAACTATTTTACCGTGATCCATGGCTGTACAAAAACAGATGCAAAAAAACCCAGAAGGGTCTGAGTCAGAATTTGATTGCAATCTAAACTGTGTAATAAGTCATTCTTTCTCATAAATCATTTGTTGTTAGTTGTAATAAAATCAGTGTTGAAATCCAACTTAATCTGCAAAGAATAGATGTGGAGGGTCCTAGGTGTAAACTTTACTTTCAAATTTTATCAGACCAATGACATTTTTAAGACACTTTACCAACTCATGTTTATACCTTAAGTGATAATACTGAATGATGTGGGGTGCCCTTGTAAGTTTACATGTCAGTGGTTAACACGTGTGTCAAATTCACTACTGAATTCATACATGAATGAAACTAGTTTAGATGATGAGAAAGTGACATTTTTTTCAGCCCTATGAACAAAAAACCCACAGCCATTGCACAACAGTGTGCTTTTAAATCTCTAAACCATGCCAATTTCTTTGAGGCCCAGAGGCAAAACACAAGTTGTGCCAAAAATAATAGATCTTATACAAGCAGTGCAGTGAAAAAGAACATATGACTAACCTTTCAAGACCAAACTGCTTAAAAATTTGCTGTATCCAAACTACAGAAACATTTAGGCAGACACATATCCTTGACAGAAGTAATAACACTGGACTGAAACTAGTGCTTATAATAAGACAGTCTTATAATAAGACTGAAGCATTTACAGATTTTGCTTCATCATCAATAACAGGCCTATAGGCAAAGTTTTTAATGATGGATCAGTGGACATCACATCACAGCGTAGCATCTTTTGCAAAGGCTTTAATGGGCAAACTATCTCAGTACACAAGCAATCTACTGACAGTCTGCACTAGCACTTACAGTACACGCTCAGTGATCAGTAAAACTCCTCCTTCAGGGCTTGTTTACATGTATCTAGATATTTTTATCAATGGATAGTATTTATCTGTTTTGAGTCTTTTGTTTACACATAAACAGGGTTTTAGCCACCTCAAACAGATATTTTTTAAAACACGGGATTCTGTGGATATGTGGTAACAAAAGTAAAAAAAATAAAAAAATGAAAAAAATATTTGTACAATTGTACAATATCTACAATATCTAGATACATGTAAACAACCTGTCAATCTCCACCTACACAGACAGAAGTGGGCAAATCTGCCCTCCTTTTGTTCATATGTACCACTTTGGACTCCCCACCCTTCCTAAATGTCTTCAGAAATCTTCTAAACTCAGGTCTTACACAATTGTGCCATTGTTTGATTGTAATTTTTAACCCATATATTTTAATTTCTTTATTCTTTATTTATTTTTCCTAGTCTAACTCTTTTTGTGTGTTGACAAAAAGATATCTGCTCTGTTGATCTGGAATGTGTTTAGTATGTGTTATTATTCCATGTTTTATATGTCTATGTATTTTGAAACTTTCTTCAACTCATTAAATGCCACCTTGACCAGGGCTCCCTGGAAGAAGAAATTATATAACATTCCAGGTAAAATAAAGGAAATAATTTGCAAACGATCTTGACTGAGTTTCCCAAAAAGCTCTGTGAGCCTGGGAACGTACGTCTTCTTGTTTTCAGACCATTTCACCATCGTGAGGCCATCCCATGTGGTCCAGCTCCATCACCATCACCATCATTCCCTGAGGCCATCCCATGTGGTCCAGCTCCATCACCATCACCATCATTCCCTGAGGCCATCCCATGTGGTCCAGCTCCAGGCCAGAACCCCTGACCTCACAGCAACATCAGGCTGGGAGTTGAGTGCATTAGCTGACTGAAAAGCACAGGCTAGCTGGCAACCATTACAATAACTTTGCAAAAACATTCAAAGATTTACTTGTGATCCATACAAATGAACATTTGTAACATCAATCACAGAGCAGAAGTCTTTGATCCATTGTTATCAAGAAACTCAGGCCTATAATCTCAATCGCAAGCATGCAAAAACTATATTGAAGCTATGACAATAATATACAATACAAACAATTGTAATGGTTTATGTTTGTTGGAACACAACAAAAAACTAAATGCTGATAAAAACTAAAAGTAAACTACAGTTAAAATTAAGCTTTTAGCTGCTGATTAATCCTCCTTTGGCAATATAACCTCTTTAATTGCAGACATTGAGCAAGAAACATTCGGCCAGGATGCCTGGTGTGTTATGGTGAGTTCTATTGAGATTCAAGGTTCAGTACTTTATTGCCACAATAACTAGGATTGTGTGTGTTCATGACAAAATGTCAAAACAATGACAAACATCTATGATAAACCACACAGTCTCACATGGATTAGAATCATTCAATCTATGATAAACCACACAGTCTCACATGGATTTGAATGATTCAATCTGTAGAGTAATGCATGAGCTTGTTTGGGAGACACTAAAAAGCCAGATGATCCTTTGTTAGACTGCAGCTGCAGAAAACATTAAGTGCATAATTCATTGTTACCAAGAAGCTCCCTGATCTTGGTCCAAGCATGCAAACACTATATTAGCGAATAACAAACAACTGTAATCTTGTAAACATCAAAAAAAAAAAAAAAAAAAAACCATTTCATGTTGATGAAAAAAGTAAGTGAAGCTTTTCACTTTCTTCACATAGGGGTTATGTTTGTCCTGGCAGGACTTATTTTCCCAAAACAACCAGCAGAAAATTAATATCTTACATAACAAAAGTTAGGGGTTTAGCTTGTGTTCATGACAAAATGATAAAAACATTGACAAACATCATGAGAAATCACATAGGACAGTGGTTTTCAAACTGAGGTACGAGGATACCCCTGCGGGCACTTGGATCAACTCTAGGGGGGGGGTGCTCAAAATAAATCATCTTTCACCCTAGCATAAAATTCAGATACAGACCATGCATGGATCTTACACTGTGTGTGGTGAAGGGGGTACCTGGACATAGAGTGTCTGAGGAGCTACGTGGCAGTTAAACTTTTGGGAACCACTGGCACAGGAGAATCATCGACTGAGGTCTGTCTCTGAGCCACTCCAAGAGGTACACAATCTTGTATGGCCAGAAATTGACTGAGTTGACCACTTCCTGAGATACTCACTCTTTTCATGCTGCAGATGGTGATAGACACAGCAGAGGAATTTTCCATGTAGTCCATTTTGTTGTCCTGAGGACTGACAAATAAACTTCTTCTTATTTTTTTCCATCTTTATCAACATTTCTTTTTTTCCTTTTCTTTTTCTTTTCATTCAACACGCATAAAATTATATTTTGTGAATTAATGAAAGACTGTGCTCATTATTGATATTCAGATTATTATTAGATCATATTTTCAGACAAGCCTGGGCTACAGACTTATCTACAGTACTTTCAACTAAACAACACACTAATTAATTATCCATTAGGATGGCAATTATACATCAATGACTTTCTGACAGTCAAGATAAAGCTGAACTGATACCATCTCCGGGCTACTAGCCTGAGATTTTTTGCCTAACATTGGGCCAGTTGGGGCTAACTGGTGCTAGAGGCATCATCAAGGTAGAAGGCAGGACTTGAGTCAGGTTCAGCACCAAGACAAAATACTTACAACATGAAGTTAGTACTTTAGGCTATATTTAAGGAGCTGCGTTGATTGTTTTATTAGACAGCATTTGCTACCAATTGTGTGATAAAATTGTCAATATGTGAGAATGGCTTAATGGTGCAATCATTTTGAAAATGACTTTGCAGTTTGCAAACAGGAAAAATATTTGATAATGATCAATTAATGCCTACTACAGCCTACAGCCTTTGTGCAAAATCATCTGTAAGAGGAACAAGGGCTTGTAATAGATAAGTAACAGACTTATATTCTGCCATTTTGTTGCTTTCACAATCAAACTTTCACACATTTATGGTAACTGTTCAATTCCTAGAAACCTTTCCCTTATTTTCAGTTTCAAACTTATTTTGTTTACAGTTTAATGGTTCAGTCCACAACTTTCCCAAAGGCTTAGCTCCAACAATAAAATTTGATTAGGGGCTGTCTTGAGACTGAATAAAGAAGGATTCCAGTAATAAATTATAGACAGTATTGTATCCTCCCGGGATTTCTGGATGAATTGCAGTGAATTGCAGTAAATAGCAGATTCTAAGGGCTTACAAAGAACAGCAGATTCACAGACTTTAGCAACTTTAGTAAATTTTGTAATTTTAAAAAAGTTTTTTTAATTAGCTTCCCGACTGTCTTCAACTTCATGTTTGTGTTATTGACGCATCCTCAGAAATTTCTCAGAGTATCTCCACATGTCAGGTCTAAGATGTCTGCAGTAGCACATGGTATTGTGCAAGACAGTTGTGTAATCTTGTAAACTGTGCTGTTCATGGGAAAAGGATGCCCCTGGCTGTTACGATCGATGGTTGTGCTCAGAGTCTCAGATGAATTTCACACAGAAGAAAACTGAGACCCCTTCTGCCAAAATGTGGCTGGAAGATATTAGTATGTTGCACCTGGAAAGGATATAGTTTGTCTTATCTAACAGACCTTATAAATTTGAAAATTGCCTCCACCCCAATACCTTGACATATCAGTACCGACAGGATTGGGGTGGATGGAGGGGAGGGACAGGACTGCATTTTTTGTCTTTATGTGTTTGCATTTTTGTTGTCCCAAACTCCAAAAATTGACCATATTTGTAAGAATGTCTTACTACTATTATGCTCTCTCTTTACCCTAAACGTATGGACAAATGTCACTACCAGTTTGTACATGCTTATAATCATCAACCCATACCAAAGTAAAGTTTG
This sequence comes from Tenualosa ilisha, assembly GCA_015244755.2. Taxonomy (NCBI): domain Eukaryota; kingdom Metazoa; phylum Chordata; class Actinopteri; order Clupeiformes; family Clupeidae; genus Tenualosa; species Tenualosa ilisha. Next base: position 1,633,599 of record PYXC01000407.1, read on the forward strand.
GTGTACCCCAAGGCTCAGTGCTAGGTCCCCTGTTGTTCTCCCTGTACATGTTACCTTTAGAATCTGTTATAAGGAAACATGGCATTACTTTTCACTCCTATGCTGATGATATCCAGCTTTACCTTTCTATGAAGCCTAATGACGATATGCCAATGACTAAACTTGATGCCTGTCTCCTCGACATAAAAACCTGGATGACTAATAATTTCCCATGTTTAAATTCTGATAAAACTGAAGTTATGATGATTGGCCCTAAACAGCTGACCAACACTCTACCCCAACCAAAACTTACTCAGTGGCCTGTCACTGTCATGTAACGCAAAAGTTAAAGACCTCGGGGTAATTATTGACCAGGACCTCTCTTTAAATAGTCATGTAAAACACATTTCAAAAAACATCTTTTTTCATGACAAATGGTGGTGCATGACAAATCATCACTTCTCATGGGTCTTTTGGGAGGGACTGCCTCTGCTGTTGCCCCCAGTTGCGAGGCATGGTGGCCACTGACCATCCCTGCAGTGGTGCTGGGTTGCCATGCATCATACCTTAGTTATACTGCTATAGCCTAGTGCCGCCACAAAAGCTTCATGTGTCATGCCGTACAACTCTCTCTCTCTCTCTCTCCCTCTCTCTTTCAGCTCTCTCTCTATATATATTTATATACATATATGTATGCCCAAATTACACATTTGCTCTCTGATGTGTGAGCCTGGCCTAATTCACTTTCTTCCTCTGTCCACAATTATCTCTGCTGAGTGTCATCCCTCCCTCATTCCGGCAGACTCCTCTCACCCTCCCCTCCTGAGTGGACTAAAACCAACACTACGGGAGGCCCATGTCAGGGCCGACTCTCCATCATAGAGGCCCTTCCTGGACGCCCATGCTAGGCCCGACTCCCCTTCCTTGAGGCTTTGTGATTGACCCCCCCTGACAATGGCACTGTCAAATGGACCCTTATTGTTACCCCCATGACCCATCTCACTTCTTTGAGTTTGACACTATGTCTGACCGCTGCTACATTGTCCAGCCATAATTCCTGATAACCACCTATGGACTGACTACCATGTAATGTAAAGTGGGATAATATATTATGAACTATTATAAACCTTAGCTAAAAACCATAGGCAACTTGTAGTCTGTCATGGTTACTACTGATTGTAATTTTTCTGCATGACCCCTGGCAGTTGGGTTAGCCCCTTGAGTCGTGGATCTGCCCAAGGTTTCTTCCTAGATTAACTGAACATAAGGAAGTTTTTCCTTGCCCCTGTTGCTCTTGGGTGCTCCTTCTGTGAAGCGCCATGAGACAATACTATTGTAAAAGGCACTGTGTAAATAAAACTGAATTGAATTTAATTGAATGTCTCTACAGCCACCCCAAAACCTCTTACAGCAACATGAACAGAAATTAGCCCTCATTGTAGTATCTGAGCACAAACCCAGCACATTTCCCGCCAGTCCTCCAAAGTCTATGCAGTATGCGTCCCACACACATAGCAGGCGCAGCAGACACTCGCGCAACGTCACACTCAAGTCAGCTGATCTGCATCATATGACATACAAAGACGGAACTGGTTGGATTTGCACACAACAAAGCAAGCAGGCTGAGTGTAAGTCATGCTACGTGCGGATATTACCCCTTTTCATTACAAACAAGAACCGTGTATTTCTGTGGTTGCAATGTGGCTTTTGTGTCAACTCTTTGTGTCTTTGTGTAGGATATCTGCCTCGATAACATTGTTCAGTGTATCCATATGTTAATTGTCGACTTCTCTTGCCAACAGGTGTAGACACCCTGGGATATTTGACATCGTCAAACGGAAGATGTCAACAGGCGTCCGACTGTTTTTGTCCGTAATATGCTGTATGGTTGTTCTAAGTGGTGAGCATAGGCTACCCTAAAACCGAGTTCGTTAATTGTCCGAGATGAGCGTGGTCAATGCACCATTAGTCATTGCTGACCATGACCATGACTCTTGTTGCTGTCTTGTGTTTCAGACTCAAGCGTGCTCCTGACTGTCCCAGGAACAGTAGATTTAGTGCAGGGATCATCTAAAAATATTACTATTGATTCTAGGTAATCCAACAAGGATCATAAATATAGTGTTGCTAAAGCTGAACATACAGTAGGTTGGTTACATAAGAGTAACCATCGTTTTTTTATTCAATCTGTTTTGCAGTGCTGCTCTGAATGTCACCGTTGCCATCCTCTTCAACATCACCTATGCATCAAAAAATTACACTTCAGTTCTTGGGCTTCCTGATCAGGTACCCTATCACTTACATATCTGGCCAATAGAGCTGACTCAGTTTGAATTAATGACAAGCATTGTGTTTTTTCAATTTCCACTTGCATTTAACTTTCTCTGTGCTGTCATTACATACAGGTTTTTCTTCCAGCTGAAAGTACCTCAACTCACTTTGAGGTCTTGGCAAAAGATGTGGGCCAAGTCACTGCTTACTTGTACAGCAACAATACTGAAATACCCAGGTAGCTAGTAGTAACCAGGTACCCTTGCCATATGACACACTGATACAAGGAGCACCCTCAGTGCTCTATATTCTAAGGGCACATTGATCATGAAGTCTACCAAAAGAGACTTATTTGTGAACATTTACCATCTTTTTACAGTTTTACAACGAGGATTAGATTTCTGGTGGTCAGAAGTGGCGTTCTTGCAATAATTAATCAAATTATTGGTTGGATCTACTTTTTGGCGTGGTCTATTTCATTCTACCCTCAGGCATATGAAAACTGGAAACGGAAGAGGTACCGTCTTGATTGAGTCTGTTTCTAAGGTTGCTATGTATCTTTGTGTATGGGATGTATACAAAGGCTCTCTGTGCTTTTCCTTTATAGTGTTGTGGGCCTCAACTTTGATTTCCTCGCACTCAACCTAACAGGATTCTTTGCGTATAGTGTATTCAATGTGGGCCTCTTCTGGATACCGTACATTCAGGTAAGAGCTGCCTTTGACAGCCATTACAATTGGCAAACAAATTTTCATGACAGCCAGTAGGCAAATTCCACATTACCTTATCAAGCCGGCTGCAGGTGGATTTTGGGTTGGAAATGCCAAAAATGACTGATGGGATGGGAATGCGGAAGGGCTCTCAACCCAGAATGCATTGCTGGCTGCAGGCGGCTTGCAGCTGGCTTGATAACATCAGGTAATGTCGAATTTACCTATTGTTTCTCTGTCCGCAGCAGTACACATATTGTCAGGTGTCTGACATATCATAAGGTGTCTGAACAAATTATTTTATCCGAAATGATATGGACTTGCGACACTGGCCCTTGCGTCCAAATGGAGACATGCAAATAAACATGCCAAATAGTTTTATGTAAGAGAGGCCTCAATCAGTGATTTATGCCATACTTCATTAAAGAACTATTTTGCTTATAGCTATCTAAAAAGGTACAGTTGTTATTCTTTGCACTTAATTACCAGGTTCAGGTTTCAGTGTAAGTGCATAGTGTCTCTGAAAATGTAGTTCTTCTAATTAATTCATACACAGAACACGTCTCCTGCTTCAGATCAACTTTTGCTCCTGATAGGAATTTTGCACGACCAGTTTGTAACTGTCTGTTGTGTTTGTATCTGTTACACACTACTAACTTGAATAAAATGCTTTTGGCTTTGATGGGCAGGAAGAGTTCTTGAAGAAGGATCCAAATGGAGTGAACCCTGTGGATGCTAATGATGTGTTTTTCAGTCTTCATGCAGTGCTGCTGTGTCTGGTGTATATCTGCCAGTGTGCTATATATGAGGTGAGGAACTGAAACGCAATTCAAATCAGAAAATCATCCTTTGTAGTTCCTGATCAGAACTTCCTAAGCTGAAAGGAGGCTCATTTTCACTCACCTTTTATGCTGAAACCGATGTGTCTATTTATTGCACTATTCCCAGAATAAAATAAAGCATTTACAAAGTAAAACATATATAGCTTGTGATAAGATGCCAGGAATAACAAAAGGAAAGGGATACTTGTGCAGACTCGTGCAATAAGATACTCCAGTGCCTGTCTAAGCCTTTGGGTCTTAAGATGCCTTTTAAAGAATTCACAGAATCGGCACATTTACAGGGTGGAAGGAAGGTATCCCATAGCATAGGTGCTATCTCTACAAAAACTCAGTCCCCACCCTCAGTGTTTTTATAAGTGCACATAGAACTTGTCAGATTATTAGACCAAGAGAAGCTAGTTTCAAGTTTTAAAAGTACAAACAGCACTTCTACTATATACAAACTATCACTACTACTATATATTATCACTCTGAACGTCTGTCTGTCTGTCTGTCAGTGCCTGTCTGTTTATCTCTCTGTCTGTCTACACCACCACAAAAACTGAAGCAGCAAATTTTGCAAGACACCATTTTTGTGTCAGTACCTGGCCCTGTTTGTAGTCAGCAGGCCATAATACTGCATTTGTCAGTGTGATGTGTTGTGATGTGTTTGTTTGATTGCCTTACAGAGAGGAGAGCAGAAAGTGTCCAAAGTGGCCATATTGTTACTAGTAGTGGGTTGGACCTTTGCTCTAGTCTCCCTATTTGTGGCCATTGCTGGAAAGATCACCTGGCTGGATTACCTGTACTACTTCTCGTACATTAAACTAGCAGTTACTTTGGTCAAGTACATCCCTCAGGTACTTCTACTTCTAGCTATTTTAGTCTTGATTTTCCATTATTGGCATAGTAAACAATATTGTGGTGTGTTTCATTTCATTTATTTGATTCAGTTAATAATTTGATATTGCCTGTGTGTAGTATAAGGATACACTTTAAAGCTTCTGTGGGTGTTATTTGTATTAGATGACGTAGGTGTAGTGTATTTATTTTTAATTAGTTATCTGGCTTGCTTTATATTCTGTAAACTATCATGCAGACAGTAGCCAGTGAAGTCTAGTTATACTAGTTTCCCATTGAGCAGGGCACATCATGTGATGTTGGCTTACTGACACAGTACATTTGGTCATAGTTCATAACGTAGCTCATACTGTAATCACAATGGACCAAAGGTTAAAACTTCAGTAGATGGTGAATAAAATTCAAATACCAGTCTTTTCAATGGCATGTTCCATAATTTTAGGGAAATTGCACTTGGGAATGGAGTTGAGCCCGGCTACTTAAGAAGGAAGTTGATGTCTTTTGGACAAATATCTGAAATTCAAATCATCCCTTTCAACCCTAAAATCCAAATCATCCTTTTTCATCTGAGAACTTGAAAAAGGAGGCTACACCAAATGATGATTATTTTGTAGTTTCTTAGGAGAGGGTGGTAGAGGCCTCTGTTCTGAATCTGACTAGGAGGAATTTTAACTACAGTACGGTATGAGTGTATCAGTCGTCTGATGTGAAACCATCACATGCTGTGATTTTCAGGCCTACATGAACTACCAAAGAAAGAGCACAGAAGGCTGGAGCATTGGCAATGTGCTGCTGGATTTTACTGGAGGCAGTTTCAGCATCATTCAGATGTTCCTGCAGTCTTATAACAACGGTGAGGACTAACATGTAGTCAGACACAACACACATGGACTATATTATGACTTTTATTATGACTAAAAGGACGCTGGAATTTTTGGAATATTCCCTTTCAGTGAAATACTAGCCCACATGCCCACCTTAACTTTGTGCGTGCAATCACTTAGTCAAGGATGTCTGGTCTTCACATGGTGTATCGTACTCACTGATACGAAACAATGAACCAGTCTTTCCAAAAAAAAAAAAAAACACTTCAAAAGCTGTTTTGACTTGTGTAGTTTTGAGTACAACTAGCAAAATAAAATGAGCAGATACTTACTTTGAAGGAGCTACATGCTTGTGCAGTGAGCTCCACACAGAGCCTGAAAAGTACCATTGTAAGTTACCTCTGTGAAGTTGGCCAGATAGCAGTGATTTGCCATTAAGTATGCATCTGCTTAGAAAGTCATTGCATCACATCACTGTTTACTCTCTGTAACTACACCAGTAACACCAAGTAAATTGGAAAACCTTTGGAATTTTGTCACTTTTTTAAGCTATGGGGTCTGTGGTCAACAGTACTACAATTAATTATGCAAAAAGTCAGTGTGTGCCTTTAAGTCATGATAGCATTTTCTGCACTTAATTATAGAACTTGCACTGTTTTGTCTGTTTATTGAATTAGAGATAAAAGTCATGATATCATTTTCTGCAGTTATTTGTAGAAGTTACAGTTTTGTCTGTTTATTGAATTACAGATAAATGGAAACTCGTTTTTGGAGATCCGACAAAGTTTGGCCTGGGTTTGTTCTCTGTACTTTTTGATGTGCTGTTTATTATTCAGCACTATTGTTTATACCGGACACCAGGGTCCCAGTATGAAATAGTGCAAGATGAAGAGTAGGACTGACTGTTACCTATCTTTGTATGTACCACAAAGGCCTTGTCATGTTTGGTTAGTCTGATAGTTTAGAGTTAAACTTCAACTCCAGTCTAGCCTTAAGGAGTCAGAAAATGATGCATATTCTTTGTGGCATCTTGGTTATTTCACATATTACAATATTAGTATTTGGACCAAAACACTGATACATATCACTGGTTTTTAACCAGACAAACTCTGATTGTAGATTTGATTTGCTGCCAAGCCCCACAATTTAAGATAGTCCTCAAAAGTTACAAATTGTCTTTGTATGTTATTTTCAAGTAAAAGGGAAAACTTTAACATTGCAGGAATATTCAGATTTTTTTTCTCCTGAAAGATGCTTCTAAGACATAAAATATGGAATGTTGGTGGTCCTCTTCAGAACGGCTCATCACCTTGTGTGTTTAGGTGGAACTCAACCTTTTTAGTCATGATGGTAGTTTGTTAACAAAATTTAGATATTAATAGACTGTGATAAGATTTATACTGTAATGTGCCTATCTCGTCTCCTGATATTTGAGGCATTTTAAACACTCCTAGTTTGGACCTGTTCTGTCCTTGCTTGGTCTGTAGGCAGGAATTGTAACAAGTTCTATGCAGTAACATGTCTTCAGAGACACATTTTGATAACATGATGTACTTCACTGATTATGTTCCATAGTTTATTGCTCTTTGTTATTGCCAGAGAACCTAATTAATTTGGAAAGCGAATAATTCAACTATTGTCTGTCACCCCTAGGGAAAATAAATAAATTTTTCTACACAGTGATACCATACGTGTATATTAAATGATATGGGTGAAATGAAAAATTATGAAATAAAAAAAGTGTTTTGATAACCTGACTGCGTAAGGTTACTTGTTTATTGTCATTTTTCTTTACCATCAATCCATAACCGTAACCTTGCTGGTGTTGTTGATAAATGCTGCCCCCTGGTGGTGAGTTTTGTTTTTCTAGAAAAAAATGTATACCGATTTTTTTTTTTCTTTTGTCAAGACCCGTTTTTAATCATCTATTTTTTCCCCACATGCCTGTTAATCTAGGATTGTGTGTCCAACAAAAATAGTGCAACTGTGAGGTAGGACAAGTGAAATACTTGTGAAACAATCACTTTAACACATGCCCAAAAAAAGGAAACGCGCATGTCACTCGCAGGGGATCATGGGTGTTAGTAAGGAAGTAAAATGGCGGACTTGGCAAATGAAGGTAAGCACTCTGTGATTGCGATGGGGAACTTAACCTTATTTACAGTGAATTCATTCCTGTTTGGGTTGTCAAAAAGGTGTAGGAGGTATGATGCAGCGTACTGACTATTTGCAGCCATAGACTTAATTGAAACGCTGTAAAGGCGTTGGATAAACTACTCAGGGTTTATCCAGATCATAGCTAGCAAGCTCTATTTTCATGAGAGGAGGGAGGGGATGGGAGGCAGGCCAATCCTACTCGCAAAACGAGAACTAATAAAGCGTTTTCGAAATTGTTGTTTGTGTGATTTGGAGACATAGTGTTGTATTGCTGTTTTGATGTGGTTTTTGTAAAGCTTTTTAATGGTGTGGTAAAAATGTCAGCTTTATCGAGGGTGAAACGTTAACTTGCTAACGTTAATTGACATTACTGTGCAAACTGGCCACTTAACGTTAACCACCTGTCCAATAATCGTTAACTTGGTTAAACCTGTGTAAAATTAGATAACTGCTATTGCTGATGTTATAGACAGAGCACGAACAAACAAACCTAATAAATCTCTTTGAAAATCTACCGTTCCGTACAAAATTGGTAACGTTAAACATAATTCGAGTTAACTAAACGTTAACCGCTTGAATTCAAAGAAGCTCTATGCGTCAGATTTGGAGTAAAGACAACAGTTTAGTGGGAAGTATCATTAGCGAAAGTAACAGTTATACGAATGTGTCCATCTGCTTTCTGTCAAACGGACATGCATTGTTAATCCGCCTCCAGGATTTTTTTCTCCTGTTCTAATCCAGCATGTCTCGCCGAGGAAATCAGATGCACTGTTGGGATTTAGATTAGCTGAATCGGACGTGACTGTCGGTCTGAACCAGTTGCGTCTGGATGCTTGCTCTGTTTGCAACGTTAGTATGCCACTCGCCTAATGTTCAACTAGTGGGCTCTAATGTACAGCTGGAGTTACATTGGCTTTGCAGACCGTGTGGTGTTAAAAACTGACATGGTACTATATAGTGGTATTATCTGGATAGCAGTCCAAAGTTTTATGCACTTTTTTGTAGGATGAATGAAACATATTTGCTTGTCCAGAGATAACCATAGAGTGATAAAGACAAGCTAAAATCAAGAGCTCGCACCTACGCCAGACCTAAGCAGTTTACAGTGTAGGTGAATGGAAAAATGAGAAAGTTCCACTGAATGCCTTCACGCTTTCTGATTTTCTTTCGAAGTACATTATAACATGATTGCTGGATGTACGCTTTCATGGTATATTGTAAGCATCTACGTTTATGATGGAAACCTTCATAGTTCCAGCTAATGGCCAGTCTTCCTGCTGTTTTACCAGGAGGATTGTAAGGTGTTCAGCCAGTGATTGTTGAAGCAAGAATTAGCAATCTGAAATAACAACATGGCTGATGAGGGTGAGTGTAGAGAAGAGCTTGCTGACCAGAGCAGTGACAAACTTCATTCAGTGAGAAGGTGTACTGAAATGATTCTGATTAGCACAAAGTAATGTAATAGAGCATCAGGGTGTCTTGTATTGCACTTTCACATACATTTTTATTCTTATTGTCATTGAGGCCTTGTTTGCTGCATGTTTTTATGAAACACCCTTTGCCTCTGGTTAAGAAACTTTGTGCTATGATAACAAGGGCAGAATGCTGTGATGATTCAGGCTGTTGATAAGCATAAAGCATGCCAGTAGTCTTTCATATGTATCACATGTAGATGTCCTTAATAAAACAGAAGACCAAAATGTTGGGAACTTTTAACAGGATTCTGCTGTGTAGAATCTTGCATTTTCACAGTTTGGTTGTCATGTTATTGATTCGTACTATATCCTCAAGGGAACTCTGGCCATTTTCATTCCTCTTTGTTTGAGGTGTCTGAATGCTGTCAGTAGGAAAAAGAATGAGAAACTTTGGAACCAGAAGCTGAAGCTAACCAATAGAGGCATGTTAATTCCATTTCAGTTTAAAGGAGACAGAATGGAAAACCATTTTTGCCATGGCTTTGATAAATTAGGAAAGGTTTTGCATGGCCAAAGAGCTATCATTAACATGAGGCATGGTTGTGCCCACCTTCATATGGGAAAATTGAACTTGAAATAGCCACTAAAACATGGGCGAATTGGAACAAAGCCTCTAAGTGATGTCAAATAGCACAAAACTATTGTAGTTCAATTATGGTTGCCAAAGAGGGTGCCATTCAGCCAAAATGACAATTTCAATACACATCCTAAATACATTTACATTACAGTGGTATACCTGTAATACTGATACACAGGACACAACACAAGAACAACCATGGAAACCGCTGAAGAGAAAATAATTGCTGGGTTCGGTGGGCAGAAAAGTCTTTTGCCGTAACCGTACAAAAGTTGACTGCCAGGCACTATGCGAAAAAACTGGCAATCATAAACCAAAATCCATTTAAATTTAAACATGTTGCTCTTCATGTCAAATACTGATATGCAATTAATTGTAATTAATTACAAAGCCTCTAATTAATTAGATTATTTTTAATTGAGTCCCACAACATATTATGTTCTATTAACATCAGAGAACAAGGTACAATACTTTTCATTCATCCACTCTATGTGCCCTTAAACTTAACCCTGTGGTGCAGCTTCAGCTGTCAGGCCAAGATTTACCAAATTTTCTTGTTGGTTTTCCTACTGACAGCACTCAGTGACCTCAAGCAGCAGGGCATTGGACTGAAGATGGCAGAAGTTTTCCTTATCGAGTATTTCTGTTGTGACTTTTAGTAAGCAAGTAAATAAATAAATAATACTGGTAATCATTTGAAAGCAGAAAAATGTTAGCAGAAAGTTTAAATGACTGAATATGGACAGAGGCCTTGTAGAAACAGAAGTAGCAAAGCCATTAAAACGTCCTGTATCACACTTAAGGAACGTGCAGGGTTCATTCTTTAAAAGAAGAGTAAAAGCCAAGCACAGGCTAACCTAAGTGGAAAATGGCCTAGTTTTGCCTTAATACTGACACAACTCTGCCACAAAATGGGGTCATCATCACTTCAGTTGCATCAAATCGCTTGTGACCCAGAGGGATATGCGAACACAGTGCTTGTTCACAGACTGTGAAATTAAAGTAACCCGAGTCATAGACGTATCTGCAAGCTGAGCCAACATCACCACAGACTAAAAATAGTCCTCAAGCAAATTATACAGCCGCTATGTTTCTTTTGGACATTTCAGTCATCCTTTAAATACACCAGCCTGCATGGCCTTCGTTTTGGTCTGTCCCAGCTGCTGGGATGGGTTGCACTCAAATAGAAGCCCCTCCGAGTGGCTAAGCCTATTCTAGGCTCAGTGAGTGTATAGTCTCATGACTCCGAAGTCTGGCTGCAGGCCACTGAGTGATGTGCTAAATCTCTGGACTAGTACAGTATCTGATGAAGCAAGAAAACCCATTGGAGCCGGAGCTGTGAAGCAAATATTCTAGTTGCCCTTCATCGAAGTACAGACTGCTCAGGAGAGTCTGCCATATCTTTGTTTATGGAATTTTAAAGCAACACCAAATATGGAAAATAAAGAAGTGTAGCTTTCTAAGTGTACACTATGATAAGTATACACTAAGTAGACACTATGAGGGTTATTTGAGAAAGCTACTTAATGCTTTGCTGCTAAACTGTTTTTACCCCAAAGAGACCAACTATTAAGAGAGTAGCCTATTTATAATCTAAGACTATGATCATATATTATTTATGGTAATAGCTGGTTAAGTGGTGATGGCATTATTGCATAGCACTGTGACAGTACACATACTGTATTATAAATTCTATCAGTTTGTATGTCCTGATCACTTTCACTTTAGTAACAGATATCTGTTTGTGTTTCAGAAAAACCTGCCATAGCGCCACCTGTGTTTGTGTTTCAGAAAGATAAAGCTCAGAAGGTAAAGGAGATCAATGTAAATAATTAACAAATAATAGTAAAATAATTTGGTGTCAGTTTGAGAAGGGGAAATGTGACTGTGTTGTTGATTTTTCTCATGCATCTGTAGAGGTCTCTGGATGGGTCCAGTGCAGAGGATGGAGAGGGTGAGCAGGTGTAATCTCACTTTTTTAATATGGATTTAATCATGTATAGGCAAAGAGGCCATGACAGCTGTAACAGTGCTCACTGGCATTTATTTGTGTTTTAGATTCTGATAAAGAGGACAGTTATAGCCCTCCAGTCAAGAGGGAGAGAACTTCGTCATTAACACATTTCCCACCCTCCAACTCTGGTAACTGTTGAAAATAATAATTTTGTTAATTAATTATTCAGAACAGGAAGTATATGGGGAGTATTCTTTTACATTCTTTCTCATTTTTTTCTCTGCAGTTTCCAAGAATAATGTGTTCATGCCATCCAGTTTTTGCCAGTCACCAACTGGAAACTCTGACTCAGAACCAGGTAGGGGCTCTTTACTTCTTCCAGATATGATGTAGTGATGCAGGTGGCGTAATGATTAGTGAATGTAATGACAATTACCCTCAGCCACTAGATGGCTGCAGTTGTGGCATAGCTACCTTATAACTGTAGATTGTGATTAGAGCATCAGTAGATTAGACAATGAAAAGTCATGCTGAACATATATGCTGACACTTTTATATAATGCTTTTGGATAATGTATGCTTTTATTTAATGCTGAGGTTATGAAATAAAAGGAGTTTTGTTACAAAGCTCAGTTTCTTACTAGAGTAGTAATGTCACATGGTACCAGGAGTAGCCTAACAGAAGTCATGGGAAGTGTGAAGTCCCCTGGCCCTCTAAATTGGACTGGAAATATGGACTGTGAGTGGCAAACATTCAAGCAATGATTCACGTTTTATATGTAAGTCCTTGGCCTGGATACCAAGCCAGACGTGTGAAAAATTGCACTGCTTCTTACCGGCATGGGGCCTCAGGCTGTAGAGGTTTTCAACTTGTTTGGATTTGTCAACGCAGATGACAAAGATAAGTCCACCAAAAAAGAATGAAACACTCGAACCGTATGTGTGTTGCTCACGCACGCAATTACAGACTGAAAGCTTTGAGGTTTTAGTGATGGACATGAAACTAAAAGCTAGGACATGCTACTTTGGAGTCCAGTCATAGCCTTGTTGTACGAACTTGTGGAGTGCTGTCGATAGGAAGGAGAACGAAAGAATTTGGAACAACATAAACCAAATAGTGATCTGGGAGCTAACACTAACTGAATGGTACTGTGAGTAACCAAAGTGAAAGTGAGCTTATGATGCCAATAAAGATGGGTATCATTTGGAAAACACTAATCAACCAAAGACAGACATTAGCACGTAAAAGATGTGGCAACCAGCATGCGCCTAAACAATGGCCAAGCAATGACAAAATATGTAATAAATGTGAAGGGGAAAAATCACTTTGCTAAGCAGTTCTTTTCCAGAGGGAAACAGAGCGAACATGTCCATATGGTGGAAGAAACTGAACATCAGATTCATTCTTTGTAGACATGGTAGCACAGGCTGATTTAAAGCCAAAAGAGACTGAACAGTGTTCAAATGTTAACTGTGTTTAGCAGCAGGTGGATTTTGCCATTGCAGATAAATGGTGCAGTCATTCCTCTCAAGCTAGACACTGGGTCACTTATAAGATGCAACTGAAGGATGATGTACAGCCAATTGTCCATGCCCCCAATGGGTTCCAGTGCCTTTGCGAGAAAAGCTTAAACAAGAACTAGACAGAGTGATGTCACTGGGAGTGATAAGGAAAGTTGAAGAGTCAACAGAACAATGGCCCAGTCAAATGGAAAGGCAGTAATTCGGATCCATATCTAGCTCAGCTGAGTTATCAAGCATCGGCGCTTGAGCCTGGAGTTCTACATCGTTAGAACAGCGGATGTTCCAGTCCTGAGAAGAAATTGAAGGAGTTTGCTGAAAACACAAAACACCTTGCAAGGACAGGCTTTTAAGGAAGATCCAGTCTGCACTGCGTTGAACCACCACCTGATGACCACCAAAGATTGCCTTGAGACTGACTTGCCTGTGTTGAAAAGATCCACACACAGTGTCAAAGCACCTGACGTGAATCGTCTGTATCCTTTTATAGAAAAAAAAAATCTGGGGACATGGACAGTTGTTCATTCATCAAGTACTGAGAATGTGAAAAAAAAACATAAAGGAAAAAAAGGACTGTGTTCATGTTCACAGAGGAGAAGACGGTTGGCTTTCGCTTGAAACCCCCAACGCTGATCCATGGCCAGGCCCCAAGCGCAGGTATGAGCTTGTGTGGATGTGCTCTGTGGCAGTTTGCTTTTGTACTCTAGTCCTAGTTTAAGCAGGACTGACTGGAGGACAGTCAGATTATGGGGTTGTTCTCTGTATTCGATATATTTACCCTAGTCTTAGATTAGGAGCCTTTTTCTCAGTAGAAATCTTTACTGAAGTTCTCATTTGGGCCAAGGGTTAGCCTATGTATGTCCCTAAATGTCTAGCCTGTTAGACTGACCTGCTTGAACATCCGGAAAGCAAGCAGCTTTTTTTTTTTTTTTGAATAGCTACACAAATGTATGCAAATTCTAATGTTAATAAAATAACCAAATGTAAATAAATAAACCAAAGAGACTGTTGAAAGTATCTGAGAACAAAGACATCAGTCGCTCTCTTTGTTTGAGGGCTTGTGTGTTTGTGTGTATGAGTCACCTCACCTCTATATAAGACTGGCATGTTTGTAACGTGGCGCCTCATCTGCAGGAGTGCCCAGTCAGAAGCCCAAGGAGCAGCAGAAGAGTGTCCTTCGGCCCGCCGTGCTCCAGGCACCCACCCCCAAGGCCTTCAACCAGTGCAGTAAAGGTGTCACTCTACTTCTCCGTCTCCGTTACATAGCCACGCAGTCCTATTGGAGGCCGTTTACCTTTTGTGGTTTTCTGCCATGTGTCCGTGTACATAGCACCAGCACACACACCACCAGACACTGGTGGAGCTGCACTAGTCTATCCACATACAGTACAATGTTAAAAAAAACGCTATCATTTAGTGGACATAGCTGATAAAGAGACACAGTATCTCTTAATTACCTTGTTATTGTAGCAAAAAATACAGTCAAGTTATTTGAGGTTTCTACCTGCCAATGTATCTTCTGTTAGCACATGAACTTCTCTCATACTTGCCTACAAAGTAGTGCCTGCTGACGAAGCACTGATTTTACAACCTTTATTGTAATATAGGCACCGTAGAGTTGGGAAATCCGTCCACTATATCCAAAATGATATTCGAGATTATTTACAAAGCTGAAAATGTCCATGGGTCTCCATCATTTTGTTGAATAGTCAAAATTTTGGGGAGGGAGTTGGCAATGTCCAAGCGTGTTGATGGGTACGGACCATAAACTAGGCTTTAGTGCGCTGGACCTAGCAGAACTCGCCATAGAAGAGTCAACAGGTTCCCATTTCCCAAAACTACAGTTTCTAACTAAGTTGTAATGCAATCGCCTATTGCCAGCCAGCTAAGTTACCAACGGTTAGCAGCTATGGTTTTGGGAAACGCAGCCCAGGACAGTAGTATTGGTCATGAGCACTGGAGATTTTTAGTGTTTTTAGTATATTAGCGGCAATGAACATGAGGCAAGAGCTGGTTCATTGGTGTATTGGATGTAAATCTAGTATTACTTAGTATCACCCTCTGCTACCCCATAGACTCAAAGGGCAGTACTAATGGAGTGAACCAGCAGTCAGAGGGGCCTTCAGATGCTCAGAACAGCACAGAGAACTCCAAGGGCAGCATGGAGGACACGGCCAAGTCAAAGGTGAGACATTTAGGTCCTTTCTCGCTCTCCTCTTTTGCATGCTCTTTGTATCACTCACTGGCACAAGCTCAGCCAGCTATCCCATATTGAATTTGGTGGCGAGATTGAAAGGATTGAACTCTGAGATAAGTAGGGCTGTTTCATGCACTGTGTAGGGGACATAAAAGAACGTGGCACGATGAGGGGAGGGGTTGGTTGGTTGGGTGGCTCTGCTGGACTGACACTGTGCCTACCCTTGGCTCTCAAAGCCCAAAAGCATGTTCAAGTGCCTTAGTCTACAGCCAGGATTGGGTTTCACATACTCCTCTCAACCCCCCCCCCCCCCCAAACACACACACACAGAAGCATGTGTGAGCGTGTGTTATTCATAAGCACAACTGGTGCTGATTGTTTCTCCCTGCCCCTCTGTCCTTCCAGGCGGCCGACGAGGCAGTGGATGGAGCTAAGGAACAGGACGGGGAGAGGACTGTGGGACAGGGGCAGCCGTTGGAGGCCACGTTTGTTTTTGGGCAAAACCTGCGAGACCGAGCCAAGGTTCGGCATCCTCCCACTCTCTCAGAGAAAGGCTGATTCATTCAAATTTATTGAGCGCCTCCAGCCCCCTGGCAGGGTTGTCACTTTGAAGTGATCATTGTTGACTTGTACTCTCTTGTTCTGTGTTCTGTAGCAGACAGCAGATGTTATCAGAAATATAGTCCTGCTGATCAATTTCCACATTACTGAACAGAATCATCAACTTGAAGTTGTCTTTTCCAAGAACATGCAGTCGCATGAAAATACTTTGTCTTCCAAATGCTATCACACATAATTAAATTTTGACATCAACAGCCTCCTCCACTCTCTGTGAGATAGCCAAGGATCCAAATACCGAAAGAGTTTGAATGCTCTTGCCTCCATGCATGAGCTGTTTTGGGGTTTGAAAGCGTGTTTTGATTCTTAGCATGCTACAAAATAACTGGCCTGTTTCATACAAAGGCTCCTGCTTTGTTAATGCGTTGGGTCAGCTCATTTAAGAGGAGCAAACACAAACACATTTAAGGGAACATACTTTCAACAGTTGATATTCACAATCTGCTTTTCTGTCTGGTTAATCAACCTCTCATTTATCATGTGACGTTCTCTGCACAGGTGGAAGAAAGCTGTGATTCTTCGAAAAGCAAAGACACAGAGTTGCCATCGACCGAGTCCCATTCAGAGGAAACCAATTATTTTCTACAGTATATCAGCAGCACGAGGTAGGTCTTTTGTTTGGCTAAGGACATAGCAGAATGTTTATTTGCCCCCCTCTGGTAAAACAACCTGACAGATCTGCCCTTGTGTTTGCCCTGAAGCTCCAAGCGGGCTGCCAACAACGCCGACTCCAGTGCAAAGTTTGTGTTTGGACAGAACATGTCTGATCGCGTCCTGGTAAGACAGGCAGTATCCCTCTGGTGTATGTGCTGTAGACTCTGACTGTGTTTCTCAGTCACTCTCGCTTAATTACACACACACACACACACTCACTCTCTTTCTCTCCCTGTCACACAGAGTCCCCCCAAATGTGGGGAGGCATCCTCAGTGGACAGCAGCAAGGACTCACCCTCATCAGTTTCTGCTCCAGCCACTGAGCCAGCTAACTCCTCACAAGAGAACACCCCAGAGAAGGGTACTATAGCACTACCAAAGATAGTTTACAACAATAACACACAGAGAAAGGCAGAGAAATGACCTGGCATACCAGTACAGTAAATTTCCCTCACACATATATATAGTTTTTGCTGAAACCAAAAGAGGTTGAATAGACTCTTTGTCAGCAATAGAAAGAGACAGTCATCAATTAAAAGAGACGTTTCACAGAATGGAAGTGTTGTGGTTGTCTGTGAGTCAGTGCTTGTTGTTTCTACTCTTGCTCCAGACGCTGCCAGCGGCGGCTGCAGCAGCAGCACAGCCGAGTCCCTGGAGCAGTCTGCCGCCGCCTACACCAAAGCCACAGCCAAGAGGTGTCTGCTGGAGAAGGTGGAAGTCAGGACCGGGGAGGAGGCGGAGAGCAACGTGCTGCAGGTTGGTCTCCCTGGGTGCTGAGCACCATGAGAGATTATATCAACTTAATGCAAATCTAGTAACCCTTGTGGCCTTTTGGACTGAAATATTCAGGCTTTTTTTGAGTTGTCCTCTATGAACAATGACAGTTGCTAGCAAGTTACGCTGCAGTACTGCTAGTAAAAGTGGATTCTGCCTTGCACACTGTTTTTATAACAGTAAGGGATATCAGCATTTAGAAAATTGGAGAAAGTACATGCTGCATTATTTTTGGATGCTGTGAGCATTTGACAAATGATGGAGATGAAGTGTACTATTTTGGCCTGAATAGATAGCTGTTTCCCAGTATATTTACCAGTATAGTTGTCAGCAGTGTAAGTCTTTAAGAGCAAGGGTGCATGTATCAAGTTGACTTCAGGTTTGTTTTTCTTTTTTGTTTTTTTTTGTTGATGTTTTGTTTCCTTAGATACAATGCAAGCTTTTTGTGTTTGACAAGACGGCCCAGTCTTGGATAGAAAGAGGAAGAGGACTCCTCCGACTGAATGACATGGCGTCAACAGATGATGGAACGCTGCAGTCGAGATTGGGTAATGACTTATATTTAGTTTGTCCTCCTGTTAAAATTAGACATTTGCTCTTACAACTATCTGCAAGGAGACCTATAAATGTAGTCTTACAGCTCTGTGCAAGGAGCTATAAAATGCGGTTTTACTGCCTTATGCAAGGACGCTTGAAATATGTTGTTATATCCCTCTGCAAAGATACAGGTGGCCAAGAAGTTGGCCTTACGGCCTTCTGCAAGGAGCCTTATAATGTCTTACGGCGCTGTGCAAGAAGCTTTAAAAAGTTTTTTATTTGACCTGCAGCCAAATATCTTGAAGTTGTCGGTATCCTCATTAGCTTATAGCCATGCTCCAGTTCCCCTGGCAGTAGTGCTGCTCAGCTGATAGAACATGGGAACATGGAAAATGTTTGAAATATCAGTGTCAGGAGACTGCAATTTTAGATCATAATCTCAAGTTTTGTCAAAATACACTGACGTTAGTATGTGATACGTGTGCGCTGTGTGCTGTGCAGTGATGAGGACCCAGGGCAGTCTGCGGCTGATTCTCAACACCAAGCTGTGGGCTCAGATGCAGGTTGACAAGGCCAGTGAGAAGAGCATTCGCATCACAGCCATGGACACAGAGGACCAAGGGGTCAAGGTCTTTCTCATATCGGTAAGATTTAGGAACCCCTTAAAATAGACACTGGTTGGTTGTTGTCAAAGATTCATCTAATTCATGTGTTTTTCGCTTCATGGAAGTGTAGACCACAAGAACCTTGATTGGTCAGTTTTTCCTGTGTGTTGCTAGCTTGTGTACCTTGGCAGCCTATTTTGGGAGTCTGGATGCAAATCCCCCTTATTTCTGGGTTAAATGATGGGGGTTATCTGACTACACAGTGTCTATTTTTCAGTGATGTTTTAAAGTCAACCAGTAAACAGTACTTTGTGGCCAGTTGTGTAAGTGGCTGGCAGGTGCAATGCAAATAACCTTACATGTATTCTGTACTTGCAAAAACAAGTCTGTTGTTTTTGTGTTGGAATATATGTGTGTTTATCAGTAACCTTCACAAAATCTCTGCAAGGAAAGGCCAAGCAAATCCCATTCACCACTACACAAGTAGCATTTTAGTGGTGAGCTTTGAAGATGCCCAAACCCACACAGAAGGTTCATGATGGTGTGGAGGCAACAGCCTACCTGCAGCGTGGATTCAACACAGACCTATAAAACAGCCGAGTCGAAGCAGGAGTTGTATTGCTTCTGGGTTTGGGGTTGTGTTTGTCAATGATGCACATGCCTGGTGTGGTGTGTCTGCAGGCCAGCTCGAAGGACACGGGGCAGCTGTTTGCCGCTCTCCACCACCGCATCCTGGCGCTCCGCAGCCGTGCCGAGCAGGAGCCTGAGGTCAAGGAGCCCTTGCCAGAGGTCACGGGCTCCCACGAGGAGGACAGCGACGAGGAGAACCAGCACGCTGTCAGCACTGCCACGGCCGTCCCTGCCCCAGCCCCTGTCCCTGCTCCCACGCCAGCACCCGCCAGTGGTACGTGCCCTCGAGCCGCAGGCAAGAGGAAGGCAGACCTAACCTGTATGCAGACTCAGTTACAGACAGCACAACTCACAGGTCATTAGTAAGCATTTTTTAGGGGTTTTTTTTACTTCATAACATCCAAAATGGCCTAATATAACAACAGAATGTCAAGACACAATTTTGACAAGTCATAAAAACCTATGTTCAGTGTTATCAGAATGCACTTTAGTTAGCTCGTAAAGGTCAAGAGAGCAGTGAGGCTGTGTATCGGACCACTCTGGTTACAGAATTCCAGAGGTAACCTTTTAGAGAAATCAGGCTCTCACCACCGTGGGTGCTTGTCTGTTTGTCATAGTCTTCTATTGTCTTGCAGAGGCAAAGCAAATACTAGTATTACTGTATGAAATGGAGGGTTTTCCTCTTTGTGCTCTTGGGAATGTTTGGTTATTTTTACTGGATGCTGATTGGATGGTAAATTTGAAGACTGTGATTGGCCCTCAAGACTGGTGTGACCCTGAGGGTTTAGCAGCAGCTAGAGCAGCAGTGTGGATGTGCTAGAGGCCGGTAGTCTGATTCCTGTCTTTTCTCTTTGCTCCACAGCTGAGGCAGAAGAAGGAGAGTCTCAGTCCTCAGAGAGCACATAACCTCAGCCCCTGTCCTGTCCACCCACCTCTCTCTTTTTTTCTATCTATTTCTCTTTTCCTTTCCCTGTCCCTCTTTCTTTATCTTCATCCCCTCCTCTCATCTTCCACAACCTTCTATCTCCCTGACTCTTTCCCTCTCTCTCTGTGTTTCTGTGGAGTGAAGCAGACTACCCCACTGCCTCAGACAGCAACTCAGTCATCCAGCAGACAGTGAGCTCCAGGCTGGATCCATATGCAGGCGTTTCCTCCTGCCTCTCCCCCTGGACTCAACTGGGCCGCAGCAGCAACCAGGAAGGACAAGGGGCCTGTGCAACTGCAGCAACCTTTCGCTAGTGGCTCGCAGAAGCCTCATCATATTGATGAGCAGATGGGCGTTGGAATGGATGGATCCCTAAAGGTTTGGGACTGACGGTGGATTTATTTTTGCTCGTGGCTCACGTGTACAGTTTTAACAGTGGTTCGGATGTACAGTTTTGACAGTATGCTTTCGATCTGTCTATCCACTAACTGAAAAAAACACAGCAGTAGTAGTACAAGTAGTAGTTCCTGAAGGCCTTGAATTGATGTTTTGAAAGGAAGGGGATCAGCCAGCTGTCAGATTGTTATTTTTTGACGTCATTTCACATTTTTTTTTCATGGAGTAATATCTGAAATACCTATGAATAACACCCTATCTTTTATAAAGACAAACACATTGTTTTCTAGCTATTCTCTGTCTGTTAAGAAGAGATTACACAAGAGATTACACACTTTGGACACTTTCTGTTATTTTTGTTTTATTTCGAAGTCCTGTTTGGTCCACTAAAACCCTTCTATATATCTGTGATTTAAAAATGACAACAAACGACCCTGGTCACTCTTCTTAAAGGCATTTATCTGGCCGGCTAGTTACACCAGTAAAAATTATGACCCATTATTCAAATCATAGTAATGCAATGGTTGATCATTTTGTTGTAAATATTCTAACTGGATTATTTGACAGCATTTCATTGAATTTTTCCCCTCTCTGTCTATCTCTCTCCACTCTGTAAGGGTCGATTTTCTTTGCTAGGGGAAAAATGAACACGTTTCCATTAAGATCCTACCTGTGGTTTGACTTCAGCATTCTGAACTGTGCTAGAAATGTCAGTCTGGGTGAGTGAACAGGTTTGGAATTAGAGATGGAAGTTCCAACGACTACTGCAACACACCCTAGCCACCCTGTCTCCGTCCCTGTTTGACCGTGTTTACAATAGAAACATATCTCATATCTGCGACCTATACTGCCATTACTTGCTTGTTTGAGAGAGGTGACACTATCACACACAGAGCAGGCTAAAATTCAGTGTTCACAAATACAATGGTGTTTGTTCAGTACTTCTTAAAAGAGAGATAGACTAATACAAGTTGATCTTATTTCCTTCAGTGAAGCGTAGCTACCCTTTTTTAAAATATTTCTTTCCTCATAGCAGTGAGATGAATACTCTTTGAATCCTTGTATTATATTGTACTCCTCATCTTGTACTACAAAAAAAAGCCTTTGATGTGAAAAATATGTATTTTAACTACAAAATGAGTACTAAGAAAAAGACAAAAAAATTACTTGTAGGAGTATTATCGGATTTAAGATGTTAAAATCTATCAATATATGTATATTACTGAGCAAGCAGCCTTGAGGTGTTGTAAAGATAATCCTCTTTATTTTGTACTTTTCTGGGCAAACTATAGTTTTGTCACTGTTTATACGTGTGTATGTGTATGTGTATATGTGTGTACGTGTTTGTTGGTTTCCTTTTGTTTTTTGTCTCACACATTCTCTAATTCTGCTCTGCAGCAGAGACACAGGATAGTTCCTATGGGCACAGGACTTAGATATGAATGTAAGGCATTTGTCTTTGTTAAAGGGCCGCAATTCTTCAGCACTTTTCTGTAGTTTTGTTCTCTCTTTCTCTCTCTCTCTCCCATCAATATGAATATGACTATTTAAATATGTTCGCAGGGGTTGTGCATTGATCAAAATGTCTTATTTAGGTCAATGTGAAGTGGTAGATTTTCATCTACAGTACAAATGTTTACACTCTGGCTTTTCTGTTGTTAGTGATATTTAGGAGATTGCCCGCACAAGCGCCACTTACTTGCATTGTTTATGTCAATTTTGTTTTCTGTCTCCATTTTGGTTGATTGCTGGTTCCTGTCACACAAAATGATAGTAGTATATAAGTTGCGAAGCCCCTTGCCTAAAAATGTACCGAAAAAAAATGATGTAAAAAATGTTGCAATCCATACACATTTGTTTAGAGTCCAGCAGTGTGGATTCTCCAGACATCTGTTAAGGTACAGTTACAGTGGTTCTGGTGTTTATACACCAGAGTGCATCCTCTGAATTCATAAGCTGGTGCCCTAGATCTGACCTTGATTTAGATTTTGAATCTGAATTTTGAATGTTGGAATTGTAAGGTGAGGGGCCCTTTTGCTGATAACATTAGAACAGTTTTAATGTGCTCTTTAGATATTTGTCATCATTTGCATACAGGAGCAGTTGCCATGTCCTGATAATGATTCAAATGTAGGCCTTTGTCACACAGCGGAGTCAAACAAGAAGCTTTGACTTTTAGCCTACCACTTCATGTCTTGTTTTCTCTCAACAGAGTTATTTTACCTTGGCCTAATTCCTCTCTGGAACTAGTGAATTATCTATGGATATGTAAAAGATAATGAGCAAAAAAAATTCCACATAAAATTTTCATTGTCATAGTTATCACAGTGTAGATGGATGTAAAAGTAGGTTCTCATTGTGGCATTTTTACCTCATATGGTCTCCGTTTTAACAACATGCAGTCATGATGGAAACGGGCCAAGAACAAAATGCTCTTTAACATTCATATCCTAACCATGTGCACCGTGTGTGCTTGTGGAACCACACACTACATATTCATGAGTGTGAACAGCAAACTCCCATGTGGCAGTGAGAGCACTGTGGTCTCTGTCCCAATACTGGGTAGCTCTGTCTGCACCACCAAACTAAGGGCACATCGACATCATTCAGCCCAGCCCAAAGCCAGTACTGTAAAATCTTTTATTCGAGCATCGAGCGAGTGAGCTCCTGCTCCAGAAGCGCTTTGCACAGGCATGATACCTCAAGTGAACCTGCCCCCCTCCTCCTCCCTAGAATGTTTTGGTTTCTGAGTAGGAAAGTGGTATTGACTTGTACCCCCCTCTCCCCTGTGTTGGTTGTCAGTGGCTTTAAGTGGTTAGTGCTTCGCTGTTCTATCATTTCTCTCCCTTCCTTGAGGAAGCACCTAGACCTGTTTTTGTCCTGGACGGTTTGCCTTCGGTAGGGTATAGGAATTGAGTGCTTTTTTTAACCTGTGAACATTGTTATTTCTTTATTCATTCAGATGAGTCAAAAGAGCTTCAACTAAGATCTAAAGATTTGGAGGCCCTGAAACAGGATCTAAGGGCCTCTTGTAGTGACGCTAGGGAGTGGTCCACTTATCCTGCGATGGCCCTGCCAACAAATGACCCTTCTGTTGCGCCCCTGATATAGATTGGGCTGTGCAGTCAACCTCTTTTGGGGTAATGCCTATTCTGACCGTTTAAAAAAAAATCTGTGTACATTGTCTCTTTGCTTTGAGCTTCAGCAATAAAAGTAAAACAAAAAATAAAACAATAATAAAAAAGTTCAAAGCAGCTAACTGCTGAAACATGTTGTTATGTAAAAGTTTATGTACAATTGTCATATCAAATGTATTTGAGAATTACATTAAAATTTTTAACTACCATTTTGCCCTTGTCTTTTTTTTCCCCTCCTAAATTAAGTTTCCTCCTCCTGCCATAGTTGCTCACGCAAGTACACTGTAATGTTGACACCACCAGATGGCACTGTTGGGTTAAAAGCAGATGTGTGTCAGGAAAGAAATGTACTGCCAGATGACATGAGCTGTGAAGATTGTCCAGAATTCATTTGAAGCAGAGTTCAAACAGTGCATGTTTTCCAGAATTCCCTTGATGTAATTTTCATAAAACATACAATTTGGCAACAGTAGGAAAGAAAGGCGCTTGTCTGATGAACATGTCTTTGAGTTCCTTCCAAAACTTCCAAAACCTGTCACCAGGCCTAAAATGCCTATGCTTTAAAATGGTTGCAAAAATTAATGTCTTTAGTTTACAACTTGACAACTATCTCAGCACATGTTGCATTATTTGTTCTGCTGGTTCCATCACCAGATAAGAATTGGTATCAGAATGTTTGATGTGTAATGTGGGAAAAATACAGGGAAATTTTGCTAAAATGGTTAGCATAGCTCACCAATTAAACTCAAGATGCCTGCTTGTTGTATTTTACTTTGCTCCCTAAGACACGTAATCCCATATTTTCATACTGCTTACTTTTGCCACAGCAATTAGTCCCTGAGCCCTTGAGGAACCAGAGCCCTTGTCCAGCTCGTCTGTTGTCACATTGTTTCTAATCGCCCTTTTGCATGTCTGTCCAATGTGCTAAACTGTCTCCTGATTGGAAAGGTTTTGAATTGTACAAGGGAAATATACAGACTCCAAAGTTTCTCTTCTTTCAATCCATAATAATCCCTTTTTTCTCAGCGTATTTACACCATTGACTTTGTTTATTTCCATTTGAAAGTGAAATGTGATGAGTGGAAAACATGATTGTTTGCGATGGCAGGATGAAGGGTTTTCTGTTAGGCAAGACTTGTCATGTGAAAAATGACCTTTTCATCAATTGACATGAGGAGTTTGAAAAGTACCAGGACTACACACACACAAACAATGGTTGTCAATATAATGGCGAATCACACTTTATGTTGAAAAGGTGGTTTTATACTACAGATTCTTGAACAATGGTCCTCCTCTACCCCATAGCTGTAATCATTGTATTCTGACTTTGTATGATAGGTTGCTTGCACCATTTTACATTTATGCTGATGCTTTTATCCAAAGCGACTCATATTTTTTAATTATGTCTGGGCCAGTCTCCCCTAGAGCAACTTAGGGTGTAAGTGGCTTGCTGAGGGGCACAACGATTCAAACCCGTAATATCGAGGCTACTAGCATGCTCGCCAGTTTCCTTAACCGTTATACTACCACTGCTCCATTTTAATAAACTGCTATATGTTCAGATAGAACACTTTCACTCCATAAACAGTAACTGTCTTCTGTCAGTAAACTAGTTCTTTACCTGGAAAACTTTCACTGCAAACCGTTCAGTAGCCAGGTCTAGCGAAGATTCCATGTTACTGACGAACATATTTGTTGACATCTAAAGCTGTTAAAATAGTACAAGCGTAACACCTGTGAATTGAAAACAAATATATTTATTTGCCATGCCATATGACAGTCCAATGTGCATCTTAGAACAATGAACAGCCTTGAGGATGGTACAAAGAACTAGGTGGGGAAAAAAAGATTTTGGGCAGCCACTGTTCAACAGGGTTCAACTGGTTTCCCAGAATTTCACAGAAAAGCATGACATCCAAATTGGCAAGGTGTTAGTAAGAAATGCAAGATGTGGTTTGCTTAACACTCATCTCCTGATCTCCTTAAATTGTTTTCTGTAAATTCTCACATGGCACTATTATTACTTACATGTAATAGGCTACTAGGAGCAGATCAGTGGCATTTAGTGTCTCTCTTGCTTGAACAACAAACTAAGATGGTGTCAAACCCAAGTCTCTATGACTGAATTCAGTGACAGTCAATATTGCCAACAGGTTCTGCAAATATCTTTCAGAAGCAGGAGAGGCTGAGTAGTCTATTGCATCACATCTATGCGTACCACATCTCATGTTTCCTTCAAACTCAGGTTTGGCCTCTTCCTTCATGCATATGAAAACACTTATTCATTCATGCCTTCATGTTTAAACATCCAGGCCCTGGGAGAGCACAGCAACCCTGTCTGATGGGTGGGACCCAACTGGCTGCTGAAGCCTGAACGCAGATGCTGGAGGTGGACAGCTCCTAACGGACGAATGGACAGACAGGCAGACGTGGTGATTGTGTTTATGGGGGGTTGGGGGATGGATGAAGAGTCTCCTGACAGCACCTTTTTAAAATGCAGAGGAAAAGTGTTATGTGGTGGTGTGCCTCTCCCTCAGGCCTAGAGGTGATGGAGGCACTTGTCAATGGCTGAATGTGTTTGGACAAAAATAGCTTCATGAATGTGTGTGCGCGTATGTATGAGAGAGTGTGATGTTTTTGTTGTGTTGTGTGTGAATGTGAGGGAGTGACATTGGAGATTCTGTTATGCATGAGTTTTTGAGGGTTTTTTTTTGTGTGTGTGTGTGTGTGTGTGTGTGTGTGAAGAGAGAGGGAATTGGTGTGGGTTGGATTGGAAACCACTGGACTTATCTCATGATATTTTATACCACCCTCAAATATTTATGTCTTTTGATAGCTATGCCCCAAACAAAATACACAGTGGTTCACAGGGCTAAGAAAGATAACACAGAACTGAACGCCTGAGCAGGGTGGATCTAGCCCTGGCCAAGGCTTTGGTTTTGTGTGGTGTTATGTAAGCAAATCATGGGAGGAACAAGAATAGAGTCCCACACGTCTCTGTAATGATGGCCATATTTATCTCTTCCATAATTTGGTTTACCTTGTAACCATGGCCACATGGAGCAACGCTAGCTGTTGCTCAGACCAGATCCCACTCTTGTTTCCAAGAGAGTCATTTTTCCAGGTTTTTACTCTCAGGAAGGAAAGTAAGCCATGTATCAGTTTTGTAAGACGCTTCATGTCTAGTGCTGACCATAAATGTCTGCACTCACTGCTATTTTTAAGCGCTGAGGCACTTAAAGATGGACTTTGGAGGACTTTATGTGACATGGCATGACATATGCTTTTGAAGGGACGGAACTTGTTCCTCAGGATATATTTTTCACCATGGCACTGCTTTCTCATCTGTATGATGGTTGGCTGTGATTTAGATTTCTTACCCTATTGACTTCATTACTTTGTACGTTTCTGAGTTTGATGGCCTGCAGTGTGGTTAAATTTTTTTGTGCTTGTTCACAGTGTAATTGTTTCTATTAATCGACCTTATGTGGAATTCCTTCTTCCAGTGAATATCCTGTCCTTTCACTTCTGCGGAGGCACAAACTATTCACATTAGCGAGAAAGAGGTGGGGTCTTTCAACTCTGAGGTTTCCATGGAAGCAACACTGCAAAGTGCATGTCAAATATTGATTTATGTCATATTGTCTGTTTACACCATGTTTAACTCTTTGTTTTGGCTATCAGTAGATGCAATTGTTTAACCCACAATGGTCCAGTCATGAAAAAAATGTTTTTGACAAAGGCCACGAGATGCATATCATGGTTTAGCATGCTTAGCATGCTTTTATTCAAACCCATCCACAGTAACGTATCACCTGCTGCATAAATACTTGTAAAAGTGGATCATGCAGCTCTCATGCATATAGAGATTTGTTTGTTGATATTTCTAAATTAGAGCCCAATCTTTGAAGTAGAAATGACTTTTTAATAAATTCATTTATTTTCCTCAAGCTCCACATTCATGTGGTAGAACAGTTTTTCTTGGACATAGTTGTTTTTTTCCAGTTGAACTGTTATGAAGCTAATGCCCTAATTTTATCAATGAAGTGATAGCCTAAGATGTTAAACAGAGGCAAAGGTGAAAGTTCATTTCCATTTCCATGTCCTACAGACTAGACGCTGGCTGCCTGACTCAGTCATCCTGGCCCAGGGCTGTTTATACCTCATGAGACGCTTCAGTGCAGAGGAAGGAGCCCAAACATGAGAGCGTCGCCATGATTGATCTTGTTTGTGTTTCTGTGAAAACATGATACATGTATGTCTCACATAGATTTGCATTTGTGGCTTTCTTTGATCTTTCCCACTGTGATTGTGAGCGGAACCCTCTGAAGTCAGTCACGCAAGCTGCAAGGCTCATGGCAAATGTCAAACAACACATTTGCTTCTTGGGGTGAATACAGCAGGCAATTGAATGCTAGTTTAGGGCCAACATCAGTAAGTGATGGTGCTTGTTTGATGTTGGTTTGTGTTGTCAATGTGCAATGTTGCACTAGTGAGCAATATTTCAGTTATGAATCTCAAAGTGGTTTGAGGGATTTTCATGTAAATTTATAAAGAAATCAATAGTTTTGGATTTGATTAAATTTTATCTGAACAAAATGAGGGATTGCTTCAATGAAGTTCTTTTGAAAGACCTATGCTTATAACGAGCATGGAACATATAAAAAGTTTTCCTGACATTCGTCAGAATTTTCAAAGGAAACTTCGGAGTCATTCCACAGGAAATGAGCCACACCACCATCAGTTCCACAGGTGAAAATAAATGCGAGAGCAGTCCTACACCACACTAAAGCATGCAGACACATCGGACAAATTACAGGAAAGGCCTTGGCTGTGTTCTTTTGGGGAATTAGGGGAGACTAACCAGGCCCCTGAAAAATCAGAGAAGAGGAGCGCTGCTGACTCCTGCAACTGCAGCTGGAGCCTTTAACCACCAAGCCAAACACCAGCAGACTCCTGTGCTTCACTCCCCTGTATCCACTATTGCTTTTTATCACCTCACGCTTCACTGCTGGTGGCTGGGGGGCAGAGGCAAGGTAAATAGAGCGTTGTGGCCCTCACCATGTTTACGCTCCGCACCACTGACAGCAGGCCAAACAGAGGGAAGACCTTGTGCACCTCAAAGCAGTATACCACAGCGCCAGGAGGAAATGCACAGCAGTGCCTGGTGTTGTTTGGCCGTTGCAGGGCAGTGATGCAATGACAGCAATGGCTAAATATTGAAAAGAGGTATTATGGGATAAAGGCCCTGTGTACATTATTTTGGTGACTCAAAAATGAATGCTTGTCAGTTGAGCTGTAAACAAAAGGCACCACTATCTGAGTGACTGGTTGGTAATTCTGTTAATTTGTTGTTTTTATGTAGACTAGTTCACATATCCAGTGAAGGTTTAACAACTGTGGACAGCAATACATCTTATACAATACATTTCATCATAGAAATTGGACTTGACCCTTTTGCACGGTTTCGGTGCATTCTAGTAAGAACATTTTTGACTGTTTACCCACTCTATGTTATGATCCTCCTAACCACAAATTGTTTCCCTTTAGGACTGTGGTTGGCTAGATATATAGTTTCTTTGACAGGTAACTGAATGTTCAATCCTGCGGAGGATAGAGAGGGAAAAGTCCTTTCACCGCAGAATCTCATTTGAATCACAGATAATTAAGTTAAAGAGGTAAAAAGACCATGTATTCTCTCCACCAGTGCACCGAACCAGCTGAGTATAGTCATTTATCTGGTTATTCAGAAGTTTCTCAACAAATTAAATCCAGATATTTGACACACAAAAAATAGCAGAGCAAAAGCACTGAAAATACGTATCGTCTTCTATTTCTTTCTATAAATCAAGTAACTTCTTTTCTGGACCGAGCGTGAAGGTAATCTGAGATGTTGGACCACTGTGGTTTGAAGCTTTTTAATTTTGTCCCGCTGCGTGGTGCACTTTCATACAAGTCACACAAGCCATCCAAGCTTTGCTGGCAGTACCTGTCTGAGCTTTCCTTTAACGCTGATGGAAAAACCTTTGTGCTACATGATGCAGAAAGTCTGGAGTTTGGGAATGCATTTTAACTAGCCATTGCTTAACAATACATCACATTCTCACCTGTTAATTCCACATTTAAACTTGCAAATGTTAGTTCTTTCCCGCTTAAAAAGAGTAGTTCTTTCCCTGGTGAAACGGGCTGACATACATACTTAATAGAGCCTGAAAATCATTTGAAAACCAAGATGCCACATGGGTCATTTTGTGTTTTTAAGTCACTCTATTGTGTGAAAGAAAGCTTTGTTGTGGTTAGGGAGATGTAACGAATTTGGACAATGCTGAGACAGGACACGCAGAAAGCCCTCCAAGAATTTGCATCGTGCCACAGATTACTTTTTGTTGGTATGAGAATAAAAATTAGGTCACTTTTGGTTCCGCTTGATTAGATGTGGCACAGAATTCAGCAACTGCAAAGCTACCGCCACAAGGTTAGCATTTGTATGAACAGTGAATGAACAGCGGTCAGTGAAAGGGCTTTTGCTGATGGGTGCCACCATATTTATACAGTGAATACCTGTAAAAATCTGTTTGGATTGGTTCCGCCTGACTGTTGGGCTCATACATCTCACCTGCTTCCTTTCCAAGCCCATTCAACTCTCAGGGGGCTTCTGTCACCTCTTTGCAGCGCAACAGGTGTCAGCTTGCCCTGACGGCACATTTCTTTAATAATGAGGTGGAAGGGAGGATAACAACCAGAATTGTTATGTAAATATTATTCCAACTTTCACAACTATTGCCTCATTCATTGTTTCTGATATGTTTCTGTATAGCTTAGGATATCTCCCAAGACATTACGACCTTATATAACAATTACAAATCACCCATTTCTAGAAACTGTCTCTGCTTTAGCGTTTAATCATTTTCATCCAAACATCTGGTGTTCTGTATGCATCTAGTGTTTCCTAACTCTTCTGCTGCTCTGTTCAATGAAAGAGTTTATTAGCGTTATGCTGTTAACATTCTATTTGCACTCTATCAACATGTTTGTGTAATTATCAGAAATGATGTGAATTTTTGGCAGGTGATTCAAACCGTGATCCTCATATGAGCCTCATGAGCGAAATTCACGTAGGAAAAAAAGACACAGTGTGGCTTTTTAAGCCGATAAAGTTTATTAAACAGTCATGGTAGTATGTATATAATATATAATACACATTTTGACCCATTTGGCACCAGGTTATTTAATAAATAAATGTTCCTCTTTGTCAGTGATGCAATCTAAATAAATAAACATAATTTATAACTTTAATAAATACAGAAAAAAAACTTTAACAGATGCATTGCATCAACTTTTCTGAAGTCAGTCGACAGGGTCAAACTATGCCAGAATACCGGGTTGAAAGCCACATTAGACTTGAAGGGGACAAATGAGTCTGGAAGCATTCAAAGTATAATGGAGAGGAAATCAGATAGTTCAGTGAGATATCAGACATCTGATGAGCCAACAGATATCATCCAGCAGTAAGGAGATTGAGAGTGGGACACAGAGAAGACTTGCAGATGTTTTCCTCTTTGTATTTGGTAGCATACTTTATAATAATGAAATATATATTGAAGTGGGAGAATTTGGACAGACTTTTAAACAGGTACTTTCACTGACAGGTAATGCTATAAGAGGACTGAGTCTTTGTGGAATGGCAACTTAAGACTAGAGTTGGTATGCTGAGGTGTTAGCTGTAAATTAGAAGTTACATCAAGCAAGGAAATGATGGCCCATCATGGATTGGATGTGATGAAATCACAGTGTTCAGTGAAAATGAAAACAATATTAATTGGTCCAAGTTCATTAATTGATTTAGTTGTCATCACAATGAGCAGTCATTTGTTTATGCTATCATGATTCCATTCCACAATCTACATGCTGAAATCATTATAAAACAAGCATGAGCTTCCACCTCACTGCATGTGTTTACTCCAAATGGACTGAAGATACTAAAGCCAAATGTCTCAATGCAGCCTTTATTCCAAAGAGAATCCTTCAGTGTTTTAAGCACAAGAGTATTACACTCTTGGTTGAGCTTGTTGTCTCTGGGCTTATGTCCAGCTTTCCTCTTTAATTATCTCCCTGCTCTAATTATTTGATTGGACTTAAGAGGTCTTTCATCTGGTCTCTAGTTGTAACTTTTCCTCCCTCAGCAAGTCTGGCTTCCAGAGGAGATGTGAATGAGAAGATTTGGATGGGTCACCGTCAAGCTGCGGAAGATTGTATAATATTGAGTATTAGCATCGCTGAGAATGATTTAGTATGCTTAAATGCTTCCTTCCCATTCATAAATGCTTGTTGGTGTTCATGCTCTTGAGATATTTCTGATATTCCATGCAATTTGCCGATTCTTCCCCCCCCCCCAGATAATTACATGCTTTACTTGCCATCATCTATCTTGGTAGGAGCCTGATTGTTATGTTTGTATACAGTGTTTTACAAGATCTCTCCACTGGATTAAGCAAGGTAATATAAAACTTCTAAATGTGATTGCAACAAAGTAGGCACAAGCCACAAGGCTGTTTAAACTAAAGATTGGGTAACTATTAATAGATGTCTGCATTGTGGCTCTTCCATTCTCCTGAAGCATACACAGGGTTTTGGCCCAGTCAATTATAAAGGAGATAAGTGGATTAGTTTGGACTATTATGGGATTTGCACAAATGGAATGGATTTGTTGAGGCTAAATCAGGAGAAATCT
Source organism: Tenualosa ilisha (assembly GCA_015244755.2). Lineage (NCBI taxonomy): Eukaryota > Metazoa > Chordata > Actinopteri > Clupeiformes > Clupeidae > Tenualosa > Tenualosa ilisha. The sequence continues at coordinate 1,665,953 of PYXC01000407.1, forward strand.
GAGGTACATCTTGGTCACATCTACGGAGGAGTATATGCCAGCCATATATAAATCAAACCATATAGCCTGCCATTAAACATATTTTCACCAGTTTATCTAGTTTATCTTGTTTTTAGCCCTTTTTAGTAGATTCACCAATTCAGATCTTCAGATATTTGAAGGTGGTGTTTGAAGAATGATTTATCGCAACATCAGTGTCATGACACCGCAAATGGAAGAAATACAAGAAATCTACCAAGTCAGGATGAAAGCCCTTCTTGCCAATCCGATCGAATGTCGGCTTTTCAACCCATGTCTGTGGCGGTTAAAGGATTAAATGATCTGGCACAGTTTGTGGGCAGATGAATCTGATGCAAATGACCTATACCAGATTCTGAATGTCAGCAGCATTTGGGCCAAGATGCACAAAAGCTGCTCAGATGCAATGATGACTCAAAGTGGAAGGCCAAAGGGCACTGAATTGTTTGTGTTCCACCAGACAGGCTTAGAATGCAAAGCAAAGCTTTCTAGGATAATCAGGTTTGGCAATGCTCTCGGGGACACACTGATTCATCTCCAAAATATCCCTTGCATTCAATATGAACCTTATTTAACATTTGAATTAAGGGGGTCAGTGGCCATAAATGTCATCAAACTAATTGCTTTGCGAAGAGTTTGGTCAAGATGATGGGGCGTGTAGCATTTTTGTCCTCCAACGAACCTACAGCAGCAACAGATATATATACCATGTTTGTTTCCATGAAGAAGTTTACAATGATGTTTACGTCAACAAAAACAGAAAAATGAGGTAGATTTAAATAGCTGTCAGAAGGCTGGAGAGTACACAATGTCGTTTTTGCAGTGTAATATCAGGGAATGTCTCTAATGTGGGTACGTTCATGTTTGGTTCAGCTTTCATCTTTCCCCAAGGGTTCTTAGCTCCATGCTGTTGCTCCACTGGTGACACCCTTGAAACTGCCAAACTGCCACATCTTACTTGGACAGCCCCGGTTTAGTCTACGCCTCCACTCAAGCATAGAATGCATTAGCCAGTCAATTCGGTCTCGAAAAAGCACTCTGCGGTATTACTATCTCATTTAAATGTGTGATTAGGCTTTCAAGGGTAAGAGTCTGCAGTTTAGTATTACTGTGTCTGAATGACTTGTGTGCCATAGAATGAGGAATTCATCAAGACAACACTAATGAGGCCGTAGGGTCCACCCTATCCACTGGGACTCGGCCTAGATGTAACCAGTGGAGCAACAATCAATAAATGCCTTTAAGAGCTCATTTGGATAAGTTATTTGTACAGTGTATTGGCTCAACAGTTTCAGGGAAAACATATTTCAACAAAGGCAAAGAAAAACACACATGTTGGGCTTTGTTTGTCTTTAGAAGACCAGGACAGTTGATGGTTTCAAATGGACTGTACAGTGTTCTCTTCTGATGCTTCCTCCTTGCTGCTTTCTCTGTCCGTCCCCTGGTGATTCCGAGGGAGCGATACAGTATTGGGGGTTTGAGCTGTGGCCTCGCGGGAGGTGTAAGTTTACACGCAGCCACACTTACTGGCTGACCACTCCTTTATGGTCTGGTATTTGTTGTGGTTGTCCAGGAACGCAAAGTCATCCTCGTAGGAGGTGGGCCGGCAGCAGGGGTTGTGGCGGACCTTCTCCCGTCGGCCGCGCAGTCGCTCCTTCATGGAGGCGAGCGTGATGTCGTAGTTGCGGCGGCTGGCAGAACACTTGCCGCTGCAGTACCTGAATAGGACGATCTCGTCGCTCTCGTAGCCCAGCTCGAGCTGGCTCACAGTCACCTCCTGGTCCTGCAGCGAGCAGCGAGTCCCCTTCCGGGCGCGCTTAGTCCTTTTGCTCTCGCTGGCGTCTCGCCGGGCCTTTCGTTCCACCAGGGCCCCGATAACTTGCTTGAGTTCTCCCTCTGTGAAGCTCTGGAAAATGTCCATGACTGCAAAGAAAAAAAAAAGGGAATGGGAACAATCGCTTAGAATAAAAGGACGAAAGGCAAGAGAGGAAATGCCGTTACATGCATGAGGTATTTGATCGCTTCCCAGAACTTTCCAGGACTCGCCGGAACATTTTTTTATGATGTCTACTTGAACTAAGAAAACAAATACCTACATATAATGCTCTATATATACAATGTAGTTTTTACATCCCTGTGTTTTCACATGTCAAAAATTGACCCAAAATGGCACTCTCTTAGTCTTTCTGCTTGTTCCTTGTTACTTAGAAACCTCGACTTGACCGGAGCTTGGCAGGGCTTTTAAAGAACTTAATATGAAAGACTGCACTCATTCAGCCCTCAGAAGATCACCCCATTTCCGCACTGTGGTATGACAAGATTACGTGCTTAGAGGAGTCCGGGGTCACAAGTCTGAAGCCAGGAAAGCTCTCATGATTGGAAGAATTGCTCTGCCCTGGCCACCGAGTGGAATCGAGAGTCTCAAGACTGTGTTAATAGGAATTCAAATAACCGTCAAGTTGAGAGACTTAGAGGGCAGTGAAGGCGACCATTTAAGGAGTATTTCTGGACTACTGAAAGGACCGTGCTGTTACAGTGGAGACTAGAGCAGCACAGAAGGAATTTTCTGGAAAATAAATGTGGATACACAATGATATAATTCCATGAAAACTACAATATTCCAATGATTTATGTTTCATCTCTTAGGACAGATGGCCCACAAAACAACTGTGCAGAAAATTCTAACCCCAGCCTGTGGTGAGCAAGACCCACTTAGTAAAGCTCTAACCTCCAATCTACTCATTACCCTAAGACACTTTCTTGGCAGTTGGATTGTTGTTAGCAGTTTCTGTGTTTTTGCTCATGTACTTTAAGAGCACACATGCCAAACACAGATTTGTGTGTGTGTATGTGTGTGTGCATGCATGTGAGAAGGTGAGTGTGGAGCACACATGAATGTCTCTGAATGGATCTGAAATGTGTGCTGTGTAACTCACGTACAATAAAGAGGAAAACTGTGTCCAAGTGCCCAGGTGTTTCTCTTCAGCAGAGCAGAGCATAGAAATGAATACCATATTCTGTGTTTATTTTATTGTACCTCTGGCTGCATTCATGTCTCTCTCTATTTGGATTGCCACAGGTTAACCACGGCATACTGTTTGATGAATGTGTTGTGTTCCACACCGATAGTCAGACTTGGCGAGTTTATACTGGTCATGGCTTTGAGACAATACAGTGTAAATGTTTACACCCTGGAATGAAAACAGCATTCTTTGCATCTGACCTCAACCTGATTAATTAGCACTCAACCTAATCATGTTCTATATAACACCAGCCATACTATAAAAAAAAAACATATTATACAAATGATTTAACACCTTTTCAAGGGTAATTTTTGACCATTATGAGGTAACTGAATTATCCACTTACTTGGGTTCTTTATTAATGACATTACTTTTGATTAACTGCAGTGTCATAGATTTGTATTCATAACATTACCGGTACTACACCTGCACAACACATGATTTCATTTCTTAATGTGATTTAGTTTTAATCTATTCCGGGACACCCTGTAATTTCAGTGCTTTTCTTAAAAAGGTATCCAAAACCAGCACAAGTACCATATAGTTAATATTGTTTAGACTCAAAGATGTGTTTGCTATCATTGGTAATCCTTGTCGGACAGCTGGTATTGTGTTAAGTCTTATAATGTTCTATTAAGAACTGAAGCTGCATGAACAAGTTCACATTTTGTCCACACATGAAACAATTGTATGCATGCCATTGTGATATTTTAGCAACTCTAGTCTCTCTCTGAAGCTAGTTGTTTTAGAGTTGGAGCCTTGGTCATGCATCATTAGAGCGTCTTTGGCTAGGCATGTGAAAGCAGGAGACTTGGGCTTTGGGACAGGATGAGATGTGGTTTCTACATCACTGTATCTTGGTGGCGTTTGTACAGGGATGCATTTGCACTCAACAGGGTGCAGAGATATTTCCTAGAAAGCCAGTGCAATTAGCCCCACACTGGTACAGCTATGCATGCAAAATACACTGGGAGTTCACTTGATGTATGTGCCTGGACTGGGGAGATTTTTGGGACAACCCTGTGAGTTTCAATGAAGAGACAAAGAATGTGCAAACAATCTGTTTCTCCTTACACTCTGAAAGCACCGTGTTGGCTCCTTCTGTGGACCTGCGCTTGCGCCTATGCTCGATGTCCAAGGACAGGGAGGCGTTGGAGGCGGTGGTCGAGGTGGACCTTGACGAAGAGTGCCTGGAGAGGAGGTGGCTGGTCCTAGCTGGAGTCATTCTAGTGCGGAGGACGGACAGTGCTGCACCGCAGAGTGTTAAGGCAATGGCGGCACACTTCCATAACTTCATCTTAGAATGTGTAAGATCATTGACACTCTACAAAACAAACAAAATAACACAGAGGACAGGTTACAAGGCCATCTCTAACACCGGCACAGTGTGAAAACTACAACAACAAACAGCATGTTTTTTTTTTTACTATTGTTGGTAGACAAATTGTTGCGAAACATTTCGCTTTCTGCTGGGTCTGATTCAAATTCCATCCACAGATGTTATCACAAGTGTTTTTGTCATTGTCAAATATTTTGTTCCTCTGCTCAAGAAAACCCAGGACGAGTCTTTGAACTCTCACAGGTGTGGACTATGCTACATGGGCAAGGTGTAGCTCATTGAAATTGGCTGTGGAAAGACGAGGTATTTCAGTTTCAGCCCTTGATGCATGCAGTCCCTAGGCACATTTTTTTTTTTTATTGTTTTCACATTTCAATATATCATGAATGACCGGAGGATTCTAGGCAGCAAAGGGACTGCGTTCAATGTGCTGTTTTGATCATGGGTTATACTGCTGGCCCCCTCTCAGTACACATGAAAAGTCTATTAGTGGGAGACTTCACAGTGATCTCTGCTTCCATTTCAAGATTTATCTCATCCATACCCTCTCTCAGACATGACAGGAGCTTGTCAGATATGTTTATCTTTTTCTGTGGAGAAAAATTTGGATTCAAGACTTTTTTCCACACTGATCTGTCCTTTTTAAGTTTCCCTTAGTTCCTCAGAAAGAAAACATCTGGGTATCAGAGGGGATTACTGTTGATAATACAACGGCATGTTTTAAGTTTGTTAAACGATTAGAATGGTGTTGTGTCTTGACCATGCCTTCCCACAGATTTATATGAACTTCTGTTAGAGAACATCGCTCTTATGAGGTGTAATTACGATACTTTCTGCAACATTCAATTGATATTGCTTTTCACATTTATAGGAGAAACATTTGTTGGAAGGACATTTTCACTTTAAAATAGCAATCTGTGACTTTAATAAGACCCTTGTTGAACCACATATCTTGCATTGCCAGTGTGGTCACACACCATGACCAGCAGTGTGCATGTTAAACGGTTCAATTTCTATTTAGTCCACCTCAGTCTGAAAGCCATTACAGCTTGTCAGGGACGAGGAAAAAGTAGCAGGGTGCAAATCAGTTCTGCAGACCAGGAAACGGTAAACTGGCAGTGAACATCTCTAGTGCTGTTTCCCTGAGCGCTTTGCCAGACTGTGGCTAGCTCTGCGTCCGCTGGGTCCCACGGTTCAGCTCTGGCGCGTTGAGGCCAATAGGACACAGACGGGAAAGCTCCACAGTATGCAGGAATGTCAGGCCAGAGCGTGACAGCTCTCCTGCCAGCACTCAATCATCTGCCTCTGCGTTCCAGCTTTTAAGAAGCATGACATTAGGACGGCTGTCATGTGCTGCTAGAGATGCTCTGCTTGTTTCTCTTCATGTCTCATTAATAGACACCATTACATGTCAGTGGTTGCTGAGAGTCATGATTATTAAGGTGATATGCTGTATGGTTATGATTATCGTGGGTTGATGTTATTCATAAAAACAAATGGCAGTCATATTTGGAGACCTAGTAATAAAGATATAGTGGGGTACCTTTTCAAAGCTTGACATGTTAAATGTTTCGTGTGTTTTCTGTGAGTTTTTTGTGAATTTCTTGTGAATGCTTGCACTTGTACATCATGATTCTGAATGTCAGCTGCTAAGCTGGCCCTACCACTATTTGTATTTGCTCTACCAGGGGCTATAAGCTATTGTATAGGCTGACTTCTATCATAACCAACCCTGAGGTGACTACTGAACAATTGAACACATGCTAATGGACTAATCAGGTATTCTAGCCACAAGCAATTATGTGTACCTCTATTGTGCTTTTCAAACCACTATCTCACAGAGTGCTGTGTATTTACTCAAGTACTCTAGAACGTCAAACCCGAATGAGCACTATTTTTCTCACAGACCTATATTTATCTGAACTCTGACCTCATATTCTGGAAAGGACTCTTATATGTTCACCCTGTCTTATCAGTCCTGACGACTGGCCCAAGGGAGCCTGAACTTTAATCCCCCCCTGGGAAGAAATTCAAAAGCTAATACATCTTCATAGAAATTCCATTTGAGGTGGCCTATTGTTCAAGGACAGGTCTATTTGAAATATTCATGAGTGAAGGATTATGTAAAATAGTGATCTAGGCACTAAGATTTGCAAAGCTTTTTAACGCTTTGTATGGTAAAGTCACATTTTAGGAGCCAGTGGTCCTTGCATTACCTTTTAAGATACTTGGCTGTTGGATTGTGTCATGGCTCCTACTGTGAGTGTGTGTGTGTGCGTGTGCACGTGTGCTTATGCATATGTGAAAAGGAAAGTGAGGCTACTAGATTCTAGTAATCCTTTGATGACTTTCCAAAAACGTTCAGTGCTATCCTTTAAGTGCAAATAATTAGAAAACCCCAAAAGCGCCAGAAGAAGTTCAAGTTTGGTCTTTGAATTCCTAGAGGAAATGAAACCAAATACCAAACTGATTTCTGTTTACAGGACACAGAGACAAACAAAAGTTCAACAGATTGTTCAGTCAAGAGGGTCCTTAACTCTAGTGGGATGGTCACAATAGTATCCAGGGTCACAGTATGCCAGCAGAATTTTCTCAGGCTTAGGAAACAATGAGACAAAATGATTCATCCTCTGTATATTGTCCTTTTGCAGGTTGAATGGCACATTGAATATAATGAATGTATAACTTAGACTGAACTATGGGGTGGACCTCACCTTAAGCAGGAAACATGATGTACACAACATGATGTGCTACAGCCTTGCATCTGAAGCACAGCATGGGAATCCTGTGAGGCAGGGCATGTTTCTACACAGCAGTGCTCTTGAGACATATTAGTAATTTGAAGATTGCAACTATGAAAAAAAGAAATCCTGTAATGCTGACACAGAGTAGCATGAAGGTACTTTTAAATCCTCTTTTTTGCTAACATACATATTCCAAGTAAGACCGACACTATGCCTATCTATTGTTTGACCTGTATTTTTCTTAGGGAAAGACAAAGACACAAGCAGATACATATGCATTTATATTTCCCAGTCGGTGTTAACTCATTCTTGAAATCATCAAATTGTGACACATTGATCTCCAGCTGAAGAGTGAAGCATTAGTCAGCGCCGAGCTGGAGGTGCGGCTACATGTAAAGCCTGTGCTCCTGCCATCCAGAGTGGGATTAGAGCTAATGCAGCCAGGGTGACTGGCGTCACGTGGGCCGGTTTCAGGTGACTGCAATGTTGAACGCGGAAGGCGTGCTATCATGGAGTTAATCTCAGTCCGTTCTATGCCCTGGGCTCAGGGCCATTCTGGCTTCTTGGATGGGCTCAAAGCCAACCCATACACCCCAGTGGACAGACTCAGCAGCTAAAGGTCATCTGTAATTACAGCACAGTGATCGCCTCAGACAGGCTCCCATGTGGAGCTGCTTTGAAGCAATGTCTTTATGTAATGGACTGGACACATTTGGATTTAGTCAAAGTGATTCAAATATTTCCGCACTGAATTGGGATGAAATGGACTGGAACTTAAGCCGACTAGTCCAGACTGGCCTGGAATAATCAGAATTGATATCACTACCGGCATACAAACGAAAGTGTTATGGTGTTCTTCTGCATGACATTGCAGTTATATTGATGGCAAAGCATAGCATAAAATATTCCTCAGTGCCAGACCTTTGTGACAGGTGCTTTCAATCACACAATATCATGTTGGAACAGAATTTCAAGACTTGCATTTTATGAAAATGTTAAAGATTTTTTCCTGAGCGTAGGAAGTTGACCTCTGACCTAAACAATTGGGTTATTTCACAACTCAGTGGCCTGAAGCAGATGATGTTCCAACTGGGACTCAGCCCTGGCCATTAACTCCAGGGGCCAGAGGCTGGAGGCAGGTGCAGGAATGGCGCAGCTCTTTGTCTCCCAACATGCTCTCTGCTCTTTGGAGAGCCCATGCGAAACTAATGTCTACCATATCATGCCACTAAAAGCAACAAGAAAGAAAAACATTTCACTTCAGAGTCGTATTTCTCAGATTCAGATTTCAAATGGGACCTCTAAGGTTCACAAACTATTGGCAATGCAGAGCTTGATCATCCTTTCCCAAGCTTTTAGATTTGGTGTTGGAGCCAATTTCAAAAGCCTTTGCACTTTGTGTTGCCCAAATCTATTTGACACAGAAGAAGTGACATCATGCAGATGTCCCACAACTGTTGTAACCGCATCGTGTCCTTGTTTATGTTTCACAAGATGGATGGCGTTTAGTCAATGAAGACTAAACCCGGTCCTGTAAATGGCAAGCGATGACTCAGAAGTGACTCACAAAGCAGGTAATTTACATATTCACAAATCCCTGAGGAAATACTTTTCCCTTTGTAAAAATGACTAGATTTTATAGGAAAATACTAATCATTCAGTATGTTTGCAGTTAGTAGAGTCCTGGTTACTTTTGCGATTTTCAATTCTTCAAGCATTTCTTAGAACATACCTCTGTTTAGCCTGTTATTATGGGAATAATAGTAGGATATCAATCACAGAAGGACACAAGCATCCATATTTCTGTAGTAAAATCCTATTTTAAACATATCTGATGATATATATTCTGTATGAAGAATTTATTGTTAATGAATATGTAAGAATGAAGACCATGTTTTAAAGGTCCAGTGATAAGCGTGACACAGGGAATTTCATGCTTCAAATTTTGAACTGTAGTTGCTGAGACATATCCCAGAGTTTATCCCTAACATGTGCTAAACCATTTCCCATTGCCATTCCTCGCCCTTTCCTCTTGGAAAGGATGTCTGTCCGCCTCAGTGGACTGCTTTCTATTCAGATGTATAACCTTGGCCATTGTTGTATGTACCCTTGAAGTCTTTCACCACCACTATTCAATAGTATCACCAATTTGCTATGGATGGACACATGCAAATGGATCCATTTCTTTATTTATTGTCATGCCAGACTCTTAGAACAACATGGGCTGTCATTAACATTACATAAACAGAACTGTGCTGATGGCCTAAAGACAGAGTCTAAACTCACTATGAACATACACTTGCTGATCAAGCAACCACATGGGAGATGTTTACAGCTGTTATAGTCATTGATTTGTTCAACTATTAATAACAATGGCTTTCATTTCATTAACAAATTGTACTCGGTCTCACTTTTCTTGTGATGTTGTGCTGAATCAGATGCTTCCATTCTATGATGACAAAAAGTGATTTGAAATTTGCATCCAGACTGCACTGTCCCATCATCCAAGCGCTTAAAATTTCTAAAAAAATACCTAAACAGTAACGTTCTGGGCAGTTAGCTGGAAAGAGCCCATTATACAACGTATCAGGCTATTACTAGAGCACATTAATATTTAAAGGTTGCAAAGCTTCACATAGCCTATGTCATTGGAAGACATGCATCTTGAAAGGCACATCCTGCTTTGGCATGGTTATGGAGATGATCATGGCACTGTACAGCTATGAAACAGAGCTCCAAGCACTGAATATTTTTCAAAACTGCAACAAAGACTGAATTTAATTGCCTGCATTCATTTCTGACCTGGAAGCATATGCCTTTTTGGAAAGTTCATTCACTCACTCGTTCATTCATTCATTTATTCAGTCAGTCACTGATGTGATTCAGCAATACACATTATGAAAGTGAAAATGAAACTAGTGACATACTATGCAAGCTTTTTAATGTTTCCAAGGTGCCATAGCACTGGCATTTTGACTATCCTATAATAACAATGTCCACCACATGGAGGGAAAAAGCAGAATCCACTCCATCGATGTAAACCGAACTATTGAGGCTGCCTAACAGACCTACTTGCAAATATGCTATGTGCATTTTCTATCTTTTTCAATTTGAAACAGAACTAAATCAGTAAACACATGCACTGCAGTCAGCACAAAACAAAACTTTGCATGTAATTGCTTAACCAGAGACAGAGCCTCCAACAGGGAATCATATCAGTGGATTTAAGCAAGGTTTTCCTAGACAGCTGAGGTATCACACATGTGCAAGACTTGTTGAGTACTTAGGATTATACTTTAATTTCACAAACAACACATTGGCTGACCGAAAAATGGAAATGCGCTAAAAATCAAGTTATGATAAGACAGACTATAAACAGTCTTCACCAGTGTAGTGTCAAATGAACAGTTCCCTCCTGTTACTGACAGTTTTTTCACTACACTAAATTAAATAAACTACTTTGAAACTAAGCGTTATCTAGTGTATGAATTCGATGTTGGAAAAAAAGAATGCTAGGAGAACATCCCATATTTTGATCTATTTATAAATTCTGCATTCTTTTTTAGGGGCCAGGTCGTGTTAAATTTAAGTCAGCCCCCACTGGTGATTAACCATGCCAGCATAAGCTGCAGCTTATGCTGACAAAACAGGATGCGTCCTTACCGTTTGCCCGGCTTATCCAGACTCGTATATGTGTGAACCTCTTCTGGTGACCTTAGGGGAGAGACTACATAGATCAATAATTCCAGGGTGCTGTTTCTCTGGAAGCAGAGGGAGAGAGAGCGCAAAAGAGAGTTGCTGTGCTGAGCTGCTTCGCTGCTCACGAAGACGCCAAGCAATCATCAGAGCTGTCCGGGGGTGCTTAAGTTTGCCCCAAAAATGGCTGGATCCATGGACTCATGTTGTGCAAAAAGTTGGCACAAACCCCCATTTCGCATTTATGTGATTATTTTCCTGGTGAACCTTGACTTGGTATAAGTGAGAAAGCTTCTTTCTTTGAGAAAAAACATGAAGGTTTTTTTTCCCAAAGTACAAATATGAAGTAGCAAAATGATTTCCAGGCCTCCACTGAATTCAGCTCTTAGAATTGTTGTCTTTAGCTAAATGCTTTGTTCAGCATAGATTGCTATGAAGAAGGCCAGAGACTCAGGATGGGCAGATTTTTAGAGGGTTTCTTCTGCAGTGCAACACCAGCATGCAAACCTCTTGCACACCTCTTTGCACTTTCCCAGGATACGATGGCTGACCAAGTCCTTTTCCCTGCATCTGATACTGAACACACTGAGGCGGTGGCCGTGCTCCAGGCAGCTTGAGAAAGCTGTTTACCTCCCCAGATTCCTTCAAGATGATTCAGGGTGAAAAACAAGAATGATTGGGTGACAATGACAATCCAAAGAAAACTGTTCGGTGCGGATGCTTCAAATCAATCACTATAAAGACGCTGATGTCTTCATCGACAAAGAACTAAAACAGTGCATCTCTGTCAGTCTGAAGTGAAAATAGAGTAGATTCTTCACAGACATACCACAAAAAAAAAAAATTCTGGAGATTTTTTTTGTGGAGAACACAGTTGCATGCAGAGACATACCCAAGCTCAGTAACTTCTCAGAGGAGGTGGTGGTAGCAGCACCATAAGTGATTCCCTCACCCTCTGATCCTGTTAGTCCAGCAGATTAGTGGCGTGACAGCTGCTACCTGTTATGCCCGGGACGGGACAGCGTCTCAGATAAAGCCTGTGCGTTAGGTGCCTTGGCCGAGCAGCTAAGCGCTGACTGGATTCCTCCTGTGACAGCGAGCGGAGTGGAGAGGAGTGGAGTGGAGTCGGGTAGAGCGCGGGACTGAAGACTGCTCTGGCACAGCGGGGTGGTTGTGTAGGGATAGAGGGGGCAGCCTGTGAGGGGCGGGGGGAATGGGGGGGTAGAGACGAGGGTGGGTGAGTGGTGGAGGTGGAGGTGGAGGTAGGGTAGGGGCTGCAGTGTAGAGGGAGGATACTCATGAGGCAGTGCAGAGTGTCACCCTCTCTTACCTACCCACCTACCCACCCCCCAACACGCACACACACATACACACACACACACACACACACACACACACACACACACACACTCCTCCCACTTCACCTCTGTCCCTGACACAACACTTTTTCACACTAGCTCCACCTCTCCAGAGAACAGTCTGGTAGGGTACTCCCTCCCTCTGGGCTAAGAGTTGAAGACTGACTCTTGGAGGATGGTGTTTTTGTATGCATGCGTGTGTGTGAATGCGTGTGTGTGTTTGTCTTCTAACTATGATAGATAGAATTACTGAATGATAATTTTGAAGTCACATGTTTATAAGTATTCTATATATATATATATATATATATATATATTATATTATATATATTCTAATCTACTCTAAATATTCTATAGTCAATCTGTGAGCTGCACATGTATGTGGATGTACGTGAGAAAAACAGTTGTTTTGCCCATATGGCACCAGTATGAGCCCAGTTTAGTTGGTGTGTAGTGTTCCATGTGAGTCCTGCTGAATCATATGGGCTAGTGCTATACAGGAGACAGAGTGCTGACATGTCTCTCAAGCGCAGTATATCCAGTATTCTGCTCTGTATATATTTCCCACTGAACAGTTGGGTAAGAGCAGTAATAAGCTCTGGCATATTATTGTAAATCATCAACATGACAATTTATAGTAATTTTTATATCGCCTGCATTTATCAGTAAAGTTGTAAATCATAATGCTGTTTCTCATGAAAACAGAAGTGCTCACATGTTGTGAGATGTAAATCAATTTGGGACATTTTGCATATGAGATTTAGTACAAGCTTAGCTTTGCATTTGCCAGCACAAGGTCAAAGAAAAGGTCAGAGTCAAAAACTGTCAGAGGTATCTCTACCTCTCTGTCTATCTATCTATCTATCTATCTATCTATCTATCTATCTATCTATCTATCTATCTATCTATCTATCTATCTATCTATCTATAAAGCTGGTTTGGTAACAAGCCAGTCAGTGTGTTAACGAGGGGTTTATTTACGCCCTCTGTGGCGCTGTGAAAGTCTGCAATTGGTGTGGTCTGGTTCCCCACCAAAAAGTACATAAACACTCTGATGCAATTGGTATATCCAACATCAGTCCAAATCTGTTTGTTTTTTAATAGTTTTTGTACTTTTCTAATGGAGGTGTTTAGACTGTGGGTGAATGAGAAGGTTGTGACCAAATATTTGTAATAACACAGACAACACTATAAAAACAGCTGGATAGGAAAATTACAAACAGCAGGAAAATGGAAGCTGCAACTCTCTGCAACTGAAAGCGAACATGTCATGAATGGTCGACATGGTAATATGGATAGAAACATCTGTTTGGTACGAGTACAGTACCAGGGCGTAGGTCAGTGATTGAAAAGAATGTGTTCCTCACACAGTGCTCATACTGTGCAGGTACTGTGTAGGCTACAGAAATAACTTTCCAATCCAGTGTGCATGAATGTGTAGTTCATTCTTCAGGAGCAGCTACAAGTAAAGCCAGTGTCTGATTTGTTCAAATTGTTGTGCTTGTGACAAGTTGCAGGTGATAAAAGAAGCTTTTTTCTATTATGTCCATATAATATATTTTTCAAGACGTGCAGTGTGAATATGTATGAAATGTAATTTCATGAAATGTTTCACACAGTGGTCTGTGGTAAGACATTGGCATTTCACCTCAGTAGTGTGCCAATGAATGATTGGAAACAGAGGCAAAGAAAATATGAGGACTATACAAGTGAGAATCTGTTTTATCCAAATTCTATGTTTTTTTTAATCCAAATTGATTTCTGAATGTGTTTATGAACGTTTGGGTTTTTGAGTAAAGCTACTTTGTGCTGACTTGCAAATGAGGACTCTGCAGTTGTGCTTTTAGGAATATTTGCCTATGAATAACACTGCACACACATTTCATGGACATTGTTATAGTAAAGCATTTGTGCTGTACAAAAATTCTCACTTTTCTTCATGTTTTTTTCTCACCTTGTTTTTGATGCATCATTGTTTACACTGTCTGTTATTCTTCCTGGTTTTCCCTCCATTCTGTTTATTAAGGGCACTTGATTTCTGTATTGATTTTGGAGCTGGGGGGTTGGACAAATCACTAGACTGTAGTCTTCACTGTCTAGCAAATTAATTTGCTAATAGTCTGTTATCTGCCTAAAAGGTCTTGGCTTTTCCTGTATTGAACACTGTGAACATGGAGGGTAACACAAGATTATTCTGTTGTGTCAATTCACAGAAATCTATAACTTGTAGATATACTCAATCATGGCATGACAAATCAATCTGTTCAAGTCAAACTATTAAAAAATACCTAATAACAGATTCCATTGCATTGCATCATTTTTTGTCAACAGAAAATAACATTTTGCTTATTTTTGAAAAGGTTACATTAGGTAGACCTTTGCCTTGAAAACAAGCATGATTGACTGTTAGGAAGGAACCATAGACCTACATTAAAGCCACCTACACTGAAACAATCAAGGATTGGCCTTGAGGCATTTAACAGTTTAAAACAATTTACAATGTCATCATAACTCATTTCAGTTTCATAAATATTTGAAATACTTTTCTTCTGTAAACTAATCTCTGACAGCTGTTGAAACCATCAATTTCAGAGAACCCTTTTCAGGTTTGAAGAACTTTTTAAACTTGTTATAGCCTACTGTCTACCTTCTGTGCTTTCAACATCTTGTTGCTTTAACTTGTATCTGTATCAGGTCTCTAATTCCACTCCTTACTAGGCCTGCTAAGTCTGCCATCTGACCGATGAGTCTGGAGTGCTAAACGGCTTCTCTACCAGACACCATGGCTCCGGTTACATTGTCTCAAAGTTTAGCTACATTTATTATTAAGCATTATCATCTTCATTATTAAAAATTAATTCCACAAACATCACATATTTAGTGAAGATTACCATATCGTACCAAACAATCTTATCAAAACCACAGTTTTATGTTCCGACAGGGAATACTTAGAATATCATTGTTGCTGTTATGCATTGTTTGAAAACCTGTTTCATATCTGATTTATCAGTTGTCAACAACAATGCTTCAGGAAGTCATGCTAGGCTACATCTAAAAAGACTTGAATTTAACTTTTTATTGCAACATGCTCCCTTGCAAGAAAGACTTCAAAAAGACCTGTTAAAGGCTTGCAGAAAACATTGTGATGACTGAGGCATGAAAGTGACCTTCATGTTTCTCAGACTTAACAGGAGACTTACAGTTTTTCCTAACAGCTCTTCTTTTCTATCTCAGTTTAAAATGGATGAATTGAAATTGAGATTACAACCTGTGAAGTATTGGGTATGAGGTAGGTAAGAACAACAAAAGAACAACAAACAGTATCAGGTGAAGGCTTTGTATGTAATGTTCACATGATTAAAAAGTAAGTAGCAGGCAAGCGACCACAAAAACCAACAGCAGGAACATAATAAATACTCTGTAGCAAGAGATAAATAGGCTCCACTTTGTATTCCCGCGATTTCAGATGCGCCAAAACTCATCAGCAGTATCCAGACAGCATATCGTTCTCTCCGCTTTATCCTCACAACAGCTGCTTTATCAGGTCATCCTTACGCTGGTCCATCGGTGCATGCCTTGAGTTTTTGTATTGGTACAAACACAAAGTACATGCCTGGTTCTTATTGTATGCCTAACATTCAGTTTTCAGCCCTTAATCCATCTTCTGATATGTGATATGTATTTATAGGCTACTGCATGCAAGTGTGACATGCTTAAGCTCACTGCCCTTTCATAGCTTATGCTTGAGGTGCATAAGATTGGTTGCAATGGCATCAAAAAGCCCATTTAGTGTCATTCTATGACACAGTGATAGAAGTGTGTGCACTTTAGAACAAATTTGTAACTGGATATGATTCAGTAGAAGTGAGGTATGTACAAAAAAATGTACATACGTTTGTGCTTGTGTATGTACTCTCTCTCTCTCGTGATACCTATGGTTTAATAGGTCACTGCTTGCCATATTCACAATGTCCTTAACATTTTAGCTTTATAGAACACAACAATATCAATCAATATCAAGATCAATCAAGCGGTTTTGTGGTTTTGGCTTAAAGAGTCTTAATGAAACTTACCACAAACCATACCTCTTGAAGGTAGACATCATTTTGAACTTGTTATGGACTTTTGCAGGCAATCCACTGTGTGGTGCTTGTTGTGTAGATTGTTTTGAGGGAAGTAAACTGCTATGGAAACATTAATTGTGATTAGAAATGTGTCATAGCAATCATTTTAGCCTGTATTGATCACTGAGTGCATGTGACAGTGAGAGGATTCCAGTGTTCCCAATAAAGAAGTTAAGCTAACTTTGTTCCCCATCATAACAACAGCAAACTCTTTGTCACAACATCAATTACTTGAGAGAAATGTCTGAGTGTGGATGAAAGGCAATAACGTGACAGTATTTTTTGGCTAAAATGCTAGCTCTTCAGTTCAAGCGTAGTTGGCCTATTTGGTATCACACACCATAAATCCTCTCCTGTTTTGACATGCCGTGCGCTTTCATCAGGCTTAGGCTTAAGATATGTTAATTTTTGTCTACATTTTTTATGTATATTTGAATTCAGTGTGTCAATGAAACAATGCCAAAAATGATAAAGCCTTATCTCAGCTGTAAGGCCAATTACATTGTCATGTACCCTGACAGCCAAAGTATGCTCATCTGTATAACAGTCTGCTCCATATCGTGCTCATTCCTCCATGAGTTTCAGATCAGATGTGATAGATTTTTACCCTGTGTGCCCTCATAAATCAGTAAGAATAGATGAGGGGTGTCGTGTCCTCGACTCTCCTCTTCTCTCCTCTCCCTGAACGACTGCTGTGAAGACAAAGTGCTCAGTGAAAACAGTCCCAGGGGACAGCTCATGCGTGTCTCCAGAATGTTCCCTCTCCATTGCAAAAGTGAGCAAAAGAAGCCTTTTAAAGACCACAAGGCTCTGCAGAGCAAGCGTGGGTGGAGATGGTGGTGGTGGTGTGGGTTGGGGGGGGGCTCTGGCAACAGCACACTCCCCCTCTCTTCCCATTTCTGCTTAAATTTGCACTCCTGTCTGTGAGAGTGTGTGCGTGCGAATGTGTGTAAGTGTATATTATGGTGAGTCTATGCGAGAGAGAGAGAGACAGAGAGAGAGAGAGAGAGAAACAGAACAAGAGAAAAAGAGTGAAAGTAAGAGTGAAAGTGTCTGGGGAAAAACAGATAGATAGAGAGTGTGTGTGTGTGAGAGAGAGAGAGAAAGCGAGAGGAACTGGTATTGGATGAATGCATATGTTCAAAAAGCCTGGCCTGAGAAGTTTGCTTTCCTGAGTGTATTAGATTTCCCCTGTCTCAGCGCTCAGTAAATTATTCAGTGGTGGCATTCTCATCATCGATAGTATGTTGGTTCAAGGCCCATTTTGTGGCTAAAAATGGATTTTATATATACATAATGGAGGTGGTGGGTTAAGATGTTTTCATTCCAAATAAATTAAAACTATTAGTTTGATATTTGAGTTGAGAGAAACAAAAATGACTACAGTGAGTTGCAGGAACATGCTCATCTTTGTCTGATTATCTAATATCTCTGTCTTTATTACACAGATGCATTCTGAGGATGATTCTGTCTTCAACAGTTTGATCTAGAAATAGATGGTGTGACACAGCCTGATCTCCTTATGAGATCAATACATGCCGCTACTGTTTGCTGAGTGGTAGTTACTCTTTTGTAAGCACTATAGTATTAAATCATGGCTACTTACTGTACATGTTTGCTTAGAGTGACTTAAGTCTGTCTCTACAAGCTATTTAGGCCTACATTGTCTGTGTAAGACAATGAATTTGCATATAGAAAATAATCACATTAATTCTTCAGCATAGCATTCAATGGAATGGCATCTGATTGGACTAAACATATGCATTTTCCATGGGCCCATTCTCCTTTTACTATGACCTTTCCTGATAAGGAGAGTTCTCGGAAATGTTTCACAATAAGCTTCATATTCCATTCCACTGTAGCGTAAACATACTGTAGCCTACATTACAAAAAAATGGCATGTTTAACTGTTCAAGGTTGTTTGTTTCTTGTATTCTCGATAGTGATCTTGAAAATGTTTGCCCTTGGGTGGCATACACCAGCGTTGTGGGGCTATTGCTTTCACCTACAGGATGACTTGAATATTGTCAATGTCTCTGCTGACTCTCATGGTTCCTTGCTTGCTGAGTGAATGTGAATGAAAAGGTCGAAACACAGATGTGCTTACACTCACATTCACATAAAGACTGGTCTGGCTGTGCTTTAGAACCCCCAGCCCTTGGATCGCTACATCCCCCTGTGGGTTCAAGCATAGCAGGGGTATGAGAACATTTTGTAGTTATCTGTCAAAACTAAATATAGCACCTTGAACATGAATGCCCATGATTAAGGACTTCAAGTGTGATGACGTGATCTTGAATTAAACTGAATGGTGCAGTCCTCCTAAATATGTTTGTACAAATTATGCCATTCAGATTGCAGACTTCTGCCAGAATTTCACTGTTAAAATGAGCAATGAGTTAAGAGAAGAGAAGTGTCACAGTGTGGTGGCTTTTTCCATGCATTTACATGCATCTGAAGATAAGCGTCACATGCAGTGCATATAATTAGATTGTAGACTGTTCGCACTGTTTAAAACTGACAGTGAAATAGCGTAGCCTAAATAGTGATTTGCAATTCTGTGAAATTACTAGGAAGTGTAATTTTGAAGATGTTCTGACATAATGTATTCAATTAAGTCTTAATGGAACTTGGAATAATTGATAGTGTCAAAATACCAATGACTGGGCTGAAACTGATACGGATGTGACAAAAAACATTCCCAAAATGTTGTTATTGATTTGACAGTACTATGGAAATGACGAGGACCTAAGCAGAAACAATTGAAGATAAATACTTATGTCATAAACACAAAATTATCAAAAGCAGAACCTATTTGATGAATAGAATTCACCACTGACTGCTTTGACAGTCCATGGAGCATGTTTTTCGTGAACAGTATCAAGACATACTTGCGCCATCTGACACAGGAGTGGGTGTAAAGTCTCACCACAGTGCCTCTTATAAATGATTTCTTTCAGATTCACTGAGCTCCATTTTGTTCTCCAGAGTCTACAGATGCCTGTGTGTGCTGTACTAGCACCACATGCTATACTGCTAGGCCAAGTTCCATGGGGTTGTGGTGGTTCACCGGCCTCAGGAATCTGACCTCTGCCCTGGACTGGTTATTGAGGAGATGAGGGTCTCTGGCAGAGGTGGGCAGGAGTGGAGAGTAATCTCACTCTTCATCAGCCAGCCACCCACAGTAAAAATATACACAGTTAGGCCCAGGAGGATGACTGAGCAGGAAGCCATATGTAATCCAAAACAATGGTCATCCTGAACATACTAGAGGACTAAAAAGGATAAGGAAGGAAGGTCTCCCCAATATGCCTCAACCAAATATAACACTGACCGAACGCCTGCCACAGGTAGGCTCCCAAATGTCTAATGTCCAAGAAAAGAATTTCATGTGAAATCCTTTAACATGCTTGATGGGATAATCTTTACAAACTGCAGTGGACTCAGACTTCCTGAAGGCTGAGTGAGTGGCCATGTTGGGGTCACCACTCTGAAATGCTTGCTTTAAGGCTGTGTGGCTGACAGCTGAATGGCAGCATTTACTGCTCTTCACCCAGCGACACATCAATCCCAAGTCACTTCTGAGAGCCTGATCAATGTTCCACAATGAGCCATCTCTGAATGGAGGAACATTCATGTTGGGTTCTGCTAGCCTACTAAGCATTTATTTAAGTATTTATTTTTTCAGATTTCTTTCTATCCTAAGTCATCTTCTGCAGTTCTCTGTGTATTCTAATTGAGCACTGTATGGGGAAAATGAGCTGATAAGTGTTTTCCCTGGTTTTCCATTCTTCATTGATTTTTTGGAGCTGGCATGAATTCAGTTCTGCAATTCAGCAAGAAACAGAAGAAGCATATTTCTTAAGCTGCTAACTTGGCCTGTATATCTGCTTATTTTATAATCAAATCAAGTATATTACCAAATTTGTCAAAAATTGGTGTCTGTGTTTATAATGTGTAGGCTATCTTATTGTATTGTACATTATGTTAATAGGGTTGGTGGAAATTAAAGCAAGAAGATCTGCCAGCTCAGCTAAGTCAAAAGACGCTTTTAAATCTAAAGAGCACAGCATCTCTGCGGAAGCCAAAACGCAGTTAGCATCGACCCTGACCCTTTGTGCGTCAGGAGACGATTGACAGGGGCATCACTCTTTGAAGTTGGAGCTATGCCCACAGTCTTTCAGTGGGGTTTGCCGTAAGAGATTCTGCATTAAAACATGAGCCGAACAGGGAAGCACTCAAGTGGGTCATAGCACAAAAGCGGGCCGTGAGCACTCAGCAACGTGAGCCTCCTGAGTGACATTTGTTTATTGTGATATCCACGATGGAGACAGGAAGAGATATTACATGGTTCAAATCCACCGATACTGCCCTGGAGAGTCTAAGAATATGTTTGATATCAGGGCTTTCAATGCGATAACTCATTCGTCTGCCATCAAGGCATTCGTTTCAGGGCCAGATGCTACCCAGAAAAAAATATATGGATATTTTTCAGTGTTGTAGACATGTTAAAACAACTGATATATCTTATTTAAACATTGCATAATGGATTTTAAAAACTTCACTGGTCTAAGGTTACATTGCTCTTTTTGGTTCTATGTCTGTTCATTGCTGCAATAATTGCTACAATATGTATCAGCTTTAAATTAATTGCTAATTACTGTGGAACTTTGGTCATTTGGAAAATTCTTTGATTGTATAGCCTTGATGAAAATGTAGCACAGCAGCATTCAAGGCTGTAGTCTTGCGCAGAACAGAAAAGACCCTGGTGTTGCAAAGTCAATGTGTCAATCACGTTGAGTCTTTTGAAGCAGTGGCTTTGAGCTCTCTGAATATTTGAAAACAGACTAACGGAGCAGTGCCATCATCAGGTCAGTGAGGTAACCAGCAGTCCCAGACTTGAGAGAGCTGATGGTATTCATTGACTCATTCATGTAATAAGGTTATAATTAAATATGTGACCAATCATCTAGACAATAATGTCTTCCTGTGTTCTCCAAGGATGATTCACTAATAATTCATCACATATGTTGAGGATTTAAAGGCTGAAATGTACCAAACATTTACAGATTTAAAAGGATTTCTTTATATGACAAACACTCTGCCACGATTGCTTCCAACATGTTATTTTCTTTTAATCAAGTGCAGGAGCACTGTCCCATCTCTGTCTCAGAGAGCTCTCTGGACTCCTCTTGGACATCTCAGTCGGGACCACATGGGGATTGACATTCAACCTATTTGGCAGTGGGAGATAAGAGCACTTTGTGCACTCAGTAGTCAGACCTATTTTCATCATGGCCAACATTCATTCAATATGCAGTTCACCTCTATCCACCATGTAGTCACGCAAGCTTAGGGAAAAAAGGTTTCATTTACAACCCATGAGGATTCTTCACCTTGGGTTGTTGTAAGCCGTTCTTCCAACATGTTGATGGAGTTTTTTTTTCATTGATTACTGTAAAAGAAATCCACAAAATTGACTACACTTTTATTGCCTTTTTGACTGTTAGATTAGACTGTATTTGTTGATGCATATGACTGTATAACTGGCAGTCACACCTTTGAAAAACTACAATAGCCAGTTACTAAACATTTTGGAGTAATTTCTATGAACAATATGCTTATTCTCTTAGCATTTTGCTTAATAACACTTTTATTCTTGCATGAGGTCCTATGTCCATACTTGAGATCATCTAGCTTGGCAGAGCCTGTGATTAGTCACATAACATAACAAATCAATGCATAAAATACAACTGTCAGTTCAATTTCAAAATACATTTTGAAATATAGTAAATGCATTTTTCTGTAGCTATTTCAAGTAGCTTATGTGAGAGGTACAAAAATACACAAGTGGATTGAGTAGTCTTTGTTGATTTCCCCTCTACAGTACATATTGTGCAACTGTCCATTCTCGTCAGTAATTTCCTAACCATGTTGATGGATCACTTGCCTGAGGTAAACAAATCAAATGAATTGCAGTATTGTTTAGTCTTCAGAACAATTACAGTGGCTTTTGGCCCACACTTCTTTACCCAAACTGGTGGGATCTTAAACCCAGCGCTGAGACTGTGATGCAAAACAGTCAGCCAAGCCAAACACAACCACCAACATCTGCCACAGCACATCTAATTTATCTCCTGTTGTTACAAAACAAATGGGAGACATCTGTTTCAAGTAGTAATTGCTATGCTGAACTGGCAGAAGTGGAAAGCAGATTGCCTTGTTCCATAACAACCCAGATAAACTTGGCCATAGTGAATGGCTTATTTGAGCATTTACATTAACTTTACAGAGCGTAAAGTTAACACAGTTCAGTCTTAATTTCGAAAGCCTTTTCCAATACAGGTGGCCATTGGCCATTATAATTCTCTTTAGGAATAACAGAAGCTCTCTGAGTTCACTGTGGTGATTCAATAATTTGCCCATCTATTCATTGGCAATTGCTACTTATTTGTAGGAATTGCTAAATTATTTGTAACTAAGACAGATTTTAATGGAAAGACTCTTGAAAGTCTTGAGAGTCTTTTGTTTTAAGTTCATATAAACTAAGTAAAACAGTTCTGATGATCTGAGTTTTTGTGATTAGAGTGTATGTGAGCTTAGCGGTGTTAGGTATGTTATGTTGATTTTCTTTAGAAATATGGTATTATTATATTCTGAATAGTGCATTTTCCGCCTTTCCTTTGCCATGTACCATACTTTCCCTTAAGGTTAACAGCAACATGAAAATAACATTTTTATTCATCAGGTTCTCTCACAAATTTGAGTCTAACTAAACATCTCAGATTGTGGCACATTCTGTCTACAGCGCCACTGTGTGGTTATACAAAGCCTAGTAAAAATGAGGTTTGCATAAAGCCCTAAATGCCAGTCAAGGCAGATCAATGACCTTTTGCCTGTATGAAATATTGATATATTTAGGCTATAATATACTAAAAATATTAGGATACCCCAGTGTAACAAACTACAGTTCTGGGCTTTCTCTAGTTGCATCAGGGTTTCTAGAACTTTCACAACCTTTTACAACCGTTATGATTCAAATTTTAGACCAACTTGAACTTTCCAACAAAATTTTGTTGAGGGGAAAATGCAGAGCTATGGCTTCATGACTCTAGGAAACAGGTGTTGTTCATTAGGGGTTGTGGGATTTGAAGTGAAATATAATGATTCTGCATCCAAAAGATATACTTTTAACTAATCAACTAACAACTTAACCTGAGAAGAATCTTGCATAGCCTCAAAGAGAGGGTGCAATACCTTCACTAAGCATATTTCAGACCTAGAGCATAATGTTTCACTATATTTAAGACTTTTTAAGGCCTTAAATTCATACCATATTGGTCAGAATATGACTACCTCCCTTTTTCAGACTCACTTTTGGGCATTTTTTTTTGTAAACCAAATTTTGCCTTATATAGTAAATTGTTTTATTGTGACATTTTAAAATTAGCGATTTTTTAACATCATCACTATAAATTAAAGCAAGTTAATTAGTGTGGATAAATTTGTCACATTTAAATTGAATGAATAATAGGCTACCATATAAATGACAATTTTCCATTAAAATGTGCAAACAATACACTGTAGGTCACATGGGCATCATACGGCCCGCAGGCCGGATCCGGCCCGGGTATGGCTTCAATCCGGCCCCCGCGATGCGTTCGCAATTTAGAAAAAAAACGCCTTCTTTCTCCGACTCGATCCTGCGAGTATAAATCCATCCACTAGATGTCGCTGTGTTAAATAACCATAAGGTTACTTCTCTTCTTCACCTCTCAATGTAACACATTTTAAACAGTCACCATTAAAATGTCAAGATGAGTGCGGGAAAGAAAAGAAAAATTGACTCTGAATGTAGAATATTTAACAAAGAATGGACAACAAAATGCACAAAGGATGCTAGTGTTATTCGGCTCCACGTATGTTTGCGGACAGACTTTTTCTGTGATGAACTATAACAAGTCCCGCTACAGATCCCGGCTCACGGACAAACATCTGTCGTCCGTTTTGCGGATCTCTACATCGAGCACGACACCAGACTGTGATGGTCTTGTAAAGAGAGGGGGCCGCCTTAATTGTTCCCATTAACAACACTTAAATTTATAAAAAGCCTTTTCACGCAGTTAGACCTTAATATAGTTTTATTTTTTTAAAAAGGAGCCTGTAAGTTTCATGCACAATTGGGCTTGGCAGGATGTTCACATTAACAAGAAAACAACATTAACATGAAACGCTTTTGTCTCCCAGTTAGGCCTGAATAAATTTTTAAAGGATCCTGTAAGTTCTATACACAGATGAGTTAAGCTTGACTAAGGATGTTGTTTTCCACATCATTCTTGAGTTTCATAGATTGCCATTTTTATTATACCTATGTCCCACATGAGACAGCTAAATCAAATTTTGTGTGACGTACCAGCCTATTTGTTTTGTTGCTTAATGATGTTGGTGTAGTCGTGTAATTGTTTAATTGCAGTCGTGCGATGGGTGGCCCTCCACTTACTTTGCCAAAGTAACAGTGGCCCTCAGACTAAAACTGTTGCCCACCCCTGCTGTAGATTATGTACCAGGCAGAAAACCATATGCATTACCCATAAAGGTCTGCATAGAGGCTACAGCCTTGCGTGTCAAAGGGGGCAAGACTCATTCTGTCACGCAGTCACAGTGCATTGCGCCACATTGGACACTTCTGTATGCTGACTATGATCGCGTATGAAGTGCTGGCTTTGTGCGCATTTAAACACTGTATGCTAAATATTATCAACACTGGGTCAAGAGATACTGAAGTGCATGTCAAACCAGTCATTCTTTTACACCACTCGAGGCAAATTTTTAATTTGTTCAAGACAATCTCTACCTTTCTATTGTGTGTGGCAGTTGTAGGCCAATGAGACGCTGCTGGTTCATTTAACAAACACAAAAAGAAAGTTTTTTTGCACCCTCTATATTTTGATCACTATTTTTGTCAAGTCCGCAAATATGACAAACCCACCTTTTTTCAGAAGTATTCAGAAGTAAGGAAAAAAAATCTTTATATTACAAGTAATTTTTAATTTTAGACTTTTTAAGAGCAGAAACCTTGCATGGCTTGTGTCTTTGCAAACCTTGCATCTGACAGAGCAGCCCTGTGGTCCTACTGATTAAAGGGATCAGACTTGTATGAGCGTGGAAAAGTAGGAAAAATGTGGGATATGTGATTGACTGAACATTATTCTCCAATGCCAGCATCCATGGTTGAGCTGCTCTTGAGCAAGACTAGGCACCTGTAACCCCAACAGCTCTCTCTGTGCTGCTGTAGTAGCTGTAGATTCCCTCAGGAATCATGGCAGTATCTGTCTAATGTGCATTTTGCTTCATAACTAAGAAAAAAACCTTCCTGTCCTAACAGGCATGAACACAGCCAACCTGCCTGGCCCTAAAACAATGTCAAAACACTTTGTGTCAGGGAGGTGAGTTAGGGGTGAGTTCTAATAAGCTGCTTTGCACAATATAAGCATAAACAAAGGAAATGGTAAATGTGGGATAATACTCTATTATGAACTATTATGAACCTTAGCTAAACCATAGGCAACTTATAGTCTGTCATGGTTACTACTGATTGTAATTTTTCTCCATGACCCCTGGCAGTTGGGTTGGCCCCTTGAGTCGTGGATCTGCCCAAGGTTTCTTCCTAGATTAACTGAACATAAGGGAGTTTTTCCTTGCCCCTGTTGCTCTTGGGTGCTCCTTCTGTGAAGTGCCATGAGACAATACTATTGTAAAAGGCGCTGTATAAATAAAACTGAATTGAATTGAAATGTCATCCTGCATCGTTTACCCCAACAAAGTAATTGATACTCCCCAAAAGTTGTTAAATTCCATTAATTAATTTTGAAGTTTATTGATTCCATATACAATATACATAAAACATTTAATCAAGACAAATAGAACTGTTTATAGTCTAGGAGGACCACTTAGTTTCCAGCCTTCTGTCTTGCCAGCCTTTGTGAGCATAGCCAATGTCCCCAAGCCGATGCACGCAGATACACCTGTGGTAGCACTGTGAGCTATGTAACAAGGGATAAAACATTAGCTGGTTATTCTGACATATAATCCCATTTAGGCATTTACATTCCACTCAAGTATTATATAAATATCTTCGGAGGTGGGGGGTGGCTAATTGTTAATGATTCTTTAGTCTGTTTGAGGTTAATTCCACATGTGTGTTTGTGCTGGTGGAGTGGTTGAAGCTTCTAAAGGGTTTGTTTGATTTAAAAAGATGCTAAATGCTTGCTATATAAAAACATAGGTTTACTTCACTAGGGGTTCAGCTTATCAAAATCACATTTTGCTTATGTTAAGAAATGAAAGGAGACATAGAAAGGAAAACCACTTTTGCCTCGGCATTGATGAATTAGAAGAGGTTGTGCATGGCCATGAGCCATCATGAACATGAGTCATGGTTGTACCCTCTATATGAAAATCCTTAACTTATGAAAAGCCCCTAAAACATTTGCGAATTAGAACAAAGCCTACATGTGATGTCAAATAGTACAAAGTAGTTGTATTTCAACTGTGGTTGCCAAAGAGGAACATTTCAACACCCAGCCTAAACTGGGCTTGCAAATTGCACTTGAACTTATTTTTGAAAAATTAAAATTGACTATATTCAATTTTAACATTAGAGAACAAGGTACAATACTCTATTCACCAATTCCATATCGCCCTGAATTATTTATGGGATTTTGGTCAGCTCATAGCTAAGTTTAGTTGTGGGCTTGCAGATTGAGTTATAAGAGAATGGCGTTTTCTAGAAAAGCACTTCTTTTTGTTTTATATTTCTGTGTAGACATGTGTAAATAAGATATTTAAGTCTTTCATTCCAACTGCCCTGGTTCTGTATGAAAATAATAAATCAAATATTTTCCCACACCATTATTATTACTCAATAATTAACCTTTTTATGGAGCATGCACAAAGAGGAGGTCAAACGTGCATATGTTCAGCCTTTGCACTTACTTCGAGCCCCAAGAAATGCTCCAGATGCACAACCACCAATGAAGTAATTTAAAGGGTCATCTGGGGCATCCCTTGCCTGAGCACTCAAACAAGTCGCCATTCCAAAAATTGCCCCAAGAGAAGCTGCAAAAAAATATAGTGCATCAAAATATGTGGATAAAATGTTCTCGTCATAAGTGATATTACAGTCAACCCTCCTGCTAATACTTGTGCACAAAGTCTCCTTCAAAACTGACATTTAAATGTATAGCCTAGACCTGGCATTTTTATCACAACAAAAAAAACTATGGTTTTCATATAGCAGTATTTCCTAGACTGAATAAAAATGGTGAAATAGTAACTTTTCCACAGTTTATCTACGCCTGTACACATGTAGATTGACTAAACTTTGATGTGTAACATCATCTTAACCAATAGTCTGTATTTCTCACCCATTGTAGCTGTGTGTGCAGTGGCCCTCTGAAGAGCCTCAACAGCAGTTTCAGGCTGGAAAGCCACAATGTGGTAGGCTGAGCCTATAAGCCCTGTGGAACACAGATGGGGAAAAAGTTAGTCTGAAAATTAGCAAAGTATGCCTGAGTGTCACACTGGAAAGTCAGAATGTACTACGTTACCACCCTGTAACCTACAGTCTTCCTGCTACTCTCATGTCATACACAGGAAGCCGCGAAACTGTAACAAATTACATTTAAAAGACCTTCGGCGTCGGTGTCCTGTTCGTTCTGACGGAAATATTTTACTATAATGACCGGTGAACAATACATTATCCCTGACATAACTTAGCCACAGCCACTAGCCAAGGTAATGAGTTGCCAAAAGCATATTTGCTAACCAAGTTCACAACTTTGTTAGTTGCAATGCAATTGCTGGTTAATTAACTAGTTAACATTATCATCTAACTTTATGCTTTTGTCAAACGGAGGTAGCCATACCTTACGTTAACATCTTGTTTTGCGACAAAATAGATGGTCATGTTTGTTATCATAGCTTCTAGCTTAGGTTTAGTGGTCACCATAGCCTCCGTCCCTCGCAAGGCCAGACCTACGCTTTTACGCCTAGAAAACTTTATTGCTGTGCAAACCAGACGATAAACCGACCATTCGACACATAACTTACCCAAAGCAGTGGCTATCTTGGTGGTAATCCATGTTTTCTCCACGCAATCTTTACCCTCTTCCAGCTCCCAGTACCCCATCTTGATTTCACATCAAGGGCACCAGACTACACGAGAAAGCCGATCAAATAAAATATATATCTTTGTACTACCGCCGTCTAACGGTTTGGAGGGCTATACACCGTGAGGGATTTCACCAGTGTGTTTTTGGTAGGGACGAGCGGGAACAGTTGCAACACTTCCTGCTTTTCACTCTGTTATACTCAAAAAACGGTCTACAATTTGATCAACCAAACTTTTATACAATGAAGTTACAAATGTCTGTTAATAGTCAATGGTTCTTTAAAAACCATTTAAAGATGATTACCTAAAGCACATTCTTCACAATTTGCAATTGAATGTGTTGAGTCAGATGTTGCCCCAGGCCGGGGACTTGTTAAAAATGCATTTTATAGTATTAATATGAGTAGTTTCTCTCATAATATTGACAATGACATTTATTTATAAATATTGATTAGGCAATAGTTATTGAGCTTTGCTAAGGAGTTGATTTATATGTGCAGATGTTACAGATTCAAATCAATCTAGCCTATAGCCCATTTAATGAGACAGGAAGAATGGAACAATTTACAATGACTTTTTATTTAGGCTATTTTATGTAGGCCTATTTTAAATTATTATTCACTGTATCCCCCTCTAAACTAGCGTGGTAATAAGACCAGACCCTCATTCTACACTTTCACTTCGTACAGAGGGTCTGGACATTTGGTAGTGAGATTTGATTGCTTGCGTGAGGTGTTTAAGTTTAAAAAGATTGGATCAGCCCCTGACTGATAGCTTGCCTTGACCTATAGTATTCTAGCTCTGCATTCACAACGCTGCTCTCTGTTCGCTGACTGGACAGGTTAAAATGCTTCCTAAGACAACAAGCGCAATGGGATCAAATCCAAACTATCACTGTAGGGAGATGATAATTAACTGGAAGTGCTAGGAAGGCATGGCCAGGCTACCTCTAAACACACACACACACATAAACAAACGTACATGCATACACATGTGGATGCGCATGCACACATACATACATAGGCCTACACAGATGTAGACCTCCTGTCCCCACTCTAACTTTATAAACTGTATTATTTTTAAGGAAAGGCTGTTAAAGACAGTTAAAATAGCACTGTTCTTTAGTGTGATTTTGTATGGTTTCAATGCATGCACAACTGTTGCAACTGTCCCTGTACCTATCAGCCATGACAAAACATTATGTGCTACCTAAACAAGGTGATCTTGACACATAATAACCATATAACCTGATTCACAAAAACGGTAACAACAGTATAATAAAATGAAAGCTCAAGCAAAAAAAAAAAAATACTTTGAGCCTGCAAAAACTGTTTTTTCCCAATAACCCCTGTAATAGCCTAGTTCTTGAATTTGCCTGATATTTTTCTGTAATAGGAAGTGTCCAACTGTGCCTATACAGTGTGAGCACCATCTCTCTAGCTTGCTGCTGATTGGAGAAAAATGCTGCATGTTGCAGCAATCCCCTGTTGTATTTTTAAAGTTGCAATTATTCACACAACCTATAACCTTTCAGACCTTGGAGTAGAGTGGAGAGGATTTGCTCAAGATCAAGCTGGTGGCAAGTAAAAGCTTTTGGAAGTAATTCTTTAGCACCATTTTACAATTAAGCCTATATCCAAGTTAGGCACCACAGAGGACAAACAGTTGGCAGTAGCAAAACATTATCAAGGTCAGAGAGCCCCTGTCCCATTCACATCCCAACTGAAGAAAACACAGGGTAACTGCTAAGGGAAGCTGGATATAACTTTAATTGAGATAGGCACCCTTATCCTCTCTATGCTTACAAGTACTGTATCGATATGTATTTAGACAAAGATAGCACTGTCTCTCTGGTGTAGGTAAATCAAGTGAGCATCAAGAAACATTTAATCTTACCCTCCTGGTGTGATTCAACATTTACTGAGACATGTTGCATCACTACCCTCTGCACATAGTGCTGAATAGGATTTCACTTGCTTTGATTTTCAATGGACACCATTAGGTAGCTTATGAATTAAATGGGTGAAGAATTCCAATTTCATCGTTTCACAAGAGTCTTTGTGTTGTACTCTGACTTATGCACTGTGTCTGTGTGTGGACTTATGTCTCCTACCCACCACGCATCATTTGTTTTGACGTGTGGTGTGCGTTAATTGCTTCCGGGACGCAGGGATATCCACAGGTCCCAAGCTTGTTGCGAAGGAACTGTTAGTAATGATTATCTGCAGATACATATTTGAATCAGAACAATTAAATAAACGATTTGAATGTTCTGTTTCACCGCTTTCAGACATGGAGACTCATATATTTGGCGGACAACAGAGTTAGCGTTATGCATCTGATGTCAATGAGTAACGTGGACGTGACCAGTAGGATAGCTAACGCAGCTAGCCTTAACAAGAAGACATACCGTGTCTAAGCAAGGTAACATCGAGTTACAAGCATAACGTTAACTGCAACGGAATTAGCTTGATTTTCTCAGTGATTTTTTTAAACTTACATCGTGAATGGAAGTACATGTCGCTTTGTTGATGGTGAAGTCGTCAACTGTTGTCATTTTCTTTTACTTGAACTTAGCTGAAGAAGTCCCCAGCTAGCCACTTAAGCTTTAAATTTGTACTGCGTGGCAGTAAGAAACGCTAACGTGACTAATATCATATCCCTGCTGTTAATGAAGATTGGCATGGTGTAGTTGCTCTGCCCTACGGTTCCTGTGACATGTCTTCACCGTCACCGGTACAAATCAGGGAAGCAAATGCACATTTAGCCGCATTGCATCGGCGGGTCGCTGAGCTTGAGCAGAGACTCGAGGCAGCGGAGAACACGGTACGTGAGCAAGCTGAAAGCCTCATCCGGAAAGATGAACAGCTCAGAGCAGCTACACAGGAGATAACCGAGGCCAAAGACAGGTATGTTAAAGTAAACATAAGAAACAAGCCAACATTAAAGTGTATGTAATCTTTACAACAGTGTAATCGAGTGTTATTTATTGTTTTTATTAAGGGTAGATGTAGATCAAGTGTTAAATTAGCCTACAAGATAATTCTGTACTGGCTTTGCTGCTCTGTTCTAACGGAATGATCTCGTCTTCTCAACTTTTTAATGAAGAGAGATATCCTACCTCCATGAAAAACTCTGCCAGTCTGAGGAAACCATCCAGAAGTTTCAGCATACAGTAAAGGAAAAGGATGCTCTTATTGGGCAGTTACAGCATCGTTGTCAGCTCTTGGATAACATCTGCAAAAGTCGGCCATTGCTGGACAAGATGCTGTCACACATGGCAGAAGCCGAGAGGATGGGACCTGTTGTTGACTTGGGAGAGACTGCCATCAATTCCTCCCTTACCGATGGAGAGTCCAGTTGCAGTCCCAACCGCATATCCAATCACAAAGACTTCTCCCTCAGTGAGGATGACATGGATGACCAAGAGCTTGATGGAGTGGTATTCGGAACTACTGTTTAAGAAAAATCCATTACTCGATGTCAAGAATATTCATGGCATGCTGAATCTAAAGACTTTTCCATGATATGAGGTCCTTGAGTAATGTGCCAAATGGTATGGCATGTTCAGACACTGTTATAGTCTTTGTTGAGATTTTGGATAAGTTATCATAGCTTGTATTTTGAGATCTACTGGCTTTGATTCTTCCTTTGAAACAAAGATGGGAATGTAGAAAGGCTAATGAACCTTTGGTTAGAAGGATGGAATTACAGATAGGAATTCAACATACATACCATGATTAATTTAGATAATAATTTGTTATATCGTCATTTTTAATCGAATCATTTGCTTAGTAAATTGTTTCCAACTCAATGTTAAGACATTAAAGATATTGCCAGCACTCTTAGCTAATCATTGCAGGAACAAGGACAGGCAGATGTGGCAGACAGTCTGGAAGTTTTGTAATTGGTTAATACAGTTGGACCATAGTGATTTTTGTTTTTGGTTGTCACTTGCTCAGTATTTGAGGATTAGATTTATGTTTATTGCTATGTCTATTAATTTTGTTTCATTTTTGTCATATCTCATTTTATGTCCAATGTCAGAATGCAATGGCAGAAGCAATGTATTCCAAAACAGTTGAACTTTTAACAGCTTTAAATGAATTGTCCAAGGGATGAGTCCCCAATTGTTACTTTTGAACTGAAGTGCAAAATTATAGCATGATGGTTTAAAATTCTCCTGTTAACATTAATCTACATGGAGATTTCGGTGGGAAAAAAGTGGGGTAGCCATTTAGGATAATCTTAGTTTTTTACTGTTTGTTGTAAACTGCTCTGAATTGTTATCTGCAAAGCAATGAACCTTAAGAACACAATTTCAGATTGCCTTGATTGACCTTGTGGTGTCTAATATCCTCCATCCATTCGTTGTCTCTACAAAATGGTCTGTACAACTTGAAAGTCCCTTTTCTGTTTACAGTTTACTGCTCTGCCATTATTTGTAATTTATCCCATCAATATACAGAGATGGGATATAGGTCACTGTTTGAAAACCTGCATGTGGTCTTGCCCTTTATTAAGAATGCTTCAGTGAAGCAAGTTCTATGCAAATTTTGTTTGCTTTTTATCTAAATTGCTGCGCATGAAAAGGGCAGCATCGTTTAAACAGCAGTGGTAATTTGGGGGGGGGGGGAAGCTATTTTTGCATCAGTTATTTTGAGAAGGCTGTGTGTTGTGTTCTGCTTGTGATGTCTGGTATTCTCATGGTTAACTTTTTGTAATATCAAAGTATGTTCTGTAGGCCTAAAGGAAGCCTGTCAGCAGTTTATGGAAATGTTACATGCCTTGAGTCAGGTGTAGAATAAAGGTCTTTTCTGGATGTTGTTCTTTTGTTCTGTGTTTGATTGGGTTGTCTAATACATGTATAGATCCTTACATAGGTTTACATTAGACATGTATGATTTTTTTTCAAACACATCAAAAGGACAGAGTCTTACATCATGCGTGGTTTGCAAACTTAGGATTTTTCTGCCCAGTATTCAGTATAAATGATTTACAAACAGCAGTCACAGGGGAGAAAAAATAAAGGAACTGTTATTGGTAGTACAAACCTTGGGATTTTATTTATTCAATACAAAACTTTAACCACCCAAAGTGTTTTTTTTTTTTTTTTGCTGCCAGACATTACACACAAAATAATTTGACCTGTGGTTAAAAAGTGCTTGACAACTTGCTTTCCAGGCACAATGCATAACACCGCACAGATCAAAATATCACTATCGCAGAAGTAGTTTCCCTCTTCCAATGCAGTTGTAGAAACCTTTGGTTCCGTCTGGGCCAATTGGCTGACGTACCACCTCCACAACACCGATGGATCTCTTCTGTTGTCCAGGTGACATGAAGCAGCTCTTGTCTGGAAAGAAGGCCTGAGCAGCAGTTTTTCGCCGCTGTACCCACGGGCTTCCCACAAAGGCAGCACTATCCTGTGAAAAATCCCCAGAGCACTTGTTCCTGCTGAAGGAGGAACCGTTGCTCGAGTTAGGAGTGCTGACAAATTGTGGTGTAGCAAGTGGGGAAGTGCCATGGCTATTTGAAAACAGCTTGCGTGGCGCAAGGGGGCTGCCAACAGGACTGCAAAGAGGCTCCCTGTAAGGGTCACTCCTGCAAGAGGACACGCGAGGGATGGCGAGAGGACTACCATACAGGGCCTGCGGACGGCTAACCCTCCGGTTAGGGCGGGGTGAGGGTGGCGCAAAGTCAGACTCAGAAGAGCTGTAGAGCACCGAGTCCTCCAGAGTGTAGGGGTAGCGCTTGGCCTTGCGGCTGGGCTTTTTGCTACAGGCGTGCTTGATGCATTCCTCAGAGGACTCCTCAGTACCGTCCTGGACAGAGGTGGGCTTGCGCGTGCCACGGCTGCCCAGGAGAACCACTCGTACTCCCTTGTGCCCCTGCTGCTGCTGCTCCTCAGTCTGCAGAGCCTTGTAAGCCCTGCGAGCTCCATCCAAGTACTCATACTCCACCACAGCACAGAGCTTACGGCCTAGCTCGGTGTGCTTCTTTGCGAACCTCTTCAACTCTGCTGGCAGCTCCTTTCCTGGACGTAGGATCCTGAGAGAGGAGATGGTGCCATGGACGCTGAAAAGTCGCATGGCTATCTCCATGAGGTCCTGCTGCTCCAGGCCTGGGGATGCATTCTCCTCCTCTTCAGTGGAACTATCCAGCAAATTCCAAGCCAGCAGTAGCTTGCTTGTGGGGATGCATAGAAGCCAGTCAGACACAGGAGTTTTCCGTCGCACTTTGGTCCCCTCCTCATTTACCTCTAGCTTTTCAGAGGTGCGGGCAGCAGCCAGTGTGGTGCGCCAGTCACGTGTCAACTCCCGGATCTAGACACCAAAAAATGTGTATAGCAACAATAATTTCTGGCTGCCTTTTATATGACCAGTCATAGCAAGTATTATTCCAATGGCTACATTTCTTCAAGTCATACCTTTTTGAAGGATGTCAGCAACTTCAGACTAACGTAGCCCATCTTGTTTCTTTGCACATGTTTTAACAAGAAGGCATCTTCAGCCAGGTTTTCATTAGACAGGTAATTTTCCAACTGAGCTGTTATCTTCCGTCTCAGCTCAGCAACTGGTGGACTCCAAGCATCTCCCTCCAAGCAGTCCTCCTCAAACACATCAGTCAACTCGGCAGAGCTCCTTTTAGAAGAAAATTTAAGTATTTTCACTAAGGAATCTAATAAATATATGAATGCAAATGTATTCTTAATGCGCCTGACTGATTTGAAAACAACAACAACCAGCAGGTAATACATAGCCTACCCATCTAAACTGTCATTTAATCCATCGTCAGTACAAGTGAAAGGGTGTTCAGATTCCGGGGACTGCTGAGAAGTACAATCTTCGCATTGAAAGACGTCTGTGTAGGTGGGCGAGGACATGCTAAAGAAAAAGAAACCACATCCATAAACAATCAGGCAAATTTTAAATGAATAATTTACACTTCATGATTAACCCATTAAATATCTTCAACATTTCCCCCGACCATAATACAATGTCGCTATAAAAATGCCTGAACTAGCCTACCTGCTGCTCCCTGCGGACGCTTTCTCTGTCACCGCACCTGTGGATTTGGTACGTTAATTAGAATTCGAATCAGAACTCTCTTAATGTCATGATTACTAAACTATTGCAGGTGATGTAACAATCAGCGTATTTTATTGGGTGCTGTGGCTCGATGTAAACGGTCAATGGCCATACTCCATGCTTTACAAAAGCACGGAGAAGTCCTTTTTGTAGGCTACACGTCTCCTCGATTGAATGTCCAAAAGCAAGCCTGTGAACAATAGTCACAATTCAGACGTGAAAAGTCCCCCCCACACACACACTTTAGCAGTGACTGCAGATTAGCAACTGGGGTGAACTACTTCTTGCCAAACATCAGAAGTGAGCCCTGCTCTGCAGTTAACAGACGGTTTTGTTTGAACTTCCACTAATTAGAAATCTGCTAATCAGTAGTTCATTTTTTAAGTGTGGGTGTACATCAACCAAAAAAAGCAATGACCTCTCTGACTGTAGGATGCTCAGAATACTACTGTTCTACATGTAGGCATGGGGTTCCCAAACTTTTCCATGCTCTGGTCCCCTAAAGATTAAACTCCAAACCCCTTTTTGCAAGAGGTCTTTAAAAACACACTAAAAACTGGCGACAGGTTTGCAGGTAAATAGCGGTGTAAATAAGACTTTTCGCGTAGAGCATTTTGGCATTTTTCAGCGAACACCCCCCCACTTAAGTTTTAGGATATTTATACATTTGGGAACATTGTCTAGATTTAAAAGCTAGACAACAAAGTTGTGTAGGCTGACTGATTTGCTATTAGCTATTGCTATTAGAAATACTACAATATGATACATTATTTTAATATTTGTGTAAAAAAATATAAATACAAAACTATAACTATGGACTGGGCTGTAGAATACAAAAAACGCATATATAACTGTGGGAGGAGATTGGATGACGCAATCAAACTTTGCCGGAAGATGCGCATGTCTCTAGAAAACTCCAGAGCTAACATGGCCACCTACATGAGGATGTTGGGAGCGGTGAAACAGTCCTATAGAAGTGTGATTACTCCTTTTAGACATTGCCAAAGTACAACGGGACATATCCTCAGTCGTGGTAATGGAGGAGATACTCTCATATCTTCAAGCAAAGTCACAAATCGCTGTTATTTCTCAAAATCCACATGGAAACCATCCTTATGCAATAGCTCTTTTGGTAATATCAGTTCATCAATGACAGGAGCGATGCGTTATGGTGATCTGAACAAATGGAGACGGATCGCAAGTGTGTTTGGCTATACCACGGAAATTACTGGACATGCTGGAGCCATTGTTGGCTGTCAACAGAGGAGATACTTCTATGGGAATCGGGGTAGCGGTTTTACAGGAGAGGATGGATCCGAAAGCGGTGGTTCAGGGGGGGACGAGACGAGTGGTGATGGTGGGGCAGGCTATGGTGCCCCGCAAATGACTGCCCTCACACCGATGATGGTGCCAGAGGTTTTTCCTAATGTACCCCTTATCGCCGTTAATAGAAACCCAGTCTTCCCTCGATTCATCAAAATTATTGAGGTAAACCCTTTCTTTAAAAATAGAAATGTTTCTTTGTAGATATAGGGTTTTAAAAAGATTGCTCACACAGTCTTTTGATTGTTGATGAAGAGGGGGTGCTCTATAGCCTATAGCACGCAACTTCTGTAGGGAGCTACAAGGCGCTTGCTCCCTGTTACATCATTCCCTGTGTTAAGACTGAACACGAGCACCGCAAATTTCCAGGAATTTAATGCACCAATGACCCAATAAGTGGGGGTTGTAGTGCAAACCGAAATAGTAATCAATGGATGGTTTTCCAATGTATTACTATTAGTTTTGCATAAACAGAAAAGATAGTCAAACAATGTTATGGTCCCAGGTATAGTTGCTGTCCTGTGTCAGTTCTGTTTTGTGTCTATTCCATAACTTCTTAGGTGAAGAATAAATCCTTAATGGACCTTTTGAGGCGAAAAGTGAGGTTGG
Organism: Tenualosa ilisha; assembly: GCA_015244755.2. Lineage (NCBI taxonomy): Eukaryota > Metazoa > Chordata > Actinopteri > Clupeiformes > Clupeidae > Tenualosa > Tenualosa ilisha. The sequence continues at coordinate 1,703,450 of PYXC01000407.1, forward strand.
CTCAGCCGTATGCTGGTGTTTTTCTAAAGAGAGATGACAGGTGAGAACCTCTTGGAGCCTCAAGCACTCATTTCACCTTTTTTCTAATGGCCTGCTAACATTATCACTCTTTCACCTATTTTTTTAGCAATGAAGCAGATGTTGTGGAGAACTTGGATGCCATCTACAACACTGGCACTTTTGTGCAGATACACGAGATGCAGGACCTTGGAGACAAACTTCGAATGATTGTCATGGGGCACAGACGGTAAAGCTTCTTGCATAGGACTGTGCTTTTTCATTTATGCTGCAGAAGCTTTGTGTAATTTTTGAGCTGATGAATTTGAGTAAAACCTGTGTTAATGTTTAAGATGATTTTACAGCTGTGTTGATATTAATGTCTCCTGTAGTGCAGAGTGAAAGGAATTAGTGGATCACATTTCTGCTTAGTCAAACTAGTCATGGCAGATGTTAACTATTTTATGCTTTTGTTAGAATTCGCATTAACAAGCAACTGGACGTCGAGCCCGATGAGCCTCCATCTCCTGTGGAATCTGAGGGGGAGGGCCAGCCCAAGCCCCCACGTCGGAAGCCTAAAAGAGTGCGCAAGGATGGCTCTCTGGCCGAGGCCATGGAGGACACCATACGGGATGCAGACCTGACGGTGGAGCCTGTGCCACTTCCCAAAACCTCTCCTGAAATCCTCATGGTGGAGGTGGACAATGTACAGCATGAGGAATTTCAGATCACAGAGGAAGTCAAGGTACTGGCTGTTTCCCAAGACGACCATGTATACAAGCAATGGCTTTATGACATGTCAGGCAAGCGGACTTGATTCTCATCTTGTACAAGTAACAAATTGATTGCAATTTTTGTTCTAGGCACTAACTGCAGAAATCGTCAAGACTATTAGAGATATCATTGCTTTGAATCCCCTGTACAGGTGTGTAAAAACATTATCATCTAAGCCCTTTGTGTCTTGTTATTTATTTACAAAAATACTCTTTTGACCATAGCTGCTGTATTCCATTCTGTGTCTTGGTCTCCAGAGAATCCGTGCTCCAGATGATGCAGGCTGGACAGAGAGTGGTTGATAATCCCATTTACCTGAGTGACATGGGGGCAGCTCTCACTGGGGCAGAATCACATGAGCTTCAGGATGTTCTGGAAGAGATTAATGTAAGTGCGCTTTAATAATGGTGTCACTGTGAGGGGCTGTGGAGGAATAGATGACATCCTTACCTTATACAGGCTCAAGTGACCACAGGGACCTGGTTGGGGCAGGATAGGACTTATGACTAAAGGGTGAGTCTAACTCTATCCAACTGGTAGGAAAAATGTAGGTTGGAGGGATGGTTGAACATTGTTTCTGTTGAGTGCTGGTTAGTGTGGATTTCACTCTCTATGTGCTGTCATACTCTATCTTGAGTATGAGTAATGAATTTTTGAGACATGTTGCAAGTATCAAATCTCAAATGAGCCTATTCCCCAGTTTCAACAGTTGATATGCTGTCTTTGCACTATACTCTATCAAATTTATGGCTTGCATGTTTTGTAAAAAATAGTGCTTTTTATTGACATTTTACTAGGCATCCCAACTTTTGTCAGAACTGGGGTTGAAAAACAGTTATACTTCCCTTGACATGAGTTTACACACATCTCTGTATCATCTCATCTCTACACTGTTTTATCTACTTTGCAGATCCCCAAACGTCTCTATAAGGCACTGTCCCTGTTAAAGAAAGAGTATGAACTCAGCAAGCTACAGCAACGCTTGGGAAGAGAGGTTTGTGTCTTATTTTCATCTCATGTTCTTGATGTGACCTTTACCTTGGCTGTCACCTCATGTTAGTGTGTTAATGTTGATGCATTCATTATTCATGACCAGCGTTAAGCAAAAACCCTAGCAACAATTATTTTGTAGTGTGGGAATACTTTGGATACAGCCTAAATGATACAAGTATCTTGTTCTTGTTTTGTAGGTTGAAGAGAAGATCAAGCAGACCCACAGGAAGTACCTTCTCCAGGAGCAGCTGAAAATCATTAAGAAGGAACTCGGCCTGGAAAAAGAAGACAAGGATGCCATTGAAGAGAAGTTCAGAGAGCGACTGAAGGACAGAGTGGTGCCACAGCACGTTATGGACGTCATTAATGAGGAGTTAAACAAACTTGGCCTGCTTGATAATCACTCCTCTGAGTTCAAGTTAGTGTTTCCTAAAGCATTTGTATTTTGCTGTCACTGACCTTCTGCAAAATGGCTATAGAAACTAGTCATGCATTTTTTTGTGAAACGTAAAAGTTCTTTGTCTTGTAATTCTGCAGTGTTACACGTAATTATTTGGACTGGTTGACTTCCATTCCATGGGGAACCAATAGCACAGAAAATCTGGAGCTGGGCCGAGCAAAGGAGGTGCTTGAGGAAGATCATTATGGGATGGATGATGTGAAGAAGCGAATTCTGGTGAGAAATTACATTATTAGAGTCAACTGACGTAGTTGAAATTACTGAAATATATGTTAAGTGAAGTATGTAATTTATTTTTTTAAACGTATTATCACTATGTACTGAAAGTTCTATATCACACCCATCCATGCAATTGGTGTTGTTTTATTGATTATCGATAGCTATGTTATAGAGTTGCACAGTCCCACTCCCTCAATGAATCGCCTCAGGTTCAAGGAAGAGGGCAGGAATTAATTTTCTCCAGTGACGTTTCGAAAACTGGTTTAAAAGCGTTTGAAACCCTGACTCAGTCTACTTGTCCCATAAACCATTGCGAGCGATACAATTTCTAACGTTTATAACCTAATGACCTAATCACCGAGCCCCTTATTGAATTGACAACATCATAATTACTAACTTCCTACAGTTTGTTGTGATTCAGTTTTAAAGCACAGTTTCGTCACGCTTGAGGCAGTAGTTGCTATAAACAATTTCCATAGCAACACCAATCAAAGGCACCGATTTGTGTTGCTTTGCACTTCAGGCTGTGGGGTAGTGTAGTGATTTTTTTTATATGTTTTATAACATGTAGACATTTTTATTAAAACAAGATTGTGACATTTTTATGACCACAGACAATCGTCTTGCCCTGTCGTAGCTAGTTGGAAGTCGACATTTTGTGGTTCAGATAGCGTGGGTTATAATCTAATTCTCAGTGGCGAAAATTGAATTCATACTTCCCGACCCTTGGGGTCTGATTGGCCATCTCTATAGCTGTGTGTAACTGTGTGTTACCTGACTTTATCAAGCTGGCTACAGCCGACTGCAGCTAGCAATGCATTATGAGTTGAAAATGCGAAAATAACCAATTGGATGGTAGTATGAAAGGGCTTTCAAATACATTACTGGCTTTAAGTCGTCTGCAGCCGGCTTCATAAAGTTGGGTAATGTTGAATCTGCCTATTGTTACTTTAATATATGTATACCTTAGTGGTGTATTTTGAAAAGATCCATGTAGAACTTACTTTATTTCTTATTTTGTCAAACAGGAATTTATTGCCGTGAGCCAGTTACGGGGCAGCACACAGGGAAAAATCCTGTGTTTCTATGGACCCCCAGGAGTCGGAAAAACCAGTATTGCTCGCTCCATTGCTCGAGCACTTAACCGGGAATATTTCCGTTTCAGTGTGGGTGGTATGACTGATGTTGCTGAAATAAAAGGTCACAGGTTGGTAACATTGGCCCAGCAATGAGTTACCATCTACTCTTTTTTGGTTGTGTTAATAGCCAATAACTGCCCTTGTTACTTTGCAGGAGGACGTATGTTGGAGCTATGCCTGGAAAGATCATCCAGTGCTTGAAGAAGACTAAGACTGAGAATCCTCTGGTGCTGATTGATGAGGTACTTAAGTTGAGATTAAGTGGCTGTGCATTTGGATGCAGTAGAATATGTGCTTTTAAACAACACTATCTGTATTGACATTATGACAGGTTGACAAAATTGGACGGGGTTATCAGGGTGACCCTTCATCAGCCCTGCTAGAGCTTTTGGATCCAGAGCAGAATGCAAATTTTCTTGACCATTACCTAGATGTGCCTGTGGATTTGTCCAAGGTATCAGACATTCTCCATTATTACTTGTGGTGTTTTAGCATGTAAAGCACAGTTCCTGATATCACAACTCGTTTCTTCCTTCACTAGGTACTGTTTATTTGTACTGCCAATGTGCTTGACACCATTCCAGAACCCCTGAGAGATCGTATGGAAATGATCAATGTGTCTGGATATGTAGCGCAGGAGAAACTAGCCATTGCAGAGGTAAGTTACAAAATGTTAAATTTTTCATGTCATATTGTATATAAGTTAAAGACAGTCCAGAAATGTTGAGCTTGAATAACATACCTTTATGCCTACTGATACACAGAGATACCTGGTGCCTCAGCTGCGAACCCTTTGTGGGCTGGATGAGCAGAAAACTGAAATCACCCCTGATGCATTGACTGTTCTCATAAGACAGTATTGTAGAGAAAGTGGGGTCAGAAACCTTCAGAAGCAAGTGGAGAAGGTAACATCAGCTCAGTTGCATCTCTGCATAAGAAGACCTTCACTAATGCATAATGTAATCGTATTGTAATTGCCCGTTGCTTCATTCTTCTTTAAGGTCTTCCGCAAAGTTGCATTCCGCATAGTAAATGGAGAGGAGAGCTCAGTGAAAGTCACATCTGAGAATCTTCAGGATTATGTTGGGAAACCCATCTTCACTGTGGATCGAATGTATGATGTTACCCCTCCGGGTGTTGTCATGGGATTGGCCTGGACAGCTATGGGTAGGAAAGCATGGAACCCACAACCAACCTATGTGGTCTTTACCAATGGTTTCACACTTATGTATAAGACAGGAACACATCAACAGCATACTAGGCAACATTTTATGCTGTTTTTAGATTACTTTACCTGCTTCCTTGTCACAGTTAGCCATGGTTAAATAGCTCAGGGGTGAATGAAGGCTCTCTCAGCTCCCCCTACACATGTATTGGTGAGAATTTGGTGTTGGTTACAAAAAACAAAACTAGCAACAGTAGGGGGAGCTCTTAAGTGAACAAAAATGCAGACTTGGCTGATATGCCTTTAAAAGTCACTTAAGAAGAAAATTAATACACCCAGCACAATCACTGGTTTGATTGGAAAAATAAAGAAAAATCAACAGCTTTTATTGTGTTCTTTTCTTTCTACTCATTTTCAGGTGGTTCCACACTCTTCATTGAAACGTCTCTGCGACGCCCTCGGGACCGTTCAGGGACAGATGGACCAAAAGAGGGGTCGCTTGAAGTGACTGGTCAGCTGGGTGATGTGATGAAGGAGAGTGCCAAAATTGCCTACACCTTTGCCCGCGCCTTCCTCATGAAGCAACACCCTGACAACGACTTCCTCATTGGCTCTCACCTACACCTTCACGTCCCAGAGGTAAGCCTCACTTAAGACAGAGTTTTGGCCAGGGGGTTTTGCATTACTGTCTTTGAACAGACGCTCTTCACCATTTACATTTTTTAATAATGTTAATCACGTAGTACTTGTACTTGTTGATGAGCCCTCTCCTCGATATCCAGTTTTGGATGATTTGGAGCTATTGCTGTCTTGTTACATAGCTCATCTAATCTCATTTAATTGGTAAAACCTCTCTCTAGGGCGCTACTCCTAAGGATGGGCCAAGTGCTGGTTGCACCATAGTGACAGCCCTGCTGTCCTTGGCTACTGACACCCCAGTGCGTCAGAATGTGGCCATGACGGGAGAGGTGTCCCTGACGGGCAAAATTCTCCCTGTGGGGGGAATCAAGGAGAAGACCATTGCGGTGAGTTATGTAGTAAAGGCAAAGATGGTAGATAGGCAGAGCAAGATACTCCATTTTGAGCCACTTCCTGGAAGCACAATCACATGTAGGGGGGGCCCTAATCCTGCTTTATGCAATACAGAGACACACTCTGTAATGTAGAGGTCTGTGGCAGAGCCCCAAATTAAAAGCCTTATTTTTCTGAGCAATGGATGTACATTTCAGGCAAGGTATGATGATCTCTAAAATCTCTTGCCCATTTAAGACAAATGTTGTGATAGTAGGATAGAGAAAATCAACTTTGATTCTTTAATACTACAGCCAAGCACGTCAACAACACGCCTGTTTATACAGCCCGGAACTGAACCCCACTTTACTTCCATAGACATGAACTACCATGAAGTATCTACCATCTTTGGTAAAAGCTAGTGAACACTGTCTTAATGCCTGTTGGGAGTTGTACATTGTCAGAGGTTAAGTTTGATTTGTTACAAATAGTGATACCTTTTTTTAAGCAGTTATTTTAGATTCTTGTGAAGGTTTTTTTTCCCCATCACGCTGCAGTAAAAGCAGTTGGACCCAGCTTGAAGGCGTGATCTAGTCAGTTGCTGCTCTGTACTGTCTTGTAACTGACCAAACTAAAATCATTTGCAGGCCAAGAGGGCAGGTGTGACTTGCATCTTACTGCCTGAAGAAAACAAAAAGGATTTCTCAGACCTTCCAGAATACATCACTGAGGGGCTGGAGGTGCATTTTGTGGAACACTATCAGCAAATCTACAAGATTGTTTTCCCTGCACAGACTAACTAAAGTGACAAGCAGTGTTTTTTTTTTTTACACTGTTTTGTTAACCAGTGAACAGATGCCATTAAATCCCCCAGATGCATCAGTTCAGTTAGGTGAGGGCAAATTTGCCATCAGTTTGAGAAATGGGTCTCAAGGATGTGACTGATTGTGTGGACATGGATAGGGGAGTAGGCTGGCAGCTGAATGCTACTCATAGGATCCTCAAGCCAGGCAGTTGGATCATGATCTCGCTGCTACGCAGCCTTGACATTGTTTTTTTTTTGTTTGTTTATTTACAGATATGTGTATGTTGCATATAATGATGGAACCAAATCAATATTAGCCATTTTTAAATTGATATTTGAATTTATTTTGCTCCTGAGTTAAAGTACTAATTTAAAATATGTGGGCAGTCCATTATTTTTTCAGATATCCTTTCACTTTTGTGGACAGATTTCAGCTGTAAATAAGAAAAAACAATCCGTGGGTTCAAATAGGAAACATATACCCTACATTATTTTCTTTACACAGCACTCCATGGCCAGAATGTTGGTTTAAAGGTGTGGTTTCAAACCAGTTAAATTTACAATGAATAAGTTCTAAAGATAACACTAATTTATAATACTAATTACACTAATAATAACTAACACTATTTTCCAACATTCTCTTCCCACTGTAGAACTACATTCACATTTTTGTGGTCCTTTATAGGAACACATAATGGTGAAACCATCTTTAATTGGAAAAAGTTTTGCATGGCCACAGGGCCTACATGAATGTAAAACATGGGTGTGCCATCCTTTATCGTGCAAATCCTGAATTTATAAATAGCCCCTAAAGTCGGCTGGATGGATCACAAATCCTGAATTTAGAAATAGCCCCAGAAGTCGGCTGGATGCATCACAAATCATCTGTAGTTCAATTATGGTTGCAGAAGAGGGTGCTATTTATCCAAAACAGATCGTTTCAATCTCCAGCCTAAACAAAGTTGTGAATGTGCGAGTACAATTATATTTGAGCTTATTTTTGATAAATCAAAAGAACAATGCTCCATTCTTCCATTCCAGGCTCTCTTACAGTTCAGCATGATGGGGCACAAACATTAAGGCCATCTCAGTTTTCAAGCTCAGAAGTCAGTTGTCTTTGATAAACACCTTACACCAACACAAAGCTAAAGGCTACAACATGAATCTGCATGAAACCAAGTTATACACCATTTCAATTTCGTGCTTTGAGGAATACTAACTTCAGAAGCAGCCTACTGACCTTCAAACCAAAAAAATAGCCATCCAGTCCAACCAACACAGTGTACGGGCCCTCAACACCCTTCATGGATGTACCCACACAAGAAGACTGAAGCCAAATTCCTGCATAATTGAGGATGGCAGCTAAATGCATCAACTTACATGCATATTCTTCTTGACTCACAAGAGCGGACTTCATATCTTTACAATGTAGACGTGAGACAGACCGTTCTGTTGCATTCCACTGAACGCGACGCACCAGAACGAATGAATAAAACATACAACTATATGATGTCAACATACAAATTGTCATTTATTACAGTTTACTCCTTCTTGGCAGCAGCCTTTCTCTGGGCGGCCAGGATGTTGCTCAGCTCTTCCCTCTTTCTCTTGGCGCGGATGTGAGTTCCCACCTGAAAATGACAATAGCAAATGGTAGTGCCAAAGGTGCAGTAAATCAGTTTATATACAAATCACCAAGTGCAGTAAAGCTTTACAGCCCAGACACTGATCTGACTGAACAAAAGTATAACTGTTTATCAATACTGATAGAATAAAACCATTTACTGGGGAATTTCACAAGCACTGCACAAAACAATATCTCTTCAGCGTTTTAAGCATCAGTCCCTAAATGATGCCCATATTATATGCTTACAGTCTGCTTACATTATAGGGTACAAAGAGGTGAAATTAACACTGAAATTGAAAAGAAAAGCAATTACCCTTTTCTTGATGAATTTGAGGGCACGCTTGTCCTTGGACACCTTCAGCAACTCCATAGCACGCTTTTCATAGGGGGCAAAGCCACACACCTCGCGGATCAGATCACGCGCAAACTTGGCATGTTTGGTCAGTTGCTGAAAAACAATGAAAACCATTTCAGGATGACAGGATAATAGTAACATTCAATTTTGTTTAAGAGCTTCAGTTTGCATAACCACACCATCACTGCAAGTAAATGAACCGATCTAGAGGTACTTGCATAAACTGAAACTTACCCCTCTCCTACGGCTGTGTTTGGGCTTCGACACGTTCTTGGTCACTGGGTGGCCTTTGTTAAGGCCCACTGCCATGGGATATCTGATGGCCATCTCTGGAAATAAAACTGATTTAGTGAACTGGCTGACAATAGGCAGATTACATAGCAGAGAAAGCAGATAGCCATAAAATTTCCCTTCAGGATCAATGGCGATGACTCGCGGCAAGAATCAACATTCAATGTGTATAAAGTTAGTTTTATTTCAATCATAGGCCGACTGTACACAGTGTGCGTTTCACCAAGACAGACAACATTTAATGAACATAGCAATATACATAAACATAGACAGGAGTCAACACTGGACAGGGCAAAAACAGAGCACTAACTTACGGACCAAGTTCATTTTGGCTATTCAGCGAGAATGACAAATTTTCACATAGCAATTGTTCGACAGCGCAGTGCCAACCAAACCACTGACTGTTACTGACAATCCGTTTACTCAGTAGAAAATAATTTCTATAGGTAATCGTGGTGTAGGCAGGCTGACGTTCTCACAAGCCGTGCCATCACTCAATGATTGTATTAGCAAGGTGGCTAACCTCGCCTTCCACTGGGTTATAACATGACAAAAGTCTATCCACAGGTTCTAGGATAACTGGACATTATATGCCATTTACAAAACGTGGGCCAGAGTCTCATATTTAAGAAGAGCGCTACTGACGTGTGTTAAGGGGCAAAAGAATGAAGCCCCTACCGTTAATGATTTGAGCGTTTTTTTTCCCGAATTGCTGGGAAATATTCTCTATATGACTTTATGCATGGATCTGGATAAATTCAGCCCTAAGTGCGAGTAAAAAAAACCAAAGATGGTAAAGATATAGCTTCGATACAATAAAACATCTCAGAATTACGGGTTTCTTACCTGCTTCTCTAATGGCGTCCAAACCGGAAGGAACGTCTAAAAACGGAAGCTTGGTATTCTAGTCTCACATTGACACAAGTCTCAAGAAATATTATTAGCGCCATCTATTGGTATGTGTCTTTCTCATCGTTATAAAAATAAACTTGCTATCGATCCGGGAATTCTTACGAATTACAACCCAAAAGCTACCTTATTACAACCTACCTTACAAACAAAATATTTTTCTTATTATATTTAATAAATATGCACCAGTCTAACCAGCAGAAAGAGAGGGATACACGTAGACTAAAAGAAAAAAACTACAACTACCAAGACCCACTCCATATCATGTTTTTGAGTGGATGCAGGAAGTCCTGCTGATGAAGCTTCTTTAAGGAAGGCAAACGTCTGTATGAATGAAAGACAGTGGCAGTTTTAATGATAACAAACTAATATGTTACCAATGGATCTGGAAAAGCAACGCGGACGTCATGCAGCTCTTGCTATAGCTGCCATAGTTGTCATCGTGGGGATTCCTCTCTGGTGGAGAACAACAGAGACTTATCGTGCTTGGCTGCCGATATCACAGATCCGTGAACTGGAATCACTGGATCTCCATCTTACTGTAGAAGTGGAAGTGGTGTTTGCCCAAGGCACACTTACACCTGATCAACAAAAGAAACTTCCACTGAATCAGGTTCGTGAACAAGAACATCACGTGGATGGTGAAACAGATATGAAGTACAGATACGAGACTAAATACCGCACAGCTACGATAATGGAGGAAGATGCCCTGAATCAGCCAAATGCAGCGGAGGCAGATAAGTGCTTGCATATCCTGAGAGAGAGTTCCTGTGGTTCTGTTGTCTTGTATGTGCTACCTGAATCTTCTACACTACTGCCAGAAAATATCAGAGTTTACATTGGTGTCAAAAGGACAGCACTGGTCAAATTTGAACTCGGGAAGTCAGGAACCGGGTTGAAGCAGGTTCTCTCTGCAGTAGACCCTGAAGTAGAGCAGGTGGTCCAGACTATGTCCTTCAGTCATCAGGACATTATTGCATCGCTTAGCAACCGCATCCGACTGGCCAAAGTTAGCAAGGAAAGCCTAGTGGACAGTATGAGAGCCTTCAAATCCAGTCCTGGCTATGAAATCACATTCAGTCTTCTGAATCCCAGTCCCCAGTCCCACAAGCTGCACTGGGACATTGAGGGTGCTGTGCAGCAATACATCCAGCCATTACTGGACAAGATGGCAGTTGTGGCTAATTTCTCAGTGGATTCTCAAATTCTCTACTATGCTGTTCTTGGTGTGAATCCTCGCTTTGACAAAACTGTATCAGCCTATACACTCACTGCTGACAGTCTTGCCCATGTCATTAATCCAGTGGAGGCAAGGCTAGGCTCAAATGCAGCATCCTCTAACCCTGTGCTCAACTTCCTGCTCTATGTTCCAGACCCTCACCACTCCCCACTCTTCATTCGTGATCACAGAAAGCGAGAAGTCTCATCAAATGCCTTCCACAGTCCTCGCTGGGGTGGCATTATGGTCTATAATGTCAACGATATGTACGACAATGACACCAGCTTCCCAGTTGACCTTAACATTGACATGCGCAGAGTAATGGGTGTTTTCTTGTCACAGCTCAGACTCCTGTTAGGAGTTCAGCAGGTTCTTCCCCCCAAAGACGTTGTTCTCCAGGATCCAGGGAGCGCAGGAGTAGCAGACTGGGAATTGGACCGACTTCTTTGGAGCCGAAGTGTGGAAAATGTGGCTACGGCCAGTGCAACGATCATCTCCCTCTCCCAACTCCTTGATGAAATTGGTAATATTGTCATTAATGACAATATTGCGCAACAAGTACTCAACGCAGTGACATCTCTACAGGCAGCTATTGCTGAGTTGGAGGCTGGCAACCTGGCCTTTGCTTTGCAATATAGTCGAGAAGCTATTTTAGCATCTGAATGTGCCTTTTTTGATCCATCATTGCTACATTTGCTGTATTTCCCTGATGATCAGAAGTTTGCTATTTACATCCCTCTGTTCTTGCCAATGTGTGTCCCAATACTACTCTCACTGCTGAAGATTTTTAGTGAAATGAGACAAAGGAGGGCTGAAAAAAAATCCAAAAATGACTAACAGTAAGGATACACAAACTACACAAATGCACACAGACGTATGCAGTGAGCATGCATGCATGTGCGTTCTAACATTGTTTGAACTGCTTCTGCAGCTATTGCACTGAAAAATTTAGAGACACTGGAGCAGAGTCCGATTAGGTGTTTGGGAAATGGTATTGACCTAGTAACAAGGTACAAAAATGTATTTAAATATTGTTTTGTTCATAATCTGAAAATAAATTTTACACTGTTAAAGCTGTCAGATGCATTTAATGACAGAACAGAAATTATTTTTTGTTTTTTTTACTTCTTTTAAGTATGTCCTATGTTAAATCTTTAAACTAAAGAGCAATATGGAGCACATTAAAAAGTGAGGCAGTCAGACATTTTTTACTAGCAGACATCTGAGTGACAATTCTGGCACTTTTTAAAATCTTTTTTTATCTTATTTGTTATTATATTTATCGGCTTTTACACAACTCCAATGACTGTGAAACAACAAAGTTATCGGTGAATGACAATTGACAATGATGCCAAATTACAAGGATGTGAAAGCATAACGCTATTCTACTTTGAAGGATAACATTTAACTTCATAAAAAACACCCTGACTGATGGTTTGAATGTAATTCAGTGAAAATATCTTAAAGTCACACAGACTACTAATATACAGCATGGGGGTATCAGTATCACTGCTGCACAATGCTATGCGCGCTATTACAGAAAATATAACCTCTTCTAAACTTCTCTGCATCCCAGCTCCTCAGGCATAGTTTAATCCATCTCTTATATGCTTTCTATTATGGCTTATGCACACATGTCAAATACACCAAAATTTTTTCGCATACACAATACTGGCCTACACAAGCTGTTTGGCTGGATGTCATTTTCACACACTCCTTGCACATAGGCCTACCAAAAAGAAGTCCTTAAATAAGAGGATTCTCAATTTTATTACAGTTCATGCTATTTTCAATGACAACAATGAGCAAAGAAGCAGTGAACATGCCTACTCATACTTTTGACGCACGTTATCTATCCACTCCAGGTAGTTCGACACTTTTGTGTAGATGCCCAGTTTGTCTTTATGACCACAACCAAGTTCCCCCCAAGAGACCAAGCCAATCAGAAACCAGGTGTCGCGGTACTTCACCATCATTGGCCCACCGCTGTCCCCTTCACAGGCATCCTGTATCCTGCCCAACACACCAGCACATAGCATGTTCTCAGTCACATCACTTTCCATCTGTTGCCTGCATAAAGAGTGGTCTACCAGAGGGACTTTGATGAAGTTGAGAGATTCACTCATATGCGGTGTGTAATGTTGACTTTTCCCCAGCCTGTCACGATGGTGGTTGTGCCATTGAGGTGCAGCACACCTTCGGCTAGCCCTTGACTCGGCAAGCAGGCAGGAACGATGTGTTTTGTGTATTTCACCGGTGATGCCAGACGAAGAAGTCCAATGTCATTGTTCATATTGATGGAGTCAAAATTGGGGTGTGGAAACATGTCTGCCACTGGCACTGACACCATTGTATTCTCATACCTTTTGAGGTAATAGGCACCTATGGAAACATCAGGCATTAGTGGGAAAGTAGTTCCACAGTCAAACAACAGCTAACCAAGAGGGACTGGAAATGGTGATTGCATAGGCAGCAAATGGTGTGACATGGAATAGTCAAGATATTCATCATACCTAATCGGACACCTAAGAGCTTATGATCTTGCAGACAATGCGCGGCGGTGAGGACCCAGGTCTTGTCTATTAAAACTCCACCACAGTGAAGTTTCCCATGGGATTGAGAATCATAGCCTGTGGCATAGGAAGGGATGTGGCAAACTGACAAAATCTCATGATGGTGTAAACCAAAAATTCTGAATTCCTATGGAGGCCATAGTCTGCTTTTCTACAGAGTCTTTCACCCTTCTATTTGTAATAGCACTTTAATGATTTGGAGGTCAGTGTTGTACCTGCCAGGGGCTTTCTCCCCTCATGCCAACTTTCCCCCCAGATATCCATGGCATAAGTCCTTCCTTAGGTTTTGTATTGAATGCAGAGTTGTGTATCAGAATCTTCCACAGGCATGGTTATCTATGACATAAAAAAAAGATATACAACATAGTGAAAGAGGGAGAGTATGTCGACCTGTATGTCATTGATAGGAAAGAAAATCATCAAGAGACATAGACGTACGTACTCATAGGACTGCAGGTTCTGTAATTCTCATGGAGACTGTATCCTGGGAGACAACTACAAGTACGAGCCAAGCCATCAGACCTCAGATTACACTCATGGTCACAATCACCGTTTTGGACTGTGCAGTTCACGGCTGTGCTGACTAAAACATGGAGGAGTTGAGGTGTCAGTCATGTCATATGGAGTAATCACTGAAAATCAAACAGCCACAAGAGAAAACTATGACTAGCTTACTCTGATCACAGTTTCTCCCCTCAAAACCAGGATTACAGAGGCATTCAAAGGCTTGAAACTTATCCATACATATTGCATTGATGCATGGATTGGAGTCACACTGGTTTTTATCTGAAAGACAAGAAGCCTTGAATATTAAGCTTTACTGACATGTAGTAGGCATATATCTTGTTAAAAACAAAGACTTTACCAACCCGTGTACACGCTCCAAAACTCCAACTGAAAAGAGATATTTTTGTTAGGACAACATTTGGATGAACAAGCATAAGTATATGCTATTGTGTCAATTGGCCTATTGTGTCAATAATGTATACTGCATGCTATACTGGATAATGTGTACTGCACGCTATTAAGTTATGTCAGGTCACTTCCAATAGAATCAGTAGTCAGACTATTAGCACTATTTACAGTTGTTATATTTATAGACATTACAAAGTAGATCCTAGATGTAAGTAATTTACTACATGTACTTTAAATGTAAAGTAACTGGTTGCTTAGCTCTCTACATTTCCCAGTGCTCGGCACAGATCAGAGGTATTGACATTTGATTCCTTGCTGTCACATGACTACAGAATTACAATATTGGTTTTAAGCTTCTTCAACCAGTACGGTTTGAAGTCATAAAGGAAAGTTTTCATGTGCAAAGTAAATAGCCATCTTATCCCTGTACATTCTTCATTTGGGCACTGAAGTCCTGATTTCAAACATGGGGTCTGCCTCCAGTTTACTGTGCCAAATGTCAAATCAAGTAAAAGGAAGTTGTTTTGTCTGATCCTGGACTGCCCACTATTAATGAATAATGGCTAATTATGTGCACAGACGAACACACCGTTGCCTCTCGAGTCTGGAAGATCTCTCTGGCCTCCTCAAAGTCGCAGGTCTCTTCAATACATTCACGTTCTTTCGATGGTTGTCTGAGCTCTTCAAATACATGATTAGCCCGTTTGGAGCGCAACAGTGAATGTGCTTGTGGTCCACTGTAAAAGACTGTCAAGGTTTGTTTGAGAGAAAGGAGCAGCATATAGCTAAGAGAGACATTTGCAGCACACCTTAGTACATGAATATCTCTGCCCAATCAAACGATGTTGGCATGACTGCTCTGGACACCAAATTAAACCATGGCTAACTCTGCTTCCCTCCTTTTGGAAATGGCCTTACCTGATCTGCTATAGGCACTCACGGGCCACAGCATAAGAAGACTGACACACAGTGAGGGTGGCCACATGATGGCTGCTCTGCATACACAACAGATGTCAAACATATGAGTGCATTTGTCAACATTTTTATGTTCAACATTTTGGTAATGAACATAGGCCTACATTCAATACACATTTATCACAATTTTAAAGATTAAGCTTTGAAATTCTGTGAATGACATTTGTAATGGTCTGTTGTAAACAAAACTGTTGATCTTATCGTGACTTACTAGTTGAAAAGTATCTGGATGAAATCAAGGTGGACGATTCAGTTCATGTAATCTGAACTGCGTATTTCAATCCACTATCTAATAAACACTGCACCTTTCAGTTATCCTCACTGGATTCTAAAACCAGTTTACACAAAAACCAGAATAAAATTCTTACGTCTTGAAAACAGTTAATGACTAACTTCAGATGTTGACTTACAGTCCACAGTCTGTCTGCCTCTGATCTCCTAATGTTTAGATTTCCAACCCCGACTGAACAAATCCAGTTATCAATTACAATACCAGGAAACCAAAGTAAACAAACCCCTTTGAAAGAAATTGTGTAATCTTAGGCTATAGCTGCAGCAAACACATGAATGGAGTAAATTAAATACTTAACTTTACTTAAGTATTATTTTTTGGTGGGAAACTACATTTTAAGGATGAATACTGTACTTTTGACTCCACTACATTTTAAATGTGAGCATGAAGCACTGGTTTCACTGAGACATTATCTTGTCTCAATTCTTTTATTTTAATACAATGAAGACAGCAGACCCTACATAGCCCTTAGATCCATAAAATCTAGCCTAACTTAATGGGGCACAGAAACTGACTTTCAGTTTCATTTTCTTATGCCCCATCCAGTTAATGTTAGCTGACGGTTATTCGGTCTATGCTGCCAAATCTCCTTGTTCATACTTTGACAGACAGCCCATAATCCCACAAGCCCATAGTTGTCAGTTTTTTACTTTTTTATCCTGTCTTCATCTCCTATGGTACATTAAGATACAGTGAGTTCTTTCCATAGCACACAGTCCCTGGCAGAATGTAGTGCTTCTCCCCATGACATGTTCACCTTTTGAAGTTTCTGTATCACAGTTCTGTGCCAGGTGTTTTTGGGTGGCCCAGGTTTTCTTTTGCCTAGTGGTAGCCATTTTAGCAACCCTTGGGATCCAGTTATGCGCCATCCTTAACACATGTCCAAGCCACCTTCAAAGGATCCCTGACTGATAAGGTATGGTGGCCTTATAAGTCTGACGTTGGCTTGGCTGTGTTTAACGTGATTTAAAATGCTTTGCTTTTTAATTAAAATGTTTGGAAAATCTCTTCATTTGTAAACTGCCATTGTGTTTTACAATGTTGACGTCTCAATGCATTCTGGATAAAAAGCAAAATCATCTGGTTGAGTTGGACATTGTGGTGTAATGAACACTTCTGTTCAGCTTTGCCCTTTTAACCTGCAATGCACCGCAAATCAGGACAACGAGGGAGCCAGTACTCAAAATTTATGTGAAAAGGAAGACAATCAGAGGAGTGAGGTAAAAAGGGTGCGACAATAGTGTCTATGTTCAGCAACAGCTTGGACACAGACCGGCGTAACCTTGTGATGTCAAATTTTTATCCAGAAGGCATGAGACATAAAAAACTATGGCAATTTACACATGAAACTTTTAATAAAACCAAAAACATTTAGAGTGTTTTTAACCACATTTAGCCAATCCTTTTTAAGTCCATATAATGTCCTTTGTAATGTTTTGACTGGTGGTTTTCTTGTACAGTTGTTGGTTAGATATTTTGTTGGGCCAAACAATCTGGCAAATTCTTCTCTGGCATCTCAAGTCTCTGTAAGTCTGACTTCAAGCCCAACACTGAATCATACAGAAGAACAGACTTCACATTATTGTTATGCAGAGCATCATGCTGTATTCCATCTCCAGATTGGAACGGAGTTGGTAAAAGGGACCTTAGCCTTTCCTAGGTTTGCTCTTATGTCTTTTTGGATGGTGCTGTCCTTGCTGATGGTTCCACCAAGGTAGGTGAAGTCTTCACAGTCTCCACAATCTCAAGAGGTGCTCCATTCACAAGGATGGGTGCTGGGGGTTGAGTTTATGCACATTATTTGAGTTGTTGTTAAGTCCAACCTGTTTGGCATATTTGTTGAGCCTGTCAGTTTTTGATCATGAGGCATGAGAGGTTTTGTCATGTTTCACTTTGTGCAGGTAACTTTCCACCACACAACACTTCCCCGTTCAATCACCTGCCACGCCCACCTCACGCTCATTCAATCATCACTGCACCTGTTACAACTTACTCATCATTGCCTTCACCTGCTCCTTGCTACGTGCCTCTGTATATGAACCCACAGTATCCAGCCAGTCCTTGTCAGATTGTCTTCATGGTGTTTCGGCGCTGCAACGTTGCTACACTGACTTCCCGTTACCGATCCGGACCGACCTGGCTATGCCTGCTCTTCTGGCCCGGTAATCCTGGCCTGCCGCCAGTCTCGCTACCTGAGTTTTGCCTGTGTGCTTCCTGCCCTGCCACCTCCACGAGAGTGTACCTGTTGTCTCCGTCAACACCTGGTATGCTGCGTGTGGGTTCTCCAGTCCCCTGGTGAGATCTACGAAGCCACTGTCAGTCTCCTGCATTCTTCCTGGTTTGTTTCGAGAGCCATTCATCGGCGCCGTCCTCGATCCTCTAATCCGGTCAGTCGCTCTCTTACATTGTGGTGTTTTATCATCGGCCTTGTTCAACAAACATCACTGCTGTTCAGTAATTACTGCTCTCCGCAGGTTTCACTGTCCCCAGCGGTTCTCCTTCCAGCTCTTCCTCCTCGGCTGGGTTTCTCCGCCGGTCAATCTGGTCATCGCTGTGTCCCTGTAATCCGCTACTCGATTAATTATGAGTAATGATTAATTATGATGTGGTCAATTTGATGGTTCTACCAGGTGACTTCCAAGTGAGCTTGTGGATGTTCTTGTAGTTCCACCAACGACCAGGTTGTTCAAGCAAAAATCAAGACATTTGCCACCATTTCTTGTGCCATTCCATGTGTGCCTATTTCCCTCTTGTAGTTGGAATTGTCTGTTCCCACTTTGACATTCATATTCCAGTCATCAGAAGCATGTGTTGGATACCTTAGAGATGGCCAACTGGTATGAACAGCCCAAATGGCATTCTCCTTAGAGATGATGTCTACTCCAGGTAGCCTACATGAGCATTCTCATGACCTGAGTGGAGGATGATGGCTCCATCTTGCAGAGCTTGTCATCTGAGCCCTTCCAGTGACTTTCACTTATCCTCAGGATGTAGTAGGGTTTATTTCTAAACATGGTGGCATTGTTGGCACCACGCCCAACCCTTACGCTGGAGGACCGCTGCATGTTGACTTTTGTCTGGCTATTCACTTTAGACCAGTCTGGTAAGATTGGACCTGTTTAAAGCCAGAGTCTTACCCCAGCATGGCTTTTATAGGGTCTTGAAGCGTGCATGGAAGTGTGCAAACAGATCTACAGTACAAGATGATTATTATCCATATCCAATGAAGATTATGCATTGCTGTAGGCCAATTGTATGACCTGATGTATGAATGAAGGCATGCAGCAAACTGATGGTCGACTGATTCTTCAGTCTGAGTCATTTTTCATCACTAACTTTTAATATAAACCGGCAATGTTTCAGTTGTGTCAAAGCCATGTTTACTTTGGAGTGATGGTGGCAACAATTTCGTTTAAGATGATTTCAGGATGCATTTGAACTTTGTAGTAGTTAATGGTAAATTGTCTTTATATTTTACAATGTTTTCCATTTTCAGTGACACAGTATGCCTGCTGTTTAATTTCTTTTTTTTTTTTTTTTTTTTTTTTTTCCCCCCTTTCAAAAAAATGGATGTCATTAAACAGAGATTAAATCTCCTATTTTGTTCATGGCTCACATGTTCTTATTCCAGTCCTTTTTCAGGGTTTGTGTAGCTACTCCATAAAAAAATCCTTTCACTAAACATTCAGAAATCGCATATATCAATCAATGGCATGCATGAAGTCTCTTTGTAAGGCTGAAACATAGGTCCCCACATATAGGCCCTTATTTTTTTTAAATGAACACTAGTTGAGCGGATGCTCTGCCTTCTGGGTTAATAGGCAAGTGTTGGTACTGAAATCATGACGATTTTGGTGTGTTTCATGGCTTCTGTAGGTAATTTGTAGGCAATAGGCCCACAAATTATTTTTTTTTTTTTTTTTTTTTTTTTTTGAATAAATGTATACTAACATGTCATACCGCGGCGACATTAATGTTACCACAAGACCATGACAATTATTTTTGTAACATTTGACTGAAATGGTTAAGAAAAACACAGCCTAGCCATCCTCTATCCTTATGGTATGAGATGGAACAACTGCAAGTACCGTCATGCATTGGGATGAAGGATTTTGGCGCGGTGTGGTCGTCGCCGCTCTCTTGCGGCCATCTTGTATATTTCGGGGTCTTTCAAAGTTAGCTTGTTAGCTGGTCAGGAACGTTAAGGTAGCTAACGTTACATTCAAAAGAACAAGGCGGTGGTTTCATTCATAGACTTCGCTGTCTGGCGGATGTGTAAAAGGACGTGTTGTTATACGCACTTCACGTCTAATTTTCTTTAAATACAGTTGCAGGTTGCCGGAAAGTTTGAACGACTTTGAAGCGGAGTTTCTAGTTGCAGAAGAAAATTTGATATGGCGACTGCAACTCCTAGCCGCGCTGAATCTAGCCGGGGTGCCGCAACCCCGCTGTCCCCGACGCGAATTTCGCGCTTGCAGGAGAAACAAGAGTTGTCACATTTGAATGATAGACTTGCCGTTTATATTGATCGCGTTCGGGCGTTGGAATTGGAAAATGACCGTCTTATGGTGAAAGTGTCCGAAAAGGAGGAGGTTACTACACGTGAGGTACCTAGCGTTGTTTTTTATTCACGTTGTGCCATGTGTAAGCTATAGAATGTACCGATAGCCTGCTCGGTAGTGCCATCGGTGTTAGCCTCGTTGCCAGGTTTGGATTTTACTTAACACAATATTGCTTCCATTAAAATCAAACATTTGTGTATGAGTTTGAATTTGAGTTTCTCAACATAGGTAATTTGTTTAAGCGAAAGTCACGTAAGTGCTGTGCAACACACATTTCATTGTAAAGTAATGGATATATTTTCAACTAGCATGTTAGTAGCTAGTTAGCGCGGTAACTTAGCCTTTGGTTCGAATCTGAATCACTTGCTGGCAAGTTGTTCGGTGGGGGTGGCCAGCTGACTAGGTAACATTAACCCAACTATCTTCTGTTTCGCGAGACGGTTTACTAATTGTATTGTGCCATAATCTTCTATACACATGTTTAGGTGCTAAGTTAGCTAGCAAGCAAGAGCTGTTCAAAAAATCCCGCGGGTAGGAACCAATTATTTTGTTCTTAGTTTTAAGGGTGTTGTCATAATATGCGAACATTGCAGGTAGCTGCTTTAGTAATACATGTAAGTGCATTACATAACTTTCAAAACTTTAACATGAGTCAGTGTAGATGTGCACAATCTTGTTTTAAGTGCTGGTTGATTGTCTCAAGAGTTATGGGTTACTTGAGGTGTTGTTCAAGGATTTAGAGAAACATGTGGAAGCAATTGTATCCGTGTGTGCTGTTACATTGGGGGTGAAACTGTATGAAATATGTTACAATTGAACATCAACTTTTGAAACCAAATGATGCGTGTTACTGTCCATGTCACTGAGTAAGGAATTGTCACGAAGTGTACATTTCTGCATTTCTGTGGGGAGACCGAGCCCAATGATATATGTGCAGTAACGCACGGGAAACCCACCCTCTTGTTTTCGATGTAGGAGGGTGACGTTAGTGTATAGGCTTTTACTAGTCCCTCCGCGGAGCGGCAGTGTGCCAGATGGGAGTGGCCGATGGGCAGTTCGAATTTGAATGTAGCAATAGCACGCGACTGCACGAGGATGTCGAAAATAAGTTGACATGGGAACACTATATTTTGGGCCTGTGGCACTTCGGGGGATGGACTGTATTCACATTAACCTGTGGTTGTACTTTGGCCATATACATTTGTCTAAAAAAAACCTTGGGTTAAGCAACACTGATCTTAACCGAAAAGCTGTCTTTGTGACACATGCTAAGTGGTAGCATACTGTGGTTATTTTCCAAGATAACATTTTGTGGAGGAACTTTGTACCATCTCCAAGAGTGCAACCAGAATAAGAAAGTAAATAATCATTTGGGATGACGGGAAATTGATTTGAGGTCTGTCACCACCCACCAGGTTACAGGGATTAAGGCTCTGTATGAGGCGGAGCTTGCCGATGCCAGGCGTGTCCTTGATGAAACTGCACGGGAGAGGGCCAAACTACAGATTGACCTCGGGAAGGCAACTGCAGAGCTTGATGAGGTCAACAGGAAGTGAGTAATGCCTGTATCAGCATTCTAATGCTCAATAGTAGTAGGGACCCTTAAGACATCTCTTGGAGCTGTTCATGGAGAATGCAATTTTTCTTTTGTTTAAGTTCAGAAAATTTACTGTGTCTCAGAAGTAATTTTCATTTGAAAACCCAAGTTGTGTTTCACTCATGTCTGTACAAACATTGCCAGAACTATATTGCAGGCAGTATGAATTGCTCACTATAGAGCATGAGAAACAGCTTGATCATCCTGGCTTAAAGGACCATCCCATCTGTCTTTGCTAAATACAAGGGGCTCTTGGAGGGCATTGAGGTTGTCACCTAATCAGATCTCGCCTCTATGTAAAACTACTTGTTAGAGAATGATGGGCAATTTGTCACACATTTTGTATGAAATAAATTGAGTTTGCAATAATTTTGATTACGTCACATGGCTTTGTGATGACCATTACAAATGTGTTTCATAGTAACTGACGGAAAGCAAACATTTGTACTTTTTCTTTTTCAGCTACAAGAAGAAGGATGGAGACCTTCTTCTGGCTCAAGCCAGGATTAAGGAACTGGAGGGCCAGTTCAACCAGACGGAGGCTTCTCTCAACACTGCTCTGAGTGAGAACAGTGCCCTCTCTGCAGAGCTTGCAGATTTGAAAGCTCGCCTAGCCAAGGTTGGCAAATCAGCTTTTGAAAGAGAAATTTACTTCCATTGTCATTTTAACTCTGTACAAATATACTGGCTATTTACAGATTTAGACTAGCGCCAGTTGTCTTGATTGTCTACACATATAGCACAATCAATTTGGTGCAATTAATATTGAGAAACCTTTTTTCCTAAGCTGTGTAACTGAATCGTGTAAGCAGTTATAATTGTGTTTTTGCAGGCTGAGGATGCTCATGCAGTGGCTAAGAAGCAGCTTGAGGGGGAGACGTTGATGCGTGTTGACCTAGAAAATCGCTGCCAGAGCCTCACAGAGGAGTTACAGTTTAGGAAAAGCATGTTTGAGGAGGTGAGATTGGCTATTCACTTGTTAAAGTCCCTGTGTTCTTATCTTTGGATGGTGCAATAACCATATTGTGTATGTTGAGCATATGGACGCATGTTGCTAATGTCTTAATGTGGTGTTATGCAGGAGGTGCGAGAGACTAGACGGCGCCGTGAGAAGCGCACAGTGGAGGTGGACAGCGGAGTTCAGCCAGATTACGAATCCAAGCTGGCTCAGGCTCTGCAGGACTTGCGCAAGCAGCATGAGGAACAAATGCAGATCTACAAAGATGAGCTTGAACTAACTTTCAAGGCCAAGGTAGGACATTAATGTAAATGTATAAATATTTCCTTCAGATGAATTAGGGTGTGTGTGTATAACATTGAATGATTTATTTTAGTATTCAATAGGTATTTACACTGGGGGCCTCAGTTCTGCTACTGGTGAAATCTGGCAGTTGTAATTCTCAACAGTCCCGCGCAGAAATGGCCCTTGAGAGAGAGAGAGCTTTCTGTGTACACTGACTTGTGTTTATCTATTGCAGCTGGATAATGCAAAGGTTTCATCTGACATAAATGACAAGGCCATGAGTGCAGCCAGAGAAGAGGCTCAGGAAGCTCGTATGCGGATTGAGAGCCTGTCCTATCAGCTGTCTGCCTTGCAGAAGCAGGTATCTCGTTTTGTGTGTATGTACTAAAATGGGTATGAGGATGGGCCAGATTGTATTGTTACTAATATACTGCAGTAATTCCATATTGTGATAAATGGTTCTCAATATGGTAAATTCTCATCACGTTATTACACAGCTCTGTATAATGCTGTAGAATGCGCCGTTCACTTCATTGGGACTTTCCAAAGTTCTATGGTCTGATATTCCTTGATAACAGACTTGGCTAAGTATAACAGACCACTGTTAAGGAAAGTGAAACAGAACATTGCCATAACCCGTCAGCTCATCTGTAAGTTAACGGACTACTTTTTTATTGCGGGCGCTATTATCTGTCTTAATCATCAAAGTGACTATAAAAGCAGTGATAAACAATGCTGTTTGGTCATGTTATTGATATGGTCAATAGGCAGCCATGTAATAAGTGGGATGACACTCTGCGAGGCAGTCATTATCATGGAATAACTCCCTTCAGAGTGATTCAAGAGCCCTCCGCAGGCGTCGGGAGTTATTTCACAATAATGACCGCCTCGCAGAACGTTATCCCTTACTTAATATGTGGGCAGATGTCATTGAATGAAAGATGACCGCTGGCTTTGTGGTTGAATGATGTTTAAAGTAAACATAATGCATTGATACACCTTGTGGAGCCTCAGGCATCTTAAGTCTGATTTTGTCTGACTATGTGCAGTTGGCAGTTTAAATCACTTATTTTACGACAAATGTAGATGAGTGGTATTTTTTTCTTAGAGAACCAGTCAGATTGATGTGCTTTGTATTTGGCTGATTTAGGCAGCAGCTGCAGAGGATCGGGTCCGAGAGCTGGAGGACCTGCTGGCCAGTGACCGAGACAAGCACCGCAGACAAATGGATGCCAAGGAGCGCGAGATGGCTGAGATGCGTGACTGCATGCAGCAGCAGCTCAATGAGTACCAGGAGCTGCTGGATGTCAAACTGGCTTTGGACATGGAAATCAATGCCTACCGCAAGCTTTTGGAGGGCGAGGAGGACAGGTCAGTATGTAGCATTGCGCTGGAACTAGCTGAAGGGGAGTTGATTAGTGGGCCATAGCATAGCTTGTTTGGGGCCGCTTTTATCTTTTATACAGCTGACTGGAATACGTAGGTGGGATTGGCAGTTTCGTTGATCTTATCTCAGTTAGGATTGTGGGAGAGACGATGCTACATATTCCTGTTGATCTCGTAAAGCTGGTATGTTTGTAAGAGTTTGGATTCTCTGGAACACCCAAAGGCACATTCCTATCCATACACTAAATTTGTTCTTGCTTGCTGATTTTCTGTTGGGAAAGTAGAAAATATTTTTGGAGCACATGCTTGACCCTTGGGACAGAAATTTAACAGGAATATATCAGTCTTTCTTCCAGATGTGTTAATCGGTCATGTATGTGTGGCTAGTAATATATTAGGAGTATATAAATAGCAGTCATGCTGTTGGCCATTCAGATGAATATGTAGAATATTGTACATCTGTTGGGTACCTGTCAGAACATATGGTTTAGCGGCTGTTGAAATTTAATAGACTTTCCAGAGAGAGATTCCAGAGTGAGGAAGTGGTTGAGTCCATGAACTGTACTGCAAGGGTGGAGCCTTATGTGGTGATCCTACTTAGGAAGTCATTTGCATTAAGTTGAAAGGTAATTAAGGGTAACATTTTGCAGACATAGCTACACTGCACATGAGATGATGGGTGTCAAGAGCAGGCTAGTCTCTTTAACTACGGTTTTTGTGTGACACAAATATGTACCTATTTACTGTGGAATTGAAAATTACCAGTGGAACTTTACAAATCTGTTTTTGTTCCCCTCCCTCCAGACTCAAGCTGTCTCCTAGTCCATCTTCCAAGGTGACCGTCTCCCGTGCAACTGGCAGCAGTAGCTCCTCCCGCTCCTCACGGACAAAGAGGAAGCGTGTGGAGATGGAGGAGTCTGTAATTGTCAGCGCCCCCAAAATTCACATCAATCAGGAGGCCGAGGCCACTGGAAGCATCACAATTGAGGAAATGGACATGGAGGGGAAGTCTGTCACGCTGAAGAATAACTCTGATGAGGTATACATGTGGGCTAGATTCCCAATTAAGCAGAATTTAACATGGGATCTGGGATTACCTATCTGGTTGTCTGCTCCACTAGTCCTTTTACTGCTGGCTTTATGTTAATACCTTTCATACATGTTCTAGGATCAGTCCCTCGGTAGCTGGAGGTTGAAAAGGCAAATTGGCGATGAGGATGAGATTGCCTACAAGTTTAGCCCTAAATATGTCCTCAAGGCTGGCCAAACTGTGACGGTAAGAATGTAGTCCTCACAACTCAGCTTCATGCTTTTTCATTATTCAAGTTTGAGGTGTATGGTGTACTTTTACTTATAAATCATACGTTGATGTTCAAATGTCAGTGTTCAAGGAATTGCATTTAATTTAATTAAGATTTTTAATTTTTTAAAATTTAAAGTATTGTATTTAATAATGCCTAATTTTGAAGTGAAGTTTCATTACTGTGTGATTACTGTTACATTACTGTTTTTTTTTTTTTTCTTACCTCCTACTCCCTTGTTCTTGGCAGGTTTGGAGTGCTGACGCAGGGGTGGCACACAACCCCCCCAGCAACCTCCTGTGGAAGTCCCAGAGTTGGGGCACTGGGGATGAAGTTCTCACCACTCTAGTCAACTCGGATGGAGAGGTATGGTCACCATAATGGATGTGAAAATGGCACTGAATAGAATGATCAGATCTTTCAGTTGGAATCTTGAGAAACAGAACCTTAAAAGGATGTTTATTTTTATTTTAATTCTAGGATGTTGCCAAGAGGACGGTCACAAAAACCACAGAGGAGGTGGAGAATGGAGAAGAAGAAAATGGAGACTTTGAGGAAGAAGATGTTTTGTACCAGCAGGTAAATTGTTTGTAATTTGCTGAGAAGGGTTCTAACTGAAGCAAGTGGGCAGTCCGTTGTACTAAAACCTAAACTTCATTTGCTTTGTTTTAGGGAGATCCAAAGAGGCAGTCCAGGGAATGTGCAGTCATGTGAAGAAAGAGGAGACCTCAGCCCAGTTTTCCCTCTTACAGTCCTTTTATTCTGTAGAGCCACTATTTTTGTATACTTAAGTCCTAGAGTCTTGATCAATCCCAAATACTCTTGACTTGATTAGTTTTTTTCTCATTTGTATACAGACCTCAATTCCAGGTTATCTTGAACAGTTGCAGCCATTATGTCAAAGTGAGTGATAATGGGGACACCTTCCATTCAGTACTTTTTGAAGCAGTTCACATTCAGGTGTTAGGAGTTGGACTATTCCAGCTGTCATGGGCCTTTTATTAGTGCATTGTTGCTAAGATATTGTCAAACACTCCTAGGTCATTTAAGCTTAGATTTCTCTTCCCCCAACCAAGTTTTTAGTGAATGCATTCTCAAGTCTGTCACTAAGAATGATAAAATCTAATCATTACAAAAAAAATGACTCCATGAGAACCATTGTATAACTGAAATTGTAGTTGTTATAATCAATGGTTATGCAAGTCGTGAACAGCCAAGAGATATTTTGGGAAGTCTTTGTATGGCTCAGAGAGGAACTCGACCTCTATCATATATTGTACAGTAGATTGTAACTGACAGCTGATGCATTGATGCTTTTTCTTTTATATATAGATATGTTGGCTTCGTTGGTCAGATGAACGGGGTGGAAATTGAATGAAATTGGTACTCTAAAACAGATCCATTGGCCAAACATTTCTTAAGATATTAAGATACAAATTATTGTATTCTATAACCAAGACAATATGCCATAGCTGTAGAGATTCTGTATCCGGTCCACAAAAGTAAATTGCTCATTAGTGGTAATTTACTTTGTGATTTTATACACAATTAAGATGCAATGGTATTTATTGTTGCACCAAAGAAAAATTGTATGTGAAGCAGTTGTGTATTAATTTTGTTGAACTGATTGTATGTATGATCAGGGATATTTTCAAATGTAGTGCTGAATATCTGCCTTATAAATGAAAGTGATCATTGTTTGCAGACAATGAGCAATGAGGGATACAGATGTACAAATGAAATAGCTGAAATTGAGATCAGTTTCCACCCAGTTGATACTGATACCATTACACTATCAGTAATAATACCTAATCATGTGTATGTTTATTTTAAAATGCAAAAATAGTTTCTCAGATAAAGTACATTTTGTTAAGATTTTCAAAAAATATGAAAGTCTGCTAGCAGAAATGCCACTCAACTTCCTATGCCTTCACTGAGCACATGTAATATTAGTACTTGTCTGATAGCTCTGTAATGTAGTATGTGTTTTTAAAAGGCAGCTGGAAATGACGAAAGTTACATTTACTTGCACAAATTTGGCTTTTGGCAGTAGATGTGTTAAGTTTGGGGTGGTGATTAAAAAAACAAACAGAGCATTGTTCGAAAGATGCTTTTGGAGTGTGGCATTTGAACATTTGATTTTGGAAACAATTGGTAAAACTCCCTATAAGAAAAGTAATGGATGTATTTGCCATTTTAGAGTCTTTGAGTCTGAGAAACAATTTTTCAGTGCTTATTATTGCAGTGCTTTGCATTTTATTTTATTTTTTTTGTATTTGGTTATTTTAATCATTGTTTACATCTATCTTTTTTAAAAGTTCTCTAATGATGGTAAAGTAACTTACAGTAATTAAATTATTTTTAAGCAAAAAGGCCATTGTTGAAGGCCCGTTTTGAAATTGATCAATGAAAACCATTACCAGTACGTATTTGTCCCTTCAGTATGACACTTGTTGGTTGAGTTGCTTCTAAAAGGTGATCCCTGGACCAACTACAGTTATGATTTAGGTATCAAGTCTACATACACTGTCCTCAGCTGTTCTTCAGGTTTTAATAATGTGACTTACAAATGTGACGCAGAAAGCTTACAAATGAATAGTTTTAATATGGAAAAATGTTTTAAGCAGAGCATATTTTAAGAATTATTTTCCTAGCTACCCAGTGTGGTGAGTGGTGCACTCTTGAAGTGCAACAATGTGATTCACTGTCTAGTTGTGAGCCATATTTAAATTTTTACTGATCGATGTGTTGCATAGATGAAGGGGCTTTATCATCGTAAGAGAACTTGTATGGGTCGAATTTTGGGAGGGCGCATGCCAAAAGTGTGTTTCTTAATTGATCTATTACATTCATTCGAATTTTTGTATACAATACAATAAATGTTTTCCACAATGTGGTTGTCTGTGTTTTTTTTTTTTAGTTATTAAAAAAGCTGTATAGCTGGCAATGCTGTTACCAGTCTATAAAGAAGGTGAAATATTTGTTATGACTTAATGTCACATTTGTAGTGAACAATATATAACCACCAATACCAATATATTAGACTACATGTTATTTTTTCTTTCTGTAACTATTCATGGCTTCGCTACAAAAATATCTGCAGAATTTATCTTGGATCCTTGGAACATGGCTGGGTGCAAAAGTATATTTTGGACTTTTGGACTAAGTTTGATGGGCAGTGTATTTTTTCAGAAACCAGGGGCGCACTTATGCCAGACGCATGTAGATAATGGGACTTATCGATGTATTTAAGCTCAGTGGGGCCAGTGACTTTATTTTTATGTTTGAGATGAGACCATTTTAAATTTACTTTTTACCTACCGTTGTCATACATTTCTGTGACAAAGCAAGAAATGTTATTCATTGGGTGAATAGGGACTTGAAATGAACCAATCAGCATCTCGGGTAGGCGGGAGCGAAAAGAGGCGGATTCAAAAACAAGGAGGGAATTTTAACATCGAAGAAGGGTGGCTTAGCCATGGATTGTTAGCTTATGGTCTTGTTATTTAACTTGACGTTTATGAAAAAGTTAATATGATGTATAAATGCAGTCTTGGGACAAAGGGATACATTATTTTAAAAACACCATGTTGTGCGGTCTGAATGCTTGAAAACCGAGTTGGATTGCAAGATAGCAGGCCCATCGAGCCATACGACTTTAGCGCTTTGCTAAATGCTTGCCTTCGCAATTGTGGACATTTTCCTCTCATTGATAAGTCATGCTTTCTGACACCAACAGCTTAGCATCACAGCTATGCAAAGCGGTGAATAATGAAGATCCAAGGTGATACATTTTTTGAAAATAACTTAATAACACTGCTATCGAAGTTAACTTCTCCCAGCCATCAATATTGTAGCCCTACTTTGTGACTACTACGTTGTTGCCAATCGAACTAATCTATTAGTAACAGCATGCACCAGTCAAGAAGACATAGTCATCCTTTGAGTTCTTGCTGAATTTGTGTGATAATGAACTGAAGCACGAATGTTCTTTTGACAGGTCTGTGCAATCACTGTTATCCCAAGGAGCCAACCCAAACATGGTTACTGAAAAGGGTGTTGCTGCCGTGCATTTAGCTGTAGGTAAAGAGTCCGAGAAGGGAATCCGCTGCCTGAAGCTTATTTTACAACATGGTGCTGACCCAAATATAAGGTTAGGTGCTGCTTTCCACCCTATGTACGCCCAAAACTGATTTTGGAGATGATGTTTTACAGGTTTATGCTTTTGCTTTACTAGTTTCTTTGCTTTAGTCAGTGCAAACTTGTTGCCAGGTAAAAACCCCTATTCGCAACCCCATTTTTTTTTACCTTTAACCTCTTTTTCAGGTTTTAAAATATCTTTTAGGTTTTTTATACTTATCAGGTTCTTTGCTGATGGTATTTTTGTGCAAATGAGCCACCCAACAATGGAAAAATGTCTTTCTGTAGGTCATCTGAAGGACTCACTCCCCTTCATATTGCTGCCCTATGGGGATGTTATCAGAATCTCAAGTTGCTCTTAAAAAATGGTGGCAATCCAAATCTTAAAGACAAGGTAAGATTTTGTTTCTTAACAGGAATAATTAACAGTTTTCATGGAAAGAGACATAGGACATTGTACAGAGAACTGGGAGAATTTAAGTTATTATATATGCATTGTTTTCTGGTTTGATATTTTTAGGAAGGCAACAAAGCTGGAGAACTGGCTGAACAACAGGACAACCGCCGATGTGCTTTGCTGCTCTCTGAACATGAGTCTCAGGCAGTGCAAGCTGATGCTGAGGAGTTTCCCAAGTTCCAGTATTGTAAGATATTTCTCCTTACTGTCAATCATTTATTGTGTATAAAAACAACCATATACTACAATGATCCCATATGCATTTCTCTATAGACCCCATACAGAAGTGTAACTTTCAATTATGTTAAAAGTAGTAAAACCAGGTAAAAATACACTGTTGTTTTTGTTTCTTTTCAGCTGTTTACTCAGGCCAGGTGGGTAGAAACCGCTCCTACTGTTCAGCCATAGATGAGGACAGCATGGCTTCTCATGGAATGTCAATGTTGAGTGACTTTGGAGATGAGCCGTTAAGCAGCACGCGCAGGTCCTCATCTCTCAACCTGTCAGTAGTCGGTGGAAGGCCCAGCTGGCGAGGGCATAACCGTCTTGAGCTCTCCAGTCTTCATGGTACTAGAGATTCGGTTTGGGATTTTGAGCCTCTGCCCGCACTCTCCAGCACTCGCATGTCTGTGCCAGGCCTGCCATCTCTTCAGGAAGATGTAGCGCTTTCTGACAGGAGGAGATTGCAGTATGAGTGCACTAATCATAGGTACTCTGATGCCCCACCTCTGCCACGTCCGTCCACTGTGTATTCCAGACGTGCCAGCCGCAAAAGCGTCAGCTTCAGAGATGTGGATGAGTACTTTCCTGTTTACGATACTGAATCACCAAGACAACGCCCTACACAGGAGAGTTCAGAAACTACTTCAGATTCCACGGTCGACTTCACGGACTACTCTGAATTCTTTGATGCTGAACGAATGGCTACTGTGTTGCATCACCAGGGCATTGATGTCACGTCCCCTGACCATGTCTTTGTGTTTTCTCGTGATGACGTCAATGTGGAGGAGGACTTTGAGAAAACTGTCCTGGGTTGTTGGCCAACTGAACAGGACAATGAAGACGAAGTGTTCACTGACAGTGGCAGTGATCAGAAGAATGAAGGCCAGCCTCCATCCACTTCAGGGAGCAGCAACAGTGAGAGCAGTAAGTACAGTAGCTGTGACAGTGAAGAATACAAAAGTGCTATTGGGATCTCCTTTTTTAAGAAGGGAGCATCCCCAGTAGAGGATGTCCACAGAAGTACTGAGGAAGGCCAGTGCAACTTAGCATGTGCTCCTAGAGAACCACAGCCCAAGAGGGAGACACCACGTTATGATGCAGATTGTTTTCATCCACAGACACCCAGTAATGGGCAAGCTGAATTGAGTGTGGTAAAGACAGAAACAGAATCACAGCAGTTTGCATGGGAGAAGGACACCCCAGTGGCAGAGGTCACAGAGATGATGAGGAATCTCTCGTGTGACAGGAATTTCTCCAACTGTGAGGTATTTTCGCCAAGAGGAAAGAAATCCTCAAGTGAAGATTGTGATGTTGTGGTGAGTCCTTTTGTGACTGGCAGGACACGCTCGCGGCTAAGCCGCTGTTCGCAGCGAGCCCGAGTCAGCCAGAGTTCCTCCTCGCTGTCATCCTCTTCTCTTTTTGAAGTGACCTTGCCAACCCCCACACGCATGCGCCCGCAACAAGATCATGGGACAGTCCAGGAGACCTGAGGCACGAGGCAGGTGATGGTTATCACGCCTTGCCCTACTCAAGTGGCAGGTGTGGTGGGACCTTAAACTCTGTCTATTCCCAGAGTCAAGCAGAGACTTTGAGGGTTGATCAGTATTCTGTGTCATGTGATGGACTTAGCCAAGCAGATACAGTAATTCTTTCAGACAGTATGGCTGATACTGTTATACTAGAGAAAAAAACCTGTGAGAAGTTCACAGACTCTTTTGGAATCACCAAGGGCAATACACTGCCGGTTGGAAATGATATATTGGGTCTTGAAAGGAAGGAGGTATCCAGTGCTGATGAGTTTATCACTGATGATCTCTCCAGCTCCAGTGATAAAGGGTCTGATTGGAGGAAAAGGAGCCTCGCCACATCACAGATGGTGTCTCAGGAGAGTAACAAAGAGAGCATGGAGGACTCATGGATCACAGATGTGGAGTCTCAGACTTCATCTCTGGCCAGTGTTGACACGCCACGGAAAGAGCCTCCCGACACCCCTGGCACTGGGTGCACGCCTCGGTACAGCATGAGCCGCCTGTCTAGCCACTGCAGGCCCCAGTCACTGGCCAACCTGTCGTACACCCCGGGGGGACGTCCTCATCTAGTGGATGTGGATGAGCCTGTGGAGTACCTCTACACAGACATAGAGGGCGGCCATGAGCTGATTGAGACCCATGTGCCTCCCACAGCCAACAGCTCCAACGTCAGCAGCACCACTAGTGACGAGACAGTGCTCTACGACTGGCGCTCCTTCAAAAAGAGCCCAAGAAAAGGGAAAGAGAATGTTGAGCCTGTTGACGATTCGCTCAGGGAATTCAAAGGTTTGACCGACAAGGAGCTCCGGAAGAAGCTGATGGAGCTGGGAGACGCCCCCGGTCCAATAACGAACCAGACCCGTCCTGTGTACATGGAGCGACTCCACCGCCTCCAGCAAGAAACCTCTAGTCAACCACAATCCGTCCAGTGCAACACTGGTAAGCATATTCATGAGTTCTCTTTGCTACCTTAAAATGAGTATGAACATGCCTTGTGATTATTTTTGTGTTAAGTGCAAAAACTTTTTTTTCTTTGCCCTACTATAGACTATAGTCCTGAGCTGAGAAGGGCTACATACACATTTATTTTACCCGACTCCAAAGACGATGAATATGTCCTCTGCAAGCAATTTGACCAACCTGACCAGAACAAGAAATGGCGTGAAGGTGTCATAAAGTCCAGCTTCAATTACTTGCTCCTTGATCCCAGGTAGGGCCTGTTGGTATTTTCTGGTCTACATCTGGCATGCCCTTTTTGAACTAAATATTTATTAGGTGCATATTTATTAGTAGATATATTCATATCAATGTGTTTATCTCCTCAGAGTAACAAATAACCTACCCTTTCGAAGTCAAATGATGTCGCATAAGGAGTGTTTTCAGACCTTTGTCAGTGCCATATTCTATGTTGGCAAGGGCAAGCGCTCTCGCCCATATAGCCATATGTATGAGGCATTAGAGTACTACAGGGGAGATAAGACATCTAAGGCAAGTTGCTATTTTTTTATAAAAATATATAATATGTAAAAATATGTTTGATCTGAAAGCTGAACAGCTGTTGAATTTCATGTCTGAACATCCATTTTTCTTCTTCAGAAACTTTGCTCAAAGGTTAAGCATATTCTGGATGTGTGGAATGCTGAACATGGTGTGATATCTCTGCACTGCTTCCAAAATGTAATCCCAGTGGAAGCATACACTCGGGAGGCATGCATGGTGGATGCAATTGGTGGGTACACTGCATCACTAACATTCAGTTTTTTTCAAAATTTCTTCTACAGTAATTTTTAATATCGCACTCTTGTTATACAGTTCTTATTTAAGTATGCTGAACTCAATTTCTAGCATTACAGTCATTCAGGGGTTCAGTCTCCTCTAGCAGGTTATTATCGCTCAGGTAGTATCAGTCTGGTGCCAACTCATTCCTGATGTCCTTCTACACTGATGTATAAATCAGGTGTGAAGATGCTGACCAATCAGAAGCGGGGAGACTATTATGGGGTGGTGTCCACCTGGACGGCAAAGCGCAAGCGGGAGCTGGGAGTGCATCTGCTCTACCGGGCCATGCAGATCTTTCTGGCCGAAGGGGAGCGACAGCTGAGACCAGCAGACATCAGGGCGGGCCACTGAACATCCGGAAGAGGCAGCAGGGATGGGGGCACTGTTTCATAGGAGCATAGAACTGCAAGAACAGCAGTACTCAACACAAAGCTCAGATGAATACTTAAGATGTATTGTTTTAGAGAATAAGTAACTGTTACGGGAAAAAACAGGACTGACCACTAAGTACAGGTGATGGCAACACTGGACATGTCATATCACAGAAGATAACCTGTGAACAACCAAACAAAACAATCCAGTCCTATGTAAATTCTGCTTCTCGGGGGTTTGGAGGAACATTTTAATCACAACAGCCATCATCTCAAAAGTTCATCCAGCCTTTTGATAGAGGAGTGTTCTGAAGTCTGAACACAAGGGGTCACTAGTATCTTGTCAAAGACACTAAGGCTTGTTTTGGACTGGTGAAGGAAAAGTTACAGTTGATG
This sequence comes from Tenualosa ilisha, assembly GCA_015244755.2. Classification (NCBI taxonomy): domain Eukaryota; kingdom Metazoa; phylum Chordata; class Actinopteri; order Clupeiformes; family Clupeidae; genus Tenualosa; species Tenualosa ilisha. Next base: position 1,738,152 of record PYXC01000407.1, read on the forward strand.
TCAGAAGTTCAGGGAACATTGCTCTGCTGGTCCAGGGCTATACTGGAATGCATCATTCATCATCACAAGTCAGTCTAGAAATGAAACATATGAGAACTATACTGTGCAACTTGTGAGAGGTGTAGCATGAGATCTTGATTGTAAGGCTCTTTCTTGGGAGAATTTGGCCTTTGAGAAGACCAAATGGATTCACACAGCATCATGCTCCAAAGTTAGACATTGAAAGTGGGATGACTAGTCATTAGTAAAATACCAGACCAATCTAGGTAAGAGATAAACAGAGACTAGTATATATAGATACAGTCCTTTATGTTTTTTAATCGAATCATTCTAATCATTAGAATACGCTCTTGCCAGTTTAACAGATTGTTCCATTGTGTAAAACATGCACATTTTTAGAGCATGTGGTTTAAAGTTAGCATTAAATTAAATTTAATTCACGTGGTTTAAAGTTAGCATTAAATATAATTCACTTGTTTGTATGAAGGGCCGTTATCAGGAAAGCTTTTTCATTAACGCATTTCATCCACCATTCACACTTGTGATGCACAAGGAGGATACGTTCAGATCACCTTAGAAAATGTCTCACGTCACGTCACACCTTTGTCTTTTTATGAGTAGCTTTGTGATTTATGTTTTATATATGATGTAAAGGAAATCTTAGTGCTTTTTTATTTTATTAAGTCTTAATTTTTTATTTCTGGAAAAAATAAAAACTGCTAGTAATATTTTAGGCATTGCAAAAATGGTTTCACAGATATGTTTTGTCTTGTTTAGCCAGTAACAGGAACCACACAATCAACCATACCTGACAACACTGTTCCCAATCCTTGTGTAAAGTAACAAATTGTGTAGAGGTAGACTTGGTGAAATTTGTATTCCTCACCAGTTAAACACAGTAGACCCTCTGAGAATACAGTGTAGTTACAGTTGGATTTGTTTTAGTTGCTGGAGACAGTTTGTTCACCTGCAAAGTTACATTTGCTGATTTCAGGGTTTTGTGTGAAAGCATTTCATAATCCGCAAGCCTAAATGACTGTTAGTGTTCAACAATATGAAACAGCAGCAATAAGCCACAGAGTTCAAAAACAGCAGCGTGTTCTTCAAAACTTTGTCTAACCAGTCCAAACAACAGAAAAACAAAGTGTTAATGTTGCATAGTTTGCACAGTTCTGTGTTCCAAGTTTTTTGAAAACAAAACAAAACAAAAAATACTGCCAGCAGTGTTTCCCTGTCTTGACAAACTCATGGAGAACAAAATATCTTTAACTCCCCAATACATAGAGATCATGATTTACAATCTAATTTGTTCATAATGTGTTCAATATACTCTCTGTTAGAGAGAAACTTATGTACCCAGCCCATGAATAATGTCAGCATCATTTTCTTTTACAAAATTAATAAGGCATTTTGATCAAAATGCATGCTGTGATTCTGCATTTCAGTAATAATACAGACATTGTTGATCATGTAGTAAATCCCTGTATAATTTTTTCAAGGATAAGACTAAATACTTTCACATGACCCATAAAACCATAGTAGCACAGTAATGCAACCTGTGTTGAAGTAGTCACAGTCAGTGTTCAACCCCTTGTCAGTCTCCAACAGTTTCAGCTCTCTGAGGACTTTCTCTGAGAATACCCAGAACTCCTGAACTCGGAGTAAAGGAGTTAATATCCAGCCAAAGTATCACCTTGACACCATTAGCCCTTACCTGAAGAGCACGAAAGAATGACTAGAACTGCCTACTTTCTTGTAGTAGTAACAGTAGTGAGCAATATCTTTCATCCATACATTTCTATGCTAATCCTTCTCAAAATAACCATTAGCTATTCCAAAACAGCCTTTGATTCTTACTCAGCCTTGTCTTATTTACTATACACCGAGTGGTGTCTGCTGGCGTTGTGCTGCCAGGCATCCAGTCATGAACGCTGTAAGGTGCTCCCTTTGGCTGCTGCCCATGTTGCACTGCCAGCTTCAGTGACGTGCGAGTCCTATCGGTCAACTGTACCTGTGTCAGTGCTGTTCTTACAGTATTGACAGGCTCTCTTAGACTTGCTGTCATCCTTCCTCTACACCAAACAGCTTGAGAAAACAATCATCAGAGAGGAGCACTGGGCCATCACAGTCTTCCTGTGTCTCTATATCATGAGTGCTTCCATTGGTTTGTTTGCTTTAGTACAAAAAGGAGGATGGGGCTATTTTGGTTTGACCCACTCCTTCGTTAAGCTCTTCTGGAAGGAACGTTTACCCCTGTGTGAGGACACTTGGCACGGCTCTCCAGCAAGCCATTGAATCTCCTTTGTACAAAAAAGAGCTTATTTGTTCTTGGTTTTGGACTTTGTCTCTGCTGATGGCTTAGTGTCCCCATTGCTAACAGACGTGTTGTCAGGCAGCGGCTTCGCTTCTTGTTTGGGTTTTCTAGGCGCATCTGGCTGCCAGATGAAGAACTCGTGCAGGAGGGTGTTGACGGTGTCAGGGCACTCCATCATCACCATGTGACTGCCCTCGTTGATGATTTTGAGGAAGGCCAGGATGAGAATCTGTAATAAGATAGAGTGATACAGAATAGCAACTCAAGAACGGGGGTAAAAAACATTGCCAATGGCTCAGGAGATTTGACAGTATTAATATAATGGCACTTCAAAGATGCCATTTTCCATCTTGTTCAACAGCAACTTGTAATGGATCTCATGCTGTAAACTCTAAAGCACTGACTTGTAGTGATGCCATACCTCTGCCATCCGTTGGTCTTCCTCCACTGGCACAAACTTGTCGTACATGCCGTGCACCAGCAGCGTTGGGACAGTGATTTCGGCGTGGTACACCTCATCTCCCTCTGGCCAGTACTGCCCGCTCATCATGGCCCGCAGCACAAAGGAGGACACATTAAAGGCATTGCTCTCTTTCAAGAGCTGTTTCTCTTTTGCTGTTTGATGAGCGAATCCAGCTCTACGAGGAAACATAATGATCATACATATGGCCTTAAAGGAGAAATCCAACGTGAATCAATCTAGCCCTGTAGTTCGAGGTCACCAAGTGCTGATTTCTCCTTTATTTCTCCATTATTTCTTTAACATCAGCAAGCAATCGACTCTCACTACTGAATGTCCAGATCCTCTGTATGAAATGAAAATGTAGCAGGAGGGTCTGGTTTTATTACCAGGCTATAACATCACTATTGTTTCATGATATATATGCACACTAAGAGCTGGAGTGCAAACAGATGTTGAAATACAGGAACAAGCACAGATGTTGCATTCATTCAGTAATTCATCAATAAGGAAGTACATCTGACCTAATGAAAACAGGCTTAGTCACATTGCATTCATGTGCAAACAGCTCGGAGCTGGTGAATGGAAGGGCCCCTTACTTGAGAAAGCTCCAGGATAGGCATGGTGATAGACAGTGCAGCACAATGGCTGGGAGGTTGAAGATCGAACAGATGCTGGGCTCCAGAGCAGTGGGCCCACCCCCGTTTATCATCACCATCTTGTGGACATCCTCAGGATACTCATGGGCCAGGAAAGTGCAGAAAGAAACCCTGCAGGGACAGGGAAGATTGCTTGCTCATCCTTTTACAACACTACTACTTTACATTTTTGAACATAAATGTTTACGTACATATAACAGTATATGTGTTTAAGTAGTGTCACCTAAATTAAACAACTGCTTGCTGAAATATGTAAATTGAATCAAAACAGAATATACTTTTATGTCAACATACATGAGACACAAACCACGACATAGCAAGAGAAACAGGATGCCCGAAAACAGATTAAATCCATTACAGACAATTAACATCAGCATCCCAATATATACAGTCACTATTGTTACGCCCCTCTGCACCCCCATTGGCCTTGCAGTGGCAGTGCAGTGCAGTCTTTGGGTGGTGCTTGGGCCAAATCGTCAATAGTCTACACCTGGCCTAGGTGTGGATAAGAAGGCCATGTGCTCGCCCTCAAGGAGGGCTTGCATGTTCTTGTTGCACCTGAGGACACCATGCTCCTCTGTGCTGCTTTTTGTCTTTACCCCTAGAATTTTAACATGAATGATTATTGAAATATTATTGAAATAAATTCTAAAATTTTTTATAAACTCTGTTGTCCTTCTCCACTTTATGTTCCGGCTTCTGAGCCAGAGCATGTGTTTGATGCATTTTGCAGTGCTGTGTCGCTTTCTTTATCATTTCCTATGTGTTATTAGCCTGGGAACCAGACCCACATCAATGAAGGTATAGGCTCTGGCAACAAGTGTTTGACCTCTGGCAACATGTTTAAGACTTCCAAGGCACGGCGACAATGGACACACATCTATACACAACAACACAAACTAGCCAGTGACTCATGGCCTAACAGACTGACACATTTAAATTGACTAGCGGTACCTCAGGTCACCCATGCTATTTTATAATTCTAATGTTATGACAAACTGACACAACTATATTCTATTAGTGCCATTCTCTATCCACATTTAGATTCTGACTCATACTGTACTGTGGATGTCTGCTTTTAACAAAAGTGATAAAATTGTAACGTGTTTGCCTTTGTGGCCTAACAAGCATTCAGTGTCAGTGAGAAAGCAGGAAGAGAAGAACATTTGGAAATCTAGAGATATGAAGTCTGCTTCCTGAGTGCAGTGTAAGAACTATGTTAGGCTTACATTTGTTATAGATAATGGGACTTTTTATTGGAACATTTTTCCAGAACTTTTTCTAGAACATTCTCATACATGAAGTAAATTTTAAATTTGACTTATAATTGTATGCTGTAGCCTGTAAATTCTTTTCAGAATACTTCTAAGTAAAGATTGTTAGAAAGTTGCTGACATAGTTGTAAAGTTGGGGGTTACAAACTTCATGTTAGTATTGTGCGCTCACCAAGAAACACACATAGTCATCCAATATTCACCTGTGTACTTACCCATAAGAATGCCCGACAAGAATATTGCGCTTTCGAGCATATCGCTTGAATATTGCCCTCACATCCTCTGCCAGTGCATAGAACGTGTAGGCAGCTGAGACTTGAGGTACAGAGCTGGCACCATGCCCGGCCAGGTCAGGTGCCACCACTTCGTAACCCAGGTGGGAGAAGAAGTCCAGCTGATTGCCCCAGATGTCCAGCGAACCACCCACTCCGTGGATGAAGAAGAGCACCACGTCTGCGTGTGTGCCCTTGCAGCTGGTGATCTTCCTCTCACAGTCGATCACCACGGTGCGTTTGGGCTTACGCCGCTTGCGCTGGGCTGCCTGAGGCTGCTGGACCACAGCACCCTCCTGGTTGGGCCTGGAGTCATCAGGAGCTGTGCTGTTACAGTCCGTCAGCTCCACCTCCACTGTGCTGTTGGGCTCTGGGTCCCCGTTCTGACAGTTTGGTGGCTCTGAACACACTGCATCGCTGAGGTTCTCAATGTAGAGCTGCCCGTTGCGGTAGACGGAGATCTTGCGCTTGCAGGGGATGCTGCCGGCATGACTACCGTGGTTCTCCACCACCTGCCGGTCAGGGATGATGTGTCGGACCCGGATTACCCTGCCGGGCTTCACCTCCACAAACTCAAAGCCATCCACAGGCTCAGAGGTTTCTATTGGAACAACAACGTTGGCTGACCTTCCTGTTAGGCAACAGATGATTCTTTCCATGACACCAGCCAACATGGTGCAGCCCCACTATAAACACAAACAAGGCAGTAAATAAGAAAACATCAGTGGAATAATCACTATATATTTCCAAACAACACTGACACAGGAGGATCACTGAAAGTGATACAGTTAATTTATTTTTGATGACTAATTATTCATTACCATGTTATTAATTGTTACTCGATGGCTGAAGGTTTTGTGTAAGTTCTGCCATTTCACAGAGTAAAGGTATGGGGGATGTCAGCATAACTAAGGAAGAAATATCCCTGATATACATTGCTAACCTGTTAACTGTTAACGTGTTAATGTCATTTGGCAATATAGTCAACACAGCAGTGTTGTGCTGTGAGAGGCTGTATTTCATTTCTGCAGTATGTTTCAGCTCAGAATACAGAACTGCATGCTTCCTGAATGGCTACTAGGAATGGTACATGTACGTATTTAACGACTAAACCAACAAAATGAATGTGAAGTTGTTGCCAAAACTAGTTGCCTGACAAAAGTGTACCTCAAAAGTTACAATTTTTTCTTTTAATAAAGCTGTCGTGTCTCGTCAGAACACCCGTTATATAAAATTAGTCATTTAACAGTTGTAAATGGCCAGTCTGAATGCTCAAAAATGTAGACCTATAACAAACTCTGAGCCGCTCCACTAACCCCCCGATTTGATCACGTGTAACTGGGTTAAAAGCACTCCAGGTGCAATCTCAGTGATCCAATGTTAGCCCATCGGACTGTTCACCAATGGATGTGACCGACAACGACATAACCTCATAGCCTCTAACAATGAGGGCAACTGCTAGAATGTTTCAGCTTTGTTCTGTGGGAAACATTTGCTGGCTACATGTCACTTGTCACTATTTGGACACTCCATAAAATTTCATTTTAGAGCATTTAAACAACCCACCATCTGTTACCGTTGCCGAATTCTTTCTCCTACTGTGCCAAGTAGCCAGGGCTTTATCATATTAAATATCACATTAAAGAAAGTCTTACCTGATAGATGATGATTCCAATAGCCTACATCTGAGCGTCTGATATTGCAGGCTTACACCATTCCCTTACCCTGTAAATCAAGTGTTGTGGAAAAAGACGAGATGTAATCTGCAGCCAATCCAATAATCTGATTTAATTGGAATCTGTTGCACTGGCCCAGGCACATTAGTTTAGTAGACGTGAGTTTTTAGGCGTACAACAATACATTATAAGACTATCTAGTCAAATGCACCATGTCATAGACAATATTGGCCAAACAGCTACACTTTGATACATACTTGATTTGTTATACGGACAAAACTTTGCTATTCTTCTAAACATAGCCAACGACCGAAGCATCCAATAATGCCCTCCTTCTTGTAGGATCAATGTACCTGCCCCCTTCGGTTTGACTGACATGCCAAATAGCCTGTTGTGATCATAGACGTGACGTTGACTTACCAATGCTGTACTTCTTTGTGCGGGTGTTTATGCTCAGTAGTTCTCAAAAGATGTGCCAGCCTGTCCCATGGGAATGCCACGGACACTAACGAGGCCTTTAGGGTATTTGACTGAACAAGTCAAAGCTGATGTTTGATAACCTGACATGGACAGTTTTACATTAGCAGGGGGCCAGAGGAAAAAAATCTACAAATGTGGGATAGGTTATTATTCACTCTTGCCTTGCCTACTAACAATAATTATGATAGAGAAACAATACCTACCATCAGAGATTCTGTAAATGAGTCAATGCTGAACTATTCAAGAATTAATTAAATTAAATGCTGAAACTGGCTTCAAGTATTGTTGTATTTGTGTATACTGCCACCTTGTGGTGTGATGTCTGAATTGGTCTTCAGCAGACAAAATAGTCCAATACAAAATACTTCATTTCTCGCACAAAAGACCAACAACATTAATATCAACATATTTTAATAACGTGAGACAAAACACGTATTCCTGTGAACGTGCAAAACTGATAAAAAACGAGGACAAAATAAAATGTTCTGTAGACACTGAATGCCTAATCTGTCAAATAAACACAGCAAATGCAGAAACCGAGAGGTACACAACAGGCACCACAGCTCTGAATGGAATAGAAATGAAAGACCATGAAACATTAATTTACAAACATGTACATCCATTGGGTTAGGGATCCTTCACTTTTCAGAGTTGATGCAGCCTTAACTGTACCCATTAGGCTCTCATCTATGTTGTTCGCCCACAGGAAAGACCACCAGACATTCTCATGCATCTCTAGTGTCTTGTGTTATGTTCTGTGACACACCATTAGCATTCTCACTGTCATCTCATCCCAAATCATACAGTAATATGAAGTTTAATTTTTTTAAACTTAACCTGATGATCCAACCAACAATGAAATCCACCCATTTCACGCTCTTATTCTGGAAAATGACTAAATTGTGGACGTTGAAAATCCAGCACTCATCTGCCCTTCTGTTATCTGATTGTACACAAACGCAGAGTTACACACATAGAACCTTTAAAAATAACAAGGATGAACAGTGTGAAAAAAAATGGCATTGAAGGTAAACATGAAAGAACTGTGTGTATAATTCTGGGTAAGATTAACTGTAAATTTGTTTCATCTACACTGCAAGTTTTTATTGAAGTGTATTAGATAATGGACAAGTTAATGTTTGTCCAAGGCCATAATCAAATCTTAATCAAATTAAGTCTTAATCAAATATTGGGTTATTTTGTGTTCAAATCAAATCTTTGTAAGAAGCCTTATGCATAAAAAGAAACAAATGCATCAGTTGTCCAGTGAAAGTATGACAACATTAAGCACAAAAATGTCATGAACTGGAAACAGTATGATACTCCTGACAGTATGTAAATACTTTAAGTCTTGTTCCTGGCATCAGTTTTATAATACACTAAAAATGGGAAAATATTTTAGATACTCTACATAAATTACTATAAAGCAGCATTATTTTAGAGTTATGACAAGCTAATCAGAAAAGCTTTAGCATAAGACAAATAATTGTGCTGCTTGTGCATTGATCCATCTACTGGAGCAGTTTTGATACAGGAACAGGAGCTCCAACAGTAGCCAAAACACTCCACAAATGCAGTCCCACCAATCAGTAGTAGTCAAACTAGAAAGCATTGCGTTATTTTTTTCCGTTCCACACACTCTGACAGATAATTCTGCTGGACTCGGGAAGAAAACAGTTCTCTTGACCACACTTTATAATCAAGCATTCTGAAAAGGCCATTCAAATCTAAAACAGGAAATTTTGACTCCAGTGCATTACACTTTGGTAGGCCAGTATACCATCCCTTTTCTGCCCACTAAAAGCAGCCTCAATACCATTTGCGGTGTCTTTACATCACGGTTATGTTAACAGCGGACAACCTATGGATCTATAATGATAGTGAAGGTTATGTTCAGAGTAGTAGCCAGGTCAGTGAAACCCAAAAGTGGCTGGCTAAATGAAAGCTGTATGATGGGAGATTCAGTGGTTGACCATATCATGCCCAGAACCACAAGTGAAGCATCCTTAAGCGTTACACAAAGTGAGTATGGGCAGGGGGGTGTTAACATTACACGCACACATTAAAGCCTAGTGCCTAACCATGGCACGCCACCACTGATCAGGCTGGGCAAAGTGTGATAAAGCTGAGGGCGTGCCTTTGGGCAAGCACTCCTGTGCTCACACACAGATAGTGGAGTGGTTTAAGGCGGGGGAGAGGGGGAGGGGGAGGGGGCTGTCACCATTTGATGAGAACAGTCTAAGCATAACTCTTCAGCTCACATCCCACAGCATGACACAGAGACAGATGGTTGCCAACAGAGGGAGCAGCCTGGACTGTCCAGCAGGGGGTGATAGTTGATATGCTTTGTATGGCGCAGTTCATAAAACGCAGACTTTTATTTTCATTTTTTTTCCCGGCAGGTATGCATGAGGAACGGAAAGGGTTGGGAAATCCTGAAACGGTGTCAGCCAAGACCAGTGGGGCATCAGCGTGCCTAGAGTTCATGAGCCGAGTCCAGGTGAAAAGTTTCTCTGTGTCGTCCTCTAGGAATCCAAAGAATCGGCTGCAACAGAGAGTGAACGGGAACATATCAGTTCTTAGTCTGATCCACAAAGAAATGTTGAAGCCATGCTGACGTACAGTAAGGAAAACAGAGATGCACCTAATTGTTCTAACTGCCACTCTGTGCTGCCACTGTTCTCAAATTCTGAAGATTGGAAGACAATGTGAGGAGAGAAAAATGCTAAATTATAACAGCATTAATAAAGTGAGATTAAAACACTGTGTATTTGCTTTTGGCCTTCTGGTGTATCTTCCTTTGGGGTTGAGAGGCTTTACAGTTTACTCATAATTTTGTATGGCTGTGAGACAACTACTGTGATGGCAACTAATAAATGTGACTGCACAGAACTCTGATGTGCCACAGCCCACAGCAATACTGCCAGATCGTGTGATTACATACAGCATATATTGTTCTTGTTTCGGAAAAGAAATAACAGGGGTACAATCTTCTCACACAATCTGCCTTCCTTTCCCACTTCCTTACCGTCTTGAGGTGGGTCTACGTTAATGTCTTCTGTTTCTGTGTCGTCTCGCATCTCCTCATCCTCGTCCTCTTCCTCTTCCAGCTCACTGGCGATGAGCTGTCTGGCCAGCTTAATGTTAAGGCCTTCGTTATAATGCATCTTCCTCATCATCTGAAACTGCTTCTTTTTCTCTGCCAGAGAGAGACAGACACAGGAGGGGATTTAGTTGATGTGTCCAGACCACTGAGGGAGGCGAGAGAGAGAGGCAGACAGAGTTATGGACTCAGGGGGAGAAGGGGAGAGGGGGAGAGATCTGAAGAGGGCACAGTCAGAGTTATGATCCTGTCCCAGTGAGCGTGATGAAGCGTGTGTTGTGCTACAGTAAGCCCAGGCAGAGAGAGGTGGGGCGAGGATGAGGCGCCCCCAAGGGAATGAGTACTGCAGAACTAAGAAACTTCCAGAAACATAACTCAAGCATATAAATATTGGCCTGGATGCTAACCAGCAGCAGCTCTAAATCCAGTCATGTAGGGGTCCTTGCAAATGTCACAATCCCCCTCAAATTTCCAAACCACAAGACCACAAGCTATAAAGGACCTCACACATAGGACCTCAGGCTCTCTGTTAGAACGATTCTATATTCTGATTTGTTTCCTTTCAACATAAATAGAGACATAGTGGCTTTTTACCATTCCAATAACAGATACTTTTAAAAGAGCACTTTAGGTGATTCAGTCTAATCAGTGCAGCAATGACCAAAACACATGGTTCGCTGGGAACACCGTCAGAAGTGCCGATCAAGTTTATACGTGAACACTATATGCACACAAATCTAAAAAGGTCCACCACTCTAGAATTGACAATGTTTCACACCTATTATACAGAAGTGTCACAAAATAGCATTCCATTTGCCTTGCACTGTTAAAGTCAACCTTTTCCCTGAGCTGAGAGTGGGGAGAGGAGCGGTGCATTCATGGGGAACCGGTAAGCCAGAGAAGAGATTAGTGTGTGTGAGCGCTGGCTTGTTGGTTGAGTGACCGGGCCCATTAGTTTGCATGGGTGGCTTGGAATGGTGGGGGACAGGGACAGGGTCAGCTCAGAGCCCACTCCCCCTACACACACACGCACAGTCACATGACAGCACTGTAACAATTACCCTGAATCTCCTTTCCACATCTATGACCAGACAATATAATCTCACCCTCTTGATATAATCTGTGAAATCTAATGAACAAACTGCCCTGTAAAATTAATCCCTTCAGATGAATAAACCCAATGCCACATCCATAAAATCATCACCATGAACGAGACATGAATTGTGATGAGGCCACATGAAGCTTACTACTACTGGAGTAGCATCCCCTCCTCAGTGTGTGTGTCTGTGTGTGCCTGTGCGTGCGTGTCCATGCCTGACACAAAAATGAAAGCCGGGAGCTGACAGTGGAAGGCTTTCTCTGCTGGGTTAAAATGCACATGGGTGGAATAGACTGGAATAGTCTGTATGAATACAAATGCAGTACTATTATGTTTCTGTCATTACTAAATATGCACATACATGAGACATATGTAGCGCCTAATCCAGTCAAAGGTAGAAGGGGTGGAGGTGGCTTGGTTAAGGAACTTGGCTGTCTTGCTAGTAGCCTGGAAAATGTGGGTCCGAATCCCAGTTGCCATCATTGTGTCCTTGAGCAAGGCACTTAACCCCAAGTTTCTCTAGGGGAGGCTGGCCCTGATGTAATTGATAATTGACAAATATAATTTGCTTTGGATTAAAGCATCTGCTCAAATGCATAAATGTGAATGTAACAGACAGATATGACAGAGAGATACATTAAAAAGAGGGGAAAAGAGAGCTGTATGGCTATATTGTCCAACATTCTAGCAAAGAGATGGCTCTCTGAATGTACCTTGCTCCTCAGGGGTGAGCTCCTCCTCTTCCTCCTCACTGCTCTCCTCCTCCTCCTCCTTTCTCATGAAGCGAGGCTCTGTGCCTTCTGCTTCAGCCAACCTGACAAGAAAGCAAGAAAAAGAAGGAAGGAAAGAAAGAAAAGACAGCAAGAAAGAGAGAAGCACAGACAGCAGATGTGACACGAGACCCACTGAACAAAACTCACATACAGCCTACGGGCTAAAAGAAAATGTCTAAATGGGAAGGAAAGAAACAGGTCAGATATTTCTGGACAGGCTTCATTTAATTCGCTCAGTCGGACAAAGAACACGTCCTCAAACATCCTTTTGTACATGCTTCCCCTCCATCATACTTCATGCCACCTTGTGCAGTAACGCACAGCAGTAGATACTGGCATTAAACAAACACGTACAGTTAAACCGTGATCATAGATAACAGGGGATAATTCTGGTGGCAAGGCAGGCTTCTGTGCGGCATATTGTTCAGTTCTGACCAAACTCTAAAAGCCTTGAAGCCAAAACTATCCTTACTGAAGCCAGTCAAGTAAAACTGTTTGCGTGTTTGTGGCATATCTAAAGGGCTGCGGGTTGTAAACAGAAACACACACTTGGGGAGAGGTCAGTGTCTCGGAGAGCCTCCCAACAAAGTAGAGAGAGGGAGAGGTGGGGAGACAGGCAGAGAGAGGGAGAGGTGGGGAGACAGGCAGAGAGAGGGAGAGGTGGGGAGACAGGCAGAGAGAGGGAGAGGTGGGAGACAGGCAGAGAGAGAGGTGGAGACAGGCAGAGAGAGGGAGAGGTGGGGAGACAGGCAGAGAGAGGGAGAGGTGGGGAGACAGGCAGAGAGAGGGAGAGGTGGGGAGACAGGCAGAGAGAGGGAGAGGTGGGGAGACAGGCAGAGAGAGGGAGAGGTGGGGAGACAGGCAGAGAGAGGCAACGAGGAGAACAGATGACAATATACAGAAGAGACAGACAGAGACAGAGGGGATGGAGGGGACAGAAAAACAGAGTTAAGAAACAAGAGACAGAGAGGAAGGGGAAGGGAGTAAAGAAATAGAGCAAGTGTGTGTGTGGTGTGTGTGTGTGTGACGCAGAAACAAACAGCCAAGCGCAGGCCTGAGCAAGATAAGCTAGCAGCCATTCCATTACAGAAACTGGACCATAAACAACAGTGAGCGCTCAGTGTGCGAGTAAACAATGGGCGGAGGAGCCACAGAAATACGCCTGCTGTCAGCCTCTCTGAGCCAGGCAGTGGGGACTGTCATGTCTCTCCAAGCCTCAAAGCAAGCAGCTTCACACGGCATATACACTATCCACATACAGGGTATCTACCCATTCTCACTCACGGACTCATGACTTTTCAATGAGCTCAAACAGGAATTTCATGACTTTTCACAACACATTAACATAGCACTGGGGGTTGTAGAATGTGTAAATAGACTGCATTTATAATTTATATAGCGCTTTTCTACTCCTACGAACACTCAAAGCACTTTACAGTGTATGCCTCACATTCCCAACCTGCCATCGGGAGCAAATTGGGGTTCAGCATCTTGCTCAAGGACAACGGCACCTTTACCACCTGTGCCGCCCCCACCCCCCCACCCCAAATGTGTGCCAAAATGTGTTTTCCACTCCACTGTTACACCATTCCTAATGGTTTACACACTGTTTAGTAGGAGAATGATCAAGTTAAAAGAATAAAGTAACAACGAATTGAAAGTAAAAACTTTCAATTAACTCACAGAATTTACATGATTTCCTAATGTCTGGAGAATCAGATTTTACCTTTCCAATTTCAAGTTTCCCATAACATACAGTGCCCACCATAATTATTGGCACCCCTGGTTTAGATGTGTTAAAAGCCTTAAAATAAATTCAGTGTTTATTGCAGAAGAATACTGTCACACTGAAAATTTTAGGAAAATGTAGCCTTCAACTCAAATGAATTGTAAGAAAATAAAAAAATCCCTGACTAAAACATAATTATTTTTCATTAAATCACCTGTTCCACAATTATTGGCACCCTTAATTCCCAGGAAATAAATATAATTGAAGCATTTCTGTCATTTCTACAGTAGTTTACAAAGTTTACCACAGTATGTAGGAACATTTAATTAGTAATTCATCACTTCCTGTTTCCCTGGGGTATAAATATGACGTGACACCGTGGCCATTTCTCTTATCCACTCTTAAACATGGGAAAGACAAAGGAACACAGCATACAAGTGAGGCAGATGTGCGTCGACCTTCACAGGTCAGGCAGAGGCTACAAGAAGATTGCCACTCAACTGCAGCTGCCCATATCCACTGTGAGAGGAATAATTAAGAAGTTCAAAACAACTGGAACAGTGGTAAACAAGCCTGGACGAGGACCCAAGTTTATTTTGCCACCACGCACAGTGAGGAGGATGGTAAGAGAAATCAAAAGATCTCCAAAGCTCACTGTTACAGAATTACAACAAATGGTAGCATCCTGGGGTCACAAAGTCTCCAAATCAACCATCAGGCGCTGTCTACACGCCAACAAGCTGTTTGGGAGGCATGCACGGAGAAAACCTTTCCTCACTCACAATCATAAACGCAAACGTCTGGAGTTCGCCAAGCAGTATTGGGGCTTCAACTGGGACCGTGTGCTTTGGTCAGATGAGACCAAGATTGAGCTTTTTGGCAACAAACACTCTAAGTGGGTCTGGCGTGCCACGAAAGATGCGCATGCTGAAAAGCACCTCATACCCACTGTGAAGTATGGGGGTGGGTCAGTGATGCTGTGGGGCTGTTTCGCTTCCAAAGGCCCTGGGAACCTTGTTAGGGTGCATGGCATCATGAATGCTTTGAAATACCAGGACATTTTAAATCAAAATCTGTTGCCCTCTGCCCGAAAGCTGAAGATGGGTCGTCACTGGGTCTTTCAGCAAGACAATGACCCTAAACATATGGCCAAATCTACACAGAAATGGTTCACCAGACACAAAATCAAGCTCCTCCCATGGCCATCTCAGTCCCCAGACCTCAACCCCATTGAGAACCTGTGGGGTGAGCTGAAGAGGAGAGTACAGAGGAGAGGACCCAGGTCTCTGGATGATTTAGAGAGATTCTGCAAAGAGGAATGGCTGAAGATCCCTCTTTCTGTCTTTTCCCATCTTGTGAAACATTATAGGAGAAGATTAGGTGCTGTTTTGTTGGCAAAAGGGGGTTGTACAAAATATTAACACCAGGGGTGCTAATAATTGAGACACACATTATTTGATGTCAAATAATTATTTCTTTATGTGGGATTTTTTCCCCACTGAATAAACGCACTTGTATTGAAGGTTGGACTTTTCTCTTTTTTTCCATTAAGGTCCCATATTATTTAGAAAAAAATATATATATTAGAAGCTAAAAAACACATCGCAACCAGGGGTGCCAATAATTATGGAGGGCACTGTATACATAAAGGTACATATGGGATATACAGATACATCTATTAACACGTCAATGCAAGATGTGCAGCTGCATCCCAGCGATGACCTGTATGCCGGCTGTGATTAAATGCCTGACATAATCATCTCACATTAACTTGTCGAATTGGGTGGACGTGTCCTGTCTAGGAAGGGCTTTGAATTGGCACAATCAATAGGTCTGGGTTTCTCCGCGCATAAAATAGTGCCCACAGATCAATCTCAAAGCAATTATGTGAAATTTAGTCAATACAGTTGGCTACAGCCATCAGGATGCTACAAACCAGAAGCTGTTTGCAGGATGTAGGCTTGAGAATGCCACACACACAGCCATTTGTAAAACACATGACAGCACCTCTGCTCAATATGTGGGTCTGTGTGTGTGTGTGTGTGTGTGTGTGTGTGTGTGTGTGTGTGTGTGTGTGTGTATGAACTAGACTTCTGCCTCAGTGAATTTTTGTCTTGAGGGCAGAAGTTGGAACATCTGCTCTGCCTGTGAGAGCCAGAGAGAGAGAGAGAGAGAGAGAGAGAGAGAGAGAGAGAGAGAGAGAGAGAGAGAGCCAGAGAGAGAGACAGAGAGAGAGAGAGAGACAGCAGCAAAAATACTGAATGAGAGAGACATGTAATCTGAGGCATGGGCAGCACTGAGCCATATGCTCCCCCCCCCCCAACCCCACCATGACTAGCAGAGCTCAGTGGCGGCAGCGGTCTCTGCGTGCTGAGAGCCACCTCCCAGCTTAAGGGGATGAGTAAACAAACAGTGTATCAGTTACTGTGTGCTCACACCACACACTGGGCCTTATCTCACGGCTCTCTTACACAAGATTACTCAACTGCGCTGGAAAAAAATGTCTTCCCCAGGACATCGGCGAAGTCTGGAAGAAATGGCTTTGATGATGGGTACAAGATATACAGTGTGCTGGAATGTTATCCCATGAGGCTGTATGGAAAACTAGGGCCTGGTGTTAACATTACTTAAGTAACAGAAAATGAACATAAATACTGCTTTGGTTCCCTGACTTCTTTACTTGAGCACAAGTGTGAGCACAAGCATGGAGTTGACTAGCCTAGACAGAGCTGCTAAAGGGTAAAAATACAAACAAACAATAAAAGATTGTGGCAAATTAAAAATGTATTAGGGTAATTCCATGCAAACTGTCACATCCATAATGACAACTAAATACCATGGTATTTCTATGAAGCAAATGATTATGTGAAAAGTTTAATTTTTAAAATTTGGTCTACAACCACGAAGAGTGACTGCTCAAATTTCATGTAAACATCATTCACATCATATCACACCGTGGCATTGTGTTGGTGTCATAGACATGACAGTTTTGTGTGGAATTGCCCATTAACATCAAGCTGGATGCATATAAAGGCTCTGTGACGAAATAGAGCTCAAGTGAATGTAAAGAGCTCTGGTATCCAGAGGCAGCAGTGTTTGGGTAATAAGCATCTTCTCCCTGAAGAATAAAACTCAACCAGTGCAAAGGGAATTAGCGAGACAAACTGATCTCTCCTGGATGTCAAACCATAACTTTACAAACACAAAACCAATGTTCTTGGTAATGCTGTGCCATTGCTTAATATATCTTTTGTTTTGGGATAAAAGGATCACAAAGCTTAGTGTTTTTATTCTAGTCGAATGACTGATGAGTACTGAAAAATATAACTTCTCATCATCTGATATGATAATCGAATCAGTTGTTCCCATACCCATTAAAACAAACAAAAGTAAGAAAGTAAAAACATAACAGACAGGTAACCTCGCATTCAGCACTTACTTTCTGGCGAGGTCATCTACTGTGACCGCATTGCCATCTGAGTCACTGAGGGCCCCTTCGTCATCCTCATCCCCCAGCATCCTGCAGAGGGAAACAAGCAGAGAGAAAAGGGAGGGGGATATCATTTCTGATTGGGGACACATAAGGTGGGAAGCCAGAGGCACCTTCTGACCTTTCTAGCCGAGCGTCCTGACAGATCAGGTTGCTCCCTCAAATCTCGCAATGCCCTTGGTCTGTGTTGACACAGCAGAAATTCATCCAGAGCAGCAGCAGGGGGGAGGGTGGAGAGGTTGGCCACCCCCCGCCACCCCCACCCCAACCCACCCTGAACCAGCACTGTAGGCACTGCTTAGCTTCCTTTGGAAACTAGCCACCCCTTACCTTGCTAGAACAATGTTTACAAAGGAGAACTGGATAAAGCTAACCAGGACTGACAGACTGCTCTTCAAGAACGACATTGAAAACAGACAACTGACATAAAACGTACTATTCTTCCACTCCATAATGACTGAGCTTATTTTCTCTCCTCGATAAACTCAGTAACTCAGTTCTCTCCTCAGTAGAGATCTATGATCAAATGCACTCAAATCTGTAAGAATGCATTCTACAATGCCAACCTTTTACTTAGAAGACGATGATCATCTTTGTACACCAGCAGGTGCATTATGTTGACTCACCGGTTGTATGGCGTGCTGGGCTCGTCAATCTTCATCAAGCCATAGTCTTTATCAGCTGGGTGATACGTGGCGAGGATGTTCATCTCATCCCATTTTTGCGACTTTTTCCTGTAGGCCCAAGCAATAGATTAGTGTTCTGGAAAGTTCAGTAGTTTCAGTCATTAGCACTGGCACTGTCCCAGTTTGAAGCTTCTAAAAGAACTAAATCTTGCAAAACTACCCCTACAAATCAATGACAGTGTAACCCAAGCACACCCAGGCAATCATTATCAACCTCTTCCAGGTGACAACTACCCATTAAAATAGAGGTATATAGGCCACAGATTTGCAAAGATCAACAATTTTAGAGGAATGTTCTGTGCAGGGGGAAATACTGAGGGGGGGGGGGCGTTTATGCGACTGATAGCAGGAGGGTGACAGACCGTAAATCTGGTTACTGCAGCTGGAGTAATCCTCCAATACAGCATTCCTGCCCACACCCCTGGTACACTCAGCACTTGAGATGATGCCCAATCATCAAAATAAGACCTGATCTACCCTGTGCCAGCAAGCAATACCAAAACACCACAACTAATCCTGAAATACATAACCCGACATTTTTTGACTCATTCTTGCCTCCATGCTGGACACCTTGCCAATTTCTCACAGTAAGGCTCCTGGTTAGCACAGACCTAAGCCTTTCCACTCCTCATCTCATATGATCACAAAGGCAGGACCTTTTACAAACTAGACTGCCACAGCAGCCATTAAAGCAAACCTCAGTGAGGTCAGACAGAGTGCTTGTAACTGTGTCAGAGAGTGCAGACAATGTTGGGAGGGTTTGTGCTGTGATGTGACAGTGTGGTCCAGGGCTGGAGGCAGAGAGTGTGCTGATTTTATGTGTGTGTGGGCAAAATGATTATACAACTCATCAGGCAGTGGTAGCAGCAGCTACAATGCAACTAGGATACCTACTGAAGAGCAGCAATACATCTTTGCATCAGCTAATCCGTACAGTATAAGGATTCACATTACAGTGTGTCTTTTTAAACCAAACTCAAAGGTAAATTCCAGGCAATGTTGCATCTAGGCTATACAGTGTCCTACATAACATATACCATAGGCATCCAAATTCAATAAGATACAATGATATCATAAACCTTGGTAGCAGATTCCCTGAATAAACTGGTGTGAACCAGTTTAGTAATAGGTCTATCTTAACAATATAAGATTCTGTGAAATTAAATCAGGACTAGACCATAGTCTGTGTTTTCAGGTACTCAGGTTCCCAAAGTCAATGCATCATTAGCTGTAAAGAACTGGAGAATGCACAAACCGCACTAACGGCTAAATGCAACATAAAGCACAAGACGGTACTACAGTATTCGTATTCAATTTCACATGACCACCATGCAAAAAGTCTAGATAGATATCTAAACTCCCAGTTCCTATGACTCACAACGTAACAAAGCAAGCACAAGCACTATCCTGGAAAATAATCAATAAATGACATTGTGTTATGCTCAGGGGTGGCTCAGGCTAACACAATTGGCACAGGATATCCCTCTTCAGACTATTAGCCTTGCTGGAAATGTTGTGCCTGTACCACAACACAAATAGCAACGGTAGCAAAGCAAGCATTCCAAAAAAAGGAAGAAAGAACCACACGCATGAGCAGGGGTCAAAATTAACTTTTTAAAATGTGAATATCTACCAGCCACTGATAAATTAGTGAATTTCACCAACTATTCAATATTAAACTAAAAAAATGTCTCTCTCAGTCATTATTTGCCTGGCGGTTAGTGCTAATTTTGAAATCTGTGCAAAATAGGGGTGAAAGTGTGTATAGATAACCCAGTGCATATTACTTTGTAGTGGACATTACTAGTTTGCCATGAGGAAATTACACATGAAACACAAAAATAAGCTATGCTATCCTTCTTCGAATTGCTGCTTGGCTGAACATACAATCCTTCAGGAAACCTTTTCCCCTTTTTCTCTGACAGAGACTATTTTGGTATCAACAGAGCTTCCATTCTCCTGGGGGACTGGAGTTCAGTTATAACTGTCATTCTTGAGTGGCCTATTTTTGCAGGGGGTAGGCAGACAGGGTTTTCTGGACACATTGCTGTGGCAGGCATGGCAACTGTTTCTCAACTTGCCAAAAGCAATCCAATTCCTCAACATTCGTTTTACGCATTTCATGAACTTGGTCTGATGCAAGTTCTCGCCTATATCTATGAAATCCCAAATTGCCAGTTTCATGAAAGATGATTTCAACTGTCCTTCAAAACAAACCTTATACCAATAACAATTCACATTCGGCTAGGGGCAAGCTAGGCTCAGACGGTAGACAACAGCCATCTGCAGTGGGAGTGCCATTATACTATAGATGAAATCAATGTAGGCTTATTTTAGACATGAATGCGCTTGGGGAGAAATTAACCATTCCTTGCACGTTTGACAAGGCTCTTACAATGCTTGAACAAATAAATACGTTGTGACGGTTGTTGTGTGTGAGGCCAATGACAGCTATAATTCCCCAAGTTACTGATGACAAGCGATGCCCGTTACATCCTTTCACGCCGTCACACGACGAAATGCATCTAGTGTCACATTCTATAGTGACCGACTTGAATTTTGAGCTAAAGCCAAACCTACATTGTTTTGAAACCAGCCGACGTTTAGTCCGAGCTCACTTGTAAGAAAAATCTTCAAGGTAGCCTTGACAGGCAATGAAAAAGCTTTCCAATTCCGAACGTCATTTTCACAAGACAGGTAGTCTCCCTTCTTGCAGGACCAGTTGATGCCATAACTTAACAGTTGCTTCGTTGTGACAAATCGTGCATAAGTTGCCTTTTGTTTGAAAGATTAACCAATTGGGTATGCATTGAGGTAAGACAGAGTCACAATACTGTCACAATTCACGTGTGACTTGAATGAATATGGGAGTTCTCTAAAACAAATAAGGCAAGTTGACGTTTCTCAGAAATGCTAGCAAGCTAACTAGCGCAACTCGTTAGTTAGCTAACCTAGACACATGTGCTGAGAGCATCATATAAACTGCTACCTGGTTAGCTTGAAGGACAATGTTACAAACACTAGTTGATGTATTTGTTCCGAAAGCACAAAAAATGTTGCTTCAGATAATTCGAATGTTTATGTCAACGCCCCCGAGAGCTTTAGGCCAACGTGTGGCTAATATCAACGCTACTCGCCCTCTCAGCTAGCTAACGTTACAAACATTAAACACTGTCAAACTCTACACGACGAGAGGTAAATGATCGCGTTAACACCCTGGAGGTAGAGTGGACAATTGAGCAAGTATATTATTATCATTCAGCCCCATTACGTTTTGCTGCAAAACTTGTAGCTAACGTTACAATACATGACAACGTCAACCACCAACGTTAATGTTAGCAAGCTATCTGGCGTCAGACATGACATTTGAAATTACTTAACAAGGGTACCGAAAACATTAACGTTACCACTTACTGATGGTCGTCTTCTAATGTTCCTAATGCCGCCTGTTCTGGATTCTCCACCGGGGCTTCGGGGGCTCTTTTTATACTTCCCCCACCGTTTTTGTTCTTCAAAATACCTTTAATAGGCCGGGGAGCTGCCATTCCCACGGTTACTAACGTCAACCCGCTAGAGAGGGCTCCCAGTCTGGGAGTTAAATATGAGGTTTCAATGCCAACTCAATTTAAGAGTTTAAATTAACATGGATAATTAATCCAGAGGTAGCACTCAGGCAACTCTGATAGCATTACAAACTTAAACAGCCCTAACCTTATTTGACCACGTACTACGACTACACTTCCCTGCCCGAACTTGTCGGTACGGCGAGATGACTGACTATCCTACCGCCCCTTGTAGAGCGCGGTTCTGAATGCTCTTCTGATGTCGCGAGACTTGAAAAGGATGAAGTGGTAGTTGATTGGGTGTTTTCCTCCACACTCCCAAACTTATTTTTGGTTGGTTGCTTGCTTGCTTACAGAATAAATAATATTACAAGACAGCAGAATGGTATGCTATCTCAAGATAACTGCTAGGATAAGCTTAATGTCAAAGTCACATGTAGCCTAGTTCGTTGGGCTATGTTGCTTTACTCTCAGCATGTCAAATGTTCGCGCGCTTGCGTAGTAGACAACAGAACAGAATGATTATTGCATAATGTAGTGCTACTGTCAGTAGCCTAGTATTTTTTTGTCAACACTCCAGATATTTAACGCATCTAAAATAGAGCCACTGGAAAGAGGGGAAGCATATTTGAAAACGAGCTCTCGCTCCTAGTTGCTGATGTAAGCCATGAAAACGTCTTCACTAACACACCATACAGTACTTCAGTTACGCAGCCATGTGATGTGAGTGACGAAATGTCTTTTAGTGAAATGTCAGCAGGTGAATTCCACTGACACTAAGACCGCTAATAAATAAAAAAAATGTGTAGGTCAGGTTAATTTAGTCATTAAAAGTCACTTATTAATACCCTATTCTGCATGAGCTCATTCTACCCATAGTAAAACTTTAACATAGAATTTCTCTAATATAAACTCCTAATTACTGCTTATTCATAGTAAGTAACCTAGTTGTTGTATATAAATTATGATCTTTATATGCTTTGGTTAGTATGGGGCTTGTAAGGCATTAGTGCAACAGGAACAGTTATTCTCCTTCAATAATATTTAGAAAAGATGGTCTATTCAAGAGGAACAAAACGCAACACTGCAAGTGCCTAGTAGGCATAAGTCCTAATTACGTCTTTTTGATTGAGAATAACTGTTCCTGAGAATAACTGTTCCTGTTTCACTACCACCTTATAAGCCTTTTATTGAGCAAAGCATATTGAGATCATAAGTCATATACAGCAACTATCTTACTGGCTTTGAATAAGCAGTAATTAGGAGTTTATATTGGAGAAATCCTAGTTAATGGTCTACTATAGGCAGCATAATCTCATGTAGAATAAAGTATTGATAAGTGACTTGTAATGATTAACAAATAGCTAGCATGTTATTAATATGCATTGTAATAAGCTGCCAGTTAATGGTGAATATGTGTACCCTAATGTAAAGTGTTATACAAATAAGCAGATGATTGACAAATTAATCTTAAAAGTCTCATTTGCTTTAATGCAGTTTTCCATTTCTAATTGTATAAATAATTTAATGGAACAGTTGGTGTACAATACATTACAGTTAATCTTCCATGTAGCCTAATCCTCCACAGCATCCAAAGGGGCCACTTTAGAATCATAGCATGGGTATAAATTGTTTTGTCTCCTCACAGAGGAATTGCATATACATATATATATAGTTCTAAAATGAATCAAAAGCTTGGCAAGTAGGCTACAAAGTGAGGTATAAATACTCATATTTTTGGTGAAGCAAGGATGAGGCACATCTAAATCAACTTTTGTTTTTTTTTCCAAGGCCATATTGGTGGCCCATTGTAATAATTACAGATGAACACAATCAGTCAGTAAGCAAAGTCATAGAGCAGAAAAAGAGGACTGGGTTTAGTGACCCCACTGCATGTGTGGTTTTAGACATGGAATAGATACAATACAGATGGCAGTAGGCCCAGCAAGAGGACTAGGAGATTGCACTGAGGGAGTCCAGCATGGCTTGGGCTAGGGGCTATTTCACGTGGGCAGTCGGTGTATGGCTCAATACAGGCAGCATAGGCCATGGCATGCGCAATGTAGCTCTGCTCCTGAACTCCATGGAAAAGGTGGGCCATTGGGCCTTTGGCAAAAATTGCTACATCCTCTATTCCATGCGTTTCACTTGTCAGCGGCACTGCTGATTGCTGTATGTAGTCATTATCACCTGATGATAAGAACAGAACAAAATACCCATCTTGATATTTCATACATGCTAGACATGATATATTGTATTTGTCCAAGTGGGTGAAGTTGACAAAACAAAATAATCAGATTCAAAACAGACTCTTTCACAGTTTTTTTTATCATAATGTCAGGGGGTGTTCAAGTTCTGGTTAGCCAAGTAAAGCATGGTGATCAGGGACTAACACGTGTGTCCACCAGATGGAGCTAAAACACAAATATGGCCTAGACCAACCATATTTGTAAGGGGTTATGAAAATCAAAATAGATCCACAGAACATCAGAACATACCTGATAATGTAGCATTAATGACTGGCCGACTGCCATTGACAATTAGATGTCCAGGGCCATTTCCATACAGAGCAGTTGTAAATGGCTTCTTGTCACTGGCCAGTTCATGTGACAGTCCTGAAGAGGATGCATGCACGCAGTCAGATTTCATATGACTTTTTTGGTCCACTCATCATTAATGAGTGACAGTGCGAAATGAAAAATCTTGCGAATGAACTGTGCATCTAAGGGAATAACATTCCAATGTTAATCCTTAATCTTAACCCTCCCCTTCAGAACTGTATGCCATTACTGAAAGTGGTATGTTGAGCATTTGGTTACATTATTATTGTGGTCTGGACTTGAGACACATGGATCTGGTGTCTGAATTTAAGTATTTATACTTACTGATTGTGGTCATCTACATTGCAAATCATGCATGTTTGAATTTGATCTGTGACAAATGAACTTCCATTGAAAATAGCCCTTGGCCTACAGTATTGCTACCCATCTCTCAGTGCTCTGGGCCATCACCGGTGTAAAGCTTTAGAAGAAGTAGAAGACACAGGCTTGTTGTCTGTACCTAAAACAGGATTTCCTCTTTCAGAGTAGCCTCCAAAGGAGAAAACGTGGGAATGGTCAGCTGTGACCACTGACAAGGTGTCCATTTTACTGGTGAGCTCCGCTGCCCTGGCGATGGCATTGTCAAACTCCACAGCCTCCGTTAGTGCCTTCATGGCCGTGCTAGCGTGATGACCGTGGTCGATTCTCCCCCTTGAAGGAAGCAAAAGTGCTTCTAAGTATTACATCAGAAGAACCCCATGCATTGTTGTGAACACAGTCAGCAGCTTCAGTAGCATATTCTATATCCAAAATCATTCCCACGTACATTTTTATTCACTTGCTCCGTCTTTTTGTATCTCATCATATCAAATGAATTGCAAATAATGCCTGCTTCTTTACAATGTGATACTTTTATTTTTGAACTTATCTTCTACAAACAGGTAGAATCCATTTGGGTTCTTTCGCAGGATTTTGATGGCTTTCTCCACCATTTCTGTGAGAGAAGGGTCAGTGGCCGTGTTTCGTTCAGTCTCATAACGTGTGTCCTTTGGCTCAAAGAGTCCTAAGTATGAAAAAGAATACTTGTGAATGGTAACTCTTGTAAACAGATGTTGTCGTTGTTCAGCTGTTTGTTTGTTTCCAGTTTTGCTTAGTGGAAAAGTTGTTGCCTCAAACTAATTTGAGTTTGAATTCTGACTCGATGGATTTGATGTCATATTTAAATGTAGCTTGTAGAAAAACAATTACCTATTAAGTAGTCAGTCTTTTCCTCATCCACTGCATCCAATTCTGATTTGTTCCACACATATTTTGCATTCTTTAAAGAAAAAAAAGTGTTAAACATTATTACCCTTTTGGGTAAACTTCCAGAATATTTAATATTTCAATAGTGAATGCACCTGCTTGTTTTTAAGCCACTCATCAATAAGATTGGTTTTGTCGAGGCGACTTCCTTTGGAGGTTGGGTACTCGGGGTCAGTAGTTTCTTGAGGGAGCATGTATGTCCTACCCCCTCCCAGGATGACCTAATGGTAGTTGTTGTGGAGAATAACCTTTATAGTATGTTGCCTTTTTTAATTAACCATTTGCTAATTTCTTGAACAGTACAGTGAAAGGGAGTAAGCATTAAGCCTTACATTGATATCAGTGTTGTGCACCAGTTGGTAAGCGATGTCCCTGCAACCACCCTCTACATTATCCTGTATTAGGTCGTTGTCACTGTACCAGCCTCTGTCAGCAGAGTGGCTGTAGGAGGCAGCAGGGGAGGCGTGCTGAACACGGGTGGTTGTTACAATGCCCACCGACTTTCCTGCACCAAAGCACAAGTCACTCCTTCAATCTAATAAAGCTTTGAGCAAATAGCTTTGGTTTCAGGAAGCACAACATGCGCCATCAGTGGCTGCTCATTATTGCAGTACCTGCCATTCTGGCACGGTGAAGGACTGACTTGACCTCGTTGCCTTTGGTCGCAGTACAGTTGCCACGACGTACGGCTGCTGAGACGCCCAGGGTGCCGTAGTTAGCCTTCACGCCACAGTGGTAGGCAGTGGCAGTGCCAGCACTGTCAGGCATCTGCTGGTCAACGTTGTAGGTCTACACACAAAGACATGGGTATATAGATTCAACTTCATACATCTGTCTGGAAATGGTTTGTTAAACCACATCAGTGTTGTTTAAACTTGTTAGAAATGTTGGAAATGATACATATCCTATGTCATCAGTACCTTGGACAAAGCCAGATAGGGGAAGGTGTCCATGGCTAGAGATGTTTCCTCTCCAGTTTTCCCTGCCATTTGCCCTTTAAGAATCCTTGCTGCTGTCACAGTGGTAACTCCCATACCTTTGGAATTGATCAGACTAGTAGTGATTACATCAGATTTTGACGATCTCAAGACTAAAGGTGGGGGAGCATTGTGTTACGTGAGAACAACTGATGAACTGTTATCAACATTTTAGTAGTTTAATTGTCAGCAGATCTCAGAGATAGGATTTACAGTACACAAATAATTGCATTGTTGCTTAAACTGTGTACTTGCGCACACACCCACACAAAAACACACCCAAGAGAAGTATCTCATCTCTCATATTTATGACATGGTCAGGATTTTATGTAGTGACTGTAAAAAGTTATATTATAACTAATTTGTTTGTTTCTCAGCTCTCCAGGCTACTTGTTTCTGGAAACATGATGTGAACTTTTTACATTCACTTTTTGTAATGTTGACTTTTAATAATTGAATGAAATGCTATCAGAAGAGTCTGGTAACTTATAACTTACCAAGTTATGGTCTTTATGGACTGCTTTGAAATTGTGTGCATATTATCTATTACATGTGGTACTTAAACCTTTTATAGCTTGAGACATCATTAGATGAAACTACTACAGAAGCTGGAAGATTTCCCATTATTCAGTAAGCTTATCTGGCAGACCTTCGCACTTCTATCTGATTTACCATGTAAATGAATTTAGTGATAGAACACTTTGTTTTCCATTAATCAGATATTTTCTAAGATTCAGCATTCAATTTTATATTTTAGTGTCGTTGGAGATATTGATCACAACAGGTCTTGTAATGATTAGGAGCTGCTCAACTGCAATACCAAATTAGTTCATTACTTTCAAATTAGTAAATGGCTGTATGCATTTTCACATAATTACAAAGCATGTAGGCTTTGCTTTTTCAGTCATAATATTCATTATATTTCATAATCTTGCTCGTGTAACTTATTTTCATATCTGGAGTCTCACCTCTGTTAAGGAGGCTGAGGCTTATTACATTGGCATGACATGACTTACCATCTCCCAGGAACAGGATGAGGTTCTTGGCCTTGTGCAGATTAGGTTTTATTTCCAGTGCACTTAATAAAGCTTCTTTGCCCTTGACATTCCAAAAGCGGGGGTCCTCCTCCTCAGCTTGAGAATGAACAGGTTAAATTGTCTATTATTTCCTCACAGAATTATCCAAATCACCAGTTCATCCCCATTTATACCTCTCCTTGTTTGAATTTCCTACTTTGATGAGCTTTTTAGAATATGCATTAATTTCTTATATGCGCTGTGCATCTGTGAAGTAGCTTCACTTTTTGGCCATATTACACTTGCAAATCAGTTTGCCAAACTCGTGAAGCTGAAATGAACTGTCACGTTAACACAGGCTTTACAATTTAGCCACCTGACCAACGTTCACAACACACAGCATTGTAACTTCTTATTGAGATGTTTTATTTTATTTTTTTATCTCTGTTAGCCTACACTGCATTTGGAATAAGGTGAAGCAGTTTATCCTGGTAAATTAATGAATGAGTCAATGTGTGATGGAAATAGTTCTACAAACAAGTCTGTTTGGTTTTGTCAGCGAATTCACATAATGTGGACAAGCAGTGGCATAAGCAGGACAACGTTCACAACGTTCATATATATATATACATATATGTGTGAAATAATTCACTTCAAGGTGTGACGGTCACTCAGTGCGCGTTGCACATATGACCACCTCAAACGTGCATTATTTTCTGATATATGAACGCTGTGTCATTCGTTATCCCTTACTTAAGCCATTATATAAATATGGTCAAAATACTGTGGCTATTACTTTAAGGACATTCCATTCCGAATTTAAGTTTATGTATAGCTACTCATTTGTAATTGGTAAGACATGCCGTGGACACATTGTGCAACTAGGATGAGGCAGATGTGGTAGACCGACAAGAGCATTACGTGTGATGGTGTTAATGTAGGCCTAGTGTCTGTCATATCACATATCAAAGGCAATACAGTTGATTTTGGTTACTGAAAATCTCAATGTTCTTTTGCCAGTCTAAAATGAAAGAATAGATATGAATGAATAAAATTTTCTCAGAAATCTTGTAACAGTTATTCAAGTTTAAAACCAGGTTCACTAATACTTTATTTTCCTGACTTCATGACAACAAAGAATTTACCCTACCAAGTTACTACCACAGAGTTATGAAAAAGTGCGAGTTAAATTACACTTACGAGGAATGACAGATAGAGTCCAGTGAAAAGACAGGAGGAGAAATAGTCCAGCAATCAGTGGGGCATGTGTAGGAGGCATGGTGGTATAGGATGGAGTGTTGTCTTTGCAACATGCTAAGGACCCGCTGGCTGTAAGCTGAGCATTTATAGTGCTCTCTGTGGATCAAAGGGCATTCCTGTAAGCCTTACCTGGTTAGAATTGCCATCTAAATCACTTATTATGTAGGGACACTTGAGAAGATCTGTGTACTTGTGGGTAGGGCTCTGTAGGGTGACTTGTTGCCAAATTCTGTTATTACACATTAAAAAATTAATGAATTTTCATCATCTGTTAAAATACCATTTCTGGTCATCATAGGTGATTGTTTGACAGTGTAGATAACCCTTGAGAAGCAGTATGTTTATCGGTTTGCAGATCTGCTTTCTTTCTACTGTCTTTTGTCCGTCTGCCATCATGTCTACCACTATGTCTGGCTGTCTAAAAAGTAGTTTAATGAGCATTTAGAGTAAGGGAGCTAGTGTTCCAGTTGTTTTCCACTCAATTTTTTCTGAAGTGGATGTAGCAGTAACCAGATTCTTTTTTTCTCAGACTATTCCTTTGCTTTAAATATTACCCTGTAGATGTAGACCATTCATAACATTTTTCCTAGTAAGAACATAATGCCCAGAAAAAAATTGTGTAAGTTGCCAGTTATGTGACATTTTTATATTTTATTACAAAGTTTTATTTAAAATAATTATTTAAGTCTTTGGTTCTAAAATGCATACAAAATACTTTGAAATACATTCATTTTATGATAAAAAAATGTACATTGTGTTCAGTGAATTACTGATGTGCTGTGTCAGTGAACTGAGTAGACCAAGGCTGTATATCCATCCTTATTTACCATAAAGTGCAGCTCTGACTTGCTAGCTAGCACCACCCAAGGAGGCAAAGGTGAGTATACTTAGTGGACCAACATGCTCAAAAACGGGAATGGGAAGAAACCACTTCTCATTTAGCAACAATAACACAAATTTCCTGTCTTACAGGACTTCATAATCCATACACTGAGGTGACAAATCACCAATCAAACTAAATAAAATCAAAGAAAACACCACTTAATTGTTCATTTAGTCAGCTTGAAACTTTCCTTCTAAATCAGAAATGCACTGTCAGCTTGACAGGGCACATAGAACCACAGTTAGAGAGAATAATATTCCTGAGAAGGAGTTTGAGTGACCCCCAGAGCTTTGTGGAAGCGGGGGACAATCTGTGTAGGGCTCCAGGCAAGCAGCATAGGCCATGACATGGGCAATGTAGTTTTGTTCCTTTACCCCGTGGAAAAGGTGAGCCATGGGGCCCTTCGCATATATGGCCACGTCCTCCCCACCATGGGTCTCTGCATCCAGGGGCACAGCGGACTGCTGCATGTACTCCTCATCGACTAGGAGAGAGAGAGCAGAGGGAGAGAAAAAGCTAAATAGTTTTGCTCGTACTGACTACACAACTTCAATCTCAAACAATATAGCAGATCACATACTGTTAAGATGTGGGGTCTTGCTTTTTTGTGATTATGGTTAATGATTAACATTGTTATGTGTTCAGATGCTATAGCAAATTTGAGATGGGTGTGCATATTTTTTATATATTTGTGCAAGTTTTTTACTTGGAGAAATCCGTGACTGGAGCAGGATATCTTCCCTCACCAAAATGTGTATCACAACAATACAAATGACAACACTAGAAAAGTGTTATAATTTCTTCTTTAACTGTAGTAGAAATGATTTGTGTGTGCTGTAGCTGGTAAGGCATAATGAGGGTATAAGGACATGAATGCAAGTGAACTGGGTTTGGGGCTAGTGCAAACAAGTGTAAAAATTAACCTGCTAGTGCACTATGAACTTATCTGGATTATTCTTGGTCAAAGGACTACAACTTGCGAATTTTTCCTTTTGCTCTTGGTGAGAGGGAGCAGTGTGGCAGGAGGCAGGCTCTGTGGCTCCCGCTACATCACAAAATTGACTACAAAGGATCCTGTCTTATAGAAAGGATCCCTTCTGTTTGTCTCATGAGGAAAGTAATATTTCAGATCCATGGCTCTGAGCCCTAACCCCTGTAAGACTTGATTCATGCCGGTTAAGTTTTTGAGGGTTCGGAGCATGAGGCTCGGGGGAAACTGGGATTCAGCCATAGTTTTACTTAAAGGCATTTAAGGAACTCTAAAAAAATGATCAGGGAACAGGTATGAAGACGAAGCCTCCCCCGCCTAGCAAGCGCGTAGGCTACTTAAGCGTTCTTGCGTCTGTACCATTAGAGCGAGTGTTCTCTGCTTCATAGCTAGATCAATTGTGTCAATATTTAAGTCCCATGTCACCACAAGTGGATATGCTTTCATGGTTAAAACCAGTGTTGCCAACTATCTTTTAGGCTGTCTCCCTTTTAGTAGGCCCAATTCACCTAAAGTTTGGCATGTGCGTCTTTTCAACATCAGACAGTTTAGCGAACTATCGGTCATAGGCCTAGGAATAGTATAATAGATGAGTTGCTTAATGAAGACCTGTAAAGAATGTTAAGGCTTGGTATACCGTCTTTGCTGCCATGCAGGGTGTGTTGTTTAAAAGTTGTTTAAAAGGCAGTGTCATTTTGCGAAACGCAAAATTTTATTTTCTTACTTTTAGCTTACTTTAAACGACAAAAACATGTTTCTTGATTACTCAAACTGCCAACTTGCTACAAACCTAAAAGCTGTCAAATTCTCCCTCTGTCTTTCTGTCCTCATGTGAGTTTGCAAGTGTGCTTACTTGCGTGCATGAATGGAGGGGGCGGGGTCGATTATCGAATAGCATTTTTGCCAGAGATGCACATCCCTAGTTTGACATCGGCTCGCTGTCAAAAACCTGCAAGCGTAACTACAAGAATAAGCTCAAGAGGGGGCCTAGGGAGCCTTCATTCACCCTGTAATGAGCCATTTAACCTATGTTAAGTGACTATGAAGCTGGTAAATTAACCTAAAAACAGCATAAAATGTTGTCTGGTGTGCCTTTAGGCTAAAGCAGCTTTCACTTACAATAATCCACAGCCGTGACATTTCCTCTTGTCCCATTCACATGCACATATCCTGGTCCATTTGCATATAGGATACTTGTATAAGGCAGCCTATCGTCAGCCTTCTTTGGTGCAAGACCTACAGAAAACCCAAAGCACACCAAAGTAAAGGAAACCAACCATAAGGTCTAATAACTGACAAAAC